>JADANN010000336.1:0-1200000 GCA_018806985.1 Angiostrongylus vasorum
ACGCTTATTCCGCGGTTTTGTGCTCGTTATTCTTTATTCGAGAGTATCTCTCGGAAGACGCTTATTCCGCGGTTTTGTGCTCGTTATTCGTTATTCGAGAGTATCTCTCGGAAGACGCTTATTCCGCGGTTTTTGTGCATCGTTATTCGTTATTCGAGAGTATCTCTCTGAAAACGCTTATTCCGCGGTTTTGTGCATCGTTATTCGTTATTCGAGAGTATCTCTCGGAAAGACGCTTATTCCGCGGTTTTGTGCACGTTATTCGTTATTCGAGAGTATCTCTCGGAAGACGCTTATTCCGCGGTTTTGTGCACGTTATTCGTTATTCGAGAGTATCTCTCTGGGAACGCTTATTCCGCGGTTTTGTGCATCGTTATTCGTTATTCGAGAGTATCTCTCGGAAGACGCTTATTCCGCGGTTTTGTGCATCGTTATTCGTTATTCGAGAGTATCTCTTGGGAAACGCTTATTCCGCGGTTTTGTGCATCGTTATTCGTTATTCGAGAGTATCTCTCGGAAAACGCTTATTCCGCGGTTTTGTGCACGTTATTCGTTATTCGAGAGTATCTCTTGGGAAACGCTTATTCCGCGGTTTTGTGCACGTTATTCGTTATTCGAGAGTATCTCTTGGGAAGACGCTTATTCCGCGGTTTTGTGCACGTTATTCGTTATTCGAGATTATCTCTCGGAAGACGCTTATTCCGCGGTTTTGTGCACGTTATTCGTTATTCGAGAGTATCTCTTGGGAAACGCTTATTCCGCGGTTTTGTGCACGTTATTCGTTATTCGAGAGTATCTCTTTGGGAAACGCTTATTCCGCGGTTTTGTGCACGTTATGCGTTATTCGAGAGTATCTCTTGGGAACGCTTATTCCGCGGTTTTGTGCACGTTATATCGTTATTCGAGAGTATCTCTCGGAAAACGCTTTATTCCGCGGTTTTGTGCACGTTATTCGTTATTCGAGAGTATCTCTCGGAAAACGCTTATTCCGCGGTTTTGTGCACGTTATTCGTTATTCGAGAGTATCTCTCGGAAAACGCTTATTCCGCGGTTTTGTGCACGTTATTCGTTATTCGAGAGTATCTCTTTGGGAAACGCTTATTCCGCGGTTTTGTGCACGTTATTCGTTATTCGAGAGTATCTCTCGGAAGACGCTTATTCCGCGGTTTTGTGCACGTTATTCGTTATTCGAGAGTATCTCTTGGGAACGCTTATTCCGCGGTTTTGTGCACGTTATTCGTTATTCGAGAGTATCTCTTGGGGAAACGCTTATTCCGCGGTTTTGTGCATCGTTATTCGTTATTCGAGAGTATCTCTCGGAAGACGCTTATTCCGCGGTTTTGTGCACGTTATGCGTTATTCGAGAGTATCTCCTTGGGGAAACGCTTATTCCGCGGTTTTGTGCACGTTATTCGTTATTCGAGAGTATCTCTTGGGAAACGCTTATTCCGCGGTTTTGTGCACGTTATTCGTTATTCGAGAGTATCTCTTGGGAAACGCTTATTCCGCGGTTTTGTGCACGTTATTCGTTATTCGAGAGTATCTCTTGGGAAGACGCTTATTCCGCGGTTTTGTGCACGTTATGCGTTATTCGAGAGTATCTCTTGGGAACGCTTATTCCGCGGTTTTGTGCATCGTTATTCGTTATTCGAGAGTATCTCTTGGGAAAACGCTTATTCCGCGGTTTTGTGCACGTTATTCGTTATTCGAGAGTATCTCTTGGGAAACGCTTATTCCGCGGTTTTGTGCACGTTATGCGTTATTCGAGAGTATCTCTTGGGAAAGACGCTTATTCCGCGGTTTTGTGCACGTTATGCGTTATTCGAGAGTATCTCTTGGGAAGACGCTTATTCCGCGGTTTTGTGCACGTTATTCGTTATTCGAGAGTATCTCTTGGGGAAACGCTTATTCCGCGGTTTTGTCACGTTATGCGTTATTCGAGAGTATCTCTTGGGAAACGCTTATTCCGCGGTTTTGTGCACGTTATTCGTTATTCGAGAGTATCTCTTGGGAAACGCTTATTCCGCGGTTTTGTGCACGTTATTCGTTATTCGAGAGTATCTCTTGGGAAGACGCTTATTCCGCGGTTTTGTGCACGTTATTCGTTATTCGAGAGTATCTCTTGGGAAACGCTTATTCCGCGGTTTTGTGCATCGTTATTCGTTATTCGAGATTATCTCTCGGAAGACGCTTATTCCGCGGTTTTGTGCACGTTATTCGTTATTCGAGAGTATCTCTTGGGAACGCTTATTCCGCGGTTTTGTGCACGTTATTCGTTATTCGAGAGTATCTCTTGGGAAACGCTTATTCCGCGGTTTTGTGCACGTTATTCGTTTATTCGAGAGTATCTCTCGGAAAACGCTTATTCCGCGGTTTTGTGCATCGTTATTCGTTATTCGAGAGTATCTCTTGGGAAACGCTTATTCCGCGGTTTTGTGCACGTTATTCGTTATTCGAGAGTATCTCTTGGGAAAACGCTTATTCCGCGGTTTTGTGCACGTTATTCGTTATTCGAGAGTATCTCTCGGAAGACGCTTATTCCGCGGTTTTGTGCACGTTATTCGTTATTCGAGAGTATCTCTCGGAAAACGCTTATTCCGCGGTTTTGTGCACGTTATTCGTTATTCGAGAGTATCTCTCGGAAAACGCTTATTCCGCGGTTTTGTGCACGTTATTCGTTATTCGAGAGTATCTCTCTGGGAAAACGCTTATTCCGCGGTTTTGTGCACGTTATTCGTTATTCGAGAGTATCTCTTGGGAAAACGCTTATTCCGCGGTTTTGTGCACGTTATTCGTTATTCGAGAGTATCTCTTGGGAGAACGCTTATTCCGCGGTTTTGTGCACGTTATTCGTTATTCGAGAGTATCTCTCGGAAAACGCTTATTCCGCGGTTTTGTGCACGTTATTCGTTATTCGAGAGTATCTCTCGGAAAACGCTTATTCCGCGGTTTTGTGCACGTTATTCGTTATTCGAGAGTATCTCTCGGAAGACGCTTATTCCGCGGTTTTGTGCACGTTATTCGTTATTCGAGAGTATCTCTCGGAAGACGCTTATTCCGCGGTTTTGTGCTCGTTATTCGTTTATTCGAGAGTATCTCTCGGAAGACGCTTATTCCGCGGTTTTGTGCTCGTTATTCGTTATTCGAGAGTATCTCTCGGGAAAACGCTTATTCCGCGGTTTTGTGCACGTTATTCGTTATTCGAGAGTATCTCTTGGGGAAACGCTTATTCCGCGGTTTTGTGCACGTTATTCGTTATTCGAGAGTATCTCTTGGGGAAAACGCTTATTCCGCGGTTTTGTGCACGTTATTCGTTATTCGAGAGTATCTCTCGGAAGACGCTTATTCCGCGGTTTTGTGCACGTTATTCGTTATTCGAGAGTATCTCTTGGGAAAACGCTTATTCCGCGGTTTTGTGCACGTTATTCGTTATTCGAGATTATCTCTCGGAAGACGCTTATTCCGCGGTTTTGTGCACGTTATTCGTTATTCGAGAGTATCTCTCGGAAAACGCTTATTCCGCGGTTTTGTGCACGTTATTCGTTATTCGAGAGTATCTCTCGGAAGACGCTTATTCCGCGGTTTTGTGCACGTTATTCGTTATTCGAGAGTATCTCTCGGAAGACGCTTATTCCGCGGTTTTGTGCTCGTTATTCGTTATTCGAGAGTATCTCTCGGAAAGACGCTTATTCCGCGGTTTTGTGCACGTTATTCGTTATTCGAGAGTATCTCTCGGAAAACGCTTATTCCGCGGTTTTGTGCACGTTATTCGTTTATTCGAGAGTATCTCTCGGAAGACGCTTATTCCGCGGTTTTGTGCTCGTTATTCGTTTATTCGAGAGTATCTCTCGGAAAACGCTTATTCCGCGGTTTTGTGCACGTTATTCGTTATTCGAGAGTATCTCTCGGAAAACGCTTATTCCGCGGTTTTGTGCACGTTATTCGTTATTCGAGAGTATCTCTCGGAGAACGCTTATTCCGCGGTTTTGTGCACGTTATTCGTTATTCGAGAGTATCTCTCGGAAGACGCTTATTCCGCGGTTTTGTGCTCGTTATTCTTTATTCGAGAGTATCTCTCGGAAAACGCTTATTCCGCGGTTTTGTGCACGTTATTCGTTATTCGAGAGTATCTCTTGGGAGAAACGCTTATTCCGCGGTTTTGTGCACGTTATTCGTTATTCGAGAGTATCTCTCGGAAGACGCTTATTCCGCGGTTTTGTGCTCGTTATTCGTTTATTCGAGAGTATCTCTCGGAAAACGCTTATTCCGCGGTTTTGTGCACGTTATTCTTTATTCGAGAGTATCTCTCGGAAGACGCTTATTCCGCGGTTTTGTGCTCGTTATTCTTTATTCGAGAGTATCTCTCGGAAAACGCTTATTCCGCGGTTTTGTGCACGTTATTCGTTATTCGAGAGTATCTCTCGGAAGACGCTTATTCCGCGGTTTTGTGCTCGTTATTCTTTATTCGAGAGTATCTCTCGGAAAACGCTTATTCCGCGGTTTTGTGCATCGTTATTCGTTTATTCGAGAGTATCTCTCGGAAGACGCTTATTCCGCGGTTTTGTGCTCGTTATTCGTTTATTCGAGAGTATCTCTCGGAAGACGCTTATTCCGCGGTTTTGTGCTCGTTATTCGTTTATTCGAGAGTATCTCTCGGAAAGACGCTTATTCCGCGGTTTTGTGCTCGTTATTCGTTTATTCGAGAGTATCTCTCGGAAAACGCTTATTCCGCGGTTTTGTGCACGTTATTCGTTATTCGAGAGTATCTCTCGGAAAACGCTTATTCCGCGGTTTTGTGCTCGTTATTCTTTATTCGAGAGTATCTCTCGGAAGACGCTTATTCCGCGGTTTTGTGCTCGTTATTCGTTTATTCGAGAGTATCTCTCGGAAAACGCTTATTCCGCGGTTTTGTGCTCGTTATTCGTTATTCGAGAGTATCTCTCGGAAAACGCTTATTCCGCGGTTTTGTGCACGTTATTCGTTTATTCGAGAGTATCTCTTGGGAAAACGCTTATTCCGCGGTTTTGTGCTCGTTATTCTTTATTCGAGAGTATCTCTCGGAAAACGCTTATTCCGCGGTTTTGTGCACGTTATTCGTTATTCGAGAGTATCTCTCGGAAAACGCTTATTCCGCGGTTTTGTGCACGTTATTCGTTATTCGAGAGTATCTCTCGGAAAGACGCTTATTCCGCGGTTTTGTGCTCGTTATTCGTTATTCGAGAGTATCTCTTGGGAAAACGCTTATTCCGCGGTTTTGTGCACGTTATTCGTTATTCGAGAGTATCTCTCGGAAGACGCTTATTCCGCGGTTTTGTGCACGTTATTCGTTATTCGAGAGTATCTCTTGGGAAAACGCTTATTCCGCGGTTTTGTGCACGTTATTCGTTATTCGAGAGTATCTCTTGGGAAACGCTTATTCCGCGGTTTTGTGCACGTTATTCGTTATTCGAGAGTATCTCTTGGGAACGCTTATTCCGCGGTTTTGTGCACGTTATTCGTTATTCGAGAGTATCTCTTGGGAAGACGCTTATTCCGCGGTTTTGTGCACGTTATTCGTTATTCGAGAGTATCTCTTGGGAAACGCTTATTCCGCGGTTTTGTGCACGTTATTCGTTATTCGAGAGTATCTCTCGGAAGACGCTTATTCCGCGGTTTTGTGCACGTTATTCGTTATTCGAGAGTATCTCTTGGGAACGCTTATTCCGCGGTTTTGTGCACGTTATTCGTTATTCGAGAGTATCTCTTGGGAAACGCTTATTCCGCGGTTTTGTGCACGTTATTCGTTATTCGAGAGTATCTCTTGGGGAAACGCTTATTCCGCGGTTTTGTGCACGTTATTCGTTATTCGAGAGTATCTCTTGGGAAACGCTTATTCCGCGGTTTTGTGCACGTTATTCGTTATTCGAGAGTATCTCTTGGGAAACGCTTATTCCGCGGTTTTGTGCACGTTATTCGTTATTCGAGAGTATCTCTTTGGGGAAACGCTTATTCCGCGGTTTTGTGCACGTTATTCGTTATTCGAGAGTATCTCTTGGGAAACGCTTATTCCGCGGTTTTGTGCACGTTATTCGTTATTCGAGAGTATCTCTTGGGAAAACGCTTATTCCGCGGTTTTTGTGCACGTTATTCGTTATTCGAGAGTATCTCTTGGGAAACGCTTATTCCGCGGTTTTGTGCACGTTATTCGTTATTCGAGAGTATCTCTTGGGAAACGCTTATTCCGCGGTTTTGTGCACGTTATTCGTTATTCGAGAGTATCTCTCGGAAGACGCTTATTCCGCGGTTTTGTGCACGTTATTCGTTATTCGAGAGTATCTCTTGGGAAACGCTTATTCCGCGGTTTTGTGCACGTTATTCGTTATTCGAGAGTATCTCTTGGGAAACGCTTATTCCGCGGTTTTGTGCACGTTATTCGTTATTCGAGATTATCTCTCGGAAGACGCTTATTCCGCGGTTTTGTGCACGTTATGCGTTATTCGAGAGTATCTCTTGGGAACGCTTATTCCGCGGTTTTGTGCACGTTATTCGTTATTCGAGATTATCTCTCGGAAGACGCTTATTCCGCGGTTTTGTGCACGTTATTCGTTATTCGAGAGTATCTCTTGGGAAACGCTTATTCCGCGGTTTTGTGCACGTTATTCGTTATTCGAGAGTATCTCTTGGGAAACGCTTATTCCGCGGTTTTGTGCACGTTATTCGTTATTCGAGAGTATCTCTTGGGGAAACGCTTATTCCGCGGTTTTGTGCACGTTATTCGTTATTCGAGAGTATCTCTTGGGAAAACGCTTATTCCGCGGTTTTGTGCACGTTATTCGTTATTCGAGAGTATCTCTTGGGAAACGCTTATTCCGCGGTTTTGTGCACGTTATTCGTTATTCGAGATTATCTCTCGGAAGACGCTTATTCCGCGGTTTTGTGCACGTTATTCGTTATTCGAGAGTATCTCTTGGGAAACGCTTATTCCGCGGTTTTGTGCACGTTATTCGTTATTCGAGAGTATCTCTCGGAAGACGCTTATTCCGCGGTTTTGTGCACGTTATTCGTTATTCGAGAGTATCTCTCGGAAAACGCTTATTCCGCGGTTTTGTGCACGTTATTCGTTATTCGAGAGTATCTCTCGGAAAACGCTTATTCCGCGGTTTTGTGCACGTTATTCGTTATTCGAGAGTATCTCTTGGGAAAACGCTTATTCCGCGGTTTTGTGCACGTTATTCGTTATTCGAGAGTATCTCTCGGAAAACGCTTATTCCGCGGTTTTGTGCACGTTATTCGTTATTCGAGAGTATCTCTTGGGGAACGCTTATTCCGCGGTTTTGTGCACGTTATTCGTTATTCGAGAGTATCTCTCGGAAGACGCTTATTCCGCGGTTTTGTGCTCGTTATTCTTTATTCGAGAGTATCTCTCGGAAAACGCTTATTCCGCGGTTTTGTGCACGTTATTCGTTATTCGAGAGTATCTCTTGGGAAAACGCTTATTCCGCGGTTTTGTGCATCGTTATTCGTTTATTCGAGAGTATCTCTCGGAAAGACGCTTATTCCGCGGTTTTGTGCACGTTATTCGTTATTCGAGAGTATCTCTTGGGGAAAACGCTTATTCCGCGGTTTTGTGCACGTTATTCGTTATTCGAGAGTATCTCTCGGAAGACGCTTATTCCGCGGTTTTGTGCTCGTTATTCTTTATTCGAGAGTATCTCTCGGAAAACGCTTATTCCGCGGTTTTGTGCACGTTATTCGTTATTCGAGAGTATCTCTCGGAAGACGCTTATTCCGCGGTTTTGTGCACGTTATTCGTTTATTCGAGAGTATCTCTCGGAAAGACGCTTATTCCGCGGTTTTGTGCTCGTTATTCTTTATTCGAGAGTATCTCTCGGAAGACGCTTATTCCGCGGTTTTGTGCACGTTATTCGTTATTCGAGAGTATCTCTCGGAAAACGCTTATTCCGCGGTTTTGTGCACGTTATTCGTTATTCGAGAGTATCTCTCGGAAGACGCTTATTCCGCGGTTTTGTGCTCGTTATTCTTTATTCGAGAGTATCTCTCGGAAGACGCTTATTCCGCGGTTTTGTGCTCGTTATTCTTTATTCGAGAGTATCTCTCGGAAAGACGCTTATTCCGCGGTTTTGTGCTCGTTATTCTTTATTCGAGAGTATCTCTCGGAAAACGCTTATTCCGCGGTTTTGTGCTCGTTATTCGTTTATTCGAGAGTATCTCTCGGAAAACGCTTATTCCGCGGTTTTGTGCACGTTATTCGTTATTCGAGAGTATCTCTCGGAAGACGCTTATTCCGCGGTTTTGTGCTCGTTATTCGTTTATTCGAGAGTATCTCTCGGAAAACGCTTATTCCGCGGTTTTGTGCTCGTTATTCTTTATTCGAGAGTATCTCTCGGAAAGACGCTTATTCCGCGGTTTTGTGCTCGTTATTCGTTATTCGAGAGTATCTCTCGGAAGACGCTTATTCCGCGGTTTTGTGCACGTTATTCGTTATTCGAGAGTATCTCTCGGAAGACGCTTATTCCGCGGTTTTGTGCACGTTATTCGTTATTCGAGAGTATCTCTCGGAAGACGCTTATTCCGCGGTTTTGTGCTCGTTATTCTTTATTCGAGAGTATCTCTCGGAAGACGCTTATTCCGCGGTTTTGTGCTCGTTATTCTTTATTCGAGAGTATCTCTCGGAAGACGCTTATTCCGCGGTTTTGTGCTCGTTATTCTTTATTCGAGAGTATCTCTCGGAAGACGCTTATTCCGCGGTTTTGTGCTCGTTATTCTTTATTCGAGAGTATCTCTCGGAAAACGCTTATTCCGCGGTTTTGTGCTCGTTATTCGTTTATTCGAGAGTATCTCTCGGAAAACGCTTATTCCGCGGTTTTGTGCTCGTTATTCGTTTATTCGAGAGTATCTCTCGGAAGACGCTTATTCCGCGGTTTTGTGCTCGTTATTCGTTTATTCGAGAGTATCTCTCGGAAGACGCTTATTCCGCGGTTTTGTGCACGTTATTCGTTATTCGAGAGTATCTCTCGGAGAACGCTTATTCCGCGGTTTTGTGCTCGTTATTCGTTTATTCGAGAGTATCTCTCGGAAGACGCTTATTCCGCGGTTTTGTGCTCGTTATTCTTTATTCGAGAGTATCTCTCGGAAGACGCTTATTCCGCGGTTTTGTGCTCGTTATTCTTTATTCGAGAGTATCTCTCGGAAAGACGCTTATTCCGCGGTTTTGTGCTCGTTATTCGTTTATTCGAGAGTATCTCTCGGAAGACGCTTATTCCGCGGTTTTGTGCTCGTTATTCTTTATTCGAGAGTATCTCTCGGAAAACGCTTATTCCGCGGTTTTGTGCTCGTTATTCTTTATTCGAGAGTATCTCTCGGAAGACGCTTATTCCGCGGTTTTGTGCACGTTATTCGTTTATTCGAGAGTATCTCTCGGAAGACGCTTATTCCGCGGTTTTGTGCACGTTATTCGTTATTCGAGAGTATCTCTCGGAAAACGCTTATTCCGCGGTTTTGTGCACGTTATTCGTTTATTCGAGAGTATCTCTTGGGAAAACGCTTATTCCGCGGTTTTGTGCACGTTATTCGTTATTCGAGAGTATCTCTCGGAAGACGCTTATTCCGCGGTTTTGTGCTCGTTATTCGTTATTCGAGAGTATCTCTCGGAAGACGCTTATTCCGCGGTTTTGTGCTCGTTATTCTTTATTCGAGAGTATCTCTCGGAAAACGCTTATTCCGCGGTTTTGTGCTCGTTATTCTTTATTCGAGAGTATCTCTCGGAAAACGCTTATTCCGCGGTTTTGTGCTCGTTATTCGTTATTCGAGAGTATCTCTCGGAAGACGCTTATTCCGCGGTTTTGTGCACGTTATTCGTTTATTCGAGAGTATCTCTCGGAAAACGCTTATTCCGCGGTTTTGTGCTCGTTATTCGTTTATTCGAGAGTATCTCTCGGAAGACGCTTATTCCGCGGTTTTGTGCTCGTTATTCTTTATTCGAGAGTATCTCTCGGAAAACGCTTATTCCGCGGTTTTGTGCACGTTATTCGTTATTCGAGAGTATCTCTCGGAAAACGCTTATTCCGCGGTTTTGTGCACGTTATTCGTTATTCGAGATTATCTCTCGGAAGACGCTTATTCCGCGGTTTTGTGCTCGTTATTCTTTATTCGAGAGTATCTCTCGGAAGACGCTTATTCCGCGGTTTTGTGCATCGTTATTCGTTTATTCGAGAGTATCTCTCGGAAAGACGCTTATTCCGCGGTTTTGTGCTCGTTATTCGTTATTCGAGAGTATCTCTCGGAAAACGCTTATTCCGCGGTTTTGTGCTCGTTATTCTTTATTCGAGAGTATCTCTCGGAAAACGCTTATTCCGCGGTTTTGTGCACGTTATTCGTTATTCGAGAGTATCTCTTGGGAGACGCTTATTCCGCGGTTTTGTGCACGTTATTCGTTATTCGAGAGTATCTCTCGGAAGACGCTTATTCCGCGGTTTTGTGCTCGTTATTCTTTATTCGAGAGTATCTCTCGGAAAACGCTTATTCCGCGGTTTTGTGCACGTTATTCGTTATTCGAGAGTATCTCTCGGAAGACGCTTATTCCGCGGTTTTGTGCACGTTATTCTTTATTCGAGAGTATCTCTCGGAAAACGCTTATTCCGCGGTTTTGTGCACGTTATTCGTTATTCGAGAGTATCTCTCGGGAAACGCTTATTCCGCGGTTTTGTGCACGTTATTCGTTATTCGAGAGTATCTCTTGGGAGACGCTTATTCCGCGGTTTTGTGCACGTTATTCGTTATTCGAGAGTATCTCTCGGAAGACGCTTATTCCGCGGTTTTGTGCACGTTATTCGTTATTCGAGAGTATCTCTTGGGAAACGCTTATTCCGCGGTTTTGTGCACGTTATGCGTTATTCGAGAGTATCTCTTGGGAAACGCTTATTCCGCGGTTTTGTGCACGTTATGCGTTATTCGAGAGTATCTCTTGGGAAACGCTTATTCCGCGGTTTTGTGCACGTTATTCGTTATTCGAGAGTATCTCTCGGAAGACGCTTATTCCGCGGTTTTGTGCACGTTATTCGTTATTCGAGAGTATCTCTTGGGAAACGCTTATTCCGCGGTTTTGTGCACGTTATTCGTTATTCGAGAGTATCTCTTGGGAAACGCTTATTCCGCGGTTTTGTGCACGTTATTCGTTATTCGAGAGTATCTCTTGGAAACGCTTATTCCGCGGTTTTGTGCACGTTATTCGTTATTCGAGAGTATCTCTTGGGAAACGCTTATTCCGCGGTTTTGTGCACGTTATTCGTTATTCGAGATTATCTCTCGGAAGACGCTTATTCCGCGGTTTTGTGCACGTTATTCGTTATTCGAGAGTATCTCTTGGGAAACGCTTATTCCGCGGTTTTGTGCACGTTATTCGTTATTCGAGAGTATCTCTTGGGAAACGCTTATTCCGCGGTTTTGTGCACGTTATGCGTTATTCGAGAGTATCTCTCGGAAGACGCTTATTCCGCGGTTTTGTGCACGTTATTCGTTATTCGAGAGTATCTCTTGGGGAAACGCTTATTCCGCGGTTTTGTGCACGTTATTCGTTATTCGAGAGTATCTCTTGGGAAACGCTTATTCCGCGGTTTTGTGCACGTTATTCGTTATTCGAGAGTATCTCTCGGAAGACGCTTATTCCGCGGTTTTGTGCACGTTATTCGTTATTCGAGAGTATCTCTTGGGAAACGCTTATTCCGCGGTTTTGTGCACGTTATTCGTTATTCGAGAGTATCTCTCGGAAGACGCTTATTCCGCGGTTTTGTGCACGTTATTCGTTATTCGAGAGTATCTCTTGGGAAGACGCTTATTCCGCGGTTTTGTGCACGTTATTCGTTATTCGAGAGTATCTCTTGGGAAACGCTTATTCCGCGGTTTTGTGCACGTTATTCGTTATTCGAGAGTATCTCTTGGGAAGACGCTTATTCCGCGGTTTTGTGCACGTTATTCGTTATTCGAGATTATCTCTCGGAAGACGCTTATTCCGCGGTTTTGTGCACGTTATTCGTTATTCGAGAGTATCTCTTGGGAAACGCTTATTCCGCGGTTTTGTGCACGTTATTCGTTATTCGAGAGTATCTCTTGGGAAACGCTTATTCCGCGGTTTTGTGCACGTTATGCGTTATTCGAGAGTATCTCTCGGAAGACGCTTATTCCGCGGTTTTGTGCACGTTATTCGTTATTCGAGAGTATCTCTTGGGAAACGCTTATTCCGCGGTTTTGTGCACGTTATTCGTTATTCGAGAGTATCTCTTGGGAACGCTTATTCCGCGGTTTTGTGCACGTTATTCGTTATTCGAGATTATCTCTCGGAAGACGCTTATTCCGCGGTTTTGTGCACGTTATTCGTTATTCGAGAGTATCTCTTGGGAAAACGCTTATTCCGCGGTTTTGTGCACGTTATTCGTTATTCGAGAGTATCTCTCGGAAGACGCTTATTCCGCGGTTTTGTGCACGTTATTCGTTATTCGAGAGTATCTCTTGGGAACGCTTATTCCGCGGTTTTGTGCACGTTATTCGTTATTCGAGAGTATCTCTTGGGAAACGCTTATTCCGCGGTTTTGTGCACGTTATTCGTTATTCGAGAGTATCTCTCGGAAGACGCTTATTCCGCGGTTTTGTGCACGTTATTCGTTATTCGAGAGTATCTCTTGGGAAAACGCTTATTCCGCGGTTTTGTGCACGTTATTCGTTATTCGAGAGTATCTCTCGGGAAAACGCTTATTCCGCGGTTTTGTGCACGTTATTCGTTATTCGAGAGTATCTCTTGGGGAAGACGCTTATTCCGCGGTTTTGTGCACGTTATGCGTTATTCGAGAGTATCTCTTGGGAAACGCTTATTCCGCGGTTTTGTGCACGTTATTCGTTATTCGAGAGTATCTCTTGGGAAACGCTTATTCCGCGGTTTTGTGCACGTTATGCGTTATTCGAGAGTATCTCTTTGGGAAACGCTTATTCCGCGGTTTTGTGCACGTTATGCGTTATTCGAGAGTATCTCTTGGGAAGACGCTTATTCCGCGGTTTTGTGCACGTTATTCGTTATTCGAGAGTATCTCTTGGGAAGACGCTTATTCCGCGGTTTTGTGCACGTTATTCGTTATTCGAGAGTATCTCTTGGGAAACGCTTATTCCGCGGTTTTGTGCACGTTATGCGTTATTCGAGAGTATCTCTTGGGAAACGCTTATTCCGCGGTTTTGTGCACGTTATTCGTTATTCGAGAGTATCTCTTGGGAAACGCTTATTCCGCGGTTTTGTACACGTTATTCGTTATTCGAGAGTATCTCTTGGGAAACGCTTATTCCGCGGTTTTGTGCACGTTATTCGTTATTCGAGAGTATCTCTTGGGAAACGCTTATTCCGCGGTTTTGTGCACGTTATTCGTTATTCGAGAGTATCTCTTGGGAAACGCTTATTCCGCGGTTTTGTGCACGTTATTCGTTATTCGAGAGTATATCTTTGGGAAACGCTTATTCCGCGGTTTTGTGCACGTTATTCGTTATTCGAGAGTATCTCTTGGGAAACGCTTATTCCGCGGTTTTGTGCACGTTATTCGTTATTCGAGAGTATCTCTTGGGAAACGCTTATTCCGCGGTTTTGTGCACGTTATGCGTTATTCGAGAGTATCTCTTGGGGAAACGCTTATTCCGCGGTTTTGTGCACGTTATTCGTTATTCGAGAGTATCTCTTGGGAAACGCTTATTCCGCGGTTTTGTACACGTTATGCGTTATTCGAGAGTATCTCTCGGAAGACGCTTATTCCGCGGTTTTGTGCACGTTATTCGTTATTCGAGAGTATCTCTTGGGAAACGCTTATTCCGCGGTTTTGTACACGTTATTCGTTATTCGAGAGTATCTCTTGGGAAACGCTTATTCCGCGGTTTTGTGCACGTTATTCGTTATTCGAGAGTATCTCTTGGGAAACGCTTATTCCGCGGTTTTGTGCACGTTATTCGTTATTCGAGAGTATCTCTTGGGAAGACGCTTATTCCGCGGTTTTGTGCACGTTATGCGTTATTCGAGAGTATCTCTTGGGAAACGCTTATTCCGCGGTTTTGTGCTCGTTATTCCTTATTCGAGGGTATGTCTTTGGGAAACGCTTATTCCGCGGTTTTGTGCACGTTATTCGTTATTCGAGAGTATCTCTTGGGAAACGCTTATTCCGCGGTTTTGTGCACGTTATTCGTTATTCGAGAGTATCTCTTGGGAAACGCTTATTCCGCGGTTTTGTGCACGTTATTCGTTATTCGAGAGTATCTCTTGGGAAACGCTTATTCCGCGGTTTTGTGCACGTTATTCGTTATTCGAGAGTATCTCTTGGGAAACGCTTATTCCGCGGTTTTGTGCACGTTATTCGTTATTCGAGAGTATCTCTTGGGAAACGCTTATTCCGCGGTTTTGTGCACGTTATGCGTTATTCGAGAGTATCTCTTGGGAGACGCTTATTCCGCGGTTTTGTGCACGTTATTCGTTATTCGAGAGTATCTCTTGGGAAACGCTTATTCCGCGGTTTTGTGCACGTTATGCGTTATTCGAGAGTATCTCTTGGGAAACGCTTATTCCGCGGTTTTGTGCACGTTATTCGTTATTCGAGAGTATCTCTTTGGGAAACGCTTATTCCGCGGTTTTGTGCACGTTATTCGTTATTCGAGAGTATCTCTTGGGAAACGCTTATTCCGCGGTTTTGTGCACGTTATGCGTTATTCGAGAGTATCTCTTGGGAAACGCTTATTCCGCGGTTTTGTGCACGTTATTCGTTATTCGAGAGTATCTCTTGGGAAACGCTTATTCCGCGGTTTTGTGCACGTTATTCGTTATTCGAGAGTATCTCTTGGGAAACGCTTATTCCGCGGTTTTGTGCACGTTATTCGTTATTCGAGAGTATCTCTTGGGAAACGCTTATTCCGCGGTTTTGTGCACGTTATGCGTTATTCGAGAGTATCTCTTGGGAAACGCTTATTCCGCGGTTTTGTGCACGTTATGCGTTATTCGAGAGTATCTCTTGGGAACGCTTATTCCGCGGTTTTGTGCACGTTATTCGTTATTCGAGAGTATCTCTTGGGAAACGCTTATTCCGCGGTTTTGTGCACGTTATTCGTTATTCGAGAGTATCTCTTGGGAAACGCTTATTCCGCGGTTTTGTGCACGTTATTCGTTATTCGAGATTATCTCTCGGAAGACGCTTATTCCGCGGTTTTGTGCACGTTATGCGTTATTCGAGAGTATCTCTTGGGAACGCTTATTCCGCGGTTTTGTGCACGTTATTCGTTATTCGAGAGTATCTCTTGGGAAACGCTTATTCCGCGGTTTTGTGCACGTTATTCGTTATTCGAGAGTATCTCTTGGGAAACGCTTATTCCGCGGTTTTGTGCACGTTATTCGTTATTCGAGAGTATCTCTTGGGAAACGCTTATTCCGCGGTTTTGTGCACGTTATTCGTTATTCGAGAGTATCTCTTGGGAAACGCTTATTCCGCGGTTTTGTGCACGTTATTCGTTATTCGAGAGTATCTCTTGGGAAACGCTTATTCCGCGGTTTTGTGCACGTTATTCGTTATTCGAGAGTATCTCTTGGGAAACGCTTATTCCGCGGTTTTGTGCACGTTATTCGTTATTCGAGAGTATCTCTTGGGAAACGCTTATTCCGCGGTTTTGTGCACGTTATGCGTTATTCGAGAGTATCTCTTGGGAAACGCTTATTCCGCGGTTTTGTGCACGTTATTCGTTATTCGAGAGTATCTCTTGGGAACGCTTATTCCGCGGTTTTGTGCACGTTATTCGTTATTCGAGAGTATCTCTTGGGAACGCTTATTCCGCGGTTTTGTGCACGTTATTCGTTATTCGAGAGTATCTCTCGGAAGACGCTTATTCCGCGGTTTTGTGCACGTTATTCGTTATTCGAGAGTATCTCTTGGGAAACGCTTATTCCGCGGTTTTGTGCACGTTATGCGTTATTCGAGAGTATCTCTTGGGAACGCTTATTCCGCGGTTTTGTGCACGTTATTCGTTATTCGAGAGTATCTCTTGGGAAACGCTTATTCCGCGGTTTTGTGCACGTTATTCGTTATTCGAGAGTATCTCTTGGGAAACGCTTATTCCGCGGTTTTGTGCACGTTATTCGTTATTCGAGAGTATCTCTTGGGAAAACGCTTATTCCGCGGTTTTGTGCACGTTATGCGTTATTCGAGAGTATCTCTTGGGAAACGCTTATTCCGCGGTTTTGTGCACGTTATTCGTTATTCGAGAGTATCTCTTGGGAAACGCTTATTCCGCGGTTTTGTGCACGTTATGCGTTATTCGAGAGTATCTCTTGGGAAACGCTTATTCCGCGGTTTTGTGCACGTTATTCGTTATTCGAGAGTATCTCTTGGGAAACGCTTATTCCGCGGTTTTGTGCACGTTATTCGTTATTCGAGAGTATCTCTTGGGAAACGCTTATTCCGCGGTTTTGTGCACGTTATGCGTTATTCGAGATTATCTCTCGGAAGACGCTTATTCCGCGGTTTTGTGCACGTTATGCGTTATTCGAGAGTATCTCTTGGGAACGCTTATTCCGCGGTTTTGTGCACGTTATTCGTTATTCGAGAGTATCTCTTGGGAACGCTTATTCCGCGGTTTTGTGCACGTTATGCGTTATTCGAGATTATCTCTCGGAAGACGCTTATTCCGCGGTTTTGTGCACGTTATGCGTTATTCGAGAGTATCTCTTGGGAACGCTTATTCCGCGGTTTTGTGCACGTTATTCGTTATTCGAGAGTATCTCTTGGGAAACGCTTATTCCGCGGTTTTGTGCACGTTATGCGTTATTCGAGAGTATCTCTCGGAAGACGCTTATTCCGCGGTTTTGTGCACGTTATGCGTTATTCGAGAGTATCTCTTGGGAAACGCTTATTCCGCGGTTTTGTGCTCGTTATTCCTTATTCGAGAGTATCTCTTTGGGAAACGCTTATTCCGCGGTTTTTGTGCACGTTATTCGTTATTCGAGAGTATCTCTTGGGAAACGCTTATTCCGCGGTTTTGTGCACGTTATTCGTTATTCGAGAGTATCTCTTGGGAAACGCTTATTCCGCGGTTTTGTGCACGTTATGCGTTATTCGAGAGTATCTCTCGGAAGACGCTTATTCCGCGGTTTTGTGCACGTTATGCGTTATTCGAGAGTATCTCTCGGGAAAACGCTTATTCCGCGGTTTTGTGCACGTTATTCGTTATTCGAGAGTATCTCTTGGGAAACGCTTATTCCGCGGTTTTGTGCACGTTATTCGTTATTCGAGAGTATCTCTTGGGAAACGCTTATTCCGCGGTTTTGTGCACGTTATTCGTTATTCGAGAGTATCTCTTGGGAAACGCTTATTCCGCGGTTTTGTGCACGTTATGCGTTATTCGAGAGTATCTCTTGGGAAGACGCTTATTCCGCGGTTTTGTGCACGTTATTCGTTATTCGAGAGTATCTCTTGGGAAACGCTTATTCCGCGGTTTTGTGCACGTTATTCGTTATTCGAGAGTATCTCTTGGGAAACGCTTATTCCGCGGTTTTGTGCACGTTATTCGTTATTCGAGAGTATCTCTCGGAAGACGCTTATTCCGCGGTTTTGTGCACGTTATGCGTTATTCGAGAGTATCTCTTGGGAACGCTTATTCCGCGGTTTTGTGCACGTTATTCGTTATTCGAGAGTATCTCTTGGGAACGCTTATTCCGCGGTTTTGTGCACGTTATTCGTTATTCGAGATTATCTCTCGGAAGACGCTTATTCCGCGGTTTTGTGCACGTTATTCGTTATTCGAGAGTATCTCTTGGGGAAACGCTTATTCCGCGGTTTTGTGCACGTTATTCGTTATTCGAGAGTATCTCTTGGGAACGCTTATTCCGCGGTTTTGTGCACGTTATGCGTTATTCGAGAGTATCTCTTGGGAAGACGCTTATTCCGCGGTTTTGTGCACGTTATTCGTTATTCGAGAGTATCTCTTGGGAAACGCTTATTCCGCGGTTTTGTGCACGTTATGCGTTATTCGAGAGTATCTCTTGGGAAAACGCTTATTCCGCGGTTTTGTGCACGTTATGCGTTATTCGAGAGTATCTCTCGGAAGACGCTTATTCCGCGGTTTTGTGCACGTTATTCGTTATTCGAGAGTATCTCTTGGGAAACGCTTATTCCGCGGTTTTGTGCACGTTATTCGTTATTCGAGAGTATCTCTTGGGGAAACGCTTATTCCGCGGTTTTGTGCACGTTATGCGTTATTCGAGAGTATCTCTCGGAAGACGCTTATTCCGCGGTTTTGTGCACGTTATGCGTTATTCGAGAGTATCTCTTGGGAACGCTTATTCCGCGGTTTTGTGCACGTTATTCGTTATTCGAGAGTATCTCTTGGGAAACGCTTATTCCGCGGTTTTGTGCACGTTATGCGTTATTCGAGAGTATCTCTTGGGAGACGCTTATTCCGCGGTTTTGTGCACGTTATTCGTTATTCGAGAGTATCTCTTGGGAAACGCTTATTCCGCGGTTTTGTGCACGTTATGCGTTATTCGAGATTATCTCTCGGAAGACGCTTATTCCGCGGTTTTGTGCACGTTATGCGTTATTCGAGAGTATCTCTTGGGAAACGCTTATTCCGCGGTTTTGTGCACGTTATTCGTTATTCGAGAGTATCTCTTGGGAAACGCTTATTCCGCGGTTTTGTGCACGTTATTCGTTATTCGAGAGTATCTCTCGGGAGACGCTTATTCCGCGGTTTTGTGCACGTTATTCGTTATTCGAGAGTATCTCTTGGGAAACGCTTATTCCGCGGTTTTGTGCACGTTATTCGTTATTCGAGAGTATCTCTTGGGAAACGCTTATTCCGCGGTTTTGTGCACGTTATTCGTTATTCGAGATTATCTCTCGGAAGACGCTTATTCCGCGGTTTTGTGCACGTTATTCGTTATTCGAGAGTATCTCTTGGGAAACGCTTATTCCGCGGTTTTGTACACGTTATTCGTTATTCGAGATTATCTCTCGGAAGACGCTTATTCCGCGGTTTTGTGCACGTTATGCGTTATTCGAGAGTATCTCTTGGGAAACGCTTATTCCGCGGTTTTGTGCACGTTATGCGTTATTCGAGAGTATCTCTTGGGAAACGCTTATTCCGCGGTTTTGTGCACGTTATTCGTTATTCGAGAGTATCTCTTGGGAAACGCTTATTCCGCGGTTTTGTGCACGTTATTCGTTATTCGAGAGTATCTCTCGGAAGACGCTTATTCCGCGGTTTTGTGCACGTTATTCGTTATTCGAGAGTATCTCTTGGGAAACGCTTATTCCGCGGTTTTGTGCACGTTATTCGTTATTCGAGAGTATCTCTTGGGAAACGCTTATTCCGCGGTTTTGTGCACGTTATTCGTTATTCGAGAGTATCTCTTGGGAAACGCTTATTCCGCGGTTTTGTGCACGTTATTCGTTATTCGAGAGTATCTCTTGGGAAACGCTTATTCCGCGGTTTTGTGCACGTTATTCGTTATTCGAGATTATCTCTCGGAAGACGCTTATTCCGCGGTTTTGTGCACGTTATGCGTTATTCGAGAGTATCTCTTGGGAACGCTTATTCCGCGGTTTTGTGCACGTTATTCGTTATTCGAGAGTATCTCTTGGGAAACGCTTATTCCGCGGTTTTGTGCACGTTATTCGTTATTCGAGAGTATCTCTTGGGAAACGCTTATTCCGCGGTTTTGTGCACGTTATTCGTTATTCGAGAGTATCTCTTGGGAAGACGCTTATTCCGCGGTTTTGTGCACGTTATTCGTTATTCGAGAGTATCTCTTGGGAACGCTTATTCCGCGGTTTTGTGCACGTTATTCGTTATTCGAGAGTATCTCTCGGGAAACGCTTATTCCGCGGTTTTGTGCACGTTATGCGTTATTCGAGAGTATCTCTTGGGAGACGCTTATTCCGCGGTTTTGTGCACGTTATGCGTTATTCGAGAGTATCTCTTGGGAAACGCTTATTCCGCGGTTTTGTGCACGTTATTCGTTATTCGAGAGTATCTCTTGGGAAACGCTTATTCCGCGGTTTTGTGCACGTTATTCGTTATTCGAGAGTATCTCTTGGGAAGACGCTTATTCCGCGGTTTTGTGCACGTTATTCGTTATTCGAGAGTATCTCTTGGGAAACGCTTATTCCGCGGTTTTGTACACGTTATTCGTTATTCGAGAGTATCTCTTGGGAAGACGCTTATTCCGCGGTTTTGTGCACGTTATTCGTTATTCGAGAGTATCTCTTGGGAAACGCTTATTCCGCGGTTTTGTGCACGTTATTCGTTATTCGAGATTATCTCTCGGAAGACGCTTATTCCGCGGTTTTGTGCACGTTATGCGTTATTCGAGAGTATCTCTTGGGAACGCTTATTCCGCGGTTTTGTGCACGTTATTCGTTATTCGAGAGTATCTCTTGGGAAACGCTTATTCCGCGGTTTTGTGCACGTTATGCGTTATTCGAGAGTATCTCTTGGGAAACGCTTATTCCGCGGTTTTGTGCACGTTATGCGTTATTCGAGAGTATCTCTTGGGAAACGCTTATTCCGCGGTTTTGTGCACGTTATGCGTTATTCGAGAGTATCTCTTGGGAAACGCTTATTCCGCGGTTTTGTGCTCGTTATTCCTTATTCGAGGGTATGTCTTTGGGAAACGCTTATTCCGCGGTTTTGTGCACGTTATTCGTTATTCGAGAGTATCTCTTGGGAAACGCTTATTCCGCGGTTTTGTGCACGTTATTCGTTATTCGAGAGTATCTCTTGGGAAACGCTTATTCCGCGGTTTTGTGCACGTTATTCGTTATTCGAGAGTATCTCTTGGGAAAACGCTTATTCCGCGGTTTTGTGCACGTTATTCGTTATTCGAGAGTATCTCTCGGAAGACGCTTATTCCGCGGTTTTGTGCACGTTATTCGTTATTCGAGAGTATCTCTTGGGAAACGCTTATTCCGCGGTTTTGTGCACGTTATGCGTTATTCGAGAGTATCTCTTGGGAAACGCTTATTCCGCGGTTTTGTGCACGTTATTCGTTATTCGAGAGTATCTCTTGGGAAACGCTTATTCCGCGGTTTTGTACACGTTATGCGTTATTCGAGAGTATCTCTCGGAAGACGCTTATTCCGCGGTTTTGTGCACGTTATTCGTTATTCGAGAGTATCTCTTGGGAAACGCTTATTCCGCGGTTTTGTGCACGTTATTCGTTATTCGAGAGTATCTCTTGGGAAACGCTTATTCCGCGGTTTTGTGCACGTTATTCGTTATTCGAGAGTATCTCTTGGGAAACGCTTATTCCGCGGTTTTGTGCACGTTATTCGTTATTCGAGATTATCTCTCGGAAGACGCTTATTCCGCGGTTTTGTGCACGTTATGCGTTATTCGAGAGTATCTCTTGGGAAACGCTTATTCCGCGGTTTTGTGCACGTTATTCGTTATTCGAGAGTATCTCTTGGGAACGCTTATTCCGCGGTTTTGTGCACGTTATTCGTTATTCGAGAGTATCTCTTGGGAAACGCTTATTCCGCGGTTTTGTGCACGTTATTCGTTATTCGAGAGTATCTCTTGGGAAACGCTTATTCCGCGGTTTTGTGCACGTTATGCGTTATTCGAGAGTATCTCTTGGGAAACGCTTATTCCGCGGTTTTGTGCACGTTATTCGTTATTCGAGAGTATCTCTTGGGAAACGCTTATTCCGCGGTTTTGTGCACGTTATTCGTTATTCGAGAGTATCTCTTGGGAAACGCTTATTCCGCGGTTTTGTGCACGTTATTCGTTATTCGAGATTATCTCTCGGAAGACGCTTATTCCGCGGTTTTGTGCACGTTATGCGTTATTCGAGAGTATCTCTTGGGAACGCTTATTCCGCGGTTTTGTGCACGTTATTCGTTATTCGAGAGTATCTCTTGGGAAACGCTTATTCCGCGGTTTTGTGCACGTTATGCGTTATTCGAGATTATCTCTCGGAAGACGCTTATTCCGCGGTTTTGTGCACGTTATGCGTTATTCGAGAGTATCTCTTGGGAACGCTTATTCCGCGGTTTTGTGCACGTTATTCGTTATTCGAGAGTATCTCTTGGGAAACGCTTATTCCGCGGTTTTGTGCACGTTATGCGTTATTCGAGAGTATCTCTCGGAAGACGCTTATTCCGCGGTTTTGTGCACGTTATGCGTTATTCGAGAGTATCTCTTGGGAAACGCTTATTCCGCGGTTTTGTGCACGTTATTCGTTATTCGAGAGTATCTCTCTGGGAAACGCTTATTCCGCGGTTTTGTGCACGTTATTCGTTATTCGAGAGTATCTCTTGGGAAAACGCTTATTCCGCGGTTTTGTGCACGTTATTCGTTATTCGAGATTATCTCTCGGAAGACGCTTATTCCGCGGTTTTGTGCACGTTATGCGTTATTCGAGAGTATCTCTTTGGGAAACGCTTATTCCGCGGTTTTTGTACACGTTATTCGTTATTCGAGATTATCTCTCGAAGACGCTTATTCCGCGGTTTTGTGCACGTTATTCGTTATTCGAGAGTATCTCTCGGGAAACGCTTATTCCGCGGTTTTGTGCACGTTATGCGTTATTCGAGAGTATCTCTTGGGAAAACGCTTATTCCGCGGTTTTGTGCACGTTATTCGTTATTCGAGAGTATCTCTTGGGAAACGCTTATTCCGCGGTTTTGTGCACGTTATTCGTTATTCGAGAGTATCTCTTGGGAAACGCTTATTCCGCGGTTTTGTGCACGTTATGCGTTATTCGAGAGTATCTCTTGGGAAACGCTTATTCCGCGGTTTTGTGCACGTTATTCGTTATTCGAGAGTATCTCTTTGGGAAAACGCTTATTCCGCGGTTTTGTGCACGTTATTCGTTATTCGAGAGTATCTCTTGGGAAACGCTTATTCCGCGGTTTTGTGCACGTTATGCGTTATTCGAGAGTATCTCTTGGGAAACGCTTATTCCGCGGTTTTGTGCACGTTATTCGTTATTCGAGAGTATCTCTTGGGAAGACGCTTATTCCGCGGTTTTGTGCACGTTATTCGTTATTCGAGAGTATCTCTTGGGAAGACGCTTATTCCGCGGTTTTGTGCACGTTATGCGTTATTCGAGAGTATCTCTTGGGAAACGCTTATTCCGCGGTTTTGTGCACGTTATTCGTTATTCGAGAGTATCTCTTGGGAAACGCTTATTCCGCGGTTTTGTGCACGTTATTCGTTATTCGAGAGTATCTCTTGGGAAACGCTTATTCCGCGGTTTTGTGCACGTTATTCGTTATTCGAGAGTATCTCTTGGGAAACGCTTATTCCGCGGTTTTGTGCACGTTATGCGTTATTCGAGAGTATCTCTTGGGGAAACGCTTATTCCGCGGTTTTGTGCTCGTTATTCCTTATTCGAGGGTATGTCTTTGGAAACGCTTATTCCGCGGTTTTGTGCACGTTATTCGTTATTCGAGAGTATCTCTTGGGAAACGCTTATTCCGCGGTTTTGTGCACGTTATTCGTTATTCGAGATTATCTCTCGGAAGACGCTTATTCCGCGGTTTTGTGCACGTTATGCGTTATTCGAGAGTATCTCTTGGGAAACGCTTATTCCGCGGTTTTGTGCACGTTATTCGTTATTCGAGATTATCTCTCGGAAGACGCTTATTCCGCGGTTTTGTGCACGTTATTCGTTATTCGAGAGTATCTCTTGGGAAACGCTTATTCCGCGGTTTTGTGCACGTTATTCGTTATTCGAGAGTATCTCTTGGGAAACGCTTATTCCGCGGTTTTGTGCACGTTATTCGTTATTCGAGAGTATCTCTTGGGAAACGCTTATTCCGCGGTTTTGTGCACGTTATTCGTTATTCGAGATTATCTCTCGGAAGACGCTTATTCCGCGGTTTTGTGCACGTTATTCGTTATTCGAGAGTATCTCTTGGGAAACGCTTATTCCGCGGTTTTGTGCACGTTATTCGTTATTCGAGATTATCTCTCGGAAGACGCTTATTCCGCGGTTTTGTGCACGTTATTCGTTATTCGAGAGTATCTCTTGGGAAACGCTTATTCCGCGGTTTTGTGCACGTTATTCGTTATTCGAGAGTATCTCTTGGGAAACGCTTATTCCGCGGTTTTGTGCACGTTATTCGTTATTCGAGAGTATCTCTTGGGAAACGCTTATTCCGCGGTTTTGTGCACGTTATTCGTTATTCGAGAGTATCTCTTTGGGAAACGCTTATTCCGCGGTTTTGTGCACGTTATTCGTTATTCGAGAGTATCTCTTGGGAAACGCTTATTCCGCGGTTTTGTGCACGTTATTCGTTATTCGAGATTATCTCTCGGAAGACGCTTATTCCGCGGTTTTGTGCACGTTATGCGTTATTCGAGAGTATCTCTTGGGAACGCTTATTCCGCGGTTTTGTGCACGTTATTCGTTATTCGAGAGTATCTCTTGGGAAACGCTTATTCCGCGGTTTTGTGCACGTTATTCGTTATTCGAGAGTATCTCTTGGGAAACGCTTATTCCGCGGTTTTGTGCACGTTATGCGTTATTCGAGAGTATCTCTTGGGAAACGCTTATTCCGCGGTTTTGTGCACGTTATTCGTTATTCGAGAGTATCTCTTGGGAAACGCTTATTCCGCGGTTTTGTGCACGTTATTCGTTATTCGAGAGTATCTCTTGGGAAACGCTTATTCCGCGGTTTTGTGCACGTTATTCGTTATTCGAGAGTATCTCTCGGGAGACGCTTATTCCGCGGTTTTGTGCACGTTATTCGTTATTCGAGAGTATCTCTCGGAAAACGCTTATTCCGCGGTTTTGTGCTCGTTATTCTTTATTCGAGAGTATCTCTCGGAAAACGCTTATTCCGCGGTTTTGTGCACGTTATTCGTTATTCGAGAGTATCTCTCGGAAAACGCTTATTCCGCGGTTTTGTGCACGTTATTCGTTATTCGAGAGTATCTCTTGGGAAACGCTTATTCCGCGGTTTTGTGCACGTTATTCGTTATTCGAGAGTATCTCTTGGGAAAACGCTTATTCCGCGGTTTTGTGCACGTTATTCGTTATTCGAGAGTATCTCTCGGAAAACGCTTATTCCGCGGTTTTGTGCACGTTATTCGTTATTCGAGATTATCTCTCGGAAGACGCTTATTCCGCGGTTTTGTGCACGTTATTCGTTATTCGAGAGTATCTCTTGGGAAACGCTTATTCCGCGGTTTTGTGCACGTTATTCGTTATTCGAGAGTATCTCTTGGGAAACGCTTATTCCGCGGTTTTGTGCACGTTATTCGTTATTCGAGAGTATCTCTTGGGAAACGCTTATTCCGCGGTTTTGTGCACGTTATTCGTTATTCGAGATTATCTCTTGGGAAGACGCTTATTCCGCGGTTTTGTGCACGTTATTCGTTATTCGAGAGTATCTCTTGGGAACGCTTATTCCGCGGTTTTGTGCACGTTATTCGTTATTCGAGAGTATCTCTTGGGAAACGCTTATTCCGCGGTTTTGTGCACGTTATTCGTTATTCGAGAGTATCTCTTGGGAAACGCTTATTCCGCGGTTTTGTGCACGTTATTCGTTATTCGAGAGTATCTCTTGGGAAGACGCTTATTCCGCGGTTTTGTGCACGTTATTCGTTATTCGAGAGTATCTCTTGGGAAACGCTTATTCCGCGGTTTTGTGCACGTTATTCGTTATTCGAGAGTATCTCTTGGGAAACGCTTATTCCGCGGTTTTGTGCACGTTATTCGTTATTCGAGATTATCTCTCGGAAGACGCTTATTCCGCGGTTTTGTGCACGTTATTCGTTATTCGAGAGTATCTCTTGGGAACGCTTATTCCGCGGTTTTGTGCACGTTATTCGTTATTCGAGATTATCTCTCGGAAGACGCTTATTCCGCGGTTTTGTGCACGTTATTCGTTATTCGAGAGTATCTCTTGGGAAACGCTTATTCCGCGGTTTTGTGCACGTTATTCGTTATTCGAGAGTATCTCTCGGAAAACGCTTATTCCGCGGTTTTGTGCACGTTATTCGTTATTCGAGAGTATCTCTTGGGAAACGCTTATTCCGCGGTTTTGTGCACGTTATGCGTTATTCGAGAGTATCTCTCGGAAGACGCTTATTCCGCGGTTTTGTGCACGTTATTCGTTATTCGAGAGTATCTCTCGGAAGACGCTTATTCCGCGGTTTTGTGCACGTTATTCGTTATTCGAGAGTATCTCTTGGGAAACGCTTATTCCGCGGTTTTGTGCACGTTATTCGTTATTCGAGAGTATCTCTTGGGAAACGCTTATTCCGCGGTTTTGTGCACGTTATTCGTTATTCGAGATTATCTCTCGGAAGACGCTTATTCCGCGGTTTTGTGCACGTTATTCGTTATTCGAGAGTATCTCTTGGGAAACGCTTATTCCGCGGTTTTGTGCACGTTATTCGTTATTCGAGAGTATCTCTTGGGAAACGCTTATTCCGCGGTTTTGTGCACGTTATTCGTTATTCGAGAGTATCTCTTGGGAAACGCTTATTCCGCGGTTTTGTGCACGTTATGCGTTATTCGAGAGTATCTCTTGGGAAAACGCTTATTCCGCGGTTTTGTGCACGTTATTCGTTATTCGAGATTATCTCTCGGAAGACGCTTATTCCGCGGTTTTGTGCACGTTATTCGTTATTCGAGAGTATCTCTTGGGAAACGCTTATTCCGCGGTTTTGTGCACGTTATGCGTTATTCGAGAGTATCTCTCGGAAAACGCTTATTCCGCGGTTTTGTGCACGTTA
Organism: Angiostrongylus vasorum; assembly: GCA_018806985.1. NCBI lineage: Eukaryota > Metazoa > Nematoda > Chromadorea > Rhabditida > Metastrongylidae > Angiostrongylus > Angiostrongylus vasorum. The sequence continues at coordinate 26,752 of JADANN010000336.1, forward strand.
TTCGTTATTCGAGAGTATCTCTCGGAAGACGCTTATTCCGCGGTTTTGTGCACGTTATTCGTTATTCGAGAGTATCTCTTGGGAAAACGCTTATTCCGCGGTTTTGTGCACGTTATTCGTTATTCGAGATTATCTCTCGGAAGACGCTTATTCCGCGGTTTTGTGCACGTTATTCGTTATTCGAGAGTATCTCTCGGAAAACGCTTATTCCGCGGTTTTGTGCACGTTATTCGTTATTCGAGAGTATCTCTTGGGAAAACGCTTATTCCGCGGTTTTGTGCACGTTATTCGTTATTCGAGAGTATCTCTCGGAAGACGCTTATTCCGCGGTTTTGTGCACGTTATTCGTTATTCGAGAGTATCTCTCGGAAGACGCTTATTCCGCGGTTTTGTGCTCGTTATTCTTTATTCGAGAGTATCTCTCGGAAAACGCTTATTCCGCGGTTTTGTGCACGTTATTCGTTATTCGAGAGTATCTCTCGGAGAACGCTTATTCCGCGGTTTTGTGCTCGTTATTCTTTATTCGAGAGTATCTCTCGGAAAACGCTTATTCCGCGGTTTTTGTGCACGTTATTCGTTATTCGAGAGTATCTCTTGGGAAACGCTTATTCCGCGGTTTTGTGCACGTTATTCGTTATTCGAGAGTATCTCTTGGGAAAACGCTTATTCCGCGGTTTTGTGCACGTTATTCGTTATTCGAGAGTATCTCTCGGAAGACGCTTATTCCGCGGTTTTGTGCACGTTATTCGTTATTCGAGAGTATCTCTCGGAAGACGCTTATTCCGCGGTTTTGTGCACGTTATTCGTTATTCGAGAGTATCTCTTGGGAAACGCTTATTCCGCGGTTTTGTGCACGTTATGCGTTATTCGAGAGTATCTCTCGGAAGACGCTTATTCCGCGGTTTTGTGCTCGTTATTCTTTATTCGAGAGTATCTCTCGGAAAACGCTTATTCCGCGGTTTTGTGCACGTTATGCGTTATTCGAGAGTATCTCTTGGGAAACGCTTATTCCGCGGTTTTGTGCACGTTATGCGTTATTCGAGAGTATCTCTCGGAAGACGCTTATTCCGCGGTTTTGTGCTCGTTATTCTTTATTCGAGAGTATCTCTCGGAAAACGCTTATTCCGCGGTTTTGTACACGTTATGCGTTATTCGAGAGTATCTCTTGGGAAACACTTATTCCGCGGTTTTGTGCACGTTATTCGTTATTCGAGAGTATCTCTTGGGAAACGCTTATGCCGCGGTTTTGTGCACGTTATGCGTTATTCGAGAGTATCTCTCGGAAGACGCTTATTCCGCGGTTTTGTACACGTTATGCGTTATTCGAGAGTATCTCTTGGGAACGCTTATGCCGCGGTTTTGTGCACGTTATTCGTTATTCGAGTATCTCTCGGAAAACGGTTATGCTGCGGTTTTGTGCACGTTATTCATTATTCGAGAGTATCTCTCGGAAAACGCTTATTCCACAGTTTTGTGCACGTTATTCGTTATTCGAGTGTCGCTCGGAATACGCTTATTTCGAGGTATTCCGCACGTCAGAAGTTATTCGAGAGTATCGCTCGGAAAATGCTTATTTCGCGGTTTTGCCCACGTTAGGCGTTATTCGAGAATATTTCTCGGAAAACTCTCGGCGTTGATCAATCCCTGAGGGATGCGCCGTGCATTCGACTTCATCAAGCATCGTTTGGAAGTGATTGAATGCATATCTGGCTCTTTACAATATGATTCGCAGTGGCCTACCTACCGATGTATCGAGACAGTGCTGCTATCCTCCCAGGCAAGTCTGGTACCAATTTGCCGTTCCGGGAGGGGATGGAAGGCTTGGTGGGGCATAGGCGCAGGGATTGATTCCCCCAGTGTGTTTCGCAGTGGCGCCCCAAACCACTGCGCTACACGTGCCCTTTGTGTTGAAACATATGCAATAAAAAATGAAACTACAAAGCGGAGATTATTTGCCTGTGCCACCTAGTAGCAAAAAGGGCTGTCGTAAGCGCGATGCTCCCTTTGCCCTAATCTTTGTTATCTACAAAAAGTAGTCAACAGTTTTGAGACGAATTCTGCTCTCACTTGTCAACCAAGAAGTGCGTTCGTCGTACGTGTGCGACTTTTTCTCAATGAAGCCATTCGCAACGGTTCACGGCCTATCGCGGCTGGTAGGTGAACTGGCTGTCGGGCTGGGAGGAACAGCATGGGTCTTCAACCCTTACGAGGTTCTCTCAAGCTGAGGTGTACTACGTTTCTATCCGGTATCCCAACTAAGAGTAAGTCAATACCAGGGATTTACCACCATCCTGGTATCAAACTAGTCGCATGGTGGCAAATCTTCCTCCGTTCCACCTGTGCAGCTGCCGCTTGGGGTCGTGAAAACGTGAGTAAGGATTCAGCTAGGCTGACCTGGAAACTCCAGAAGATCACGTTAAATTAACAAATCACCGGAGATGGAAATTATGCTGGGGGCCCGCACAATCATCGAAAACGGGTCATCCAAGTATATAAGTTTCCACGTAATACCGCTCTCTGCTTCATATCAGTCAGTGGTCAGAGGATTCGTCCGATTGGGATAAAGTAGGCTTTGTTGGCAAATAAATGTTTCATATTGATGTTCATTTTTTTCGACGACGTATTCTTGTTTTCGAAACCTACCAATGGAGCAAAACGAAAATAAGTCAAAGAGTTTAACGAAGCGGAAAAAAGAAAAAAGAAACTTAGACTGGAGATAGGGAGACAGGATCTCAGTTCATGAGAAAACGCATGGGTGATATAGAACAAGACGAGACCACCTCACACGAGGCCCCTATCACAACTCTTGGCCATTTTTCGTCACAAAGAAATGAATATCACAAGCTGTTAGTCTCCACTCATACAGCCCAATAACGAGGTGGACGCGTTTTGGAAGCATTCGATTGAGGTGATGCGGGGTGAGAAGTCCCTTATATACCCATTGTGGGAGAATTCAATGCCAGTCCAGGAACAACCAACGAAAATGAATGCAGGATAGGGGTAATTTGGAGTATGAAAACAAAACGAGAACGAGAACAATTTTATAGGACTCCTGTCCACACAGCACGTCCCTTTCATGAAAAAATTATTTTTCGAGAACAGAGAAAAAACGCCGATGGGCACGGGAGTTCCTTAACGGTATGAGACATGCGAAGATATTCTCACGAATAGAAGGGAATGCGTCGTTGACACTTCAATGTTACCTAGATTCTTAAATGGATCCAATAACCGCTTTTTTGTACGAGGGGTTCGATTCAGGCATATGCTGGAGAACTCGTGTCTTCGTCCAAGGAGAACGAAACAAGCCACGTATGAGGGAAAAATATTTCCAGTAGAATTCTCATTCCACATTACTGAAAAAAACAGCAAGACTCGACTGAGGAGAGACGTGTTGCTTCTCGAAAGACGTAAAACTTGTACCGAACTCGGCTTAATTCCCTTTAACAAGAAGTTCCGAACGCATCTACACCAATTATTCAAAGGGGAAAAGGAAATTGTACCTTGATGCTACTACAACACTTCGAAGACGGCTGATAATAAATTGCAGCTCTGGAGAATTCTTGCGGTATAATTTGCATCGGTATAAAAAGAAAAAAGTTATGGAATGCCGCTCAAAAACGATGTGGTCTGAAGGAGTGCCGCCGGGCCCTGTGCGACTATAACGTAGCGCGTCAGCCCTGATGCGCGTTGAGCCTTCACAGTTTTTCATAGGAAAAGGGGTTCGACAAGTGGATAACAAATGGCCAAAGCAGCGTGCCACCCAATTGCAGTAGTAATGAAATTACTCTACTAGGACGAGGATCATATGCATTGACGGAAAATTTTTGTAAAATCTTCGTCTCGCTTTGCGACATTCATTTTTTCGAGGATTAACAGTGAAGCAGAGACGATTACCAATTAGGTCGACGAAGCGGAAAAAAGTCGGTCTGGGGATAAGTAGGACGAAGATCCAGTTCATGAAGAACAAATGCTGATCAACCGAACAAATAAAACTGGATGTTGATTACATAAACAACCTCGTGCGTGTACTATACACATTAAACTATTACAGAGAATAGAATGAAAGAGGAGTTAAAAGAGAAAAAGGAAGGAAGCATGGGCCGATTTCGCGCTTCTTACAGGAGCCATAAGCCAATAAAAGCGTCCAAAACTGCGCACTCAACTTTTCGACTGATTGGGCCGTTCATATAGTCACGAAGAATCGGTTGCACGTGGACGTAAAGAGACGGTACAGTGGGCTCTAAAGTAGAGAGCCTTCTTTCGGACGACCACCTAAACTCTGGGAGGACGTGTATTTAACTAACGTTAACCATCTGTATTTGCAAATGATAAAGATTTCAGGAAAGGGGGGAATAAATCCGGAGGACTTCACAATGCTCCAGGCCAACATTACAATGGGAAACTGGGTTCAATGGCGGATGCCCCCCATCTCAATCTCGTTGACGGCTGTGCTGATAGCACCTACAGGTCAACAACACGGCTGGGAGAGAGGCGAAACGAAAGACCCTTCTATGAAAAAAAGGGCATGTAGTGAATAAAAACACGATTATATACATACATATTTATATGTATTCCGTATTTTGCAACCTTGAGAGAGGTTGTAAGGAAGAGAGCGGATAGCACAGTGGTACTGATGTCCTTCTTCACGAGCATAGTGCTAGTTCGATTCCACTCCCGAGCCAACCCAGCTCCTCATCCTTCCGGGGTTGGGGAAATTGGTACCCGACTTATTTGAGAAAAAGTCACCATCTGCAATCTAGGTGGAAACGCTCCAGCCCCGCTATTTCAGAACTCCAGGGAGAATTGCTGGACCACCACTCTACGTCATTCAAGACGAAATGAAAATCCTCAAACAGCAGCCTAAGCCACACGTAAAAACTTGGAAGATCTTAGTGGGTGATGGATGCGAGGAAACGAACCGAATGTGAGAAGTGCTGGTATCCGCACAGTAGACGTTAAGATGGATCATATGAAGTGATGAAAAAAAAACAGAGAGAAAGGTTGTGCCTGTGAACTCACTGCTTTTGAAGAGTTCGTGTTGACTAAAATGCTGTATGGAGGCGCATTCACAGACCATATCACTGCTCAAATGGCCGCCGTTCTCATCATGTTTTGTGTTTCAGGTTTCTCGTAATTCTTCCGTCGTTTGAGAATGCGAGCATAGTTTCCCACTAAGTTTCTTTTTCTTTCTTTTTTACTTGGTGAACGATTCTCTTCAGCGCTTTGCGGCAGTGGTGTTCGTGCGAATGTATTAGTCGTCTGGGAAAATGCTAGGAAGAAATCCCTCAATTAGCTGAGGAGCAGTCTGGTTGTCTCCGAAAACTTTATGTGAGTGCGTTTTTCATGTCTACTTTGAACGCTGCAACCGTAGATGAGTTCTTTTTGAGTTTCCATCTGGTGTTGTCCCATATCAGTCATATTTTATGCGAAGATGTTCCGGTTACGAACTACTTCATTTTTGCATAGACGTTTCTGCACTTTTTTTCACTAAACTGCGATGACGTAGATATATCCACGCTCAAGTACCGTACAAACTCTACCGGGCACGACGTTGTCTGACCAGTTGTACTAATGGTTGTTTTCGGCATAACTTGGTCACCATTACAACTCGCGTTCTACCATTTGTATTATTCGGAATTCCTAACTGTTTTCATCAAAAGTTCCTGTTTGTGTCAGGCTATCGGGTAAGGAAGGAAGTTTTGCAAAACCTGTGTCTTTATCAGTACGCCCGATGCATTCCTAAGTTGTCTATTGGGTGTAAACATGACATCATTGAAGAAAAACATGTTGAATCCTTCAAGCCGAGAGCAATGGACGTCGTCTACCAGTGGGTTAATGGCGTCTTATTTGGAGAGTTGGTGAAAATTTCTTGTATAGTTGAAGGTAGACTCCCTTTAGTCTAGCTGTTAAATTATGACGGTTGTTTAACAGCTAATACCAGTCGACGATTCTTAATAACTAAAGGCGGTTGACTCAAGGTTGCGCTGTGTCATGAGTGCCAATCTGTTAATTAAGCTTCCTATAACGTACCGGTCGTATCCAACTTGCCAGTTGCGTCCGCACTAAATTCGTTCGCTGACCGTGATGAATCGAATAACTGTTTTAAAGCGTATGAGTCATAGTTTAATTCGAATCATCAATTTACTAGACACTTTTAGTAAATAATTGAACGTGTTGTTCAAAGGACTTGGTAGTTTTCCTCTTTAGATCCGATCACTAGGGTGTCTCCGTAGACTAGGAAACGTTCTTAGAGGGATGGCAGATGCTGCGAAGGCGATTCAGAATCAGGAACTCGAGGGAGAAATCTGAAGAAGCTCGCCTTAGAATCAACAGAGATGCTGTGTTTGCTGCTTCTTTATATCTCTAAACCATTGCTCCTCCTAGTGAACTGTCGCAGTATGTAATATTAACGAAATGTCATATAATAGTACGTAATTTAGTACCAACGAATTATCAATGCAACCAATGTACTTCCAAGTCTCTTGATTGCAGGCTGTTCCTCGAATTGGTTTGTAGAACACAATCTGCATACACACGAAAAGAACCACGCAGGCGTTTTTGGACATATATACGAAGCACAACAAGGCGAAATCGGAGTTGCAGAAACAAGAAGTCCTTCTCCTGGATCGACCTGTATCTCAGAGAAACACAAGGTTGCGTTTGCTCTGCGTTTGATCCCTGGGAGCTTTCAGAAAGCCAGATATTAGTTAAACTGATAGCTAAGTAATGTGATAGTAGCTAAGCGTTAAGTAGCGCTTCTCGAAGATCTCCATGGTTCAGCAGCCGTTGATTAGGGTTTATGGTGTTGAGAACAGCAAGTTTCCGGTTCCTGTAACTGTGAGCCATCTCGAATTACACTGATGTGTGAAACTGAACGTATAAGTTGCCAACACAAACACTGTAGCCACCTTGGCATTGCGATTGGCAGTAACTTGAAGGACTGGTATGACACTACTGTATTAGCGATTTCATGAAGGTATCAGAGTCAATAAGTCAACCTCTCGATAACATCAGACGGTATCTGGGTTTTACCTGCGAAAAGGGAATAAATGGGTGTTTTTGCTCCTGTAAGAATGAGGCTAAGCCTGTTTTTTTTTCTATTCGTTCAATTTTACGTGGATTCACAATGGGTGGTGGGAGGTTCTCTTGAAAAAGAAGAGGTGCTTACCGAGTAATCAGTGCCGGTGGTATAAATTGAAGTTCTTGATTTATCTTTTTCGATTGCTGCCAATAGCTATGCGCTGTAACAACTTTTCCAGAACTGATTTAGTTATCATTAATAATCCCATTCCTTGACAAAGACTTTTTTCTAATTTGCACCAGCTTAGTTGGATACTTGGGCGGCCCGTCCTCCATCCTCACTGGCTGTGCAGGCCCCATCATATTCTCCATTTTTCGGAGTTTTGCTGGTTTAGCCATTGTATTTCCCTCGACCAAATTCTGCCCCAGGTCGTTACCACCACAGGCACTCTCCGCCATTGTGCATCAGAGGGAGATTTACCATCATGGGACTAGTTTGATACCACTACGGTGGTGGATTCTGGTATTAGTTTATCAGTAGCTGGGTTTCCTAGTGGGAACGCCGGACTCCTTCTCAGCTTGGGAGACATTGCCAGGGAATGAATCTCCCCCGCTGTACATCGCAGCCCAACACCCAGGAACACCACCCAGCCAAGACAAGGCAGTAAATCGTTGCGAGGTTTGTAACCTCTATGTGTCTATGCTACAGATATAAAATTCTCTGCTGTTGCGTCCATGTTCTGGCCGTATTTGTGTTTTTTTAGTGGCTCATTTCATTGAGCAGAAGCCTCCATCACTCCCGAGGCTAGTTCCACATCGCTTCAGGCCCATGGAACCTCACGCCACTCCGGGATCGGGAATTTGGTAGCAGATTTGTCTTGGACAAGGTCACTGGCCCCCACACGGGAAGGCCTTAGCACGGGTATCTTAGGATTCCATGTAGAATGCAATCGAGTAACATTCAAACGCTTTCGCAGCGAGGACGAAAAACATTCAAGCCGCTGTTTCTTTAAATGGTGGATGTGAGGGAAAGAATCGAACGCAAGAAGCGCTGGGATCATCACAATGTGATATATGTGATCTCAGATGCTGTGAAATGTAAAAAACCAATATTATGTCCATATTCTATGAGCTTCTAGTAGGCTAATCCTCTAAAACAATTTCGCAAATATCTGTGCACATCTTGCAAGAGATCAGATTTATTACGTTTGCAATCAAGCAAACTCCGTTCTTGCGTTTAAGAGAGGGGGTTTTGTTTCGGTTTCGATTCTATTGACGACATAGAGCAATTGGTGGTTGTTCATTGCAACAGCGTTCTTTAGATTAACCTTTTTAAGCACCATTTAATTAGTAGCAGCACCAAAATCATTAGAAATGAAGGAAAATTCAAGTGGAATCTTATACGGTCTAAATATTTCCCATGATATTTCTAAGGCGGGCGCTGAATAGTTTTGGTGAAATAATTTTCATTTTTCATCGAAATGGTATACCGCCTCATCGTGGCTGGGAGATGTTCTTGCTTGTCGAAATGCGATGTACAGCGGGCAATTCATCCTCTGGCAGGCTCTCCCAAGTTGAGAATGAGTCCGGCGTTTCCGCCAAGAAGCCCAGCTAAGAGTAAACCAATGCCAGGACCCACCACCATCCTGGTGTCAAACTAGTCGCATCGTGGCAAATCTCACTCGGATCCACAAGGACTACGGCTGCCAATGGTGATGAAGACCTGGGACAGACTTTGGCCAGGCTGACCTCGGGATTCCAGGGAACCACAATGGCTTAACCAGCAAATTTCCTAAAAATGGAGATTATGCTGGGGTCCGCACAACCAGTGAGGATGGGCCATTCAAGTTTGAAGTGTCACGTTTTACTTTTGCAGCAGTTTTCTTTACTTCGATGAGAACGACGCAAAAGACTCTAGCATTGATGTTATTATATGTCTTCAAAATGTTTTGTACAATTCAAAGAGCATCTAGAGCTTCGATGACAGTTCCTGTCTCAACTGCATCGGAGGCCCTTTATAAAATCAATAAAACTGGGAGGGATATCTGTATCCAGGTCCGTAAATAAATCAGTATCGGTAAATAGAAAGTTAAACATTGTAGATACAATGTTTATTTTCTATTTGCTGCATATTATTATTTTTCACGGAAAGGTACGATGTGAAACACAACCATTTGACGCTGAGATATCTGCAAAACCTGAATCCAGGCCAAATCGACCCCGTGATTACCCTTTTCGAGGGCTCACGTGTTACCCATTGCACCATTTAGGCCCTTGCTTCATTTGACGACTCGTGCTCCAAAGTTCTGCAGGTAAAAGAGATAGACTCTGCAAGTTAACAACTTTTCATATACTTTACTTATTCAAAAAATTATCGTCAGTTATCGGAAAACCAGCTCCGAGCGCTATTTGCTTAAACGTTGAATGTTGCCAATCACGATTTTCCCTGGAAATCAGAGTTAGCTACGATATGATGCTTTTAGACCATCACATCAAGCCGTTTCTGGCTCTTCTGAATTAAACAGAAATTTGCTGTCTTGCAACCCTGATTCTTCCGATACGACAGTGATTCCTGTCATCGCACTCTACCCGGCAAGTAGTCGACAGTGTAATCGAGGAAAGGGTGATAAGTGAAACCCACATTAACCACAGGTAATAAGGGGCAAAGGGTCTTGTGTTGATTAATTTCTGACGTATACCTTTATGAAGCATCCTTAGAATGATTGAATACACATTGAACCTGCAGAACAACTTGAGGTGACTACCGATCTATCGAGGCAGTTCCTCTACCCAGTTTTTTGATTCCAGCCAGGTACATTTCTCGCCCATACATCCTGTGCAACCACCGGTCTGCTGCAAATAACTGGAAATCTTACAAAGAACATAACGGTGAGTTGAGCTGCATGAGTTCGGGTACAGTGTACCTAATTTCTTGCACCATTTGAGGAAGAATATATGTTCGAAGCGGGTACACCACTGTTGATCCCTACAAAAGAACACCTGGTCAGTAGACTTAAAGTTAAACCAAACATTCCACTGGGTGTGCATAGGACACAGAGAAATAATGGGGAAAATCTTGAAGAATCGAAAACACCACAGTGCGAAACTCTCGGAGCATTCAGGATAAATGCCAGAAATCTAAAAATGAACCGCAGGGGAGGAGTGCTTTCCTGTATCGCATGATCTCACACAATATTTAATACTGATACTTTCATGTCAGAGAGACTACCCATACACCCATACATGTGAAAGACTAATAAGAAATAAAACGGTGAGTGTATAAAAGAAGCTGTTTGCTATGCGAATGGAAATTATGCAGTTAGTTTTTCTACTTTGTTTATGAAAGTGTTTGTCTGGGTAGATAGCGCGTCAGCTTGACCATTCCAGGCTCTGAAGAAAGCGACAGTGTCGAAATGTGAGACACTATTGATTGAATATTGTAACCAACAACCTCATGTCTTAAGAATAAAACACTAAATAATTGAAGGCGATTCTGAGTATTGTGCTTTCGGCGAGTACGTTGATAGAGATGTCTGTCTCGCTTTTATTGATTTGAAAAGGGGCGTCCTATGCAGTTGGGACAGGAACCGTCATGGAAGCTCTAGGTGCTCCTTGAATTGTACAAAGAATCCTTGAAGAGATAATCACGATCGGGTTGTCCTACCTGAGAAGGGTGACCGAAGGGATTTTCGTAACTACACGTCCAATATGCCTGTTGATTGTTTTCTTCAAGCTCTTAACGAAGATTATTCTACCCCCGCATATCAAGGACATGGGTTGGGGGCGGAACCAGTTAAGCATGCTCAGAATTTCGACAAGGATGTTGCTGTATGGATCACATCCGAACTTTATCACGTTTTATAAGTCCGTCGGAAGTCCCATGTGTTTCTTATCCTAACCTTTATTGGCTACGAGAAAGCATTTGATAGCATCGTAACGAATGCAATCCCTAGCGCTCATCGACTATAAGTGGACCAGTTCTGCATACGAACCCCATCAGACCGTTATCGAAACTGCAGCACAAATGTGCAGATTATTCATCGACCCCTCGCTATACCCATAGGAATAGGACAAGGCGACACATTATCGCCACAGCCGTTTACTGCTTGTAGTGGACAATAAAGCCACTACATTAAGACGAGCAAGACATTCGCACTGATGGAAAATCTACCAAATCTTTGTTTCACGAATGCCATAGTCACCTTTTTCGAGCAGTGAGAGTAAAGTACAGACGATGCGCATTGAACTCAACGAAACGGGGAAAAAAAGACTCGCTGCGCATAAATAGGCGAAAGACACAGTTGACGAAGAACTCATGATGCGAAGGTAAACAAGTCGAACCGCATGGTTCAGTGATTACAGGGATTACCACGTCATATGCGTGCCTTCAACATCCAATTAACACGAAACACAACATGAAGAAGGAATAACGTAGAAGAAGGAGAGCAGCACAGGCGGCATTCGGGTCTCTCAAAAAAGCCAGAGATCAACACAAAATAGGCACAGAACTCCACTCTTCGACTCAGTCCTCTGTGTGCTCTGTTATACACCAAAAAAAGTGGCGTGATACACGTCACGTCAAGAAACTGCCTGACACAAACATAGCGTTTGAGCAATGTCTTCTTAAACCTAAACGGCGCTAAAAACATCTAGCCGGAATGCGCTGCTCAGATCTTTGAAACCCATCTTATCATCGGGAACCAAGAAAATGTGCATCGATAAGGAAACACAGATAAACCGGTTCCATAATAAAAAAGAAAGGGTGACAGATGAACAGTGGACTGCACTCCAATAGAATGCATAGGTCCTCTAGGAAGACCATCTAAACGATGGGTGAACGTGTCGGTGGCTAATGTTGACCGTCTGCATTCTCAGTCGGAAGCGCTTTTAGGAATTCGGAATGGACCTCGTAGATGCCACCATATTCGAATCAGGCCACCACCATAGACGACGATTGCGCAGGAGACTAGCGAAGGCAAATTATGCTGGAGCCCCGCAGCCAGTGGACTTGGCTCAACCAGCTATCCAAGTCGTTAAGTAAGTATCTACCATTCGAAGTGTATCACTATTAAAATTTTACTCCTTGTCGTTGCTGGCACCCATGATCCCTATGGATGCTTTATGAACACGTGAATTAATTAATACGTGGTGATACATGGATAATGAATTTGTCCAAAAACAGGTCTGGTACTCACAATACTCCAAAAAGGTTTGTGTTTACACATGAAATAAAGGCAGCGAGTGTGGATACTATGTGTAAGTAGACTTAGCCTTTTAAAGGATAATGGAGAGCTATGTTGCAAATTTACCTAAGTAACTTGAATACTTCTGCTCACTTGCTTAATGCACCTGTACACACACATCGTTTTTGATTGCGAAGCTTTCGCCGATGAGAAATCGAAGTTACGTGGGAGACTGAGATATAGCCAACATTCGGCGCTGATGTTGCTTGACAGGTATAATTAGAAGATTATCGTATAATTACCGTTACTTTGACGATGCCGTGTTACTGGAATCATGTCAAAACAGGAGACGATCGTAATAACTGTCAGAGGTGGCAGTCATCTCCAGAAATCTTGTGCCAAAGCCAAAGAAATCCATGATACTCACGCGTAAGAGATACGAGGGTTTTCAGAATCTCTAAATGATTTCAACCACAAGGATGTTAAAGTACGTGAAAAGCATGGCATCCCACTGGGCTTTAAGCCACCGATTACGTCTACCCGGCGCTCAAGTGATACACACCAAAGGAACCAAGGCTCGCCTTTCTCTAAACCACTCTCATTCCCAGTTTTGCTCATCTTTCAGCACCCTTTTGACTGCACTTCACACTATACTCTACGTTAAAAAAAATGATAGGCAGCAGATAAAAGTTGAGACATAGTTTTATTAAGTTCAGATCATCTAGCACGTTCGTAATGCCGCATGTGGGGGGAGTGGAAGATTGAGATGTAGAAAGCGTTACTATGAATCGAAATTCTGCTCACCTTTTTAAATAGAAAGCTATAGCGCTTATTTGTTTAGACACAGCTTACACAGTAGTAGCTTATTAATGAATGCATGAACGCATTTTTTAGGAACGATAATACCAATGCGCGATTTTATCTATGGTAAGCTGTGCGAGGAGAATGCAGGTGTGTTTCTAAAAACTACACGATTACCTTTTTCATTCAAGATATCTTAAATGATCGAACTAACGTGAATACTTGTTTTCAAGACTCGGCAAGTACTGCAAAATCCACATCACGGAGCAGCTGAAAGTGGAATAAGACTTTGTGTCGGCAAATTATGACGCATCAAGTGAAGGTGGGTGAAGTCTCCGGCTCGTACAACTACACGTTTAGCATTACAGCCACGACCGACAACAACAACAGTGACAACAACAAAAACAACACTAGGAACTATTAGTACAGCAGTCATAGGTGAACCAATGAAGCATGTGTAATTATTTTCGACTATGTAAAAGCAAGGCGCGCGTGGCTCAGTGGTCAGAGCCGCCTTGCAACACACACGTGGAATTGATCCTCTGCGCCCATGGCCCAACAAGCCTCCCATCCCTCCGTGTTCGGCAAATTGGTACCAGACTTTTCTGGGAGGATAGCAGCACTAACTCGATACATCAGTTGGCCACCGCGAATCATTGTAAAGGCCAGATATGCATTCAATCACCTCGAAACGATGCTTAATGAAGTCGAATGCATGGCGAATCCCTCGAGGGATTGATCAACGCCGAGGGCTTTATCATTTTATCCTTTATGTAAAAGCAAAGAAACACTGTGTGGTATATGAGATAGCCAGTCATCGCGAAAGTGAGAAAAAAAGTCGTAACTACAATGGCGTGGTTCAAAACGTGCTGCGAAACATTCAGTGAAAGCCGAAAGAGAGTTTGTTTCATAACCCGATTCTGCAAAGGAATGTAAAACCTATAAGCTCAGAAATTATTTGCAACTGGAGTGGATAGAGTTGACATCACTAAATATATCGAAAGTACAGAAATGAAGACTCTCCGTATCTCTTTACTGCACTTATGTTCACAAGTCCCGCGCCACAGCTCACCAAGCCTTCCATCCTTCCGGGGTTGGCAAAGTGGTACCAGACTTGTCTGGGAGGATAGCAGCACTGGCTCGATACATCGGTAGGTAGGCCACTGCGAATCATATTGTAAAGGCCAGGTACGCATTCAATCATCTCCAGCGATACTTAATGAAGTCCAGTGCATGGTGCATCCCTCAGGGATTAATCAACGCAGAGAGCTTCATTCTTTATCCTTTATGTCCACAGTCCCGTGTTGTGGTTTCGGACAGTCCACCACGGTTTGTAGGAGACGTAATAAGTTCTGTCTGTGAATCTGTTAACCTTATTAGGTGCTCGCATTGTGTCGAGGTTTATTCACTGATTAGGTATACAAGAAATAAAGTTAACTGTTTATTTACAACATATCAGCAGCGCTATATATATAATCATCATCGGGATTGAGCCAATATCACAACAGGAAACAGCTTCGTACTAAGTGATTAATGAACGTTATTCATTCAGTGTTAAGTCAAACAGGGCGCTTCAGATAGTATTCGGCGATAATTGATAAGATATTTGTGACTTTAACAGCTCAACATATTGTACCATTTTACCACCACAACGGTTTTTTCACTGATCGAAAATTCATGCACTTAAACAGTAACAAGTCGAGGTACGTGTTGGAATTCTTGGAAATGTGGTTCAGGCTCATCGACGGCAGCTGGCTGGTTCTGGAATTCATGGAAGATTAGGTGGTAGGTTTTCAATCATTGATTGCGCAATCCTTCGAAAGCTAGTAAAGTAGGCTAAGATCTTCGGCTGCTGCGCTCTATCATTTCTGACCAAGGAGACCGTCAGTAACATTTCAGAAATTTTTTTTACTCGCCTTAAAAAGTACTTACATATTCCTGTAAGAAAACCACTCCCTCTTCCCACATCCTCAGCACGGTTCCCCAAGTTGAGAAGGAGTCCGGCGTTTCCACCAGGAAACCCAGCTGAGAGTCAGCCAATATCAGGATCGGCCACTGTCCTGGTATGAAACTAATGGTGGCAAATCACCCGCTGATGCACAGGGGGCGGAGACTTCCTGTGGTGGTGTCGACTTTGGGCAGACTTTGGCCAGGCTGGCCTCGGTACTCCAAGGAAATACAATGGCTAAGACAGCAAAGCTCCGAAAATGGAGATTCTGCTGGGGACCGTGCAACCAATAAAGACGGGCCACCCAAAAACATCCATGTGACTATAAAAAAAGAGCACAACGGCAAACAGCACTTTCTCTTGTCGCTTAAAACAGCTCTCTCTAAGTGCTGACTCTTGAGTTAAAGTGCGGTGATATTGATAAAAACAGTATCACCCACATCTTTTGGATCATTCTTTTGAACTTCGCTGTCTACAACGGCCGGTGCTGCAGCCTTAGCAGAATTTATTTTTTGCGCCTCTTGTTCGAAATATCTGAAAGAATTGAAGCAGTTTAAGAATCCTAACTAGCAAAAAACCGGAAAGATGATACGTGACTGGCAAAAAGACAAAGCAGAAAAAGCAGGAACAGGCAACTACTTGGTTGTTCGGTCTCGCCTACGTCTCCTCTTTGTCTTAGTACAATCGCTATTGCAACGAGAACATAACCGACCTCAGAAAAGCAGCGAGAGGATCGTGTTCCAATACTTCATCACTTTCGCTGCGTGGTAGAGCAGTCGAAGCCTGAAGAAACCTCAGATTCAATTATTTGGTACGAAAAATTTTGCACAAATGCAAGAAATAAATATTGTTAAGGTGTTTTGAAAATATTGAGCTACCGAAGAGTAAGCAACCATTCATCTGAATATTGCCAAGCTTAAAGATTAGAAACCTCGATGGCCATGGTTGTTCTGTCATCAATTCGTGGGAAACTATCTTCAACCACAACTGGTCCTAATGGGATATCTTCGCTTTCTCCTTCAGGAATCTGAAATTTAATTTTAGCCAAAATAGAACATTAAGCCAGTCACAGAAAAACTATGTTGCGCTGTATTTAACTAGAATACACCAACAACACTTTTAATGGCTCACTAAAACTTTTAAATAAATACCTGGACAGCCTCTTCTTTCTGACTATCCACTTCTTTGAAGATATTTTCGGTAGTGGCGTCGACATGAAAACATGAATATAGCCACAAGTGAATTTTTGTTTTAGTCCTACAGCTTATCTATCAAACATAGTGTGTTCGCCTACTTCACGTTCCCCTCCTTGGTTTGAGCTCTCTAAAAATAAGAGCTCTCGGCGCTGATCAATCCCCGAGAGTGCGCCATGCATTCGATTTCATTAAGCATCGTTTGGAGGTGATTGAATAGCATATATGGCCTTTACGATGAGTCGAGGTGGCCTACCGATGAATCGTGCCAGTGCTGCTATCCTCCTAGACAAGTCTGGTACCAATTTGTCGACCCCGGAGGGATGGAAGGCTTGGTGAGCCACGGGCGCTGTGATCGATCCCACATGTATGTTGCAGGGCACCTCCGACCACTACGCCACACGCGGCTTGGGTTTGAGCACAGAGCAAAATATCGTTATGCTGGCAATTATTTTGTAAAGTGCTCTGACACATTTCAGCTCTTTTTGTGTACAATCATAACAAGATAGCAGAAAATATTATTGGATAAAGAGATTTTTTACTGACCTGCGCAGCACTATCGACAACATGATCGACTGTTTCTTTCTCGGTTGTTGGAATCTAAAATGGTTATTCAATATTGTACTGATGTGTTCGCGGTTACTACACTGAAAACTAGAGCGGTGCTTCAGTAGAAATCAATTTCTCTTCATCAAATGCCTTGAAAATGTTTTCTGTGGTGCTAGTAGGCTGAAGGAAATCATTGTATGACATCAGAAAATAGGATCGCGCAGTGTACCACTTTTTTCACAAATTAATCAGCTATACAGTGAGATACATTATAACTACAAGTGTTAGGATCCGTTCCTGTAGAAGTAATCGACTTTAAAAGATTTTCCGGCTTAAAATGCCTTTACCGTAGTTTCGCCCTTTTCAGCTTCGTCAAAAACCGAGAGGATATCACGGAACATGTTCTCGCCATCCATCTGAAATACGTTCTAATTATAACGTCCAGTTTGTTTTTTTCTGTTTTTTTTTCTCGTAAAACATTTTCAGTAGATCGAGGTTTTGGGCACGTGACGCAGAATGCAAAGAGGTGCTCTTTAGTAGACATATGGTCGCTGGTTCAGCTTTTCTCCAGGGTAAGAAAGCCCTACGTCCCTTTGTGGTTTGAAAATTTGTACTAAGCTAGTCTAGGAAAATGAAAACACCGACTTAGTGCACCGGCAGACGACTGTAAGTCATTGCTTAGGCAAGATATGCATTCAATCACCTCTACGATGCTGCGAATTTAGTAGAATGCATAGCAATCCCTCAGGGATTGATTGACGTTAAAAAGCTTTATGCCTTTTATCCTTTATTTAAGTAGGCCTCATTCTGCACAGGACGTGAATAGAGGAATCGACCAACCGGCTTAATTTCAGCGACTTTTTCAGTCGTCGGAGAGACGGTGGTAGTGGTTGCCGACTGCTCATCGATTTTCTGTAGATTCTCTCGGAAAATTGCGTCATGGTCGTAGTTTGCTGAAGGAGTTTCGGGAGTAGGAGTGATTGCCGTCCCTGAAACCGAACTATTATTCTCTTTAGAAAGAACTATTATGAGAACCACTCTTAACCCTCAACGAATGTCTTGACATCTTGTTGAGCTCTGGTCTTCGAAGTACTGTTCGTCAGTAATCTATTTCGTAGTCTCTAATAAGAATCAGTTAGTAGTTTAAAAAACGAGAAGAGTGGGATGCAATTGTGGTAAGTGGGCGGCTAGATAGCGTTTTCTCACGTCCGAGTTTCGAGTAGTCCCGATATGACTGTTCGATGATTGATGGGGGGAATAATACTCACTCAACAGACAAATGGTCAACGGTATCATATATGACATAACTAGGACAGCTGGATCTTAAAATCATAATGAAGGAAGAGCTAGTATGAGTTCTCGGCGTAAAAACCACTACGGTATCTTGTCGGGCGACTACCGTGAAATACTCACAGATTGGCTTTGATGGCGCATTGAAGTCCATTCCTTGTGATTTCTTCTGAAACAAGACGTGCTACAGCGTGGAAACAGATCTAAGTTCACCTTTTAGTAGCAAACCTGCATTTCTTGATAGATTTTGTCGTGTATCGCCATTTCTGGTGCAGGTGGTACGGTCGGTTGTTGCATGGAAATTATCTGGGCTGGCGAAGCGTCATGTGGTCGCATAGGTATCTAAACACATAAATGACTGGAACAATAACCTAGAATCTGAGAACAGAATTCATGTCCATTATATCGTTAAGTAAAAAAGATTAGTAAAATAGACAAAACAAAAATTGCAGAGGGAAACTACGGCACGAGTTTCAAGAGAAACCTTTTCCTAATGCGATTATTTGATGTGGTTGGGAAGAAAATAATGCTACAAAAGGTTTGTTCAATTATTTCACATAGCTTTATTGTAACACACTTTTGGCCTGCACTGTAATTACCGTACCAACACGTTCCATATACCTGGCGCATGACTAGCCTGCTCGGCACAATTTGGCTTGAATCCAGGTCTCGATGCAGTGAAATAGGCAGTGCCTTTCTTTTTTCAGTAACGTTTAAAATCGTGAAAGGCCGTGTACCACAGGTGCCTATTATTGGTACAGAATTATAGTGATCATTGGACAGATGCAAAAAGGCAAAATGGGGAATGGGCCACATATGATTGGTCTTGCTGATCAGGTTCCACAACTGTTTGACGGGTCGTTTTTGTAACCTGTAGATGACCATCGTTATATAGAGGTGAAAATAGTTATGCTCGGTGCTCAGAACAAGTTTTGAACCTTAATAATTTCAGACGAGGACAATCAGAGTGTTAACGATATTTCCCACATATCATTAACTGCAGAGAAAAAGCTTGTCATGAAAGGCTGGTTTTGACTGACGTGGTAGCAGTTTCCGTCGTCCAGCTGTTCGGCGACACCAAGTATTGGCATCAAGCAGTGTAGTCACGGTGTTTGGTTCTGTGATGAAGATTTCCAGTAAGGTTTAGGTTACCAGCTGTGGATAAGAGTCGTCGTAGAAGGGTTTAACACATCCAGACACCATGGAATACGAAACGACGGATCTTGGATAGTAAAAAGCAGAAAGGCTTTCACAATGACCTCGAAGGAATTCGTGTAAGAGATGACAAAGGCATTCTCGAAAGAATTCCTATAGGAAAATAAGAGGGAAAGCGAATTGTTCGGTATGAGTCGTAGCGTTACAACTGATAGAAACTGCCCTATTTTGTCTCACACAGAAGGCTGAAGGGCTCGCCAACTTAAAGAATAAGTCATTCGTAAAACCTTATAGATAATGCAACTACAAGAACTCTGAGATATAAGAAAAACTCGGAACCCGAAGTAGGTTTCGAACCCGCGATTACACTTTTTGGAGATTTCACGTGTTATTATCCACTGAAACCGCTGACATCTTAGTTTTGCCTTTCTCTCATCCGATATTTTACTCTTGTCAGTGATCACCAGTCAACGGGAATGATATGGGAAGCACAAATCCGAACTGAATCCATTTAAGCTGAAGCTGTGTTCGAAGTCACAGCATATCAACTATTATTTGCCACTGCATTATATTACTTAATATTATATTCTACTTTGGAACCGACCGTCATCTATCCCCTAAACCTCACCTGAAGTTAGCAGAGTAAAACTACTCTATCAACTCGTGCAAACACAACAATTATACAAATGTTGGTTATATTCTACACCGTTTCTTTTATTCATCTATTTAATTGTCAGAGTCCTTGCGGTTGTAGTTCGCATAATACCGTGCCACGAAAAAAGGGAATAGGCAGTAAGTAAAAGTTAAGACATTGTGATGTTCTACAGATAATTGCAGTAGATGTTTCAAAGCTTCATTAAAGACCCCATACGTATTATAATACCACATTTAATACAGCGTCATTGTTCTTTTCTAACTTCTAAATTTCTATGGGATTAATATGTCCCCAACTATTTTTTATGATCACAATTTTAACTTATTATTTACTGCCTATTCTTTTTAATGGCAAGGTATATTGCGAAATAGATAGAAAGCTAGCTGAGAGACAGGCGAAACGAAGGACCCGCATGGTGTGGTGGTGAACGCGTTACTTCCTGGAAAGGACAATAGCGCGTTCGTTCCTCACCGCAGACACCTGCGGTGCGGAGTTTTGCAAATATCTCAGCATCATTGAAAGTTATATTTTTATGATGTTCCGCTGTCTTTGACGGATTCATCACCTACCGAAAATTGGTAGTATTGGTACTGCAATGGCTGCGGCTGTGGGAACTGCTGCTGCTGCTGCTGCTGCTGCTGCTGTTGTTGTTGTTGATAGTAAACACCTTGCTGTTGTGGGTTGTAGGACCATTGCTGCGCAGCACGTGGATTGTTGTAATACTGCTAAACATGGAGGAATTCGTCCGAGTTTATGTTATATCAGAAAATTAGCGAAACTTCGAAAAATTAGAGATTATGCTGCGGCCGGCACAACCATTGAGGACGGGCCGTCCAAGCATCCAAGTATCTAAGTATATTTCACTTTCAGTGAAGATCTCCTTCCTCGCCATATTTTCTGATGGTAATATCAAAATTAGGAAGCGGGTAGCAAAGTGGTAGTGATGCCGATCATCACGAGCACGGTTCTTGTCCGATCCCTTCCCAGGTTCATCAAGCCTCTCATCCTTCTGGAGTCCGCAAATTGGTACCGGACTTGTTCTGGAAAAAAATGACTTTCCATAACCCATTTGTATACGCTTCAGCAGGACTCAAAGAAGAATCGACTAGACTAGCATTCTGCGACACTCGAGATGAAATGAAAATCCTCAAGCAGCTGTCGAAGCCACAGGTGAAAGTTGGGAGAATTTCGTGGAGGATGGATGCGAGGAAACGAATCGCATGTGAGAAATGCTGCGATCAGCACAGGAGACGTGAAGAAGGGTGGCATAAAATAGAAAAAAAAACAAAAATATCAAAATTGGCGAAATTCCAGAAATCATCTTTCATGGGCGATTTTTGATCTGATCTGATTAATCAGTAAATACTTTCGACATGATGACGTCCGTGTCATGTGCTACGAAGAATATGACCACATTATACCATTATATCAAACTGTCCTACCCGGACATCAACAGGCTCGAAACAGGCAATCATCATTAAAACCTTCATGCAAGAACAATGTAAATGAAGGATGTACTCGGCATCGTTTCACCCGCAAAGTCAGACCATCTAAGAACTTAACATCTAGTCAACTTTACCTGCTGTGCTTGTTGTCGTTGCCACCATGCATTCGGCCAATACTGTTGTTGCTGTTGCTGATATTGCGCCATCTGAGCTCTGTCCCATTGCCAATTCTGTGCCTGTGCCTGTGCCTGTGCCTGTGCCTGTGCCTGTGCCTGTGCCTGTGCCCATTGGGCCCTTTGCATCTGTGCCTGGTATTCTTCTGCTGCACGAGCGCGCTGAGCTTGTTCCCAGCGAGCTTGAGCGATAGAGCGTGCTACCTCGTTCTCCAGTGCCGCACGGCGTTCATATTCCATCTGAATATGAGCTTGCTTAAGTAAAATTGAAAGGTTTCAGTTTGTGTCTGGAGAAAACTTTTATCCATAGCATCCAGTGAGTCCCAATTATTCAGTTTATCCTTTTTTTCCTTCAAACTGCTTTTCGAATGGTTTCAACCCTCTGGAAAAATACTCATGTTTATTATGAGAGGTGGGGCAATCCAACAAGGAACTTCGCTTGGATTGACTACGGCCATCTTCATGTCTCTTAGTACTGACCTATTCGTAAGGTTTTGTTAACCTCATTTCAGAAAGCACGACTGGAACATTGGTAGTTCTTGTTTCTCTAGCTTCCAGAAGAAAGCAATGATTCTTCGCAGAAAGCACAGAGCTTCAGAAATAATAATTCTACGTGATGTTTTTTTATCTACAGTGAATTCCTTTTAAATTACGACATACCTGTGCAAATTCGGCCCTCATCATTGCCATTCTCATCAGTTGTTGGAAGATTGCCTGATGAAGTCTGCGTAGTCTCCACTGACGTAATGCTTGGTTGTACGCCATTTGTCTAGCTTGTAGAGAAATTATGTGTGGTATGACATTTATCATTGGTCTATTGTTGAATGCTTCAAATGGAGCCTTAACAAAATATACAATGGCTAAGAAGACAGTTTTCTGTCTCTTTATGTAGAATTTGCATCCCTTTACTGGTATGTAAGTGATGATTTTCATCGTTAAAGCGGTTTATACGCTGACCAGTTATCCTTCAATTTGAGAATTAAACAAGGGATAAGCCCCTACAAACTTCTAGATCGCATTCACACAGGCCACTTTTGGTTTATACGTAGATCGCATTTACACTGGCCACTTTTGGTTTATACCGTAGTAATTTTTCAGTACTTCTTGCTGCTCATACGGATGTAATGGTCTTTCGTTCATGTCCTTTGGTTGGGAATCTTTTGCTTCGTTGCTACTTCCACCTTCGATCATCATCACCTTAGCCACAGGAACAGCGTTCAAAAAGATTTTCACCTAAAATCAGTCATAACACATTATGTCAAAACATATTCATTACCACTACATTGAATATTACGGTAACCGAAATGAATGCGAATGAGGACGTTTATAAGAAAAAAAAGATCCATCGTAAGGGTTAGCATAACAGATGTGTATGACCTTTATTCTCCGCAGAGTTTTTCACTGACATAGATTCATTTAGTATAGAAATCTATTAAATGCCATTCACCTCGTCATCGGCGGCCTTGTCATCTTTAGGAACTGATGGCGTAACGTTGTCCACTGGATTCACCAATTTGAGTGGCTGAATTGGAGCTACCGTAGTTATCACAGAACTCTGCTCGGTGCTGGAGGTCTAGAAATAGCAGTTACAGCATTTTTTTCCACACTGTTCTATGATTGGGTAGGGTTCTAATTTCGCACTTCTTTAGAATATATAACGCCTCACTTTCTTATTGTAAGATTACTTTACTCTTAAGCTCTAAAGCTAAAAAGCTCTCAGTATTGATCAATCCCCTGAGGGATGCGCCATGCATTCGACTTCATTAAGCATAGGTGATTAAATGCGTATCTGGTCTTTACAATGGCTCGCGGTGGCCTGTCGATGTGTCGAGCCAGTGCCGCCATCCTCCCAGACAAGTCTGGTACCAATTTGCCGAACACGGAGAGATGGGAGGCTTGTTGGGCCACGGGCGTGGGGATCAATTCCACGTGTGTGTTGCAGGGCGCTTCCGACCACTGCGCCACACGCGCCCTTTGCTTTACTCTTAACAAAGTATTAAATTGTTTTGTTCGAAACTAAGTATTAAGGACCTACATCTGTACCTGGATGTTGAGAGTTTGCTATATATTACAAAGCGGGATGAGTTGAAAGCAGAAGAAGATGGAATAAGGGTTCATAATAAATAGTGTAATGAAAACACCATTTTCTAAACAGCTTTCAGAACTAAAAAAAGCGTATTTGCAAGGCTTTCATTGGAAGGTTCAAGGACTAGATATTTTCCAATAGTATGAGGTTAGAGTTTTTTCCCTTTCTAGTTGCAGCAAGAGTTGCTTACTTTCTTGCTAACTTTCCTGTAGATCGTTCACCCAACATCATTCGTTTGTTCACTTTGCGCCGATCTGCTCCAATACCAATATTTTCGAGTGAACTTATTGATCAAACAGGTTTATTACACCGCCATTATAAATATTGAAGTGCTCCCTAACAAGGATTACGGTATGTCAAGTTTTTGTTTTCTCAAGGCGAAACCAAAAGTGATCAGCTACTGATAGGTGACTGATGAGAGTTCATTTGATTCGACATGACTCTCTTCAGAGTAGTCCCTGTCACTAAACTTCTTTTTACGACTCTACAAAGCATTCTTTGGTGCATTTATAACATTCCGTTGACTGAAGAAACTTCTAAAAAGATGTTATGACGTCATCGGCTTTGTTCTACTATCCAATGCGAAAGGCTTCTATTCAGAACGGATCTGTCCGCTGCGATATGACCATTTCCATTATATATGGAAATAAATGAAGATAAAATCTGAACATGTGCCAAGGTTCCTACGTTTTTTACACTACAGCAGTTGTACTTGCCTTTGGTCTTTAACTTCATTACTTACCCCCAAAAATTCCGGCATAGATAGTGTCAACGCCATAGATCAGCACCAAACCAGCAGTAAAGCAGGAGACGAACAACAAGAACAGTATAATTCCTCTGAGAAGAATTCCTGCTGTTGTATGACGATTGGGAACCGCTGGAGCAGCCACAGGTAGCGGAATCATAGTCGGTTGCAGTACAGTGAACACCTGCAAGATTCACTACTATTCAGAATCATTGAAAATTAGGGAGGATCCATCGATTATAAGAGAATCATTTGTGGCTACTAATTTGCGCCAAACGTTCAAATAAGTTCTTGATTGATGAACAAGATAGACATCTAATGTCCTATTTCTCCGTCATTTTCATATAATGGTAAGTGAACATATTGGCAGACAGCATAGAATCGCAGAATTTAAATTTACTGACTGAATGGAAACCGATTACATACGTTCCAATAAGTTTCAGAAATTCCAGCTATGAAAGATTTGACCTATTCAACTCAGTTCGACCATTCAAAATCCAAATTACAAACCTTCGGATCGTGTTTCACGCCTTCGGCAACTGTTGAATCGGTCTTCTCTTCATCTCCATGAACTCCTGGTGTAACACCTAACTTTGTCATCTGAAAATCGGTTACTATCACGATTACGGCAGAAGATTTAGTCTTGCAAAATAATAGCAGCGACATTGAAAGATTCTATCTTCAAAGGACAATGAATTCGAAATTACGCGATGGTTTAGAATTCAATCGGAACGGAATTTCGATCGAATCGAGTGGAATTCTCACACACTAACGATATGCATGGAATTCATGGAGACGAATGCTAAAGATGGTTTGTTAGGAAATATGTGGAATAAAGCTGAGTTATAATGACGGCGACCGTTTGGTGAAGAAACCGTCAGTTGGCCAAACACGTATGGAATGAAGGCGTCGAGAAAGAAGACATGTGACTTACCGACCGACCGAGGCCACAACCTTTCGTATCGTCCAAAACTCACGAGACATGCAAAAACGAACTTGGTTAGTGATGACAGAAAAATTTCAGATCACGTCGCAACTACTAATCTTCGTTTAGTGATTATTTAAGTAGTGACTGAATCGCTGTTTGACTACTGACTTCCATCCGTATTTAGAACTGACCAAACTTCTAACTGAGGTCAGTGTATTTGTCATAATAGACGTGGTTGACGCAAGCATTTTTTTTATTTTTCATTTGACACGTCTTCACTTCTAATGCGCGGATCTCAGCACTGCTCACATTCAGTTCGTTTCCTCGAATCATTGTCCACGAAGATCTTCCAACTTTTACGTGTGGCTTCGGCTGCTGCTTGAGAATTTTCATTTCATCTTGAATGTCGTAGAATGCTGCTCGAGCAATTCTCTCTGGAGTCCTGAGATAGCCGGGCTGAGAGCGTTCCCAAATGGATTGCAGAAAGTGATTTTTTCCCAGAGAAGCCCGGTACTAATTTCCCGACCCCGGAGGGATGAGAAGCTGGGTGGCCCAGTGCGGAATTAAATAAAACGAATTAGTACCGTGCTCGTGATGACGGACAACACTACCACTGTGCTATCCGCCTCATGACGCAAGTATTACTGCAAAAATACGATTTAAACCCCAATGTTAACTTTTCATTTACTGCCTGGTAGAATTTTCCACAGCAGCATACTATGTGAAATGCGACCACAATGATGCTGAGATATTTGCAAAACTTCGGACCGCAGGTGTCTGCGGTGGAGATCGAACCCGGCATTGCACTCTCCGAGGGCTAGTACTACTATAATGTAATAATACGCTCCCGTAAAAAAATTGTAGTAGAGAGTAGATAGAAGGTTAACATTGTGATTTCGACTGGAGCCTCAGCTTAACTGAGTTAAATCCCGATTTGTGCACCCTAGACCAATCCCTCTGAGGGCGATTGCCGACGGTACTGTTACATAGAAAACTGGCTGAGAGGAAGGCAAAACGAAGAACCCACATGGTGTGGCGGTCGTTAGGTTCCCGAACCCGAAAGGGTAATAGAGAGTTCGATCCCCACCGCAGACACCTGCGGTCGGAGTTTTTGAAAATATCTCAGCATCATTATAACTGAAATATTAGCAATTTTCTTGTTTTTTCTTGCGAATCCATTAAGGTCGTATCCGATCGAAGCAGTGAAGTATTTGCCGGATTTTTTTACTCACTCGTGCTTTGAAATCCAGCTCCAATCCAGGAGACATTTAAAAAAAGACCACCACATTTCTGCTACAATGTCGAGAAAATGTTCATGAATGAACACAGATTATAAAGTGAATGCATTTCGATGAAGACTCGAAAATTATCCTACTAATAAAGGAGACTTGTGTCGTTGATTGACATCCTCAATGAAATTCTACAGGCTTCTAGGGAGTCTCTTCTCTTTTCGTTCCTATGGTTGTGTTAGGTATGGACAACACAAATGTCATAGTTACGGAAATTTGAAACTTCAAGAGACTAATGTTAACATGACAAATCGATCAAAGAAATTTTCAACGGAGAAAAAACCATTGGCTTCATTTTTCTTCCTACTGAAATTTCACTGAATGAACATATACCGGTCGTTTTAGTTCTTATTAGTTTAAAAAGAAGTTCTGGAAAAAACAAGCGGTTCATCGGAAAAGCAAGGATTTTCGGCTGCTCTTGGTAAAGCTGCCGAATACTACAAGGTACGGCATCCATTTTTCGGAACCGATGCTTGGTACAACTCAGACAAGTCTGGTGCCCATTTCTCAGATGGCTCTAAGATTTTGTTGACTTGGAGATGGATCGTACTAGCAACGTAGAATTATTGAACGGCATCACTACCAATGCGCTACCTACACTACAGGATATGTATTTATAATGTAGCAACATAAATACATTAGTAGCAATTTCTCCCGCACTTATTTACAAACCCATGTCAACTATTTTATTTGTGGTCAGTAAGCTAAACTTCAATTTCCAAATTTGCATAGATAGACCCGAACCAAAAACCATTTTGTGATTGACCATTTGCTTACATATCTCTGGGATAATGGGAGATTCTGTTGTGAGCGTGACCTTCACTGTTTCTCCATGTTACTTCGAATTAGTTTTAACCGGAACATATTGCGTGAGCATGAGGGTTGGTGAAAAAAGGAGAAGAGTTGTCGGAGCGTGACCAACCAGTTGCACTGTGCGGTTGTGGGGAACTCGATCACGATTCGCCCATTCACTTTCTCAACAGATGACACTTGACGGCCGTTCTACCACATACTCAACGACATCGCCCAGGAAGTACTGCTAGGAGGACTAACGCATCGGGAACTGGGTGTTAAGCACTTATCTCGATGGTTCAGATGACGACGATACGATTCTAATCATATCACCACAAAATCGTGATAGAGAGAAAAGTATAGAATTGGAGGAGGTGTGAATCATAGCTGTAAGAAAACGAGAATGAGAAATAAGATGATAACAGAAAGACTCATTTAACTCCTAGCAAGCAGCCATTTTTCGTTCTAGAAACAAAAAGTAGCTATGATGCTTCATGAATCAGCTATGCTGTGGAGAATTCCAGAACCGAAGTCGACATGGATTCGATTTTTTCGACTGAAGTTCATGTTCTGTGATAACTTTGCTAGTTCATTAACGTCGAAAATACTATAATCTATAAAGTAGACCACTATTTTGCTAACATTTTAATGCAAATGTCACTTAGGAAAGTGTGCGATGAGAGAAATACAATAGTAATTCCAAAGACCAACATTCCATTAACCTCGTCGGCATTGACAAATAACTCGCTGTTTTCCTGATTAGCATACACGAAGTTGTTGTTATACTCTTTTCACAAAAATTGACGTTTTCGCAAATTTTGCCTTCATCAGAGCCTAGTCCTATCTTCCCAGGAGTATTCCACATAGAGACCAAGCGAGCAGAGTTCACATGGTTGGGTAATACCACTTACACAATAGGTACAATAGTACTTCAAGTATGTTCGACTCATCTCTCGCTCATCAATTAGCGCTATTTGATTTATTTGGTGAGTTAAAACATTTAATAAACTGTGTCTAATCGACTCTAAATTCATAATTTCACAAACTATTTTTTTTACCTAGAAATTTCATTACTCCTCCCAACAGTTTACCGCTACACCGTGGCTGGAAGGTGTTCCTGGGTGTAGGGCTGCGATGTAAAGCGAGTGGCATTCATCACCCTGGCAGGGTCTACCAAGCTGAGAAGAAATCCGACGTTTCCATCAGGAAGCCTAGCTAAGAGTAAACCAATACCGGGATCTACCAACCTCCTGGTATCAAATTAGTTGCATGGTGGTTGTTCTCCCCTATGATCCACAAGGGCTGCAACTGCCTGTAGTAGTGACGACCTGGTGCAGATTTTGGCCACGCTGAACTCGGTATTCTAAGAAACTACAATGGCTAAAACCAGCAAATCTCCGAAAAGTGGAGATTATGCTGAGGCCCACACATTCAGTGAGGACGTGCCAACCAAGTATCCAAGTTTTCATTACTATGAAGCTGACGAAAAAAGTATGTAGTTGAAAAACCTTAATTGATGAGCAGAAGAGAAACAGGACTTATGAAGATTTCCCCTACAAAAATAGACAATCCACCTTTCTCTTGAAGAAAAACTGAAACTGCTTTTAATCGTATTTCTGGTAACAGCATTAGGTGTCTCGTTAGTTCCGCATTTGTTGATGGATGGATGGCTGACCTGTCCTTTAGTGAGTTAGAAGAAGTGAACGGAAAAAAAGGCCAATGTAACGAGATGTGAGAAAACCACTGATATGAGTGTAATATTGTGAACAAGTTTTCGCCGGCTACTGTAGAATGAAAGGTTAAATTCTTCAGATTAACTAACAAAGAAAGTTAACTTCTCTTAAAACCGACTGAAAAAATGGACTGAGTTAATGCTTTATCATATTAGCCGCCCTATTCTTAACAAGGATATTAAAGGGCTAAAACGTTTTTCCAGAACATAAATGTAAGGAATAAAGCACACGTTGTCGCAAAGGTGGGATGAATAGTTGTGAAAATCAAAGCATTGAATAAATCACTAACGAACGGATAGAATGGCGAATGCGCGCTCGTCATGCGGTCGTAGCGGGGAAGATTGGTTACGATAATGAGGTCAAACGCTTTGACACAGGAACATTCATCCACAAATTTACGAATGACGGAGATCCGGGTGTGTCGTGGGTAGCGACTCGCATTCGACTGACAACCAAGTACACGAGAGGTTTGTCTGGCGAACAGCGAAGAACCTTGGAAAGTGGAGGAGGCGTGTCGTCGAATCGATACTGTAACTGGATGTGCGACAAGGTCATAACCGCTACGAAAGACTGCCGCCATAGTTCTCACGAGAACCTCTTCCAGTCGGTAAAGTAGCGTCTATACAATGTAGATAACAGAAAACGAAGACAGTTCTTCGCAACGAAGACGACACGTTCAGAAAAATTGGCGCACAGTAGATTCCAGAAAGATTTCATCGCTATCACAGTCGTTCATGTTCATTTAATTCACATAGACCAAAACGGGTAGAGAAATGATTAACAGATGTAATACACAAATGGAATGGGAACGTATAGTACAGCGGTTAGAGGCCACAGTGGTTAGAGGTACTGTTCAACACACATGGTCAATGGTTGTATCGCGCGCCCCGACGAAGCAACTTTACCATTTTTCCGGTATCCGTCTTATCTGGGAGAATAAAAACACTGGCTTCAATGCATCGTTTTCTTGTTCAGCAATCGCGAGGTTGTTAAACAGCATACATTTACTTCCATAGAAAAACACAATACAATACAACAGTAGCTGACGTTTCGGCAGTATCGCCTTCTTCAGAGCCTGGAAGGGTATACTGACATACAATTTACTAGGCCAAACGCTTCAATGACACTTACAAAAAGACGAAAAAACTCTATGGTAATTACATGGTCAACAGCTTCTCGAAAAAAACTCACCGCTTTTTTGATGACTGCACCATCCCACATCAGAAATTGATGAGTATACCCTTCCAGGCTCTGAAGAAGGCGATACTGCCGAAACGTCAGCTACTGTTGTATTGTATTGTGTTTTTCTATGGAAGTAAATGTATGCTGTTTAACAACCTCGCGATTGCTGAACAAGAAAAACGACGCATTCATATTCCAATGCCGATGTTAATAGAAAGTCGATCCTGGGAACTGGCTTCAATCATCGAGGTGCCCTCTTTTAAGTCACTGTATGGATCAGATATGAATTCAACTATCTCTACGATGGTTAATAGAGCCGAATTCATGGCGCATCTCCTAGTGATTGATCACTATCGAACACTTCATCCTTTATTTAATACAAACATGGAGTCACGACTAGCGTTTCCTTCATGACAGCAAGCTATTACAGCACTTAGATCCACATAATAGTAAAAATCGTACCAAGCATGGTTATCGATCAGTTCGAATGAAACTGCAAGAAAAAAGGTTAAAAAAGAGGAGCTATTTTTTCCCTTGTAATTCTACCTTTTTTCATTTTCGTCTCATTTTCTCAAGTCTCTAAGATAGTTGATAAGAAATGAAGAATTGACACGACTAGTAGATGCGCGCAGGCGATACTAAAAGGCCATACATTCTTCTCGACAGAATTCCGGTTCTTTCTTTTTGGAAAAAGCAGAATCAATAAGTCTGGATTTCCAATGAGTTTTATTGCATGAGGAGCTTCCCCAGAATGGAGACATACCAAAAATCAAAGACATTTGTTCAATGAAGTGGAAGAACACCACAAGAGTTTTTCGAAATTCGAAATTGACGAATCTGGTCCTTTAGGAAACAAAAAGAAGAAAGAAGTTAAAAGTTGCCAATGTGACCGTGGTCAAGATTCCTTCTCTTTAATTTAAGTGGCTCAAGGTTTTATAGTACAAAATGACAGCTTCCAACAAAACGCAACTGCTATTTGGCTCTTAAAGACCACTTGAGGGAATGATCGAATTTTAGGTAAATTAGTTGGAGAGCACCATACCATCCAAAAAATACAGTGGTTTAAGCAAACGACCATCTAAAGCTTGATCAGTTACTTGGTCCTCGGACAGTTCATCAAGTCCCATAGGCTTGACAGTAAGCAATGGATCATGAGCTAAGAATTAAAGGTAGCAGCTTTTTGGTATAAAATGATGCTGGTTGCTCATCAAGTGACAATGGATTAGCTCGGTTCTTCCCTTCTCCACCGTGTGTAGCGCAGTGATAAGTGGTGTACTGCAACATATATGTGTTCGATGGTGTTATCATAATAGGTAACGAAGCCTTACATACGTCATTGGTCCGCAAGTTGATTCCACACTTGTCCGGTAGGACAAAAAACACTACTTTGATACATTACTAGGCTTCCATAAGTCATTGTACAGGGCAAATATGTATTCAATCAGCACTAAGATGTTAAACAGAGTTGGATGCATGGTGCATCTCTAGAGAATTAAGATTGAACACTTCAAGAAATCTCAAAAAAAAACCTTGCCAGCTGTGCAGAGCTAGCAGGAAAGGTCGTCGTAGTGACAGTTTAGTTTTCCTATAAAGAAGCACTCTCATCGGCGGAGCGCACCTCCCATACCACCCATGCGCAGTTGGCAATTTTCAGCTGAGCTTCTTGGTCTGAGACGAAAATGTCGGCTTGCTGAGCTGTGCAGAATGAGAGGGAGAAAGAGCAGGATGAAGACATTACAATGGGGATAATCCGGGTGATGAGGAGAAGATTTGTCATACTGGTGCATCAAATCTGGCCAAAACTAGTTTTTTCCTCAAATGAGGACGACGACACTCTCCAAGCTTGTATTAACGTCATCTGCGCACCCATCCTTCAGCGTCACAGCCAGTGCAGATGATCCATAGAGTGCATAACCGGATGCTTGCCTACAAGACATTCGAAACAGCCCAAATTCACGTTGCTACCTATGAATTCGCTTCATCGTGCAGACTGTAGTAAGAAAAACCTATACTCATGGAAAGTAGCTGAGTTGAAAATTTTCTTTCGAAGATTTAAACTTTCAAGTGCGTTTCGAGCTTCAAGATTGGTAAAAGGATAAAGCTCTCAGCGTTGATCAATCCCTGAGGGATGCGCCATGCATTCGACTTCATTAAGCATCGTTTGGAGGTGATTGAATGCATATCTGGCCTTTACAATGACTCGCAGTCGCCCACCGATGTATCGAATTAGTGCTGCTATCCCCCAGACAAGTCTGGTACCAATTTGCCAACCCTGGAGTGATGGAAAGTTTGGTGGGCCATGGGCGCGGGGAACGATTCCACGTGTGTGTTGCACAGTGCCTCCGACCAGTGTACAAAAAGGGGCCGCGCAAGATTGGTACCTTGCAATTAAAAGACGGCTGTCTATCTTTCTTTTTTCTTGAAGCAGAAGAAGAACTTCAGGTTCTTTAAGGAAACCTTTTCCAGAACAAGCAAAAGGCGGTGTTCTGTAGGGAAGATATTCCTAAGTTTACAAAAAAATCTTTGCCTATTGAACGAAATAGAAGGGACGAGTTTTGACGTTGATCAGTTCAGGGAGAGATCTGTCATCATCTTCAAAGCGTTGAAGAAGAGTTCAATTTAGTTTTTCAACGAGCTAGGGAAAAAAAGAGAGGTCAGGCTTCTATAATTCGTCGATGTCTAGAAAATGAATAGTTTCTAAGGTTTTTCCGATGAATTGCTTGGTCGGGAACGAGAATCGAACCAGTGTCGAACGTTGCTGTGACACGTCATCGCGTTGTAATATACTCGCTTTAAAAAGAATATTGCAAGAAATTCTTTAAGAAAATGGCTTCAGAACAGAAAATGCTTTTTAAAGGCGACAGTTTCAGGTAAGGAGCGGGTAGCACAGTGGTAGCAATCCTGTTCATCATGCGGACGGTACAACCCATCGAAGCGCTTGTTCGAAGCAGCACCAAGTCCACCAAGCTTCCTAACCCTCCGATGTCAGGAAATATTCATGAAGAAGATAACAACCCTCATGCAACAGTCGAACCCATACATGCAAACTTCGGCGACCTTCACGGATGATGAATGCCAGTGAATAAATCGAATGCAAAAAGTGCTGGGATCGGCACTGTGAGAAATATGACGTCGGATCGTGTAACAAGGGAAAAAAATACTTAGACGTTTCAGGCAATTTTGTGGTGTTAGATTAATTACTATGTGGAATTCAAGACTATTACTGCTTTTCGTATTTAATGTTACCCATGAAATTCTGAAAGAAAAAAAAGGAGTGACAATAAATTTCGCAGAAGCTTCCTTACAAGTTCAAACGGCTGAAAGTCTTCTTCACAAGGTTCTTCCTTATTGTCTTTTTTTTTGAAATTCAAGAGAACCTTTAGTGTTATTCGAGACTGTGTAGGGGTGTGGTATCTACAGTTCCTTTTACTTAGGTAAACAGCAATTAGCTCTTCATTTAGCCGTTTTGCCCGTTAGCGCTGTTCAATCAGATCCAGTTTCTCGAAGAACTCGAGTAGCATAATAATTTTCGTATAAGCCGTTTTAATTCTGTTCTCTTCTGCAAAAGGTATCCAAAGAAAGAGCGCTATGTTCTGCTTATGGGATTAGGTAAACCTAAGAGCTCTGTCGGTGTGGGGATGTACGGCCTATTTTTAGCGGTCAGCAGGAACCGTCTCCCATCCACATTTCATACACCGAGGCTTTCGGTCGATTCGAAGAGCCTGATACGATCTGTACTCAATCAAGTACTCACGAATATGTTGTTATATATACATATGTACACTATACACATACGGAAAGCATAACTGAATTCCGCCTTTCTGATTCAACAAGGTCACCCCTTCAATGTCCGTCACATGGCAGAGTATATAGTCACTATTAGCATTACCGATGGTTCCAACTATTACTAGCCATCTATGTCTGTAGTCTCATGGCTAACCGCAACAATATCTCTTGTGTACATAGGACATCCATGGGCATAAAAAAAGTACCAGGGAAAAAATTGCGTAGTGAGGAGAAGGATTTGAAAATGAGTAAGAATTTCATTTCAGGGCCAGTTTTTCTATAGAAAGAAGTCAACCTATCTAAATGGGTACACCAGAAAAATTTTAGCGTTTGTCGAGGCATAAATTCTAGAGAGCCTATATTGAGAAGATCTGTGATAGAACAAACGACAAGAGCATGTTCGGCAAGCTAAGACAATCGCAAAGTTGCCATCACTATGGTCCTTCTTAACTTCAATTTTCTTCATTGAGATTCCCATGAAAAAACAGTCATATGGTTGTCAATAGCTAGAATTTATTCAGGCTACAAAATCATGGGCAAATGACAGTTTCACTTGACCTTTTGGCTACGACCACCGTTTCGACAGGCCCAAGACGATGACGAAGCGAGACTGGTCAAGCTACACGTCTGTTTGGATGGAGGGCATTGTCGTGAGGGTGCGGTTGCCTAACTCGTCTCAGCGCTTAGGATCGGTGCATTTGATCATTGGACATTTCTGGAGGCCGTTTAAGCAAGTCGACTTATAGTTAGTGAAGACATTAGTGAACTGAAGCGACCTGATTCGACCTCTCCGTAGTTCACTGCTGAATGCGAAGTGGTAAAATTACGGAGAAGAGACGACAAATGACGCATGCAACTGGGCGAGAGTGAGAAAAAGAGAAGGATACCGTAGTTTAAGAAGCAAATAGCTGGATGGTCGAAGGAGTGCGACGGAAATAAACGGACATGGCGATCGCCCGTCTAACAACCGGTTATTTACAAAATAAGCACTGGCGACGACAGTGAAATTAAAAGCGTCATTTGTTTTGATAATGAGAGCGGAGCTTAGTCAAAATTGTGGAAATCACGAGGGACCGAAAGCGTTGCACTGGTAAGCGCTATCACAAACAATTTGTTAAGTATAAAGGGGATCAGTTCATGGTTTGGTGGATACGATCGAAATGATGACGCCAAGACACCGTATAAAATGCCGCTCTCAGTAGAAGAACAATGAACGTTAAAGTTGATGCGGATCGTTAGAAAGAAACCGGTTCCACAGGTGAGAAAAAAGATGATAACAGTATGTCGCTAATATAAACGACAATGATAGAAGGTTTAATGTGATTCTACCTCATATTTGCCAAAGTGGAAGAGAACAATAGAAGAAATAAATCCTGAAATTCCTGATCGGAATGCGCGAATAAACATATGAACAACAGAACAGTTTACACAATCGCAAGAAAGTCAATTGGCCGATACGTGGTTCTCGGTCATCCTGAAACGCTCGACGGAAAGCAATAGAAACCAGAATGACATTGCTCACACTTGTGTGTGTCTTCAACACAGAAGACCTGACGAATTAAACACGAAAACGGCTTATCGACAAAGTGAAGGCACTAAGCCAACAACACTTCAACGCTTTCGATTCGATCAGAAGTGAGAACCAGTGAGCTAGACTTCACTCACAAGCAATTTAGCGTCGATTTTTTGTTTATATAACGCAAAATTTAGCTAGTGAAAACGTAAGGCGCTCGGTATTGGTATTCTATTATAGATTCTCATGTATTGGACGCCATTCGCAGCATTGTAGAGACTGCCGAATAGATGTTTGGCCTACGCAGTAACTTCAGTTCACACAGCGGTGGTTCATTTCATGGCTTTTTATTTTCTAGAAACGTTCGCCACAGAATGGTGGAAATGGTTATTCAGGCGCTGAGGATTCGAACCACAGTGACTTCGTGTGTGTTGTTGAGGTACCTTCAACTACTGCTCCACACACATCCGCAATTAACTTAGTTAACAGGAGTTGAACAATCCTAATAACATCGATGTTGCAATTCGACTGTCTTTTGACTCCCTGGCTGCTCCATTTCCATTGAATCGATCGTTTTTCTTAAAATGGGTGATAAAAATAAATGTTCAGACTTATGTAGCATGGACTTCAGCACCTGAATTGCGATGATGAACGCTGTCGAAAAAAGTCAGTCATCGAAAGGACATAGCAGTATCAGTCTTCGCCAAATGAAGGGGTCGACAACAGAAATGATTATCCTAATCGATGTGAAGTTGAATGATCACACCATAAAATGCATTATGTATTCCTTTCATAGTACAAAGTATCGAGTAATCATAGACAGAAATATTGGTCAGTTTCGAATCCCTTTCCCCTGCTTTAGGTTTTTTTATGATGAAATATGAAATACGCGGCGCGCGTCAGCGCAGTGGTCGGAGGCGCCTTGCAAAACACGTGGAATCGACCCCGCGCCCATGGCCCACCAAGCCTTCCATCCCTTCGGGGTGGCAAATTGGTACCAGACTTGTCTGGGAGGATAGCAGCACTGGCTCGATACATCGGTAGGCCACCGTGAGTCATTGTAAGGGTCAGATATGCATTCAATCAGCTCCAAACGATGCTTGGTGAAGTCGAATGCATGGCGCATTCCTCAAGGATTGATCAACGCCGAGAGCTTTATCTTTTTTGCACGATGAAATATGACGTCGGAATTTCTCACAAGGTTGAGATCGTTACAGGTCGTACAGATTGTTCTGTGAACAGAAGGCAGTGATAGTCTGGAATGTAGTAGATTTTCGCCGATTTTCGCTGTCGTCACGACAAGTGGATTCACTCGGAAAATGTATACAATATGAAACAGAATGATGAAATTACAGAAGAAGGGTATATTAGTCGAACTAGAAGTGTTGGAGACGGCGTCGTTTCTTTCTATTTCACGTTTCGTCGATCCAGTGAGGAGCAAATCAAGTGAACACAGTGGGCAAAGACCTTCTATATAAACTAACATGAGAGGCGTCTGCAAAGCTAATATTTCACAGTGTTGGTGGAGCCTTCGTTACCATATAAGTAATCGTTTGCACTGATGTTAAAGGATGCGCTGGTGATGAGAATGAACTGCGTGGATTAATTCCAATACGTATTTTCCGACGTACTTTTCTACTCAATCGATAGCTCATCTAACGCAGATATTGTACCAGACGTACTTAGTAGGAAGCTATACTCCACATTTAATAATTTGCAATAATTTTTTTTTCGGACGAGTTTCCCAGTGCTTTGGTGCATTTGTTAAATTTTAGAGTAGTATAAGCGTCAGCCACACAATATTAGGCGTATTTGCATGGGTGTTGACCATTATTTCATGTTTTTTCCCTCCGTATTTAAGTAATTTACAGAAATAAAAAGACTGTTTTGTAATGGAGCTTACTGTATTAAACCTAATAATCGATTTACATAATTAACTACAGCCTAATGTGATGTTTCACGTCTCATAATAACATTTATGCGAACGATGTCTATAGAAGTGCTCTTTCGTTTTCTGAAATTTCGTACAGTTCTGGTGAAACCGGATTGTTAGCCAATCATAAATACGAATTGTGCCATCAAACATAAGTGCAATGTGGGATGTACCGAATTCTCACATTCCTTCGCTAAACTGATGATGTATGACAGACTTACTGCAGACTGTAAGTTCCAGTGCTTTTAGACGTTTGATATAGAAGGTATCGTGAAAAAACTTAAAGTCTTTGTAAAACGAACGAAAGAGTTCGGGAGGAATGTTATCAATAGAATAGCCCATACGACAACTTTTGAAAAGACGTTGGATAACCTTGCATGAGAACCTCATTCTTAATAAATTCCTTGCGAAATGAACTTTGTCTATGAGAGATCTAGCTCTGCTCTACATACAGCTTCTAGTGGGGTAAAAAGAATTGGAGTGAAAAACCTCAATATTTATAGGAACTCTCAATAGAAATGAGAAGCAGTGGTTAAATGTACCTTCAATAAACACGTGGACCTTGGTTCGGTCCCACGACTATGGCTAATCAAATCCTCACGCTTCCAAGGTCTGCAGATTGGAATCAGACCAATTTAGAAAAACGAGAACACGTTGCTGAAATATTAGTGGGTCTCTACAAGTCACTGTATGGGATTCAATCACTTCAGACATGTTTGGTAAAGTCAGATGCACGGTGTTTCTTTATACGTATAAATAAGGGATAGGTCAATGCCTAATGCCTTATGCTTTACACCTTAACTCATAGGAGCGACATGACCTCTATGGGAGTCATACGATATAACATTATTGGTCGCTTTTTTCTTAAAAGTTACAAGTTCTTTTATTTTACCAAGATAAGGCTGTAATTTTTTTTCAGCCCATGACAAATAAACCTTCCACTTTTTGTGTTAAGGGGTTGTAATTTGAAAGCGAAAGCCAATAAACAAGCTGGATTTCGTCACTATTTCACCGTAGTGTTCTTCAGTGCAACGTTTATGTTTGTAGCTACCAACTGTTCCGTAGAAAAACTTGAACCACACTTAATTTTTCGGAAATTAGATTCTAAACAATTTTAATTTGGGACTACACTCTATAAAATTGTCTATGCGATTGCTGTGTTAGAGTAAACTCTCTCGTACAAATATATGAAGTTGTAAGCTCCTAGAATACTATAAAGTTCTCTAAAACTCTCGGCGTTGATCAATCCCTGAGGGATGCGCCGTGCATTCGACTTCATTAGGCATCGTTTGGAGGTGATTGATGCATACCTGGCCTTTACAATATGATTCGCAGTGGCCTACCTACCGATGTATCGAGCCAGTGCTGCTATCCTCCCAGACAAGTCTGGTACCAATTTGCCGACCCTGGAGAGATGGAAGGCTTGGTGGGCCATGGGCGCTGGGATCAATTCCACGTGTGTGTCGCAGTGGCGTCTCCAACCACTGCGCCACATGCGCCCTGCTAAAGTACTGTAGTGGTCGAAAAACTACCGTCAGTCATTGAAAAAATCGGCTCCGTATTAAAAAAAGTGAACCATCAGTGGCTTCTATCAAATCTCGTTTTTATCTAACGTAAAGGGCTGATTGCTACATACATTGAGGATTCCAAAAGAAAAGCAGAAGCTATAATGTGCTTTAGTTTCTTATAACCTGGAAAAGAAGCAGGAAGTCTTGAATTACGAAGATTACGAAGGACTATGTCCAACACATTAGCTTTTTACTAGGTTTCTAACATGTCCAACAATAAATTCTTAGAACTAGTAAGTTCAAATAGGAGATAAGGATAAACTGATAATCAGTACTGAATACACTTCCCACAATATTAAGACACGGAACTCTTTCTTTCTAACTTAATAGTTGGCAAAATGGTTCCCGGCAAGCTTCACTTGAAGTAAATCTAAACGGTTCTGGTTTAAAATGGCAATATTTTGAATTATTCCAATGATTTTTCTTAATCAGCAAGGCTTGCATTCGTTTGCACGATCTAAAGCCAGTATATCGCAAAGCTATCTGGCGCGTCGCTAGATTGTGTAGGGATAAACGCGTTCCGTAGGCGAACAACCTACTAAATCTGAGATGCAGGTGGATTAAAAGGATGAGCTCTCTTATTTTCCACTTCTGGATTGCGTACACCTTCCATAGATTCAGTCAAGGACATATGGACATATTGCAAGGTCACATGTGGATCCACTGGTTAGGTCACTTCTTCGAACTTCGAACGATGTTACACTAAATGAATTCGACTCTATGCGTCTGCGAAGACCTACATCACATGAATGGACGACATTAGAGAATGAGCTCGAATCACTCTGATGAAGGCGACGGTAGTGAAACGTTGGCCACAATAAAGTTTTTATGAAAACACTTGTGAGGAAATCATGCAAACGGTTTTTTTTTGAACGGGTCTGTTCCAGGCCAACTGAAAAACCTCCCTAACAAAGTTCATTGTTCTCTTGTGATTTAAATCAATTGCGCT
The DNA here is from genome assembly GCA_018806985.1 of Angiostrongylus vasorum. Lineage (NCBI taxonomy): Eukaryota > Metazoa > Nematoda > Chromadorea > Rhabditida > Metastrongylidae > Angiostrongylus > Angiostrongylus vasorum. The sequence continues at coordinate 66,668 of JADANN010000336.1, forward strand.
GTGTGATTGACAGACCATTTCGCATTGTGTCTAAGACGATCAAATAATAACGAGCATTTCAAGGTCAGCTACTCCTCCGTTTTTCCAAACACAATAGTTAATTGAGGGTCTTACAAACCATTCTCGTCGAAATCCGTGAGAAAAGAAGCAGCAAATCACTAGTATCGTGTTATCCTTACCAAGGACGGGACATCTCCGTGAACACAATTGTGCCTGTATTGATCTAACGGGTATGATTATGACTTTCCAAAAAGCCGATAATGGATTATTTGGATTGAATACACTTCATATCGACACCAGTACTTGTCTTGATACATGTAGGCCGGTTTAGGCGAGTAATCCGAGTCCCAGCAGATCTTTCATTCGTGTTTTTCTCTCGCAATAGTCATCAGCAATGGTGGTGGTCTGTTTCAAACATGGTGACGCGCATTAGGCGCATTATGCAATCTATTAATGACTTCCATTTGCGAATGTGGATGTGAACCACGAACACGTTCATTCATCGTGTAGATGGACGTCCCAAAGAACGTTTGTATCCTTTTATGATCAAATCATCAGTTGTTTTCGTCCTGTTGTCAACTGTTCCTCTTCCGTTTCTTGTATGAGAGGCCTATTCATGTTTCGTTATGGATATACACTTTCATGGAACTTGAAGATGGAACACGTTTTGAAGATCTGAGCTGCATGTTCTGGTTACGAGTTGTCTGTGCCCGTTAAATTTCAGAAGACACAATTATAGAGCTATGGCTTATAACTCTGGGGGACCACTAAATCACAGAGACAGTTTTGAATCCGTTAGAAGGCCAGTGGTTCTCTGAGAGCCTGGGATGTAACTCTTACTGTTCTAATCGTGTTGTATAATTTCTCCTTGATGTTGTTTTCCATGTTGACTGAACGTTCAAAGTACGCACAAGAGGTGGCCTCTGCGATCAGAGAACTATCCAATTCAATTTTTCGCTTTCGCACAGTGGGATTCTTCATGAACGGGGCCCTCACGCTATTTATAAGCAGTTCAATCTCTTTCCCCTCCTCATTGAACTCATTGAACATAGTCTCTATTTCACTGGTACTCTTCAAAAAAGACAACAACGGCATCAAAAAAACGAAGGCTTGACAGGAATTCCCCCCTAAATGTTTACCTTTCTGGTTCCAGTGGACCTGCACTACAGTGCAACTGCAAACAACTTTGGCGAGATAAAGGAGATGGAGAGAACTTGGCACTATTGGTTCCTAAATGAGAATCAATAAGACGTAAATTGAGCAAGGCATAACTACTAGTGATAAATGAAGTTGTGACTTTATTGACAATAACAAATAACGATAACTTAAAATGAAGGATAAAGCTCTCGTCATTGATAAATCCTTGAAAGATGCGCCATGCATTCGACTTCATTGAGTATCGTTGGGGTGATTGAATGCATATCTGGCCTTTACAATGACTCATAGTGGCCTACAAATGCATCGAGCCAGTGCTGCTATCTTCCTAGACAAGTCTGGTACCAATTTGCCGACCCAGGAGGAATGACAGACTTGGTGATCCTTGGGCGCCGAGATCGATTCCACCTATGTGTAGCAGGGCGCCTCCGACCACTGCGCCACACTCACCCATTAACAACTTAATGGATATGAAGTACTGAAAGCCGTTCATCACTGAAGTGGATATATATCACGAGATTCGTGTACTATGTGATATTTTATCGCGAAATCGAATAACGAGAGACTAACAGATTTTCTTCTGTAGAGATCAGCCATTGTTTTTCGTCCTCTCCTACTACCGCATTAATTATATTGTCTTGATTATTTCGACTAGATATAAAACAGACTAAAATCCCTTTGTTTCCACATATATTGACCATCTATTCGTTTTCTGAACATAAGGTATAGGAATGGGTACGCTGCAAAACTGAACAGCTGTACTCAAAGCAATTTACTTTAGCTGGAGAGAAGGATTCTCTCATGCTTTAGTCGCACGCGAAGCGGGATCAGTTATACCTAAGATCTCTTACAAATTTATTTTTTCACTGTAATTGTGTCTATTTCAAAGATATAAGACGTAATCGATAGTGAAGGTAGACAAAACGTGAAGTATACCTGAAACGAAGTGCCATTTATACATTTACATGAATCCTTGTGCAAGCTAACCCATGCACTAAACTGATGAGAGGTCAATTGGCTCTACACTATAGAGAAATAGCTGTGCTTAAACAAGTTCGAAATTGTGTTTCCTAAAATCAAACTTTATAAAGCGGGGCCAGGTCTCAATGAGACTACCAGAGTGTTCATTTAGACTATGTCGAAGAAGACTAGACGGTTCTGGCAAGTCACAAATGCTGAACAAGAGCAGTAATGGATTCGCGAGACGAGACATGAAGGACAAAACAAGCTTCTCAAGCGATTATAATCGCTCGCTGTGCGAAGAACAAAGGCAAATTCTTTTTTGCTTTTTTCCGACAAGCATAATTTACTGTAACGCTCAAGTACGCAGCGGAAACGAAGATTGGCATTATGACGCTCGTTTTTTCTCGGTGAACAGCGTGTCAAGGTAAAGGTCAGGGTCGGGGACAAAATTAAGGTCAGGGTCGGGGGCAAAAATCTCAACAGCAGCGCTTAAAAAGAAGTGAACTAAACAGAACTCCGACAAGAAGAGAAGTAGTGGAAGAAAATATCAGAATGTAAACAAGATTCTATAGATGGATAAAATAGGCTCCATGTTCATCATTTTCATTCATTTGTGTACAGGACTCTATGATGCTTCATCCCTCACTGGTATTTGCCATGCCGCTCGTGTCCTTCATAAAATTCGAAATCCTTTAGCAAATTCATAAAAGCTATCAAAGAGTTCGCCGACTCCATCCAAATGTCCTGACAGCGATATTCTTTCCGCAAGGGTTTCCACCTCTGTGGAAAACCGAACCGCTTTGTGAATAAATAGGTTTAAGAACAACGCGAGAAAGTATTAGTATAACCAAAGATCAGTCTCCCCTGTCTAAATTATCTTCACCAAGCACAGTGAATATATATATAATCTGGCTTATACAGTAGTTATGCCAATCAACCGATGTAGCAATTCAGTTTTTTATCCTTTGAACGAAGTCCGGTACAGATAGGTGTGCCAGGCTCAGTTTAAGCTGGCACTGCGTCGAATCAAAGACCTTAGTGGTATTGCATAGGACAACTAATTTCTGCGATCTCGCACGAATATCGATATGTAACATTTTTTTCTCCAGAAGTGGACGAATAGGATAAGAAAACATGAATATTTTTGAAAAAAAGGAAAAAAGGGAAGGTAGTCACTTGCATTTCACAGGCCACCTTTACATATTTTTTGGACTTGTGCTTTCATGGAAACGAACTCGCTGTGAGACCGCAAAGCTGAATCACTAAGAGCATTTGATTAAGACCTATTGAGGATATTGATCGTCCCTTAAATCGTAATATCGTGAAATGTAAGCCAGTTGAACGAACTACGAAACCTGTTTTTACAATTCGACAAGCGAACGACCTCGTTAGTAAAGAAATGCGCAGAATTATTTTGTGAAACGAATCTTAATTCAAACTAAAAGTCATATTTATTTCACTTCTGTATTCAGCAACAAATTCACTTCACTGTTGGCATAAAAGCAAAAGTGATCGTAAAAGGGAAAGAGACTATCTAGAAGCAGCTAAGACCTGAACACCTGGACATCGTCGCCATTTCTTCATAGATTGTCGAAACAACACACCTCAAGGTTACTTTTCAAAATAAATACTTGTTGAAATTGCATCAATTGTCACTGCCGATTCGATATATCACGTTTTAATCACGTTTTAACAGCATTGGTTACTTCTGCGACGCTGGTGGTGCTGTGATGATGTTAGTTACGGGCCGCGGCGGTGTAGACAACTCGGCCCGCCTTCACCACATGCGAGATTACGGTGTCGTGAGCAGCCATGCTACAATCAGCCATTTTGTATATGAAGCTTAGGTGAACACTAATCACGAGATACGAAATTTTCTTAGAATCGTCCAGGAAGATCAGGAACTTTAGATTTTAACTAAAGAAATAGGCAACAGTACTGGGTTAGAAAATATCCTTCCGATTGCAGGAATCTATAAACGCATACAAATGTCCTACTGCTGTACTTAATGTTCCTAAACATGAAAACTTGTTTCGGGCTGAATAAATTACGAAGCGGTTATGGAGCTGATGAGCTTAGTGTTGAATTCTCCGCAGATTAATTAGATTTACTTACTAGATTATCTATCCCTGATCTCAAAAAATAATAAGTCCCACGACCAACTTTCTATTAACCTCGGCATTGATAAAGTAATTCTTCGTATTGTTGTTGAGCAATCGCAAGGTGTTATTTTATTCTTTATTCATGAATAAGCTGACGTTTTGGCGGATTTCGCCTCCCTCAGAGTCAAGTTGACTGCGATCTACACGGCCAAACACGTCCATAACCAAACAAAGAAGACGCTAAACAAAGATTTCAATCACATTGAACACAGGATAGCTTCTTTGCACACTCACCGCTTTCTATGAGTCTTCCACTGAGTATGTCGCATGGGGATCAACCGCACAGAATTCACATGGAAGCGTAATATGCCCCTCCCATCAGAATAACAGGCATATATACTGCCCAATATCACACGTGATAATGAGGCATTCTTCCCTGCGGTTCATTTTCAGATTTCTGGAATTGATCCAGAATGCCTCGAGAGTTTTGCGCGCTTGTTCTCGATTCCTGCGCGAGGATCGTGACTTCTACTTTAAAGTCCTCCCAGTTAAGTCTCTGGGTCCTATGCGTGCATAGTGGGGTATTTGGTCTAAGTTTACCCACTAGATGTTCTTATATGCGGACATGGAGTGGTCTACCTGTTTCGCCAATGTATTCGTCTCCGCACGGGAGATTAGATAAACTCTCATGCAATCACCGTCTTTACCATTACGGCAAATTATGCAATTCTGCGTTGCACATAGACGGTCATATAGGAGGATACGAACTACCTGGCGCCTAGGAGTACTCGGCTGCATTTCAACTACGTTTACCGAGTTCTCTAGACCCGCCCTTCTTAAGCAGCGTTTTATAGCTGCACTTGCATCATTTGAGATGAAGGGTAGGATAAACGGAACCTTTTCATCGTTAGAGTTGTCTTTTGGGGGCCTAGGATTTCCCCTACACCTATCCTGAGCTACAGTTTCGTAGCCATTAGAAATGGCTATTTACCGTGCCAAGTTCCGGGACTGCTCTCTCTGCTCTCATCCCGTGCACGCGTTGGTTGCTATTCGAAACATGTTTCTTACAAGCGCCCTTTTCGTGTGAGAGGAGTGAGGGGGAGAGTTGACTTACCAACATGTCCCGTCTTGTACTTGCTTACGAAAACTCATAAGTTAGCATCCAGCGATGATCTTGCGTCTACCGATCCATCATTGTTTAAGGTTAGACCTATCATTAGCTGTGTAGACGGGCTAACGGATAGGATGACATGGTTTTGAACCCTAATATTTACCCAGTTGCTGAAATACATTCCAGCCCATCTTACGAATATCCAGATGTTTCTGGATCGTCTACGTACCGCGCAGCCTAGCATCGCGTACGTGATGGAGTCCTTCGACGTTACCGCCCTTTGTACAAAGGTGTCGAATGACTCCGCAATGCAAGTCATATTCGAACTCCTTACACAACACGAAGGAGCAATAAACATGTATGGCTTCAAGATAGAGCAGTTGATAGCACTTTTAAAAGAATGCTTGAGCTGCTCTATCTTCAGATGGTCCGGAAAGTAGTACGCTCAAATAAGAGCGTTACCAATGGGACAACGACCGGCACCAAGTCCTGCCATTGCGTTCATGTCTAGTGTGGAAGCACCTGTGACCAATCTCAGGCCGTTAAGGCCGTTAACCTACTGTAGATATATAGATGACTACTTTGTCCTTTGCTCAACACAAGAGGAAATGGACAAATGTTTCCAATTGTTGAATGAACAGTCAGAGTACATCAAGTTCACCCGAGAGAAACCGAAAGAAAACTGGCTTCCATTCCTGAACGTCCAAATTAACCTGTCAGAAAATGGCTTCATTACAAAGTGGTACCGAAAGCCAAGTAGTAAAAACATCTTGGTTCATTACCTCTCCTCTCACCACTCTCACGATTTTCCCTACACCTATCCCGAGCTACAGTTTCGTAGCCGTTAGAATACGAGGAGACGAATTCATTGGCGAAACAGGTAGACCACTCCATGTCCGCATAAAGAACATCTAGTGGGTAAATTTAAACCAAATACCCCACTAGGCGCGCATAGGATCCAAAGACATAACGGGGAGGACTTTGAAGTACAGGTCACGATCTTCGCGCAGGAATCGAGTACACAAGCGCGCAAAACTCTCAAGCCATTCTGGATTAATTCCAAGAATCCAAAAAATGAACCGCAAGGAAGAATGCCTCATTATCACGCGTGATAATGGGCAGTATATAAGCCTGTTATTCTGATGGGAGGGGCATATTACGCTTCCATGTGAATTCTGTGCAGTTGGTCTCCACGCGACGTACTCAGCGGAAGACTCATAGAAAGCGGTGAGTGTGCAAAGAAACTATTCTGTGTTCAGTGTGATTGAAATCTTGGTTTAGCGTTTTCTCTGTTCGGTTACGGAAGTGTTTGGCCGAATAGATTGCTGTCAACTAGACCTTTCCAGGCTCTGAGGAAGGCAAAATCCGCCGAATGGTCGGCTTATTCGTGAATAAAGAATAAAAGAACATTTCGCGTTTGCTCAGCAAGAATATGAAGGATTCAAAGATCAATTTTATCCCTGATATTAGTAAGACTAGAGAAGTAATCGAAGACAAATTTTTTGAGCACTGGAATAAGTACTGCCACACTTATCGAAACGTGATGCCAAGAACAGGAAATATCTTAAGCGATGAATGTTTAAACCGTTCACATGATTTCTATAAAGACGTTTACTTAAAAAATATTTTATGGCCTCGACACATCGTTTCTCACACTGGGAAAATTATTTTCAACTTGGTGGATTATGTTTAGCGAAATTTTTCTCACGAGCAAGCATAAAGGCGTACCGATAGATGATATGCTTCCAAGAGGTGACATCTCCGCCTAGGACGACTAAATCGCCTCGTCTACCAACGCTGATCGCACCATGGGTTAGTCCTCGACCGAGAGAATACGATGCGTTCAGGGTGGCCGCTGTCAGCGCTTCTTCCATACTCAGACCAAAGTATACACAAGCTATAAAACAGATGAAGTGAAGAAAGAAAAAACACCTCTGCATCTCTACGTTATGCTAATGCGAACCGTTCCATTTACCACCACCTTGTCTTTGCTTTTCTTAGTGGCACATTCTAACCAAAAAGCATGACAAGTGTAGTCCATAGGGAAGTTCTTCTGCGATTTATCATCAACTAAATGCCCCTGTCAAACCAGAATTTCTGGTTGCAATTAGGAAATGTTTCTCCAGAAAAATATGAAAACGGAACTGTTCTAAGAGCTGAACAACTCCTCATATCCCTAACACTCTCTTTCATAAATAAATAACCAACAGATCGCCTTATTAACCTTTCCACACGGAAACCATTCTAACCACTGCTTGTTTGCGATCATGATGAAGAAGAAGCTCTGTAGTTCTCGGCGTTGATCAATCCCTGAGGGATGCGCCATGCATTCGATTTCATTAAGCATCGTTTGGAGGTGATTGAATGCATATCTGGCCTTTACAATGACTCGCGGTGACCTACCGATGTATCGAGCCAGTGCTGCTATCCTCCCAGACACGTCTTGTACCAATTTACCGACCCCGGAGGGATGGAAGGCTTGGTGGGCCCTGGGCGCGGTGCTCGATCCACGAGTGTGTTGCACGGCGCCTCTGAGCACTGCGCCACACACGCTCTTATGAGCATGAGGAGAATTTATTGTAAAGAAGTGTTTCTTTTTCTTAAAAAAAACAAAAAAAGAGACTGGTAAATGTCTACCTAGATGCATGATCATTGGCATTGATAAGCAGTATGCATTTGGATTGAAATCGGATCCCAACGCCACGATCACGCCTGAATAAAAATCCTAAAGACGAGCTGGTGCAGTTCATCATTCACTGTGTTCAGTTTGCGATCGGTCTCGATGATAACATTTGCGATCTCAGCGCTGCATATCCATCATTCATAGCGACTACCTTTCTTTTTGTTTTCAACGCCATTCTGTCAACCATCTCAATCGTCAAATTTCTTCCAAATCCTAAGAAAGAAAATGTGATCGGAACGAACCTATTTTATCGGCTAAGATAGAAGCTATACTTCGTAAGAAGCATATGATTCATGATTAAATAGTATCGATTAATCACTTTCATTGCTCCAATCCAAAATTGTTCAATCACTCATTTACATCCAAACCGATCAACTACACGCAGGAAATTTTTCTATTGTTGTGGTTTCCATTAATGTTTTGATAACTCATTACTGATTTTACCTTACACGCCCTTGTAATGGTTGGGTTCTATTATTATTATTAACAAACTAATATTCCGGTTGAGATATTTGCAAATCTCCTGACTAAAGGTGTCTACGGTGGAGAACGAACCCCTTATTACCCTTTACGGGACCTAACGTGTTCATCACCACACCATGTGGGTCTTTCATTCGCTTGTCTCTCAGCTAGTTCTATCGATCAGTGCCATCAGCAATCATCCCTCCAAGGAATTGATCTGGGTAGCCCAAATTTGCAATGAACCTTGAACGCGTTCGTTCCCCACCGCAGACACATGCGGTCCGGAGTTTTGTAAATATCTCAGCATCATTTTGATTGTATCACACATAATATCCTACCGTGAAAGGTTGCAATAGGCAGTAAATAAAAAGTTAACGTTAATATCCCGGTCTTCTTTGTTATACTTAATCGAATACTTAGATGTTGTGTTTTCAAGACGAGTCTCGGCATTTATCCAACTTTACTGATGGTTTGCCTAATACGCAAGACTTTCTTTTTTCAGCAACCTCGAAAACTGCGCTCGAGGTTGACGGCGGAGTCACTACTTATCAGTTAGTGACCATCTTGTTGCCAGCGCGTCATTAGGACGTGACAGTACTTTGCTTTTAGCTAGGCTTCCTCACAGAAATTTCGGGGACCCTTTTATTTTCGTTGACCCTGTTAGGTGACGAATTGTCTATGCTCAACACTAACGAACATCCTCACAACCACTGAGGCAGGAAACTATTGGTGTTACTTGATACTTGATACTTGAACGGCCCCTCATAACTAGCTGTGCGGGCCCCAGCATAATCACCATTTTCCGCAGATTTGCTGGTTAAGCCATTGTGGTTCCCTGGAATCCCGAAGGCAGCCTAGACAAAGTCTGCCCTATGTCGTCACCACAACAGGCAGTCGCAGCCCCTTGTGAATCAGAGGAAGATTTGCCACCATGCGACTTTGATACCAGGACGGTGGTGGATCCTCGTACTGGTTTACTCTTAGTTAGGCTTCCTGATGGAAACGCTGGACTCCTTTTCAGCTTGGGAGATCCTGCAGGAGGACGAATCCCCCCCACTGTACATCGCAGTCCGACACCCAGGAACACCTCCCAGCCACGATGAGGCGGCAAGCCGTTGGGAGGAACTACTGGTGTTAATGAAATAAATTAGAACGTGATTCTATAACACCTTTGAAGAAAATGTTTCGCATCCAGCTTTTTTTCTTGCATTTCTTGCGTTATTCTAACACGAGATTGTGCCCATAAGCCTAAACAGCACCCTATCTTCCCAGAATTTCTTCAAAAAACGTAATAGAAATGACCTATCTGAGGCTTATACCTTCCTTTTGATCTTGTTTTATGAAGGAAGGGCGCGTGTGGCGCAGTGGTCGGAGGTGCCCTACAACACACACGTGGAGTCGATCCACGCGCCCATGACCCACCAAGCCTTCCACCCTCCTCCGGCGTCGGCGTTGACAAATTGGTACCAGACTTGTCTGGGAGGATAGCAGCACTGGATGGATACATCGGTAGGCCACCGCGAGTCATTGTAAATGCCAGATATGCATTCAATTACCTCCAAACGATGCTTAATGAAGTCGAATGCATGGCGCATCTCTCAGGGATTGATCAACTCCGAGAGCTTTATCCTTTATCCTTTTATGAAGTCAACTAAATTATGCAGTTGAGCTAAACCAAGACTTCTTTTAAAAAGTTCTACTACATGCGTAAGGTGACCGAACTACACCTTTGTTTATCCGTAATGGAAACAAGTTCGCTAGCAATTCATGGGCCACCGGTCACATTGATTCGACCTCGATTTCTTTACGATGTTATGCGAACATTCTATCGCACGTACGTTATAACTTCACCGCGTCGAAGGCCTGTGTATCCAATTACAGTGTTAAACAAGCCTGTCATCTTCTTGACAAATTCACTCATCAAAGTGAGAAGCGGTCCGAGATTCCCACCTGGAATCATATCCTCCTGGAAGCTACTAATGATCTCCTATTCACAGAGGGGAAAAAAATTGTCTGTGGCGACGAATTGGGGGGCATCATAGCACGAATGTCGTAGGAAGAAAGGAAACAATAACTATCAGAAATATCTTAAACCCAACTGGAAAAATACCAATTAAATAGAGATTTCGCAAGTGATTAGAGGATTTTTTGTGGAGGCGGACGCGTCTTAACAATTAGCAATCTCACCACATCACTGATAACACATTTATATAAGTGCAAAAATGTGTGGGTCAATCAGCATCGAGAAGTTGTTTAGCAGCAGTTATTTTCTACGCATAGACATTGAATGATCAAAAGTCCGAGAATGTACGTTGGTCTGTACAGACTACAAATAAGAGTACAGCTGACGGGCAGTCTAAACGTAAGTCAGTGTCTTGTAGCTTGCATTCGAGTACCCATCACATCACTGGATCTGATAGGAAGCAGTGTATGCAGACAGTGTTTGAGGAGATGGAGCTCAGTTGTAGCATATTATTAGTGAAGTGTTCAGTATCAATACGGAAAGAATAAAGTTTCTTAGAAGGTTTTCATATTGTCTCAGCAATCCGAGATCTGACTTCAACTGGTACATTAGATTATTCCTAGGATCTTTGCTCAAAAACTCTCAAAAATCACAGAATAGTATGGTATCCTCTGCCTGCAACTCAACGAAATTCCGGTAATTTACGGTAACTTAAACATCAGGAGGAAGGTAAGACAGTGGCAGTGGTCTGTTTAACACGAGTACAGTGATAGTTTTATTGCACCACCTCCAGACTCATGAAGTTTTCATCCCTTCAGGGTCGGAAAATCGGTAGCAAACTCCATCTTGGAACAGTTTCCTCCTTCCAATCCAAGTGGCGACACTCCAGCCCGGATATTCCAAGACTCCAGGAGGAGCAGAGTCGACCAAACATCCACTGACGTTCATAGAGAAGACGAAAATCCTCAAACAGCAGCCGAACCCATACACGAAAAGTGTTAACACTTTCGTGGATGATACAAGCGAGAAAGTAAGTTGAATGAAAGAAGTGCTCAGATCCTCACAGTGGACATAAAAACGGGTTGCGTAAAAAAAGTAGAAAAGTGTAGACATCATGAAAAAGTTTGATGTTGGACTTTCGTCGGCTTAGCAAGAAGAAACCCCCAAATATTCAGTAGTCTCCACGACGGTCATCTTGTAAAGCATACATATCAAACTCTGACCAAGCGAATCGCTGCGTTTTTTTGACACAAAGTCACAGTGACAATGATATCGCAACCGTTCACATGCGAACTACAACCTCTGGTGATGTACTGCGATCAGATCCGAATTAAATAAGAAATATCTTTGACTTTTCGACTAAGAACTTCAGTTAAACTTCTTATTTCCTGATATCGGGCCCATTTAGAGCAGTGGTTAGTGAGTGGCTTTCGTACTGTAAGACAACATCTTGTCGTTTGTTCGATCGCAACCGATCGGTTTAATCAAACCCTTCACCCCTTCAGGTTATTAAATTGTTAACAGACTTGTCTGGGAAAATAGTAGCACTTACCTAAGTTCAACGGTAGACAATAGGTCAAATATTCGTTCAATTTCTAGCGTATCCCTAAGCGATCCCTCCTTCACAGTTATTTGATTGCAGCCTTTCACTCAAATCAATGGACCAAAAAGCAAACTATAATCATCTATAGATTCCTACGTTCACGAGAATGGTACATTTCCATCAGAAACCACAAATACAGCAAGTCCAACAACCTACGTCTTATGAAAAGCACATGTTCGACACGTAACACGTGAGAACTAACCAAGTCGCCATGCAACTAAAGAGTTCGAGGCAATTTATAGGAAGGAGATATTACAGCGATGTATACTTCCATATCTGCGTGCCCGCACACATAAGTACGTACTCACACAGCGATAAATGCACACACACATGCACGCACGCACACACACACACACACGCATGCATGCACACACAAAAGTGGTGTATCGATATACATATATTTAAACACTAGCAGTAATCACAATGTTCACATTTCATTTACTGCCTATTATAATTTTTTCAAGACATATTATAATGTGAAATGTAACCATAGTGATACTGAGATATTCGCAAAACTTGGACCCCAGGTCACATCGAACCACCATCACCCTTTCCGGAAGATCGATCTGGCCTGGGATGCACGCTTTGCGAATATCTCAACATCATTGTGGTTGCAAAAGCAGTAATTTCAATGACTTCGTAAAGGCAAGGTAACGAATTTAGGGTGAGTTTAATAAGCCCAATATTGTCTTCCACAGTTATCTTTGAAAAAAATATTACCACTTGTGATCATTTTTCTGGCAGGTGCCGGAGGTAGGCGAAGAATCAAGGCTGTCGAAGGCAGTAAAACAGCGCATGATTTGGATTCGGCCATTGCACGGATGCCTTCCGGTGAAATCTTCTCCAGATGAGATATTGCGCGCGCCTGCACGGAACAGAATTAGTTGATAGGGCTATACTCCAATTTGAATGATATTTTAAGGACATCCCAATAAGTAATGGATATCACTGCTGCCATATTTAATGAATGGCCCGTTTTCACGAAAAATTCTATCCCTTTCACCGTTATGTTGCTGCTTTGCTGAAATCATATCCTAGTGCCTTGGTTGTCACCAAGCATTTGTTGCATGGATCGGAGGAAGGCTGCTCACCCAGTTCCGCTTCGGAATATTGGCAACACATGAAATTGGTTTAGTGTTAGTTTGCCTTCCGAATGAAAATGTGGCTGATTCTGACTCCTGAGCTGATGTGATTCTGCTAGAAGCTTCAGCTACAAACCTATCCTAGTATGTAAATGGTTCGAAGATTGGCTTATTTGGACCTTCGAGGTTCACTGGCCGAATTGAACGGAAATCGAGAAACGTAACCAACCAAAACAACCAACGCACCTTGAAAATGCTCTCATTCATGTCCTTTCCTATATTACTGAGTGCTTTCAACTGGAGAAAGAAACAATGGAATAGATAAAGGATAATTTACTACGGAATAATTCTTATTAAGTCTCGCTGCCACTTAACAAAAAGCGAGAGTCTTGTCCTCTATTTCTTCTTGAATAAATATTTTCTGCACAAAAAAGTATAACCTAAGTAGAAAGGAAAAAATTGGAAACGAGGTGGAAAGAATTGAAGATTAGAAAGTGTTCTAGTTTCCTAAACTATTCAGCTGGATGATCTAACCGGACTTACACCGATGGCAGCCCCCATTTCGGCTCCACCAATATACGACAGTTCCTCAGCGTGGAAGTTTGCTTCCAGTCCTATTTGCATTCCGGCTTTCAAAATTTTGCTCCTAAATTTTTAAAATATAAAGGATTGTCATGATGAATCGGTCGCATACGATGTTTCATCTTCAGTTTCCCTTCTTGCTTTCCACTTACTCCCCCAAATTCATTTGTCTGCAAGTACAAAGCTAAACAAGGGCAAAGAAAAAATGCACACGCTGCTCAGTGTTCATCCCTTGAAGATGCGCTATGCGTTCTATTCCACGTGTAGCACCAATAATTACTGGATACGTATCTAGTCTATATTATGGTTTACGATGGGGTACCCATGTTCTCGGTGCTCCTTATCTTCTAGAAAGTTCCGATAGTTTTTTCGTGCTTAGTGGACCTAATCAGCACAAGGTACCCAATCAAAGAACATGTGTGTATTGCTGCGCATCTTTAATCACTACGCTGTCCCACTGCAGCTAATGTGAAGCTGATATGTACAGTAACTTGTGGAAGATATCTGCCACAAATTCCAGAGTGTTCTTTTTTATTCGAGAACTTCTTAGCAATTCGTTTACCACAGCGGTAATGGTTTGGTTGTGAGGCGATTACATTATATAAGATCGGTAACTATACTATTATTACTGTATACATACACACATACACATATACACACTTGTACACACATATGCATATATATATATATATATATATATATATATATATATACATAAAAAACTCAGGTCTTCGGCCACTAAACTAAAAAATTCGGAAGATACTACTGCCTTGTGGATCGGTCGACCTTAACACTTCGCATAACATAACATGCACGCATTCAACATCCTACAAAATGAGCAGCAGGAAAAAATGAAATACAATCCAAGAAACCTCACTGAGGAACTTACGCATTCTGCACTTCGATAACGTTCTTTTCGCAGAATACGTCGATATTTTCGAGATTTTTTAGAAGACCGGTTCGTCTAGCCTTCTCGATAGCCGGCAGCATTTCTTCACAAATCAGATTCACATGCTGTTCCTCAGTAGAACCCTAGAAAATCTATAATCGAGAAGTCTCGGTTTCTAGTTATTCATATAAAACTTAAAATAAATGATCGATACAGATTTTCTGCTTCACCACATTCTTCAAAAAGCTTGTTTTGATAAACTGTGTTCTCAGTATGAGTAGAGAAGCACATATTGAAAACAGGTGGCGAATAAGTTAAACAAAGCAGCTTTTGGAACGGTTCCATGGTACAGCCCCGTTGTATATAAGCGAAGTAATTGCTAACTTAGCTATTGATCTGAGGGCTTAGAAATGAAAAGATATGGCGTGGATACCTTCGGAACAGCATGAGCTCCACAAAACGTGGCCGAAATCTCCATCTCTACCTCATCGTTGACGCTAGATAAAACGCGCAGCATCTGAAAGCACTGTTAACGAATACGAAATCGAGATAAAATTCTCTCACAAGGTAGGAATTTTATGAGACCCACAATATGAGATCTAAAATTTTTTAAATTTTGGGCCCCCATTGTTTTGTTGAGCTCAAGTGTCATATTAAAAAAAACGGATCATCCTCTTAGGTTTGTGAAAAAAGACTTTACTGAATAGTACACGCTGAAACTGCCACCTCTCTGCTCTTACCAAATATATCTGAAGTGCTTTTTCAGAAAACGAAATTGGTTCAGATACTAATAATCGGATACTTTGTTATACTTTACAACATTTATAGTTTAGATGATTTAAAGTTGACAACGTATTGTCATGAACGCAGGAGGAACCATCCACAAAGCTGTGATTGGTCGCCAACACTTTGTCCGAGCCCACTAGAACAGCGACCAATCACCGAATAAAGGTCAACGGCAGACCAGACTGCACAACCTGTTGAGCTGCAGGCAAAGGGCTGAATTTAGCATGTGGCGTTATGAATTACTCTACTAATTGGTTCCAATGTAGAGAAGAATAACAGCTCGCTATCCCAATTATCTTCTGCTCGCAACGGTTACTAACTCTTCGTTCATCAAAAGATCTACCTTCAGCTCGCTTTCTGTGTCCAGTCCATACCCGCTCTTTGCCTCCAGTGTTGTGGTACCGTATTGGAGCATCATATTGGCGACCTAGAACCAACGGCAGGCTGTATTCTCGCTAGTTCAACTCCACCAACAATTATGCAATATCTATAATTCAAAACTTTCTGTCGACGAAGTATGAATTACGATTAACATTAGAAAAATTATTGAACAAAAATCATATCTCAAAATCAGACATCAGCGCGTAAAACGCTTCAAGCGTTTTGAATCAATTCCGAAAATTCAAAAAATGAGTCGCAAGGAGGAGTATCTTGTCATCACGCGTGACCTGGCGCCACACCTCAGGCTGATCCAATAACCTGACGCAGGCACGGTCCTCGCCCATGTGTTACTATGTGCGGCTGCTATCCACAAACTAACTTAAATACTTACAACGATTAAACGGTAGGTGTTTAAATAAAGCTGTTTCTTATGCGGATGCAAATTTACTTGTTAAGTTTTATCTTCTAGGGTTATGAAAGTGTGTGGCTGAGTAAATCGCATCTCAATTTGACCTTTCCAGGCTCTGAAGAGGGCGAAACCGCCAAAACGTCAGCTGTTGTATCCTAATAAATTCAATAATAACATCGAAAAATCGGATTCGTTCTGTAAGTGGCTTACGACAAACGAAACGAGCTAATAATTTGGGAGATAAAACCATTGTACTAACTTTTTTGAATTCTTCTCTAAGATACTCTTCAGATGCTTCACGAGTTTTTGCTGTCGAGAAGTGAATTCCACCTCCAGCAGCTTGCACCTGTAATGTTTGGAATAAGTTAATATTTAGCAACCAGAGTAGTGTTCCCAAATTAGTCTTTTATCCTTTATCGACGAATGAGGGTGTAATGGATTCGTCTTGGAAGGAAGAGATGGGTGGTTCATTGATTGACCTTCTGCAATGATTTTTTCTGGTTGACTCCTCCTCACCATTGGTTCAGAGAATTCGAGCATTTATCAATACTTCGAGTCAAGGACTATGTTTTATCGATAATAGTTATTTCATTGACTCGACTTATCGATTGACTAATTACTCGTTAAATGGACTAAGTAAACTTGATTGTAGTTCATATTATCATGCCCTATTAGATTCACATATCTGGTAGCATCGAACTGGTTTCAGCGACGAAAGAAAAGCTGTGACACCTTTTTACCGACTTTGAATCCGCTTGATTGACATTGCAAGAAATCTCACAGGCAAGGCGACTCGTCAATAAAAGTGGCCAGATGGTTCGCTTAAAATCTTTGTGCTGTTTATTTTGTTTTCCCCGATTCAGGCAGAAAACAAGATGCTTACTTTATTATACTATGGATTTCATTAGCAAGATGTAGAACTGCCAAGAGGAGATATCTTGTCACTGTGGAAAGATTCTAGTAAGAAAGTGATATAAACGGAAACATATATTAACACCTAGAGTGCAGCGCCTTAATGCTTGTGGTTAGTGCATATATTTGACAGCTCTCACCATTAGTTAATATTAACTCGCACAAACCGAAATACCACATATGAGTGGAAATCCACACTCGCTGATCTCTAAGTGTTAAAGATAAACAGGACAAAGCGTTTGGCGTTGACCAATTCTTGAGGGATGAGCCATGCATTCCACTTCATCTAGCACCTTTAGAGGTGACTGAATGTGTTTCTCGCCTATACAACGAATTGCGGTGGCCAACAAATGTTTTAGTTTAGTCTTCTATTATTCCCGGTACCAATTTTCTGACCACGGATGGCTTGCAAGGCCTGTGGCGTGGAATCAAACCAAAAACCGTGTGTATTTCAGAGCATCTCTAGCCAATTAGCCAAATGTGCCTTCCTCTAAGTGTTAATAGAAAGGGCTCCAAAATATGCAAAAATGCAAACACATGGAATAAGGCACAGTTAGTAGTTATCGATTCTGGGGGGGGCACTATAGGTTGTTATTGCAGTTAAACAAAGTTATAGTTCGGTCACCTTGCACATGTAGTAGAGCTTTTCAAAGGAACTCTTGGTTCAGCTCAAATGCACATTTTAGTTGACTTCATAAAAGAATAAAGGATGAGGCTCTCGGAGTTGATCAATCCCTTAGGGATGCGCAGCGCATTCGACTTCATTAAGCATCGTTAGGAGGTAACTGAATGCATATCTGGCATTTACAATGACTCGCGGTGGCGTACCGATGTATCCATCCAGTGCTGCTATCTTCTCAAAGAAGTTTGATTCCATTTTGCCGACACAAGGAGGGCTTGGTGTGGCAAATCTGCGGTTCAGGATTAATTCCCATGTGCACTGCAGGGTGCCTGCGACCGCTGCGCTACATACTCCCCACCCCTATAACGACCACAAAGGGTATAAGAATTCAAGCTAATTTAAGTAAATAATAAGCAATATAGTTGCAAAACAGATAGATAAAGGACGATCACAATTATTGACTTATTATTTACTGCCTAGTCTTTTCAGCGGCAGGGTATATATTGCGAAATATAACTTTAATGATGCTGAGATATTTGCAAAACTCCGGACCGCAGGTGTCTACGGTGGGGAACGAACGCGCTATTGTCCTTTCCGGGAAGTAGCGCGCTCACCACCGCACCATGCGGGTCCTTCGTTTCGCCTGTCTCTCAGCTAGTTCTATTGATCTTTTGCCATCAGCAATCACCCGTCAGCGGGATTGATCTGGAGGGCCCAAATCGGCAATGAACCCAGTTAAGAAAAAAAGTAGGCAGTAAATAATAAGTCAAAAATTGTGGTTATAACTGCAGCCTCAGCTTAACTGGGTTCGTTGCCGATTTGGGCCCCCCCAGATCAATCCCGATGACGGGTGATTGCTGATGGCAAAAGATCAATAGAACTAGCTGAGAGACAGGCGAAACGAAGGACCCGCATGGTGTGGTGGTGAGCGCGCTACTCCCCGGAAAGGACAATAGCGCGTTCGTTCCCCACCGTAGACACCTGCGGTCTGGAGTTTTGCAAATATCTCAGCATCATTAAAGATACAGGATGGTTAATGCGAATGAATCACTTACTTGCATATATACCTCCCAATAGCTTACCAGCTCATCGTAGCCATCGAGGTGTTCCTGGGTGTCGGGCTGCGATGTACAGCGGGAGATTCATCCCCCAGCAGGGTCTTTCAAGCTGAGAAGGAGCCCGGCGTTTCCTCCAGCAATCCCAGCTAAGAGTACACCAACATCAGGATTAACCACCGTCCAGATATCAAAATAGTTGCATGGCGGGCTATTCTCCCTGTGATTCACAAAGGCGGCGACTGCCTACGGTGGTGACGACCTGGGACGGACTATGGCCATGCTGATCTCGGGAAGCAAGTGAATCACAATAGTTAAACCAGCAAAACTTCGAAAAAAATGCAAATAGCGCTGGAGCCCGCACAGCCAGTAAGGGTGGGCCATCCAAGCATCCAAGTGAGTCAGCAATAACTAAGCAGAGTATTAAGGTGAAATTCAACTTTCGAAAGCTTGAACAGCACATTATTTCTTTGCATCACCCGGCACAATGTGCTTCTATTAGAAGATATCTCAAGACCGACGTTCATTAAATCTCAGCAACAATAGTCGACAGTTTTCTACATAATTGATCTGACATGAGGTTGGTACAAAAGTTTTATTTGGGTAACATTTTAGCGCCTTCGCTTTCTTCAAAGCCTTGTTGATCCAAGCCAGTGGTCCAGTCGTTTTCGCGATGAGGCTGATCGTCGTCATATTGTTAGCAACGAAACGTTAGCCAATTAAAATTTTTATACTAACCTCGTAATAGCTAAAACGTGTAGAAAATTATTAGAAAGGAGTTCGGACGTATTGCAAACAAATTATAGCGGAATTCAGACTTTCACATGAATAATGTATGACCATAATGACTCTATGAATGTAAAAAACTGTGCAAAAGGTGGAGCGTTGAAACGTTCGGCGCTGGCTAATCTTTTAAGGAGACGCTATGCATCCGACTCTATTCGTAGCATGGTAGAGGTGAAGGGATGTATGCTCAGCCTATGCAATAATGACTTGCGGTGGCCTATAGTTGTATTATTCAGTGTTTTATCCTTGCAGACAGGTTTGGCGTCAATTTGCAGATCCCGAAAGGATGAGGGGCTTGGTTCGTGTGAGAACCGCCATCAAATCCTCTATGTGCAAATCACTAACCACTATACTACATGCGCTCAAAAAAGGGCATATCAAATTCGCTTACGTACATCTAAACAAAAAGTTGACCGAACCTCCATATATGTAGCTCCGGCGAGTTTCATTGCGAACTCATGCACTCGGTCACCGGCGAAAACTGGATGAGAGTGACCGTCAACGAATCCCGGCAAAAGAATACCTGAGACACGATCGAAATTGTTTGTGAATCAACAAGGCGCAAGAAGACGCAGTGCACATGCGTCCAGATTAATGTGTAGCAAGTATTTCGCATAATATCTTGCCGTGAAAAAGGATAACAGGCAACGACCAAAAACTAAACAATACATGGGATAAAACAATATAATAATAACAACGAAGGGCCTGCATGGTGTGGTGGTGAACGCGTTACCCGTGGGAAGGGTAATAGCGCGTTCGTTCCCCAATGCAGACGGCTGCGGTCTGGAGTTTTGCAAATATCTCAGCATCATTGTGGTTGTATCACACATAATACCCCATTGTTAAAAAAAACTGTAGTAGGTAGTGAGTAAAAAGTCAACATTGTGATTTTCAACTACAGCCTCAGCTTAACTGGGTTCAATGCCGATTTGGCCTCTCCAGATCAATCCCGGTGACGGGTGATTGTTCATGGCACTGATCGATAAAAAAATTAGCTGAGAGACAGAGTAAACGAAGGACCTGCATGGTGTGGTGGTGAATGCGTTAGGCAGCGGAATGGGTAACAGCGCGTTCGTTCTTCACCGCAGACACCTGCAGTCCGGAGTTTTGCAAATACCTCAGCATTTTTGTGATAGTATGTGGGATAGTTTCATGAATACTTGCCAAGCAACGAATGGTTAACACAGGGTACGTTTCCAGCTGTGGACAATATTATAAAAGGTCAAAAAAGGATTGGCTGAAGATTTTCAAAGGCATTTATATTTCAGAGCAATGTGCGTCAAGCTAAAAAAAAACACCTCCATTTGTAGCCAACGTTTTCTCCACATCATCTCCACCCAGAACCTCTCGAACCTAAAATATCGAATATCCTTCTCGACAACGGCTTAAAAGTTTTCCTCATCAAGTTACTGCAAAGGTGCTCAAAAAAGCGATAATCGGTTAACTAGAGGCCCTCTAATTATGACTAAGGTGGCAGGGTTTGGTACCTCAAGTCTTTTAACATTTACAAGGTTAGTTGTGCGAAATGGGGTCTAGCAAAGTCGTGTAACAAAATATTTTCTTCTTGATCTTACGAGTCTCTTGAGATGCTCTTATTATTTCTTGCAAAAAATGGTATAGAAAGTCGTATTACTTACGTCTTTCTCTTTTCCGACTGCTGCAATATTACCGTTCTTTGCTACCAATACCGCCAAACCGTTGCCAGGATCACTAAGCACCTGATAAGCTGTGTATGAATTTCCGACCCAACAGATTACAAATCGTAGTGAATGTTGAGAAAAAGTGTTCTGTTGCGTTTTCTAGCGAGGTATAGAAATTAGTCGGCCATTAAATTGATAAAAGATGTTGTCATTTGAAAATGAATACCTTGATCTTAGCCATATCCGCTCCTCTAAGGTACTTCACGCAATTCTCGTCAGTAATTTGGACGATTTCCTTTAGTTGATATACCAGGAGACGGTACATTCCTTCTTTAAATTGACCATATTTTTACGAGTGCAATAAAAATAGTTGTACGGCAGACGATGAAATTCATCACGAGATTCTTGAATAAATCAATGAAGACAGGGAAAAAGCCGAAACACAGTCAAAATTCAGGTTCTTGACGAGCTTTGTTGACCGATACTTGTCGAGTTATGGGCAATAAAGTTTTATCAGCGGTCGGCGAATGCCTTTGAATGCCAATGAAGGCTGTAATGTATCAAGGCGAGTCCGCCAGTGTCATCAGTAAATCAATGGTAATCGTAGAGATAGCGCAACGAATAGAAATCGGTGACATACTATATAATGCCCTAGAGCGACCTTAAAATTACATAAAAAGAAATGACGTGTAGAGCGTTCAACGTTAATCTACCCCTTAGGTAGGTGCCAAATGCATATCGGCGAAATACAATGACTTGAAGTGGCCTATCGCTCTATCAGGTGATTATTTGAAAATCAGAGACAAACATAGTAGCGAAGGATGATCGGATTGCTTGCATCGATGTGAATGTGTTCGTAACCATTGCGCTACATACTCTCCCAAAACGTCACATACACTGAAATTCGTTGAATACGTTGAAAATGGTAGGATTTCCTGTCGGATGTCTCTCAATCCCTTCAATTTCAGTTGTCCGATATATCGTTGAGCGTGATGGAGTGACAGTGCTTGTTACATATGCTTTTTGTCCAATGTTTTAATTTTGTCACATTGAAAGGTTATTTTGTTGTTTACATGTTTTATCGCTTGAATTTTTTTCTTCAATATTACACTAAGTTCTCAAACACAGTGTAAATGACGACAGCTATCAAACCAATCGCTCCAGGTTCAAATTCCAGTTTTGGACTCAACGAACTACCCAGTACTTCAGAGCCGATGAATCGCTTACGAACTTGTTTGTAAGGAATACCACATTGATTACTCATCAATTGCTTCTGAAAAACTAATCGTATAGGCTAAATCCTCTGATTACTTCCATAGCAAGCATTCTTTCATAATTAAATGACTTCAACGCATAAAAAATAATAAAAGGATAAAGCTCTCGGCGCTGACCAATCCCTTAGGGATGCGCCAAGCATTCGACTTCAGTAGACATCGTTGGAGGTGACTGAATGCATATCTGGCCTTTACAATGATTCGCGGTGGCCTACCGATCTATCGATCCTGTGCTGCTATCCTCCCAGACAAGTCTGGTACCAATTTGTCGAACCCGAAGGGATGGAAGGCTTGGTGGGCCATGGGCGCCGGGATCGATTCCACATGTGTGTTGCAAGGCGCATCCGACCACTGCGTCACACGCGTCTTACTTCAACGCATACTATCTCTTAATCACTTAAATGTCAAAGTCGGATTGTAGCGCTTATCATGGCACTTTCTTCCGTACGGTATTAAATATCTTAGACACATGTGTGAAAACTGTAATTCGAAAGATCGGCTGTCAAACTCGCTGTGTTGGAAAAACGTTCATCACTCAATACTTCGTGATGGAAATCGAAGCAGGTTCTGAACGACGACAGAAAGTTCGCTTTCTCTGTGGACATATTGCATTACAGATCGGCGGTATACATAAAGGATGACGCATTAATCACTGAACAAAACCAGGAGTTTATGTTAGAAAGCGGTTACACCAAGAAATACGATTAGCTCAGAGGTGAGCTTCCACTGAAGACGGCTATCTGAATGCTGATAACATTGAGCTAGGCGGTTTACGACACTTGCTCGTTGAGATCCCAGAGAACATTCAGCAACTCTGTCGCCCAAACCGTGTCATGACGGTGCAAAAGGGAGATGCCACTTGAAAAACATAGACCGTAGGAAGAATTCTTCTCAATCCGACGCGCTTGCGGCAAAGGTGGCTTTTTGACACCTTTCGATAACTAGAGCCCTCAGAAGACTGAGGATTTATAAAAAGAGGTTTTAGGCTATCTCTTAAATGACATAATAGATTGTCCAAAAATTCTTTTCTAAATTTACATTTAAAAAGTCTTTGGGCAGCGAACTTCTCGCTGATCCATGACGGCCGCAACTGCCTGTACTGTCGACCTGGGAGCGGCATAGGATAGCTATTTCGGCTTTCTAGGGAATTTCGTTCTTGAACAGACTTCGGCATGTCGTTACTTTTCTGCACGTCTTCAACGTAGAGGGAGTCACCGATCTTTGTGGATCGGAGAGAGCATTACATGCGTATTCGTGCATGCGTGTGTGGGTGCGTTCTCTTTTATGCGGATTGTATTGTACTGGTCAAATCGGGCAAAAGTTTGCAATCAAGTGACAGGGAAGTATATGGGAGGCGGTTAGGAGTTGCCTCTAACAAATAAATTTCCCCATTTACTCTGGAAGAGACCCACGCTCATTGCTCAGGAAGCTACGCTTGCCTATCAAAAAGTCGAACACACTAGAATAAACGGGCCTCATTCTCCTGACCCCGACAGAGCTCCGATACGGCAGCGTACGGAGAGGCTGCCGAAATTTCAGAGCCATCCTAGGATCCCCAAATCCGGAAAAAATAAAGTGACAACTTTTACCCAAGACGCACCGTTCACTTGCATCTGAGCCCTGCGATGAGAACCTGGTGATGCAGACTAAAAGGGTAAGGTACAACGTCACCAAGCTCGCTGATACAAGATGCCGGTAATTTAACGTCGTCTAGAGCCAACCGGAGGATCTTGCGAGATTCCTGTGTCCGAAGCATTAGTGCCAAGATTATCTTGAAAAGAATGTGGTGCTTTAACTACGAGAAGTGAAGACAAGCCGTTTTGAATGGGGTCTACATGTTTTCTTCATAATGAAACTAGAAAGAGATACCTTCTGTGCCCCTCGAAAAAGCAGGAGCCACTAGCTAACTTGGGACGCAATATAGGAACATACAGTTCCCGGCGTTGAATAATCTTTGAGGGATGCGCCACGTATTCAGTTTCATCGAACACCGTCAGAGATGAACGAATGTATTTCTGGTCCATACAATTGCAGTGGCTTATCAATTTGTCACGTCAGTACCTTTATCCAGCCAGACAAGCCTAATAACAATTTCCCAATTCCGGCAGGAGGGTGGGCTAGGTCCAGGCCGCAGAATCGAACCAGCGACCATTTGCGTTTCATAAGGCATCTCCATCCACTGTAGTACATGCACCTTTGATAGGAATCTCTATATATTACTGAAAGGAAAAAGGTGATAAATACGATACCAGAAACCAGGGGAATACATACTTATATAAATTTAATTTACGCTCATCGCGAAACGTATTAACGACAGAATGAGTTAATAATTCAACGATGTAGAAGCATGAGAAGGGTCCCGGAAATTGAATAAGCAAAAGCATTAACAAGAACAAAATTTAAAAAAAGACCAGAGACAAGAAATAGTTACTGAATTCACCAGAAAAATTGGAGAAAAGACAAAAACTCCCGCATGTTTTGGAACAAAGAGCAACAACAACAACAACCACAGCAGAAAACCAACAGATTTCAGCACTTGTAAAAATCACTCTGCCAACTTCGTTCCTTTTTTTACAACAGGAGGATTCCGTAGTGCTCCACGCTTGTTGCTGCCCTGTGAAATATTTGCAAGGATACTTGCAATTGAAGTAAAACAGAAAATGCGAACAAACTTTCTCGGATTTAACTTAGACCATGTATGCTAATAAGCAGATTTTACCTTTGTCACCTTCGTGTCAGGTATTTTTACAAGTCTTTCGCTCTTCTTAATCACAGGTCGATTTTCCGGATGCTTCACTTTGTAGATGCGAACTAACCAATTTTCCGAGGTATACGCCTCTTCAATGTATTCCAGAGTAACATCCTAAATGAAAACATTTCCCAGAAAGGAAACAATGACAATATGTGCTACAAAAAGGTGCCTTCACCAGATAACAGAAAAACTTCTTAGGTGATAGATTTTATCAGCCGAACATAATACCGCACCATGACCACTTTTCTTCCTATCTCTGATTGCACACCAAAAATTGCGAGATTACTATAGAAATAGGAAAGGATTCACAGCGTTACGGCACATTTTACTCGAAAAGGAAAACTGTCAAACCTTCTTTCCAATGACATAGCCACGCGTTCTGTCAAATCCCTCCTGATTATAACCCAATCGCAGCTCCGCAAAACGATAGTATGACATCTTATACATCAAGCAATTTAACATCGTTTCAGATGCCCCTCCTCCCACACTATATTCGCCCGATTCCGTAAAGTAGTTACTCTCCTAAACTGACTTTTTTTTCTTTTCAGAACAATACTGGTTAATAATCTAACAATGTACACACAAAACATGCATTAAGCATGATTTCAAATACCTTTCAAATATGACTGCCAGAAAGAAAAACAAAAAGCCAACCTTAATCTCTTTTGGATGTTCGCCTTCGGCAATTCTAACCATCCACAAAAACTTGTTGATGTCGTCCCCGGAATAGCCGATAACTCCGCCAAAAATAATAAGTACATAGTCGACATCTAGCTCACGCATTATCTCATAGGCCGCCGGCTCACTAGACGACATAGCCTTACCAACCTAAAGAGCTTTAATTCCTTAACAATGACTTGCACATATATCTCTTTAGGTAAGAATACTTACAGTCATATGAATAAAACAACTCTCTCTTACGTTCAAAATAGTTGTTGGACGTTTCGATAAATATAAAACTGAACAACGTAGAATAGACAAGATAGACACACATACAGAAAAGCAGAATTGGGAAAACATATATGCTGTATATATACATATATATATGTATATACACATATACATATATATGTATATACACATATACATATACATTATATGTATGTATATAGTAATATATGTATATATATATATATATATATATATATATATATATATATGTGGGATATCTTACCTACCAGCTTTCGTTAGACGTCGGCATGAGTGAGCGGTATTTTCCTAGATGATTAAGCTAACACGACTTGTTACAAAAGGTTTATTCAGCTATGAAGACCTACATCAAGATAACGAACGGCACCGGACAGTCGACTTCGATAATCGCATCTCTGCAGAAGGCGAAGGCCCGCATATATGTATATATATATATATATATATATATATATATATATATATACATATATATACATATATATATGTATATTATATATTATATATGTATATATATGTATTTTATTATGTATATGTATTATATATATATAATGATTATGCATGTATATCATCTCCCCAATGGCTTAGTTCCTCAAGGCGGCTGCAGAGACGATGCTGGGTGTCCGACCGCCACATATGGCGTTTCCATTAGGAAGTTAAGAGCAAGAAAATATCAAAAATCACAGCCGTCCTGGGTCCTGGCCCCCACTACTCGCCTACGATCAGTTGCTGAGACAGGCGATCAAATCTCGAATTGCACAAGACGCCACTAGAACAGGAGCAAATGAGCACGCCTACGCCACGCAATGAAGACTTTTTCTTGTTCTTTACGTATAACATCAGAACGATTTCACACACATCAAGTTTCATGCTCTTCTTAAGGTCTCTAGTTTTCCATGCCATTGCACTACGAGGGATGAAAAGCAGGAACACCAACATAAAACAAGCAGATAATGGGCCCATGCCATCTAGATGGAAAATTCCCTTGAGAAATGCTGGTGGCGTTGGTTTTCTTTGCAAGCCAACTTGCCTCTAACAATTACTCATACGAGATTCTATTACCTCACTTCGACAACCTTTGTCTTCAACGGCGAGAGCATCATCAGCTCCTACTTACCACGCTGTCCCGCTGATCAGAGCGAAATTGATGCTCTCGTTCACTAAGTGCAGAAAGATAAATACATGCCTCTTCCATGGTAAATCATGCTTCAAGAAAATAAAAGATCGCCGATGGAAATGGAAGTTTCCCAATGACGTTACTCATGTGGAAATCGACTATATTCTCGTGAACAGAAGATGGCAGCTCTTTGACACCTCCGTAGTGCCATCATTCTGTACTTAATCTGACTACCGCCTTCTCCGTACGAAGATCCACCCGTAAGCTGGAAAAGCCAGGAAATACAAAACAAGCCGTTGTGACGAAGATATCCTCAATCGATTCTTCTAAAATGAATTGAAGATAAAAGAAAACCCGACCAAGGAGTTAAAGTATTTGTCTAAACCCTTAGAGCCTGTGCCGAACTCGCCTCAGTTTCTTAAACGAAAAGTTCAGTCTGCATTTTCTTTACCACTACGGAGTTGCTTGAAAACGGAAGCGAATTGAAGCTTGATGCCACTGGAACAAACCTATCAATACAGCAAACAGCACATTTCAGTGTAAAATATCTTTGTCGGCGGACTTAGATCTATATAGGAAGAAAAGGAATAGCTTCAAGAAGTGCAGTCGGAAGCTGTGTTACTACACTGCCCCACTAACAGCTCTGATGAATGGAAATAGGACTAACACCACATCCTGCCACTTTATGGAAATGATAACGGGAAGCAAAAAAAACAGTGTTTTCCCTCTAACAATCCCGTTTCGGACCCCCGAAATCCCTGCTTGAGAAGAACCGCTAGGGATTATTCCTCTGAAGTTCCAGCTGCAATGGAATGAATGATCAAAGGCAACTTCCGAGAAACAACAACGTACATGTATTCCTCCCAACCTATCCAACATCTTCCATCTAAAGAGAAAGGATATCAGATCAGTGGAAGGCGTAGCACACAGTCATCTCGCCCAAAAAGGGTAACCGAAGGAGTCTTAGTAAATATCGTCTAATTTGCTTGTTGAGTGCATTCTACAATCTGTTCACAAAGATTGCTCTCTTGCGCATATCGAAGACCGCAGATGAGGCACAACTAGTTGAGCAAGCAAGAATGCGACAGCGATCCTGATGCATGGAGCACATCCAAACCGTGTTACGTGCCATAGAAGCCCGTGGAAGTACCATCTATTCCTTCTCCTAACGTTCAACGACTATGAAAATACAGCGTCGAAAAAAATTTCATCCTATTAGTGTTAATCGACCAAGAAGTGGACCCGTCCCTACACTGGAACTTCAAGTGGCGGTTATCGGAACTGTACCACAAAAATAAAATAAAAACACAGCTTTCCCATCAAGCCCTTACCATATTCGTGAGAAAAGGAGTCAGAGAAAGAGTACTGCTGCATTGTAGTGGACAATAAAGTCACTCGACTGAGATCAGAACAGTATACGCATCAAACTTCCGTTTCGCCGACAACATCGTCATCTTTTCACAAAGTACCAACGAAGCAGAAGCGATGACCAACTAGCTCAACGAAGCGGGAAAATGAGCTAATTTCGCATAAATCGGTAGAAGACGCAGCTCATGAAGAACACATGGTGCAAAGGCGAACAGATCAAATTGAATGGTTCTGATTGAGACCACCTATTACGTTTACCTGGGACGTTCAAAGAATATGAATAACACTAAGGAGGAAGAATTAGACAGGAAATCAACTTGGGCCACATCCGGGCCTCTCAAATAAAAAGCCACTTATCAACTAGCGGAGCCAAAACGTCGTGTTCACTTTTCCAAATCAACAGCCCTCCTAGCGCTCTTTTACACCAAAGAGACGTCAGCTGATATTTCACTTGCGTCAAAAATTTTGCGCGTCACATACAGAATGAGTAAACGTGTCTTCTGAAATATAACCGGCACGTAAAAACATTGAACTGGAATGCCTACCTCAGATCTTTAGAACAGATCTCATCTAAGAAATCCAGGAGAACATAAATCGATAGCGAAGTTAAAAATGCGGTGGTCATACAATAAGAAAAAATAGAAGACAAATCGACGAAAAGAACAGTGGAGTGGATTTCAAGAGGATGTAAGCATCCTCTTGTAGTAGAACCTACATTAGGGCGGATGTGCCTGTAGCCTACGTCAATCAACTGGATTCGAAGACGAAAAGATTGATGGATCATGGAATACATATCGCAGGCATCACCATGTTCGAAGCAGACCACCATTATGGACGACGACTGCGCGAGAAGAACACAAATGAAAAATATGCAAAGGCCCGGACTACTCACAAAAGCGAGCCATTCATGAATCTAGTTAAGTACATGCATACTACGTTAGGACCACGCTGATGGATGTCCTTTTTATGTCTGCGTCGTAATATCTTGGTACGCTCCTAGCCAACAATAGTACCCGTAGTACGCCTTGCTAGCAAACGTCTCACCATAAGACGACAATGCTTGAAGGAAAAACTGCCACTTGTAAATTATTAGGTGAGAGATAGACCTGTCGGATTACGCCTGGTAGAACATTTGTCTTGAGAAAACTTACACAAATCTATAAAAAAAAAAACTTTGTATGGCGAAATAAACACCAGAAAAGGAAACGATTAATAATATGTGACTCGTAAAGTGGGTTGGGTTCCATAGCCATTGAATGAGTTGAAGGGAAATACAAAATGTAAGCCCTTGACTTCTTAGTTGGGAACCTTTTCGTCCAGACTTCTAAGGAACGAGATATAAGAGATTAAAAGTCATAGAACAAGATCAATAACATATAACAGTTTAAAGCAAGTCAGAAAAACACCTTACAAATACCAATACACCTTCCTGCTCAAGGAGCTACGAAATTCTGTACCTTGTATAAATTTTCAAGAGAGCCTGCGAATTAACGTAAAAGTCAATGGCAGACCTATTCTTATTTTCTGCACGTTCTTATTTGTAAAAAACGTTGACCAACCAAAGCGATGTGTGAATTGTTCCAGGTATTGTTATCGACGAGTGTTGTTCGATTTCCCATTCCAGCGATTTGATAACCATAATCCCACCAAGACATAATTCTGGCATCATCAGCGGTGTTTTCTCGTAGCCAATGGTATGCTTCGCGAAAATCATCCATGATTACCCGATCACTAAAATAAGTAGTGTGCAGTATCCAGCTATTTCTTTTTGATCACTGTGAAGAACTAAACATAGCACCGTACCCTTGGCTATTAGCGCTCTGAAGCACGACAGATGGATGGGAGTAAGCATTGCTCGTCACATATGTCGCGTGAACGACAAACATCAGCAGAAACAAGACCAGCACAACACTGACAATCGATCTGGAGTTGGCTCCAACAGAATCTCCGGAGCTTTCAGATGATGAGGAACTCTGGATTAAAAAAAAATAAACAATTACAACTCTACACTTATATAAATATCGGGGAATTTAGGACACCACAAACTCGCATACCTTTGCCTTTTTGGTGACCTTGTCGTACATTTGACGGTCCGATTCTGATTTGTTAGAGGACTTCTCATCATCGCGCAAATACCTGTAGAGTCCAGGGAAATCAACGAGAAATTATTCACAGTGATTGCAACATTTTTTATTTTTTATATGATCCGTCGTCGCGTCTACTGTGCGGATCCCAGAAATTCTCACATTCGATTCGTTTCCCCGCATCCATCATCCACGACGGCGTTCTAACTTTTTGCGTGTGGTTTCGGCTATGCTTGAGGATGTTCACTTCATCTTGAATGTTGTAGAATGCTGGTTGAGTCGATTCTCTCAGGAGTCCTGAGATAACCGGGCTCGAGTGTTCCTAATTGGATCCGAGTGATTTTTCCCGGACGGTACCAATTTCCCAACCTTGAGGGGATAAAAGGCTTGGTTGGCCAGGAGTGGAATCGAACTAGCACCATGCTCGTGATGACCGACACCATTATCACTAACTTTCCGCCCCACAATGACTGCAACATTAGTAAAGCAAACTTGACAAAATAATGTAAGGAATTTTGAAAAAAAAAAGACTAAAAAGGGAGAGTGGCGACCAATTAAAGTACAACAATAACGTACAAAAAGGCATAATCTCTCTTACTTTTCAAAGGTGTACGAAAACGCAATTCCTGACAACACACAGACCACTGGCGTAAGCGTTAGCATGAGCCGAACCATAACACCAGCAAAATATACGGCAGACACGGCGTACAAAATGACTAAACATCTTGCTAAACATATGTATACATGTATAAGTATGTATGTATGTATGTATGTATGTGTGTAGGTATGTTCGTGTATATGCACACACATATGTACATATATACATATATATATATGTATATATATATATATATATATATATATATATGTTTGCGTATATGTATACCTACATATGTACATCTACACATATAGCTGTCAATACACATGCATATGTATATACATAGAGTTGCGAGTATATACTCACATATGCATTTATACATACACATGTACATATATATCACATATATATGCATATATATACATATATATGCGCGTTAAAATAAAACTAACACACTCAGCGATCTCAATACACTTAAACCCGAAAATAACCCTTGAGTTTTGATATTCAATGATATCGAACGAGATCCTACCCTTTAATGCACAACGTTATATGTTTGCGGCATTCGCGCTTGGATTAAAAATTTAAACTGTGTGGCAACTATCAAAAAACAAGCATAAATGTGTTAAAAACATGATTTCATTAAAATATTTGAGAAAGAAGAAGATATAGAGGATTTACTGAATACGCGCTCGTCGTTCACATTCTTCACACAGTACCACAAACCGACAGGAAACACAGCAGCAGTGATGTGCAGATCAAAGAAAAAAGATGCCCATGTCGTAGGTTGATGTTCAGACACAGATGCGATGATTGGAATATGGATCTTCAATGGTTTTTTTGAGAGCAAAAAATTACTTTCTACTATAATTCGAACTGACCTTAGCATATCCAGTATCCCACAAGGAATAGAAGCGACCAGAGAATGGAGCAACGTATCCTAAAGGAAGATATTTGGAATAACAACTACTATCTATGACTATTTTGTATAAACCACTAAGCGTTCAGCCTTCACCACTCCCTTAAATGAATGCTGATCTAGTCAACACGACGAATTGCGGTGGCCAACCGATGTATCTTGTTCGAGCTGCTTTCCTCCAAAAAATATCCGGTACCAATTGGCAGATCTTAGCGGAATGGGAAACTTGGTCAGCCAGAGCCTGAGGTCGAACCAGCGATCAATCCAGTGTTTGTTTCAGGGCACATCTAACCACAACGCTACATGCTTCGCTATAATTTTCACAATCATTACAAAAATGCATTAACCTCTGTCGTTGTGGCTTAGCCGCTACAAAGTTTTAATCTTCACCATAGCCTGGGCAGGGAATTTCTAGGTCTCCAAGATGGTGGGTCCATCATACACCTGACCTCCAAGGTTGCTTTCGATATTCTCCAGAAAGCCAACTTAAAATAATTGTTCGCTGCACGAGGTTTGGGCAAATTTTGATAGTCATTTGCCAAAAGAGCAACAGAGCATATCACACAAGTGTTACGCTCCATGTGGCGCATGTGCGACTCTGGTGTGCGATGGGGACAAATGGAGCGAAGAGGTGTTCTCCCGATAATCGATGTATATCGGAACCACACATAAGGTGACAGGTCAGACTCCATCAAATCATGTTGAAAAGGATCCTGTCTCAGAAAAAGTATCTGACCTAATTTAAAAATCTGTTGCAAAAAAAAGCAGAAAAATGGAAGATAGATAGAAGATAAACAGAGCTAACTAAAAACCAATAAAGGAGCACCTTAAAACCTTGGAAGTAAGAACTAATAAATAAAGTGCCAACCTCCCCACACTAAACCAAAGTAGACGACGACGGCAAGGATCCCAACAATCGTCAAGCCTCCCACAAAAAGGGTCATAAACTGCTGACGCGAGACACGAGCACGAGCATATTGCATGGCAGCAACAATCTAAATCACCGTTTCAACATTATACAGTCAAGAACAATAATGAATAAAAAGGATAAAGCTCTCGGCGTTAATCAATCCCCTAAGGGATGCGCCAAGCATTCGACTTTCCAGTAAGCATTGCTGGAGGTGACTGAATTCATATCTGGTCTTTTCAAGGGCTGATGGTGGCCAACCGATGTATCACTATGTTCCCAAACACGTCCGGACACGCGTTTAATTCCAGAACAACAAATAGCACGAAATAATGATGAAAGCCAAAAGAAATATCAACTTCACCTGCACAACCCAAACACTCCAAAAGCAGGCATATGCTCTGAAGTACGAACTGGTTGGAAACCGACGAATGGAACTTGCATTGACAAAATGGTGGCCAGGCAGTAGAAAGTGGTATATGCCACAAACAAACGTGATGAGTAACGACCTGGAACACCATAAAACCTATTCCAGAAGTATTAAAGAATTGATTTGAAGTATTTCATAACTGGGGTACAGCGAATGCCTGCTGTGGTGACGACCTGGAGCAGACTTTTGTCAGGCTGACCTCGGGACTTCGGGGAACACAATGGCCAAACCAGCTAAATTCCGAAGAATGGGAATATGCTGGGGCCTGGACAGCAAATGAGGATGGGCCGTCCAAGTATTCAAGTATTTGATAACTTCTTCTTACCTATGACAATTAAGGCAAGGACGTGAAGTGGTATTAGATTGATAATAAAGACATATCCCCCCCATGCTGATACCATATAGAAATACGAAAGCGCACAAAACGTCGCCCACATCACAGAACCAGTCTTCAGCGATTTGACCCAGAGGAAATAAGTGAACTAAATTCACAAAGTTAAGACCAATAAATAGTGAGAAACACTTCCGTGTGAACCAAACAACGATATTAGGCTCACGATACTAAAAAAATGCTGGTAGACCGGAAGAAGAGGCATACCTGAAGAGCAAAAATAGCAATTCCTTCATTGTCGTAAGATCCCGCCACTGATCGACTTGT
This sequence comes from Angiostrongylus vasorum, assembly GCA_018806985.1. Classification (NCBI taxonomy): domain Eukaryota; kingdom Metazoa; phylum Nematoda; class Chromadorea; order Rhabditida; family Metastrongylidae; genus Angiostrongylus; species Angiostrongylus vasorum. Next base: position 100,888 of record JADANN010000336.1, read on the forward strand.
ATACCCAGGAGAAATAGCAATAAAACAGGCAGCGAATAAGCCTCAATGAAAAACCAAATACCAAAAAGGAGAAGCGAACAAGGGGCGACTTCCCAATAACGTGTTACCCATTTTTCTACAGTGAAAATTTTACGATCATATTCACCAGCTCCAGCTGACCACAATTCCTTAGTCAGAAGGTACGTCGCGATAGCAGTCAGTCCGGAGAAAGTTGGAGCGAGAAACACGCATATCTCTCTGAAATTACAAAATAAAGTGGGCCTTTATTAAATTATATAGTTTCCTTTAGTACGGTAGTCGGGTGCCCAAAATAATAATACTCTATATCAACCACTGACACTGAGATCTTTGCAAAACTTGGACCTCAGGGTCAGATCGAACTGTGATTACCTTTCTGGGGACACACACGTTACGCACGGCACAACTGAGGACGCCACTTTTGCCTTTCAACCAGTTTCATTTCACCTCTTTAGACATGACAGCCATAGAAAATCGAGAGACGTTGCACATCAAATCGAATCCTTCCAAGAATTTTACTCGGGTCAAGGATTTCTAGTCGCCTTGTTGCCTTGCGCACTCAGGGTTACAGATAGGAGCTTCGATGTGCATTAAAACGGTTTGAGAGGCCCGTGGCGCTTCATACAAGAGTTTGGCCGTCTCCGTAACAATATTTGTCTATTCTAAACATAGAACAAAACACAGTTATTTCGAAGGAGATAAAGATTACCTAATATGAACATGGAAATTAAGCATGTCGAGAATCCAATGGATTAACCCTGACGTGACCATAAGACCTGGATATACCTGAAGAACTTGTAATTTCAAAAAATAAGGAATAAATTCGATAAAACCATAAAGACGCTGAGATATCTGTAAAACTCCGGACCGCAGGTGACCGCGGTGAGGAACGAACGCGCTATTATCCTTTCCTAGGGCTAACGTGCAATAAAGTGCAATAAAGTTTCCTAACTCCAACTCACAGTTCCTCCGACAATTCTTCCCAGAGGGTACCATGCTCGTTCATCGAACCAATTAAGGAAGTTGTAGAAGCCATTTTGTACCATGTAGTGGGTTGCACGATAGTTGAACCTGAACCTCTTATATAAAAAAATCTTTCTATGTGCAACATAGTAAAAAACTGGATACTGGTAGGGGAGGAAAAACATATGAGGACAGTACCAAGGATCGAACTCGTGGATGATTGATTCAAACCGGACGATGGCGAAAAGTCTTGAAGCGAATCCCACAAACCATGCTAATGACAGGATGGCAAATGTCAACAGCGACGTGGCAGCTAGGGAGTTCCCACGAAAGAACCCCATGTCCGTTGCCATTACCTTAAAATAAGAGTACCCAAAAGTCAGCTTCAGAATATTAAAAGTGCCACGACGTGTACATGGGTTATTAAACACCTGATAACACTGTCATCTAAGTATTAATCCTATCCTCTGTAGTTAAATCACTTCTACAAAACTCTTACAATAAATATGGGGTGATATTAGAACTGTGGGTTGTTTAAAAGGGGGTGAACGTATCTACTAAATGATCTACAAAGTAGATGTATCAACACAAATGTACTGCATAAAAAGGGTCATTTTAAAACCCACCAATGGATCAACACAATGAAACAAAACACCGACAGGCAGAAGATGAAAAAATTACTGAGAAGCAACTAGGATCCCCTAGATATCGTCCGTATCTGCTATGGAACGACGGGTTTAGCCAGCGGCTAGCGATGCCCTGAAGTGGAACGTGGACGTTGGTTTGATCCCGTGCCGACGGGCTCACGCAGCCTTCCACCAGTCGGGCATCCGCAAATTGGTAGCTAGATTTGTGCGAAGGGATAAAAACACCTCCATCGCACGTCGGTAGGCCACCGCAAGTCATTGTAAAGACTTCACCCTACATGCATTCAGTCATCTTCACGATGAATGATGAAGTCGAATCCATCAGGAACTGATCCGAAAGCTCTATCCGTCATCGCTTTATCCTCTATGGAGCCGGAAAACCACACGGACTGATGCTGGTCTCCTGCTGAAAAACACGGATCCCATAACTGAGGATATGAGTCATCAGAAACGGAAATCGTTGAAGGAATTGCAGTTGAGGAACGGTGCTGACCGTGACCTGATTGCCGTGCCACACGTCATACGTTCCTTTAACTGCATCGTGATGAGACCCACCAATGGGTTCATTCGAAGCTCCATTCGATATTCGAATAATCTACTCGAATATCCCCTATCTTTTGACGTTGTTTGCTTCCCCATCCCTCATGTACTTGACAGTTCAGTACTAGTACTTGTATGAGTATTACAGTAATGTACAGGTTGTGGCGTGAAACGTCCTGTTGGATGATGTTCGATGTAGTTACAGCAGTACTTGCAGACAGTTCTAACCAGAATTTTGATGCTTTTTTTCCGGTCCTGTCAATCACTAGTCGTCTTAGTTTCTACTTTGTTAATCTTGTTTTCATGTACTCCTTCCTTAGAAGAAGTATATGTCGGGTTCCTCTGTCATCAGAATTGAATTCGTTCAGTTTTTGGGCTTCATGGCCAGCAGAGTTCTATTTCTAAATTTGGCAGATGTCACGCTCTGTCCAAGGGGCGTGTGGCGTAGTGGTCAGAGGCGCCCTGCGATGCACACATGGGGTCGATACCCGCACACGTTGCCCACCAAGCCTTCCATCTCTCCGGGGTCGAAAAATTGGTACCAGACTTGTCTGGGAGGATAGCAGCACTGGCTCGATGCATCGGTAGACCACCACGAGTTATTGTATTGTAAAGGCCAGCTATGCATTCAATCACCTCCAACGATACTTAATGAACTCGAATGCATGCCGCATCCCTCAGGGATTCATCAACGCCGAGAGCTTTATCTTTTATCCTTTCACTCTCTGTTCACGCTGTCACGTTCTGATCTCCTTCCCTCCTCGTTTACTGTATATTATCACATGCATTAATGTGCAGTCTTTATTTCCGACGTTTTGTTAACTTACATCTTCTAGAACATTATCGAATAACCTTTGCCGAGGTGTTGAAAACACGTTTTTTCTTTCCAACACCAGTCTGGTCAACTGTGAGCGCATAGAACAACTTACAGCGAACGGACATGTTGAGTCATAGTTTAGTCATCATCGTGTTTTTGTTTAGTTTCGTTTGTGTCTGAATCTTCATCGGTTCTCTAGTTCGTCATTGCTAAATGCTTGATATACTTCTATCTTGGGCGAAATCCGTTGCTATTGAACTGGTCAAGAAATGTCGCCTGTTTCGTTGACTTTGCTGTCGTCCGTTCCTACACATTTTCTTTTTTCCATTCCTATTTCATTCTCTTCCTTTTCCTTTTCTATGCTTAAAGTATTTCCAAATTTGGATGAGGCAGATGTTTGAGGAGTCGTGGATTTGTGAGCGGTTTAAAACTAATGCTCGTGTTCGCTGAGCCGATCAAGCAACATGGGGGTCAACGGAATTTGGGAGCACATGCATAAGTATGCCCAACATATCCCTATATCGACACTAAGAAACAAAACGCTAGCCATCGGTACGTTCTTTACGATTTTTCTCTAAACAGCCGTACCATTGCTGACTAAAAATTTGCATTTTCTTTTACAATATATAGTCTTTTAGCTATTCTTGCAGTGATGATTATAAGCCTGACCACACTATGTAACAGGATGTGCAAGAAAGGAATTAAATGATTTATGAAGATTATAATATTGACTTTTTATTTACTGCCTTTTTATGTTTTCATGGCAGAGTATTTTGTGTGATACAACCACAGTGATGCTGAGATATTTGCAAAGGGCGAAACGAAAGACCCGCATGGTGTAGTGGTGAACACATTTGTCTTCGGAAGGGGTAATAGCGCGTTCAATCCCGCATCGCAGACACTTGCGGTTCGGTAACTTGATGTTAATTTCCTGAACCAAAAAGTCGTGGATAGAACCCTCGGGAACAGTGGTAAGTGGAGAGTTGTTACAAAAGGAGTAGCTAGTAAATCCATCACATCAATCGCAGAGTGGCTTTGCCGCTGGTAGATTTGCCAAAGAGGATCTCGTTGTTGTTCAAGTGATAGAATGATAGGAACCTTGAAGGAAGTGTTGCACTGAGTGTGGTGAATGAGTGTTATAAGCATGAATCCACAGGGAAGAAATTCTGAACTGGAACACTTGCAAAAACTGGAAGTGCATCAGTTATCGAACAGTGCATAAGGAAAAATTTGAGGCGGTCTTCTCCGTTACGATTTGTTTTGCTCAAACACGTAACCTCCATGAGGAGCACTGATTGGGACTACTTCACGACACATTCAATGCAGTTTCTGTTCTCTTCTGCTCGATATTTGACCATCGTTTTGCTTTCATTGTAGCCCCTTACCCGTTTCCAAAAGCAAAATATGTCCCTGTAGCAATATATTGTACAATTTCATACTTGGCCTTGTACAAGAGTAACGGGGTTTTTATTGCGCGTGATGTCATCTAAGATTCTTTGAGCGCTCTTCTGAAAAGTGAATGTTTAAACAGTCACCGTAGTTACTTAATTCGTCGTTTATACAACTGCCCTCATAAGAGACTCGTGAACGTGCATCTCTCATAGGAACGCTAAAGAAGATTTGGTAATATAACAGTGTGCCAATATACTTGTGTATGTGGAGATAAGACTTTTTTTTTATAGTCCTGCTCTTTTCGGGACTTTGAAGAAACATTTTTCTATTCAGATGGGCACATCTGGCTGTATGAGTCGTCTCGTGGTTGCGCCAATCACTTTGTCTCTGGAGCATCATACCTGGTTACATTTTTCAATCGAATTCAACGTCTTCTCGAAATAGGTGTTCGGCCCGTCGTTGTATTCGACAAGATTACAGCCGATTTTCATAGTTGTTCAACTAATGTAAATTCTTATGTAAAGAAGTCGAGACGTAGTGGTGGTAACGGGTGGAATCTTGATGCACATATCGAATTAAAGAAACGGGTTTATAATGCGGAGCAACTTTTGAATCATATGGGTGTTCCTGTTATTATGGGTGGTTCAGACGGTGAAGCGCAGTGTGCCGAGTTGGAGAGAGCAGGTCTAGTCGATGGCTGTATCACTTCTGACTTTGATTTCTTTTTGTATGGCGGGAGAAATCTTTACAAGGTATATATTTTTACTAAGGAAGCTACAATGAAGCATCTACTGAGTTGTTTGAGCGATTTCAGAGTCTAACCATAATTTTAATGTTTAGTGTTGAAACATTATACTAACTTTTTTCGTCCACCTTTTATAGGGCAAACCGTTTGATTTCGAAGGACATAAATATTAACTGGTGGAAGATTTCGTTAAAGTAGATAGCGATAAACACATCTAGAAAATAAGAGGATTACCAAGAAGGACTTGTGATTTCGTCTTTGAAGGCTCGTATAGCTGCTGTGGGTCATGTTCATTAGGTTTGCAGGTTCTTGTGTGGTACTATGGATCAGAAATACCGCTTCATTTAGTACATTTCCTCGTGCGTTATTTTATCTACATTGCTTATGTTTCGTTACCGGTAATTCTACTTACTTTGTGTTTCAAGTATTAGATAAATTAAGGGTGCTGACTCAACATCGTACTATGTGGTCCATTAATGAACTTTACAATCATATTTTCACGGCCCATCAGGTATAAATGTCTTGTGTTACTGCGGTATTTTTTCCCGCATCAGTTTATGGTAGCTTATCATTCTTACGTCCCTTGGGAATTTAGGGGGTTGAGAAAAGGAAAGAAACGTGATTGTTCTAAACGCTTAATAAAGACCCTGATCAAATTTTAAGTCGAGGACTTGTTTGAAAAATTTTTTGGTCGATTGCACAAGTTCTCCTTGGAAAACTTTGACTGCTTCACACCTTTTATTTTCTACATAAAAAAAATACTGAGAACATTGTGGTGCTTTGTCGAAATAAGGTCGTTGTAAACTGCGAGCACTTTTTCTACTTATTTTCTTTCTTCTTTTCATTATACGTGTGTGTAACAGTTTTTGATGGTCTGTTTTTCGAGGTGGATTTCAAAAATGGTGGATTGGAGGTTGAAGGTGTAGCAAGTCTGTTCTCGATGGATAGGTTCGAAAGCACGCAATGTGAGTTCGGGCTTTCTCTGAAGTCTTGTTTTATGTGGAGGAAATTTCTTTTTGTAGAATCTCACTTCTCTTGTTTTTCGGAAGTTTTCCATTCCACTCAGGTTTAACAAGGAATCGGCTTGTTGCATTAGCACTTTTACTTGGTTGCGACTATTTGCAAGGAGGTGTGAATCGTGTTGGAATTGTTACGGCAAGGGAAATAATTTCGGAGTTCTCAATCAACGACGACGACCATGCGCTGACGATCCTGGATCGATTCGGGTGAGTCAGTTCTTAGATTTGAAGGTTTTTTTTCAATGTCGGATCTGCAGTGGTTACTAGTGGCTGTTACTACTCCGGCAATAGTTTGTACAGCTTCTGTTCGTGTCCTTAACTTGTTCAAGTTTGTATAGTAGCCGGTCGTCTTAAATTAACGTTGCATCTTTAATATGTTCTAAAAATTCGTTTGAGGATAGTGCAGTGGTATCGATGCCGTTTTAATGCATATGAAATCCTACGCAATCCAATCTGATATCGACCAAGCCTCTGATCCCAACAGAGTGGAGGAACCGATGCCAGACATGTCTAAAATTCCACCCGAACCACATGATCTAGGAGCGCTCTAACACAGCGATTCCAGGATTCCAAAGAAAATCAACTCGACCATTATTCAACGACATTCATTAAAAAATGGACTAAGAAATCTCAGGGAAAGGCAGGACTCATGAGCAAATACGAAGACCTTTGTGGATGATAGGTGCAATGAAGCGAATTGAATAAAAGAAGTCTTGGAATCCGCACAATAGCTGTGCTCGGGCCTTCCCACGTGGACTAGAGGGAGTAATCTTCTCGAAGACAAGTCTGGTACCAATCCTTTCTCTAATCCCGGAGGGATGAGAGGCTTGGTGAACTGAGTGCGAACCCAAACAAGCGCCTGGGCAGGTTGGGCCGTCCACGTGATGAACGGGACCACTACCTTTCCGCTGTTTGCTCCGTTATGTAGAATAAGATAAATAAGAATGATGGAACGTTTTAAAATTATTCCTAATTATTGTCACAATGTATGTTATCCACGCTTTATTCCGCAATAAATTGTTTTTCAGTGGTAGAAAATGATATAGTCAGTGAGTATTACATAAATAATTGAACATAATATTATTGTGAAGGTTAAGGAGTTATTTTCGTGGAGAAATTCCTTCGCGCGCTAGTGATAGCAATGTCAAAAAGAAGTTACGAAAGGCGAGGATCGTACTTCCGGAAGGCTTTCCAAATGCTGACATTTTCATCGAAGTAACTTCGGTATACCTTTGTCCTGAAGTAAAAGAAAAGAAGGAGTTACCCGTCGTTACTCGCAATATGGCTAAGGTTGAGGTTAGAATTCCTCTTTTGTTACATTTGTCATTGACATAAATCGTCATTTCTCAGCCTTTCCTCTTTCTTCATTAACTATGCATGCCGTATGTTTAGGCACATATTTCGTAGTAGTTGCAGTTAAAAACGCTTTTGACACATATATCCCGACGTGTGTTTATTTTAGCTCGTGCGTTAGGGGCAGAGCGGCCGTCGTAAATTGATTTCAACTCGTAGGTGACCGAAAATATTTACACATTTTAACTTTAAACAAACGTATCTGAAATCGTAGTAGACATTCTCCATTGAAGTAAATACCAGCGGAATCTGGAAGTCTTTACAAATAAATTGCAAGATCTTCTGTTCTACATCGTAGTGGTGTAATGTTTGGAACACACAGAATGTATTCTCTTCGCTTTTTTTCTTTCAATAGTCATATTTCGAGCGAAAAAGCGATTAAACACGCAGATTTTCTTCACGAATACGTCTTCGATATGTGCGTTTGCCACGGTTGCGCTAAAATTGTTTGAGGTTAGCATTTAGTCTCGAATTTTACGAAAGTTTGAATATTAAAAGGAAGTGAAAATAACATCCTAGGGAGTTGTAGTACCTCTGGTGATAGAGCAAAGTCTCTTCTGTAAGCCTATTAAACGTGGGAAAATAAGTGCGGCCGCTCGAAAGTAAGCGTTTTATGCGATAATCAAAAAAGATTGCTCGTCGTGACGTAAGTGTTAAAATTACGTTTATGACTTCATCTTTTAACTCTTCATCACGTTACTTTGCTTTTTGTTTATATTTCCAATTCTTGGAGGCCCATCATGCTCCTTATTTGTGTGGCTTGCTTCTTTTAGAAACGAGAAATCATGGTTTCTAGCTCGAGTTTGTTTCTGATAATTCGTATATCACAAGCCGTTTAGGGTGTAAATATCCGTTTGTCAAAAAAAAAACCTGCCTTTTTCTAATTTTATTCCAGAGTATTCTAATACGAGAATGTGGGTGGACACCAGCGCGTTTCACACAGGAGATTCAGCGCAGCAGAAGAAGAAGCCAAAGGATCCAAAGCATAGTCAATGTACAGTTTCTCTTTTAAATCAGTTTTAACATGTAGAGGTTGTCTTACTTTTTGCTGCTTTCTGCCATGAATATCTTTTAAGCAATACTGTTTGACGAAATGTGTCTCTATAGTAGACTGATATTATCCTACATACCCTCATTTTTGAGCTGGCACGTGGTTACTAAAATTTGATGCCAAGGTTAATCCAGAGTCGATCTTTGGATTCTTGGTATTCGTTAAATGTTGCGCTTGTTATGTTAAATACGTGTGGTTGAGTCTATTTTCCTAGGTACTGTTTTACCTATCATTTCAGCAAACACATAAAATCACGGATTTCTTTCCCACCGTGCGCCGTTCGCTCTCCAGTTTTGCTGTTTCTTGTGGAATTGACGCACAAAAGCACAGCAGACGGGAATGGGCTGCGCTACAGCGGCTGCGAGTGAATGCGAAGCTTTACGAGAAAACTGAAGTAGCGATGGAAGATTCTAAGGTGTGTGCTAAGTCAAATGGGACTCATCGGAGAAGCATAAAAAAGGTATGTATAACTTTGTTAGGTCGCTCGGCCAATGCACTACGCTATTTTTCGGTTGCTTCGATTGTACATATTTTTGCAGAGTTCCGTGTTTCAGAGTGTTAGCAGAAGATTCGTTCAGTTGCACATCCTCCAAACGTAGACGAGTTGAAGATTCAACTAATTCGTCTGTACAGATTTTTTCAAGTTGAGTTTATGAAAAAGCTTACCTGGTTTACACAACGACTGGTTTGTTACGGTGTTTTGTCAGTCTTTTTTTCCTATTCTTTTCTTATTTTAGTATAATAGTTGCTATAGAACGAGTAGTTTTTAATCTTACTTTAACACTGTAAGATCTGGGTTCTTATCCACTAGTTTCTACTGAACCTTAAAAACTTTTCGAAGCTTTTGATGTCCACTATTTTTTTCGCTAACGAGGTCTACCAGTCACTCTGTCTATAAACGGTTACGTTTTCCTTACTTGACATTTTTTTGCTCAGAATGCTACAATATGCTCTCTGTTCTTATTTTTGCTATCAGCTTTACGCTAGCTTGTTTATACACGAGTTGAATACTCTCGATATATCTAGAGATTTATAGGTGTTGATCGAAGAATATATTTGTTTAGTTGTTTTTTGTTTCCTAACAGTTCAGCTTTTACGTGTAGTGTTGTTGTGCTTATCCATTGAAGAAATGTGATTCAGAAATTTAAGACTAAACCTGTATTGGAAAGAACCTTATAACACTTTTTCTTGTCCTACTCTTTTCCACGTATTTCTTTTCTGATTGTGTTAGTTTAAATATTCCTATTTTCGATTAGTTAATTTATAAAAATGAAGAATTTGCATATTCTGCACTCTAATGGCTTGGCGTTCTTGCGCCTATATTTCTTAAATTCCGACTGCCATAGAATTTTAGCCGAGATTTCGAGGCTTTAGTTTACTTCGAATGCTTGCTCTACAAACAACAACAGCGTCGATTGAGAACGATGATCAGGTATGCTGGAAATTTATTGTGGTTCAGAGTTAGCTGCTTGTGAAATTACTGGGATACTTGGATGACCCGTCCTCACTGGTTGTGCGGCCCCCAGCATAGTCTCCATTTTTCAGAGTTTTGCTGGCTTAGCCATTGTGGTTCGCTCGAATCCCGAGATCAGCCAGGCCGAAGTCTGCCCTAGGCCGTCACCACCACAGGCGGTAGCCGCTCTTGTGGATTAAAGGGGTATTTGCCACTATTAGACTAGTTTGATACCAGGACGGTGGTGAATCCTGGTATTGGTTAAATCCTAGCTGGATTTCACGATGGAGACGCCATACTTCTTAGCGTGGGAGACTCTGCTGAGAGGATGAATCCCACCGCTGTACATCGCAGTTCGACACCCAGGAAAACCCAGCCACGATGAGGCGGTAAACCGTTGGGAGGATTTATGAAATTTGTTGAAGGAAGTCTCACTTTTGTGTTCGATTCAGCATTTTCAATTAATGTTGTGCTCAATGGCAGTTCTCTACGTTTTAGGTTCTTGTGGATGCCTTACCATATCTTGACACGGAATATAACGACGCAGATCGTCAGACAGCGCTGCGGTTGATTGACCAGGAATGCAAAGTACTAGCCATATATATTCTTTTTAGTGGCATTCCATTTTCATTTGAAAATCACCTGTTTGCTGCTTTGAAAGAAGGGCCCAAATTCTGTAGCCCAAGTATTCATACGAGATTAGATCATACTAGTAGATTTGAACTTTCATTAGTCACACACTACTTCGTTTTTATTTTAACTGCAGTGCTCTTTGTTTTGAAGATTTCTTATCATAATATTTTATAGGTTTGTACTTCTTCTCCACTCTAACAATACTTTTTTTTGAAGATTTTCCGTCCGACGAAAAACTACCTAAAGCATCTACCCGTGCCCGATTTCGATGTTTTTCTTACTCCGTGTATGCTCAAAGAACAAGCAAGGATGTCGAAAAAAACAAGTAAGTTCCTCTCTACTTCTCAAACTGGTAAGTGATTTAGAAGACGACCAAGTAGTACAAATTATTTGAGTATATGAATGCGTCGTTTTCTTGTTCAGCAATCGCGAGGTTGTTGGGCAGCATACATTTACTTCCATGGAAAAACACAATACAATACAACAGTAGCTGACGTTTCGGCAGTATCGCCTTTTTCAGAGCCTGGAAAGGTATACTGACATACAATTTACTAGGCCAAACGCTTCAATGACACTTACAAAAAGACGAAAAACTCTATGGTAATTACATGGTCAACAGCTTCTCGAAGAAACTCACCGCTTTTTTTACGTGCCTTCCAATGAGGAAGATTAGAACAGCTGATTATAGTCGCATCTGGTTGATGAATGCACCACCCCACATCAGGAATTGATGTCAACATACGGGGCCAGGTCGCGTGTGACCTCTCGGCACTCCTCCATGCACTCCTGCCTTCCAGGCTCTGAAGAAGGCGATACTGCCGAAACGTCAGCTACTGTTGTATTGTATTGTGTTTTTCTATGGAAGTAAATGTATGCTGTTTAACAACCTCGTGATTGTGAACAAGAAAACGACGCATTCATATTCCAATGCCGAGGTTAATAGAAAGTCGATCCTGGGAACTATTTGAGTATATTTTTAAGGAGATGAGTAAGTTGGATATGAGCCGTTGTGAATTGCCATGCCCGTCTGGTACTTCACGTGCTGGTGATAAGGTTCAGTGGAGGAAAGTAAGAACAGTTCTTAAGTGTTTTTATTTTTACAGCTTGAAATCACACTGTATATGATCGTGATTCTTTAGGCTATTAAAAATGCTAAGGCGCAAAATGAACACCTTGTTACACGCCAGATAAATCTCGAGTTAATGGAAGAGTACGCTGCAGAAAGTTACTTGCGAAGAAATCGAGAACTAGAGCAGCTGTGTACAGAAGCCGAGCGGGAACTCAGACGTACTAAAGAAGAAGTGATGGAAATTCACGCCAGGCGTAAAATGGCTCAGTTAGATGCAGGTCGTCAGTTGAGAGAGCTGGAAGGAAGTTGGGTGGCAATGGTGACCAACAATTACAGAATGGAACTCGCCAACAATCAGATGGCTATGGCTAATGCTCAGATGGCTAAAAGACTTCGACTTGATCCATCTGCATTGGAGCAACTTAATTGACTGTCTTTTATAATTAAGAAGCGTTTGTTCCCTATAATACAATGTGTTGTAAGGAGTGTTTGTATCCTTTGTGTTCTTCCCAGGTACATTTTCTTCGTTTTCCTGGCTAACGTTCATTATCATGGCAAATTTCAGACTTTCATTGGTTGTAATGACACTGTAAAGGTACGTCTTTGGTCGACTCTTAGTTTTAACAAGAAACAAAACTGTGCGATTTCATCATTGTGGGGATATGAGTCCTGTAAGTGTCAACTATGGCGTCGAAGTTCGTGATGTTTTCCTCTTTCTTATGCTTACACTGCAGTTCATGAATCCATGAGATTTCTTCGACGTGAACGTCACACTATAAGAAAGAAACTAGCTACTGGCTAAGTGAAGAAGGTTGTTAGTGCGTATATTATTCCACTCTCCTGTCTGGTTTGACTCTATGAGGAAAAGCGGATTTTCCTGCACAGAGAAGCTGGTTAAAACACCCTAAATATCAGACAAACAGACAGTCAATTTAGACCATTTATATGGGTGTGGAAGTAGATATGATGAATTGCACAATTCCAACGCGGTGTAGAAGAATGTGGGCGATAGGAAGTGATCATAAGGGGATTATGTTTGTTGTGCGAGAGATACGGAACAATCGTCCCTACAGACAGTTTCTCACGTTTTTTATTTGCTTTGAAGTAAACCTCTCAAACCTCTTCGTCAAGTAGGCGAGATGATTTTTGAATGCCCTGTTGACGATTTAATAATGGGGGTATTCTTTTTGCTAGTGGAAAGAGTGAAGTTCGGTGTTCCTACGCACGTCATCGGTTAAAGCTTATAGACATTGCTGCACATGCGAAGAGGTCAGAAATCCTGTGAGCTGAACAAATGTTGAATTCTGAAGTCAGCAGACGGACGTAGTCCGTTAACGGTTATGTCATACGAGGTGTGAGAGGCACACGATTACAACCATCCACCTGCAATGCTTAGAATATTTTGCGAGTCGGAACAAGATACAGTGCTTTTTGCGTTCGTCGAGTAAGCGGAAAAAGTAATTTTGGTACGTGACAATGCTAAACGGCAATTTATATCTGAGTTCGTTGGTGGTTAAAATGGCTGATAAGGTGCTCCATACACAAGTATCTTTAGTTTTGGAGCACTCCAAGTTGTGCCATTACTTGTGCAGAACCTCGCCATTGTGTTAATTAAAGGATAAAGGATAGAGCTCTCGGCGTTGATCAATCCCTGAGGGATGCGCCACGCATTCGACTTCATTAAGTATCGTTGGAGCTGATTGAATACATATCTGGCCTTTACAATGACTCTCGGTGCCCTACCGATGTATCGAGCCAGTGCTGCTGTCCTCCCAGACAAGTCTGGTACCAATTTTCCGACTCCGGAGGGATAGAAGGCGTGGTGGGCCATGGGCACAGGGATCCATTCCACGTGTGTGTCGCAGGGGAATGTGTTAAATAGAGTTTTATATTATGCAGACGTGTTTTGTGCAGTTCCAAGAGTTTGACCGTGGAGAATAAGTTGTCGCTTGATGGTTCGTGCTAATGGGTTTTCAATCAGTATCGTATGTCATGCAGAAATGTTTTTTTATTGAAAGGTGGTGTTTAAGTAAGATTTCTCATAGCGCTTTAAAATACTACTTCTCGATGTGATGTTCAGAAGGATTTTGAAACATGATATCCATAGCTGTCAAACTACCAGTCGCAACAGGAGTTAGTCTAATTGTATTTCACCTAAGCTGGGAACTCTCAGCTTGCAGAGTACTAGAATCGTTACTAAGAGTAAGCCACTGTCAAGGGCTCTGAACAGTTATTCGCTTAGTAAAAATTCTCTCCCCGAAGCCACAATTTGGCTGGGCACTCGTCTGGAATTGTCATACTAGGGGTGTTCAAAAAAATCTAGGAAGATAATCTATAGTACCAGACCTTCACCAACAGAGCCTAGGTGTTACCCAAGGTCCATTACACCTTTATTCTCTCTAGGGTCTGAAAATTGCTACCAAACTTATCTAAGACAGGCTTACTCCGTCGAATCCACATGACTACGCTCTATCATCGTTGTCCCAGAACATCCATGAAAATCGACAACACTTTCGTTCGACGACGCTGATAAAGAAAAAAAATTCGAAGACTGCTCAAGCAACAGCGTTAATTAGAAGCAGAGAAATTCGAGGACATGCGCTGAAGACCGACTTTCTTTAAGCTTGGGCGTTCTGAATAAATATCCTAACAAACCTCATGTTAGCTCAATAATCTAGTAAAATTGGGAAACGGAGAATAATGTTTGCGAGAAAACGAACTGAATGCAAGAAGTACTGGGATCTGCGCAGGATGATGTAGGATTAATTGAAGAAGAAACAAGGAATATGTTGTTGAAAAAAAATCGGTAAATACTGGTGATATTTGTTTAAATTAGGAATGTTCGCTAAAGGCTGAGAAGTGCCGGATTCTTTTAAACCAGTAATGGGTTTTATGTGGTTCATACGGTCATGAAAGTGATCACTGAGTTATTCATTACTTTATGAATATTCGAGTACTCAAGTGATTCTGTGGCGAAGAACATGCTGTATGTGTAGAAGTAAAATGAACCAGTAGAAAAAGTAAAGAAGGAAAACTGGACTGATCCAAATCGTTGAGGGTGGTGTTTACGTTTCTGCTCATGAGTCAATAGCCGCACATTACTTCACACTTGATACTTGAATGGCCCGTCCTCACTGGTTGTGCGGGCCGCAGCACAATCTCCATTTTTCGGAGATCCACTGGTTAAGCCATCATGGTTCTGTGGAGTCCCGAGGTCAGCCTGGCCAAAGTCTGCCGAAGGCAGCCCTTGTGGATCAGGGGGAGATTTACCACTATGCAACTTTAGTACCAGGACGATGGTGGATCCTGGTATTGGTTTACTCTTAGCTAGGCTTCCTGATGGAAACGCCAGACTCCTTCTCAGCTTGGGAGACCCTGCCAGGCGATGAATCCCCCTGCTGTACATCGCAGTCCGACACCCAGGAACACCTCCCAGCCACGATGAGCCGTACATTAATTAAAAGCAAAGGAAAGACAAAGTTTTTAGGCCATACAATAATCTTAATAGTAACTCCATCGCATTAACCACAGTTGCTGTTTTAAAAGTAATAGTCTGTGAACACTATGATGTTCGATGTTTTTCTTCAATAAGCAGACACGAAGTTGTTATTATAGAATTTATCAGGATACAACAGCTGTCGTTTCGGCGGTTTCGCCTTCTTCAGAGTCTGGAAAGGTCAAATTGAGATGCGATCTACTCAGCCAAACACTTTCATAACCCGAGCAGATAAAACTTAACAAGTAAATTTGCGTTCGCACAAGAAACAGCTTCATTTAAACACCTACGGTTTATTCGTTGTAAATATTTAAGTTAGTTGGTGGATAGCAGCCGCACAGAGTAATACATGGGCGAGGACCGTGCCTGCGTCAGGTTATTGGATCAGCCTGAGGTATGGCGCCAGGTCACGCGTGACGACAAGACACTTCTCCCTGCGGTTCATTTTTGAACTTTTTGGAATTGATCCAAAACGCTTCAAGAGTTTTTTCAAGAGAGTTATAACAAATATGTTACGAACCGCCACCAGCGTGTGCACAAGTAGAGAGCAGAGGGAAGAATCCTCGAAACTAGCGCGCGAAATAGCCATTTCAAATGGTTACGAAACTGTAGCTCCTTGGCATAGGCATAGAGGAAAAACCACGCCCAGAGCGATAATTCTAGCGAAAACAAAGCTCCGTTCCTATTGCCCTTTATTTCAAACCAATACCAGGATCAGCCATAAAACGTTGCTTAATAAAGGCCGGTTTAGAGAATTCCGTAAGAGTGATAGAAATACCATCGGACACTCTAAAACGCCAGCTAGTTCGCAACCGCCTATAAGACCGTCTGTGTACAACGAAAAACTGCATAATTTGCCCTAACGGTAGAGAAGGTGATTGCGTGAGTTTGGATACAGTCCATCTGATTTTTTGTGAAGCGTGCGGGGACGAATTCGTTTGCGAAACGGGTAGACCGCACTGCGTCCGCATAAAAGAACACCTAGTCGTAAATCTAAATTAAAACCAAACACTCCACTGGGCACGCATAGGATGCAGGAACACAACGGAGAATTTTTGCAAAACTCTGGACCGCAGGTGTCTATGGTAGGGAACGAACGCGCTATTGTCCTTTCGGGGGAGTAACGCGTTCACCACCACACCATGCGGGTCCTTCGTTTTCCGCCTGCCTCTCGGCTAGTTCTATCGATCAGCGCCATCAGCAATCACTCGTCAACGGGATTGATATGAGGAGTCCACATCGGCATTGAACCCAGTTAAGCTGAGGCTGTAGTTGAAATCACAATGTTTTATCTTTTTTTATTTTCTGCCTACTACAATTAACTGGGCTCGATGCCGATGTGGGCTCCCCAGATCAATCCCGTTGACGGGTGATTGCTGATGGCGCTGATCGATAGAACTAGCTGAGAGACAGGCGGAACGAAGGGACCCGCATGGTGTGGTGGTGAACGCATTACTCCCCGGAAAGGACAATAGCGCGTTCGTTGCCCACCATAGACACCTGTGGTCCAGAGTTTTGCAAATATCTCAGCAACGTTGTGGTTGCGTTTCGCTGAATACCTGCCATGAAAATTGTAGTAGGCAGAAAATAAAAAAAGATAGAACAACGGAGAATATTTTGAAGTGGGAGTCACTATGCTCACGCAGGAATCGAAAAACAGCGCGTAAAATTCCAAAAAATTCAAAAAATGAACCGCAAGGTGGAGTGTCTTCTCATAACGCGTGACCTGGCGCCATACCTCAGGCTGATCCAATGACCTGACACAGGCACGGTCCTCGCCCATGTATTACTCTGTGCGCCTGCTATCCACCAACTAACTGAAATACTTACAACGAATAAACGGTAGGTGTTTAAATGAAGCTGTTTCTTATGCGAATGCAAATTTATGCGTTAAGTTTTATCTGCTCGGGTTATGAAAGTGTTTGGCTGAGTAGATCGCATCTCAATTTGACCTTTCCAGGGTCTGAAGAAGGCGAAACCGCCGAAACGTGAGCTGTTGTATCCTAATAAATTCTATAATAACAACCTCGTGTCTGCTTATTGAAGAAAAACATCGGGTTGTCAACCAATGCCGGGGTTAATGCGATTTCGAACAAAAACATCGAGAAAAGAGGCGGCACATGGCTCATAACTTGTGACTGTCCCAACCATCTCGATACGGAACCATTGTGCTTGCAATACTACGATAAGAATGGTAACACCCCCAAAATGGCTATTTTTTCGGGATTTATATATCCTTCGCCAGAAACTCCATCGCTTCCGCATTTACGTGGATCGTCCATCAAGTTACAAAATATTAAATTAAGGAAGATCCTATTGGTTTCTAGTAGTCTACTCTGTGCGCATTATTTACCATCAAATGATAGAAATATCATTGCGGGATGGGCGTATAGTGTAAAGTGGACCGTCTGCCGGCGCCTCCCAATCAGCCTTCTGGTCCTCCTTTTTCTTTCGATTATTCTTTGGCACTTTTTCTCCCATTTCTTCCAACTGCTGCTTTTTTTTATTGCTCTGCATATCACTCATAAATCGGAAACTAATACTATTCTTCATAAAAAGACTAAGTGAAAAGGAAGCAAAGAGGGACATATGACCCATTTCTATTTGCGACAAGATTCTTCGCATTCACTGCTTTGATTCCTTCATATTTCACATATAATTCATATCTAAGTACTATTGTCTAATTATTGTCCAGTATTATCTAAAATTGTAACGGGTTGCGGTGGTGTAGTAGTAAGAAGCGCACTTCAAACAATGTCGCTAGCTCGATCCTGAGACAGATGCGAACGATATCCTCCATCTGTCAAGGATCGGTTGAATTTGTTACCAGACTTTTCTTGGAAGATAAAAACACTGGTTTGATACATCCGTGTGCCTCAAATCACAGTGAATTTCATTAATTTCAAAAAAAACGATTAGATTATGCAAATCTTTGGCTACGGGACAGGAGCTCTCTCATTTTTGCCACCACGAGAATCTGATTTATTATATATGCGATTGATGTCATAAAGTAAGTACTGTTCTATAAATCTGTTAAGTCCTTTTCTGGAAACTTCAGTGACCGAGAAATTATCATCAGTTATCGGAAAGCAGCTTCGTCACGAAGGATTTACAATGTTATGGTTTTTTAAAAAACTTAAAGTTAAAAAGCTAGAGGTGCATGTAGTGCAGTGCTCAGAGGCACCATGCAATACTCCTGGGATCGATGCCGCTTCCCACGCTTACCAAGCCTTCTATGCTTACTATGTAGGCAAACTGGCACCAAACATGTCTGGGAGATTAGCAGTAGTGACTAGCGGTATGCCATCCCGGATCATTGCATAGGTCAGATATGCATTCAGTCCTCTCTAACAATGCTTGCTGAAGTCGAATGCATGACGCATTCTTCAGGCATTGATCAGCGTTGAAAGCTTTACCCTCTTTTTATTTTTTCTAAACAGTCCAAGTTGGAAAAAAGTACAAGTTAGAAAAAGGTACGCGAATAATTCTACACCCATGCCAACCAGCTCCATACCTATTCGCTGATCAAATCGTCTACAAAGTCCAGAGTGAAGCAATTTTCCACCAGCTGAACCAAGTGTTATTTTAAAGTGTAAAATTTACTGATATTTGTCAACACCATTTGTATTCCAATAGCAACAACTGACCCCACTCTGCAGCACGGCGACCATGATTGATGATACCAGTTGCGAATCCTGAAATGTTTGGAGAACATGCGATTTCCTAAGTCTTAGAGTAGAGTAATGAATGGAGGCGATTAGGCGCTACAATTAAAGAACGTCGGTTAAAGAACTAATAGTAGTCAGTACCTAATTCAAAACACCGCCACTGCATCACTATCCCAATCATGAGAGCTTCTGTCATGAACTATTAGTATTCTCTTCTCATCTGTTTCCTTCTCGTCCATATTGCTTTTTGTCGTAAAAGCTACCTTAGATAATTTTTAGGACAATCCACGGTTTTTTTAATGAGTAGATATGAGGTTGTTATTGCAGCATTTATTCATTCACAATAGCTGACGTCCCGACGGTTTTGCCTTCTGAAGAGCATAAAAAAGTCGAATTGTCTTACAATCTACTCAGGCAAACACCTTCGTAGCCTCAGCACAGAAAATTTGGTGCATAAATTTCTCATTCGCATAATAAAGAGCTTCTTTCAAACACTCGCTGTTTTGTGCTTTACAAGTCTTCCAGTTAGTTGTTGGAGACCAGTCGCACAAAGTCTTACATGGGCGAGGAATATGCGTGGCTCAGGTAAAAAAATCAGAGTGAGCTGTGGTAGGAGGTCACGCGTGATCACAAAACACTCCTCCTTGCATTTCATTTCTAGATTTCTGGAATCTATCCAAGACGATTTAAGAGTTCTATGCGCCAATGTGCTGGATTCCTTCACGAGGATGACGGCCTCTACTCCGAAATCTTTCCGCTGCACTTTCGTGATTTCCCTTTACGCCTATCCCCTATGAGCTACTCTGACTGTCCATTCAACAACTCAAAAAACTATACTATAGTTTACCTGAGAGAAGCCGAAAGAAAACTGGCTTCCGTTTTCAACGTTCAAATCAACGTGTTCAAAAACGTCTTTACCACCAAACAGTGCCGAAAATCAAGTAACGAAGATATACTGGTTCATTATCTCTCCTCTCACTGGTCACACATAAAAAAGCGCGCTTTTGAGAAACATTTTTCGAATAGCCGAACAGTACATTCTTCAACCATGTAGTGATCTGTGCGGCTAGTCTCCGCCAAATAACAGGGAAGCTTTCAAAGAACAAAACAGTGACTGTTTAAGAAAAAGCTGTTTATTATGCGAATGAAAAGTTATGTGCAAGTCTTATCTACTGGGGATACGAAAGTATCTTGACTGACTGAGTTGTGCATCATTTTGACTCTTCCAGTGCTCTGAATAAGGCGAAGACGAAACCACCGAAACGTCAGTTATTGTGAATGAATAAATGCTGTAATAACAACCTCATATTTACTCATTAAGAAACAATGAATTATTGATTAATGCCGGGGTTAGAAGAAAGTCGGTCCTGGGCTTTTTAGAATAGTTGTCAGAGTTCGTTATTTGACGTATCACAGCTCTGCATTTCTTCCAAACGCATAATTCACACCTTTTTTTATACTACTGTGATATTTTTAGGTGGTCATTTGTCTTCAACGTTCATAAGTACAGCAGTAAGTCAAAAGAACGTCACAGGGAAAATATTATTAATTATCATTCTTTGTTTTGTGGAAATTATTTCCTGACGAAATCACAATATATGACTTTTATCTAATCCCCATTATTTTGTCACGGTAGGGTATTATGTGAAATACAACCACAATGGTGTTGAGATATTTTCAAAACTTGGACCCCACGCCAGATCGAACCGCGACTACACTTTCTATGGGGTGACGAATAACCCACGGCTCCACTTCCTCCATATTCTGCATTTCTCTCGGCCAGCCTTTTTATCCTAACGGTGCCTTTAGGTATTAGGAGTAAACTGTTGTGATTTGGGGAGCACTAATCAGCATTAACCCCCGTTTAGCTGAGGCTGTAGTCGAAATCACAACGTGTAACTTTTATCTATTGATTCGTGCGCAGGTGATTGCTGATGGCACCGTTATGGTAAAAAGACTGGCTAAGAGGAAAGAAGCACTAGAGCATCACTGGTACCGTGCGTAACACATGAGCCTTGGAAAGGGTATCGGCGGTTCGATCTGGTCTGAGGTCCAAGTTTTTGCAAATATGTCAGTATCATAGTGATTGTATTTGCTGAAGAATTTACTAAAATCTTTACGCTTTACATTACGCTTCCATATGAATTCTGTGCGGTTGGTCTCCACGCGACATACTCAGTGGAAGACTCATAGAAAGTGGCTCTGAGGAAGGCGAAATCCGCCGAAACGTCAGCTTGTTCGTGAATAAAGAATAAAAGTAACACCTTGTGTTTGCTCAACAAGAACACGAAGAATTACTTGATCAATGCCGAGATTAATAGAAAGTCGGAGTGGGACTAAAATCTTTATTTGCCCGAGCAGCTGTATCGTTCGACTCCATTGCGAATCGGGAAAATTCTGTTCGAACGAAAAAAATCCCTGATCTCGGTTTCTGTTTCCTAATAAATTTCTTGTAAGAAACCTTTGTTTGGTTTCATGAACAGCACTGAGTTCCCTGTTTGCTGGAAGGAGCATGTTAATCTCTTTTACTCCAATATCTATATATCCTAGCCAAAGACGCAATTCTTTCATCCAAATTTCTACATCGCAGCCTTCCATTTTCCTTGCTTTCTTCCAAACTGCTTTTTTTACTGGGTTGGGTTTTGGGAATTCTCTTTTGAGAAGGAGAAAACCCTCACTAAGTAATTTTGCTTTATTTTTGCGCACCGTGTAGGATTTGGAAGCTTATGGTGTATTCTTAGCGGAATGGACGCATCAATTAGGTTGTTTGTCATTTATTTACCGAGCTGCGGACTTTTTGAAACAATTTTTGGGGATAAAGAACTGTTGGATTTAATATATTTGGAGTGATTTCTACTACAATTTGCTGTCAAACGTTCGTTTCCTTTCTTATGAATCCGAAACTGTCCGAATAACATAGTGATTTCGTGCTCTTCCGAAGGTGCTACTCATAACGTCTAATTTGGAGATTAGTATGGACCTTATTTAGCAGATGACAGTGAGAAAGGTCCACCTAAAATTGGTGATTTAGTATACATGTTTCATTCATTGAAATGTTCCAGAAATGCTTTGAGCCATTAACCAATCTAGTCAAGATACTAAGGAAACCTGAACATTTCTTTGTTTAAACGAAAAAAGGTGATCTCTCTGCTAATCCATTTGTGTCACCTGTAATCCGAATGTTCCTCGACCGGCGTCAGCGGACGTCAACAAAGTCTCCATTCGTCCCTCTCTGTCGCTTACTATACTGACCCAATGTGTTCTACTTATTCTAAGTACATTAAAAGCATTTAATTTCTCTCTGTCTCTGCGAAAGCATCTTGCAATTGCATTGGTTTTCTTCATATTTTTTCTCTTCAAACTAGTTGGATTCTGGTCGATAACGGCTGTTGTCCATCGCTTGTCGCTAAATCGCATCATACGTGTCCGGCTGACCTAAATGAAAAGGCAAAAGGCATTCACGGTGCCGGAAAGATACTGTCGCTCCTCGTCTAAAACTTTTTTTTCCCGTGTTACGGTTTTGTAATCAGAACCATACTGTAAAGCTTCAAGCGTCATTCTATCTATTTTTCGTGGTCTACCATCTTTCATACTTGTGCGTGTTCATTTTTCTTCTCATTTATTGTTTCCAACTCCAAACTGGTCTCAACAATTCTTTTCGGTTCCAAAGGGTTTTTCGGCAATAAGTGGCTTTTTCGTGACTCTGCACGCAGATATGATTGACAACGTGACAAATGGCGAGGTTTCCGGCTATTTCTAAGGTGCTTAACATCTAATCTCAATAATTCTTTGCTCCCTATTGTTCTGTCTACCAGTCAATATGGAAGTCAGGAATGGATATCCAAATGGATAAGTAATTAAAGGACTTAGGTGCATAAGTAAATCAGAATAAATAGAAATCACGCACACACCTGCTACACATGGAACCTAATCTATTTTCTCCATGGAATTTCGAAAGTGGTTATTGTAAAAATAATAGAAGGGAATGTATGGGTTATTTATGTTTGTAAAGGAGATCGTTTGAATGAGGATAATCCTGCTAAAACGACACTAACTAGATTTCTTTCATTTAGTTTATCTTTTTTGATGGAGAGCAACTAGTTAGTTGCGAAGCGATGTCGGGTGAACACGGGGGCATACAGATGCTGTGTTGAGCCTAGCCGGTAGTCGACCATGTGCTCGGTCTGCGAAATACTCTGTTGCCTGGTTCTACTATAGTGGACTCATTTAGACAATGTATGACTGCAAATATTTGCATTAGTATGGATGTGCTGCAAATGGAAAATCGAGTTCAGCAACGTGCCAACAATTATACGAAAGGCTTTTCGAGATAACCAATAAAAACACAAAGGAGTTCAAATTCTGCTTCCCCTCACGGTGAAACGTTTAGGTAAAAGCGTTTTAAGACATATAGAATACAGTTTGGCTGGGATATGACAGTGAAAGGGCGCGTGTGGCGCAGTTGTCGGAGGCACCCTGGAACACACACGTGGAATCGATCCCTGCGCCCACGGCCTACCAAGCCTTCCAGCGTCGGCAAATTGGTACCAGACTTGTTTGGGAGGACAGCAGCACTGGCTCAATACATCGGCAGGCCACCGCGAGTCATTGTAAAGGCCGGATATGCATTCAATCACTTTGAAACGATGCTTAATGAAATGGAATGCATGGTGCATCCCTTAGGGATTGCTCAACGCTGAGAGCTTTATCCTTTATCCTCTCATGACAATGAAGTCCGCCAAGCTATGAAAGAAAGCACAAGCAGGGTGTAACAATGTCTGAAATTCTTACACTTTAAGCATGTACTATGACACTGCGAACTTGCATGAAGAATTTGATGTAAATGCAAGAGTCACTGAGATGAGAAAGGATCGCACACGACATTTCGTTCTTTAAGCATCGGTATTGCTCTTCCTCTTTCGGCGTTTCCATCAGGAAGCCTAGCTAAGAGTAAACCAGTACCAGGATCCACTATCATCTTGGTATCAAAGTCGCATGGTAGTAAATCTCCCTCTGTTCCACAAGGGCTGTGACTGCCTGTCGCGGTGACGATCTGGGGCAGACTTTGGCCAAGCTGTCCTCGGGATTCCAGGGAACCACGATAGCTTAACAAGAAAACCAGATCTCCGAAAAAATGATGATTATGCTGGGACCCGCACAACTAGTGATGACGAGCCATTCAAGTATCGAGTAAGAATCAAGTATTGCTCTTTCTTGAAATCTCCAGCAGTCAAAGAGTAGGTAAAGGAGTGGAATTTTTTTAAATGAACTTACTCATGAACGTGGACCAGTTCAAAAAGAATAATACGAATGCCATACCTTCGTTAGGTAAAATGTCCATATTCTGTCTTGACGTTGATTTTCATCATCTCCACTTCAAACTTTAGGTTCTCTTTTACTTTTCTTTATTTTCCTTTTTCTTTCTTTTTTTACTGTATTTCTTGTGAAACCTTTTTTTATATGACCTGTCATCACATCTACTACGCATATCCCAGCACTTTTCACAATGGATTCATTTTTCTCGCGTTCATCCCCACCAAATTTCTTCGAACACTTCCTGTGTTGTTTCGGCTGCTGCTTGAGGACTTCGTGGTTTCTATGAATGTCGTAGAATGTGGTGAAGTCGATGCTCTTTACAACAATGGAGATAGCGTAGCTATGGCGTTTCCTCGTGAATTGGAGGACAACGTTGGCCAGGGTGTCGAACCAGCACTTAGCTTCCTGATCGGCTGTATCACTAACCACTGCACACCCACTCCTCTCCTTCTTGCGCAATTGAAAAGAGCTATCGTTTGTTAGGTTTGTAATCCTCAGCTCTGAGTGGTAGGTGAGAAGTAATGCAATGTTCGAAGCTTCATGTTTTTTGATTATTGGTCATAGACGTCATAACAAAGGTATGATCCATTACGACAACTACATTTTGTCAACGTGTTCCAAGCGTAGACATTCAATCCACGTAAATGTATGGATTTCTGTATCAACTAAAGTCATCGAAGGTCTTTTTTGACTGCATGTTGAATGTTGTCCCGCAAAGTAATTTGTCCAGTTGCTTGAAGAAGTGGTAATCCACTAGTGAAATGGGCTTTGGCTTAACCGGACATGAGAAAGTTCTGCACTTGTCAGCTTTTTAGATTATCGCGGCTTTAGTTGCGCTAGAATTAGTCTCTTTCGATCGACCAGTGCTGGTCAGAGATGTAGCACTTCTTGGCGGATTTTAAAATGTTTTCTTGACGACACTTCTCTGTAGTAGTGATTTTTCCAAGACCAGAAAAGAAAAGGGAAATCATAATTCTGGCGAAGTAGGCGTGGACGCAGAAAAACTAGCCGGGTAAATCTTTAGCCAACCTCGTGTTAGCTTAATAATTCGGAAAAGTACTGATTATTTATGCCTAGGTTTAACGAAAGTCGGTTCTTAAGATATTGCCCAGCCACTTGCCGGCCATGAAATACCGAATGCTACAGGACACATCGCCCACGCAAAGTATATCACGTTGGAGGCGGCAATCGATCGATATCCGTCCTCTACAAAGGACACCGCTGAGTGAAGCTCCACCGTTTGAGCGGTGCTCCTTCCACTGGATTCAACTCCATGCGACAACAAACACCCATCTCGAGGACCAGTGGTGGGCTATCGACTCGCATCAGTGGGACTCTGAAGAAAGCAAAGGCGCCGAAACGTCGGCCGAATAAATCTTATTACCAAACTTGTGTTAGTTTAATAACTCAGGAAACCACTGACCCTACTTCCATCAGCTACAAAGGGCTGTTCTGATGAAAATCTAGGTTAATGAAGTGTTTCCAGAGCTTTCTGCCTGTATAACCTTATGTAGAAGGTCGTCCATTATCGTACAAAATCCTTGTTTTTTCGTAAAGTACTGAAGCAGATATTTTTTTCTTGGGCAAAAAAAGTAGAACAGATTTCATAACGGCGACTGCTTTCCTTCCCGTTTAACCCTACCGATCTGTCGGGTTTTCTTTTCGACTTTTGAAATGGGTTCAAGAGTGCCGTAATTGTGGTTTTCCCTATATTTAGCTCGAGGAAAGTTTCGAGCCATTTTGCTTGAATCTGATCCACTTAATGCCTGTAAGTGGTGGTCGTAGATAGAACCAGATCGTGTTCATGACATTCCAATACGAAACTTTTTGAATAGCACCAGTTTTTTCTACGAAGAACATAAAAAAACAAGTTTTTAGAAAACGTAGACCTAGAAAAAAGTGAAACCAAAGTGATAAAGGATGACAATAGATTGAAAATCGTACTGTCTCAAATAATATGCAGTATTTTTTCAGGTTACAAAATTTTTCCCTTCTCGGTAACCTCAGTGATTTTCGGGAATTTCCGGACAATTATAATTCCGTCATCAGAGGCGTTAAAGCTATAGACTGAACAAATTAGTTCGCAAGGCAAGCGCTAATAGCCAGTTGTTGCATGGGATGGAATTTATTCAGATCGCTAGAGAAAGGGAGATAAAAGAGAAAATCCAAACAGCATCCAGGCATTGCTGACCGCATTTCCATATAGCTACTCTAGCATTTGTTCCAAAGCATTAGTCATGCAACCGTATCACCGATCACTGGGTTGCTTAAGAATTCGAAGAAATCCTTTATTGCGTAGAGGTTAGAGGTCGCTGCAATAAACACCCGGTCCTTGGTTTGATCCTGTGGCCAAGGTCAATCGCGCACCCATCCATTAGTGGTCGCCGCCAAGTTTCTACTAGACTTGTCTATGAGGATATAAACACTGACTTCAGCAAGCCTCACAAGGCATTGTGAAACTCAAATATGCGCTCCAACACCTTAAAGATGCTGAATGGAGTCGAATGCATGGCGCATTTCTCAAGGATAGATAATCGCCGAGTGATTTCTTCTTCTTAGATTTTATCTCGTTCTTTATCTCAAAAAAGTTCAAAATGAGGGAGTGAAGCTGGCTCAAGAAGCAAGGCCACTAAACGATTATTCCTTGCAGAGGCATATGGGGCTGGTATAATCAACGACGTCGAGGAAAGCAGATGAAGGTTGTTCTCCACTTATCGTAAGCACTAAGAAATTTGAGTCTACAAAAGCTGTTAAGCGCTACTTGGACTTGACTCAATGGGCAAATGAGGGCCGAACTTGTCAAGCCATAGAAAAAGCGGTAATAACGGAAGTTATAACAACAGGAAATTTGTCAAGTTCAACTACTTTGCGATTCCACCTTGTAAAGTTCTGCACGTTGTCGTTAAGAATGGAACTATCACTGAGTGGTAGACACAGGCTATAACAGACCGCTACACTTCGCTAAAAATAGAACGAAGAACTGGAATTCGGTTCACATAGGAACTATTTAGGGAATAGCTACTGTATAGTTCCTATCGTTCAATAGAATGAAGCGCCTCACGAACGCCCAGATAACAAAGTACTATGTAAGCTACCCCACTATTTCCAGAGCAGATAGTGGGGGTCTTCACTATCATTCCGATTGGGAACGGTGACAAGTAGGAACACCACTGGCTCATACTGTGTTACGTAGTGTTCTATTGTTCATGCGGCAAACTTATATTATTTACATAAAACTCAGTGTTTACTTCGTTTTTTCTCTGCAATAATCACATTTTTCTCCACAGCGATCGATATTCTTCCAAGTCGTTTCACCTTATTTCTCATCTCATTTGCCTTTATTGACTGATACATCGCCATTTAGATTGTTCGTCATTTGTTGTTGTGTCGTTTCTTCAGACGTCGTTGCTTTGTCGGTCACCTGCTGCCAGTAATGATCCAGGCGAAATCGCTGACGGCGAACTCAGGTGAGCAGTTTGTAATCTTGAGTCCTCATTCCTAGGGAAGACGTCCTATCGATTGGATCCGTTTTCTAAACCAAAACGTATATTCATTCGTTCCGCCTTCTAAAGCACTCACACTAAAGACTGGGACTCTGATTCGGCCCAAAATGTCCTATCTCTGGCACTTTTTTTGTGTTAGAATCGTGACTTTCACTTTATTTGCAATTTTGCACTACTTCCTTACTGGTTTTTTTCGTTTCTAAAGGCACTTTGCGTCCTCATCGATCCTTTGCCGAATTCCTTGTTTTCTGCGACTCCTGAGTTTTTCACCTTTACTTTTGCCATTGACTTATTTCCCTTCCTTTAATCGAATATCACTGCACCTGATCCTCACTACTTGCTCTTTTCTTCGCGGCTGTGACAATGACTTCAGTTGTTCTCAGCTTATCAGATATTTTTTCTTTTGAACAGATTCCATTTAATGAGAGTATCAATGAAATTTCAGCAGTCCCTTGAAGAGTAGTGGCATTTTTGAAGAATGTAGAAATCTTAAGAAAGCGTTGACCATAAGAAATAGGTGCTTTCGTCTCGAAAAAATTTTCTCTTGTTCTTTTCTTGTTTCTAATATCGGCGCGTTCGTTTTTCTGAAGCATATGAACTTATTACACTAATCTAACTCTCACTTCTGTTTAATTCTCATAGCCAAAGGAAATTTCCACGACTTTGTCCATGGTTCCAGGCTATCGTTGAGGCCAAGCGCTGTTCTCCCTGGAATTCTTAATAGCTTTCATGAATGAGTCAGATCATATGGCAAATCCCATGGGAGACTCTCGATGCCACTGGTCATCTAGATGATGCACATAGCACCTTCCATTACCACTAAACCGGTTTGCCGCCTTCTTAAGAATGGTGTTTTTGGGAGTTGAACTAGAACATAGAGCTCGTACTCCACTAGGGTCAGCTAGGTTGAGGAGCTCTATATGTAGGGGTAAACTAAAAAGTTCTTCTTTATGTAAAATGGGCATGTATCGCCTCTCTAAAAATTCATTGAGTTTTTTATAGTGATAATCAGCTATATTCAACTGGAAACCGAACTATGGATGAACATAGGCCACTGTATAGTTCCACGAGGTACCGATAACTTTTTGCCAAAAAATAATTGAAGAGATGTTAGTCTGTTCGAGCCACTCAGTGGTTAACGATCATAGATGATGCGTGTGATAAGATTAGAGAGACTACGGAAATAATCCTCTAGATGTATTGGAGTGAGGTTTTTCTTTTAATGAGACAGTGAACAAATGCTGGATTGATTCCATACTTAGTATTTGTTGTTTCTGCTTTGAATGAAATTACCATTGCTCATATCACCGTAAGAGTAAGAAAAAAAATGGCTGAGAGAAAGGCAAAGCAAAAAACCTCGACTGGTGTAATGGATAACACATGATCCCGCAGAAAGGGTAATCGCGGGTTCGAAGCGCAACTGAGGTTCGAAGTTTTGCTGATATCGCAGCATCCTTGTGGTATTATTTCACAAAATATTTTGCCATGAGAGCGAGTGTGGTGCAGTGGTCATAGGCGCCCTGTAAAACACGTGGGATCGATTCCCACGCCCTAGGCTCATCAAGCCTTCCATCCCTTTGGGGGTCGGCAAATTTGTACCAGACTTGGCTGGGGAGATAGCAGTACTGGCTTGGTATATCGGTAGGCCACCGCGAGTCATTGGAAAGACCAGATATGCATTCGTTCGTCTCTAACGATGCTTAATGAAGTCGAATGCATGGTACATCCCTCAGTTGATCAACGCCTAGAGCTTTACCCTTCTTATCCTTTATGCTGCTATGAAAAGAGAACAGGCCGAAAGTAAAGGTTAAAACGTTGTGATTTCGACTACAGTTTCAGCTTAACTGGGTTCATTGCCGATTTGTTCTTTACAGGTCCTTCCTGTTGAAGCGTGATTACTGATGGCATAATTAGTGCAAAAAAAGGCCTGTGAGAAAGGAAAAGCAAGGATCTCGGTTGGTGCAGTGGAAAACACGTGAGTACCCCGAAGAGGTAATCTCTGGTTCTGAATGGCACCTGAGGTTCCAGGGGTTTTGCTCATAGCTCAGCATCCTTGTGGTTGTATTTACATAATACCATGCCACCGTCAGAGATCAAAAATACCGTTCTGCACACAAAACTGTCGAACGTATGGTGGACTGGGCGCGTAATGCGTATGAACGACAACCGATGGACTAGAGCCTTTAGTGACTTGATTACTCGGGATATCAAACGCCCTGCAGGAAGACCACCGACACGATGGTCAGAGTTCTTCACGAAAATCCTAGAAGAAAGATATGATGCTTGACGAGTCCCTACCTAGAGCGAGCAGGACCTACTAGGCCACTCTTGCAAGCGACAGGGGAAAAATAGAAGATTTACTAGCGCCCGGCTCGAGTCACTCGACGATCAACGGGACTATAGGTGATACAGGTGACCATACCATGAAAAATGAATAGGCAGCTAAGAAGTGCTAAAAATAGAAACTATCACTGTTTGAGAATGTTTCGATCATGCATTGGATGAACAACAATAACAACAGTCATCACATGTAAAATGACAAAAACTTTTTAAAAATGCAAAAACAAAAATCTGACTGGGCAAACACAGATGAACAAAAAGCAATGTAACGGCGCATTACGTTCGAAAAATATCCAAGGTCTGCCGGCTGGCCGTTGAGTGTATCACTTCGACTTGGTCCACACCATCAACCACAACTGTTTTTTGATGTTCACGGGATGATTTCTTCCTGGTAGCCGATGAGACCGAAGAGGTCGATGAGTTTTTTGTTGACTCTACGACGATGACGACGACGACGACGACGACGACGACGATGGCTTTTGTCCGGCCTCCTGATGATGTTGCTTATAGAATTGTGGTGTGTTATCGATTTGTCCGCCTGGATGCCGCGTGTATTTCCTGAAGGACATGTCCTCATGTCAACCTCATTGTATTCGATTGTCATTCGTTCATTGTTTTCGTACTTTTCAATGGATTAGATTTCCAGAAAAGTCCAAGATTTCATACTTGATACTGGTCGATATTGCGGCAGAAGGTATTTGTACTATTTTGAAGGCACTTGCACATTTTCCTCTTCTTTTTTGTCCATGAAAAACTTTTTCTGCGAGGAATTTAGCCATGTACTTGAAATTTTTTGTCGATGGAATGCTTTGTTTCAGTCTTATTGATGAGCTGATATGACATTGTTCTACAAAGTCCATTCGGCCATATCACGTGTTTACGCGTACGGCGCAGTGGTCGAAGGCGCCTCGCGACACACAGGTGGGATCGATCCCCCTCGTCGTGGGTCACCAAGCCTTCCATCCATCCCGGTTCCACAAGGTGGTACCAGACTTGTCTGGGAAGATAGCAGCACTGGGTCGAAACATCGCTAGGCTACCGCGAGTCAGTGTAAAGGCCGGGTATGCATTCAATCACCTCCAACGATGCTTAATGAAGTCGAATGCATGGCGCATCTCTCAGGGATTGACCAACGCCGAGATCTTTATCCTTTCTCCTTTACCCTGTGTTTCGCGATCTTTACGGCAAGATTTTGAAGTTTTCAAGATCCATGATTCTCTTTTGTGGGTTCATATCTACCATAAACTTTACTCTTGGTTTCTGCACGCAGGTTAGTTTCCGTCTTTTGTCATTTTCTCT
Organism: Angiostrongylus vasorum; assembly: GCA_018806985.1. Classification (NCBI taxonomy): domain Eukaryota; kingdom Metazoa; phylum Nematoda; class Chromadorea; order Rhabditida; family Metastrongylidae; genus Angiostrongylus; species Angiostrongylus vasorum. Next base: position 132,210 of record JADANN010000336.1, read on the forward strand.
TCAATTTTCTCAAAACGAAAATTTCGAACGAATTTAAAGCTGTGAGAGTGGTCTCTTCTATGCGTTTGTAAATTTATGAACTTCTTTAGAACTAGAGCAGTTTAAAAAATATCGAGAGTTAATGCGATGCTGAGATATGGGGAAAACTCGGAACCTCATTTTGTATTTGAGCCCACAATTACCCTTACCGTGTGGGTCATCTGTTGTTCAGAGTTAAAAAAAATACTGCAAATATCCTAATAATTAAGTAATTATTCAAATAAAACCAGTACAAATGCAGATAACTACAATTACGAGGGGTTTTAAAAATATCTGCAGTTGTTAGGAAACTCATCCTCTCATGAATGTTTCACAAGAATTTCCACAATTTCTTGCCAAATGTCTTAAAAATAAGCGGCGTGCGTAGCGCAGTGGTCAGAGACGCCCTGCAATACACATGAATTCGAGCCTACGCCCAAGCCTCAGCAAACTTTCCATTCCTCCGGGATCGGAAAAATAAACTGCTGATCCTGATGGGATGGAATCCGCTACTGTCTATTACAAGGTATAACCTCCAACCACTACTTTACTCTCCCAATGGAGAACATGATTTTATTCTCGGGGGAAATTACCCATATCATCTGTACCTGGGACGCATCTAGCGCAGTGGTTTGGAGATGCCGTGCAGTACAGTTGGAAGTGATCCTATGCTCCAAGCTCAGAAAGCCCTCCATTTCTCCGGAGTCAGCAAATTGGTACCAAATTTGTCTGAGAGGATGGCAGCACTGGTTCGATAGATCTATAGGCCACCGCGAGTCATTGTAAAGGCCAGACATGCATTCAGTCGCCTCTAACGATGCTTAATGATGTCGAGCTCAAGGTGCATCTCTCAGGAATTGATCAATGTCGAGAGCCTTATCTTTTTTTATCACCTGTAACTGTCATAATCAGAAACTGAGAGAGTGTCAATATATTGCATTCCTATCCATAACGCGCAAACTTCTTGAGGCTTTTTGGATAAATGCCAAAAAATTCTGCAATGACTAGCAGCAAGGTATGCTCAGGGGTCACACAAGATTTGACCCCGTACCTTTGCATTGATTTTTGATGTGGGGTGGTGCAGTCATCAACCATATGCGACTCTGATCAGCTGTTCTTCCTCAGTGTAAAGCACGTAGAAGCGCTGGGTTCCCGAGAAGCTGTTGATCATATGATTGCCATATAGATTTTCATCTTTCTGTTTGTGTTATTGAAGCGTTTGGTGTAGTAAATCGCATATCATTGTACCCTTCCAGGCTCTGAAGATGGCGATACTGTTAGCTACTGTTGTGTTTTTTATGTGTTTTCTATATCGCTTTTGTACGGGTTTTTTTTTATGCAAGAAAGCAACCACAAGTACGACGTTGGGTTCTGCTATGCCGTAGCATTTACTGATAATTGTGCGAATGAATAGAAATGTCGAACTCTCTCTCAAGGTTGGCTGATCCAACTGTGGAATGAACTGCGTTGTAGGACGTGTTTTAATAGCAAGAAAGTCTCGCCTGAAATCTGATTAGGTGGTAAAATGTTGTAATCTAATGTACCCAGATTGTTATCCTTAATCCGACATTCCCAGACCCCAAGTTGGTTGTGAGCTGATGCAGATTCGTTTAGGGTTTGACTGGGTGGCGGGGTTTGTTCAAAAATGCACCATTTATACCGGTTTAGGTAAGAATTATCCATGTTTGAAAAAGGCTGAATTCAAAGGTTTAACTCGAAATTTAAGCGTTTTTAAAAACTACATAATTGTTACCTAAACTAGTATATGACCAAACTGCTGTTCATCTCACTTGAATTCCTATGCATAATTGCCAATCGGTAAAAGAAATACCCTTTTTGTGAAGTTCCACGTGGCATGAAGGAAATATGAAACTGGTGTTTTCTTATTTCAAACTCGTGAGAAGCTTGGCAAATGTGATTGGCAGATTTCGATGACTGCTTTAGTAACATTTCGATATCTATGGAAATCCCGAGATGGTTATTTCAAAAATAGCTCTTGAGGAAGAGATTTTCACTCATGTCACCTCAGCTTTAACAATGAACTGCAAGCAGTTACCACTAATTTCGTAAAAGTCACAGTTATTTGTCCACTGAAGTGTTATTTCTCTACTATGTACCATTATTTCTGTTTCCTATACTCTAGCTGCGGCTGTGTGGTCCGCTTTCATACACGAAGCATGCAGCAGCAGTACATCGTAGTCGATTAGATAATTTAGGAGGGTTTGAGGTCAGTGGGCTACGAGGATTATAGGGGGGAAGAGCGTATTTGGGTCATCGTCACAGAATGTCGCCGCCCTTATTGACCAAACGTTTTTTTACCACCTTTCCAGTAAGATCCACTAGGAAGATTTGTTGATTCTGATGTTTCACACTGTTCCACACTTTGCTAGACTATCTCTGAAAAAGTCATAGTCTATCTTATCGTCAGTGACCTTGCATGTAGCTGAACTTCTCCTGTTCAATACTACTTTTTTTCTTTGGCAATCTTGTACTACTTTCATCGCGATGGTAATCGATTGTGATAGCCTATTTTTCTATAGGCTATTCTCTTTCTATGGGCGCTGTATATCATAAATGCCATCTAAACTTGTAAAGGGCCATCGTCGATGCTGCATATGTTTACTTTTGGTGATATTCATAAACTTAAAGCGTTAAGCTAAGCAAATACTCTATGCGGTGAAACGATCCAGACTATTTCTGTTGGAGCTTATCCATTGCCTTCTCTTGATATCACTTCAAACTGATGAACGAAACGAAGATTCGTGACATCGCTTTTCATGGGATTTTTTAAACAACAATTTCAAAACACAGTCCCGTGGCTGATTGCTGATAGCACAGATCGATAGAACTAGCTGAAAAACAGGCGAAACGAAGAAGGACCCGCATGGTGTAGTGGTGAACGCGTTAACCCCGGAAAGGGTAATAGCGCGTTCGTTCCCCACCGCAGATACCTGCGGTCCGGAGTTTTGCAAATATCTCAGCACTATTGTGCTTATTTCAAAGGAATTGCTGTGATCGTCTCTACTTTGAAATATTATGCTTCGTCTGCTTCGTCAGTGAACGAATCTCTGTTTCATGAAGACGCTCACTTCCAAGCGTGCGTTGCTCGTCGTTGTTGCCTCCCTTCCGTTCATTTCGTTTCAGTTCTACTTCACAATAGTGGACAGAAGGAACAAGTAAAGATCTCTCTCCCTCTTTCTCGCTCGCTATCCCCCTCTATTCCTCTGTCTGCCTCACTGTCCCTATTCATTCCTTTTTTTCATCCATTTCAAAAGGTTCCTTTCATTAAATTAACTGTTGGTTCGGAATTATTGCTCGATGAGCAACCTTTTGGCTTTTAGTTTCGATAGGGTTACATAGTCAGTGTTTGTAGTGCAATCAGCGAATGTGCGTCTGTAAGAGCGACTTCCACCTCAGTGAAGCCTACGGCATAAAATATGACGAATTTTTTGAGTACTTTTTTGAAATTTTCATTGCAAATTACCACGGTCGAGATGATAATTCCCTTTGAATCTGTACTTCACAATAGGGTAGGATGCAGACTGACAGAGATCTTAGTCATGACTGAAGTTTAGCTCCTTGAAAACGGTGCATTTACCTAATCTTCACCTCATTTGTATGTACTGCCTTCCAGAAATCTTTTCTCTTTCTTATCGGGCGTGTGGCGCAGTGGTCGGAAACGCCCTGCAACACACACGTGGAATCGATCCCTCGCGCCCATGGCCCACTAAGCCTTCCGTCCCTCAGGGGTCGACAAATTGGTACCAGACTTGTCTGGGAGGATAGTAGCACTGGTTGCCTCCATACGACGCTTAATGAAGTCGAATGCATGGCACATACCTCAGGGACTAACCGACGCCGAGAGCTTTATTCTTTCATTTTTTTAGATCCTTCTTATCGAATCATTAGAAAAATCTTTGAAATCCCTTAGAACTCTTAGATCCGTGGGAAATCTGGATGTGATGAAGGAGAGTTCAGCAAGCTGAAATACTTTTGATCATTGAACCTGAATGAGACGGCTTGATAACGATGGAATTCTAAACCCACCTTGTGTTCTTGTGGTGGGCAGCTCCATCAAAATAAAGGAGCCTAAACTCTTTGAATACCAGTAGTAAACATCACTGTATTTTTAATAACGAAGAATTCAGTGAGTACTCGTTGTCGTTATTGCTCGCTCATTGATTTATTGATTGAAACAAAGCAAGGAGGGTGTAAAATTCTTTTTTTGGTGACAGTGAGAGTTCTTTTCCTTCGCTGTGATACCATTTTCGACGGACTCTTGTGTGTCGAAACCTAGCATAGAAACTCCCACGACCGACTCTTTTTATTAACCTCGACATTGATTGAATAGTTCTTTCTACTCCCTGTTTAGCAAACACGAGGTGTTGTTTTAGTTCTTTATTCACGAATAAGCTAACGTTTCGGCGGATTTCGCCTTCCTTAGAGCCTGAAAGGTCAAGTTGACAGCAATCTATTCGGCCAAACACCTCCATAACCAAACAGAAAACGCTAAACCAAGATTCCAATCACACTGAACACAAAATAGCTTCTTTGCACAATCACCACTTTCTATGAGTCTTCCGCTGAGTACGTCGCGTGGAGACCAACTGCACAGAATTCACATGGAAGCGTAATATGCCCTCCCATCAGAATAACAGGCTTGTATACTGCCCATTGTCACGCGTGATAATGAGGCATTCTTTGCTGCGGTTCATTTTCGGATTCTTGGAATTAATCCAGAATGCCTCGAGAGTTTTACGCGCTTGTGTTCTCGATTCCTGCGCGAGGATCGTGACCTGTACTTCAAGGTCCTCCTGTTATGTCTCTGGGTACCATGCGTGCATAGTGGGATATTTGGTTTAAGTTTACCGACTAGGTGTTCTTTTTATGTGGACACAGAGTGGTCTACATGTTTCGCCAATGTATTCGTCTCCGCACGGGAGATCAGATAAACTCGATCATGCAATCACCGTCTCTACCATTAGGACAAATTATGAAATTTTTGCGTTGGACATAGACGGTCATATAGGCGGTTACGAACTAGCTGACGCCTAAGAGTACTCGGTGGCATTTCAACTACGTTTACCGAATTATCTACACCCACCCTTCTTAAGCAGCATTTTATAGCTGCACTTACATCATTTGAGATGAAGGGTAGGATAAATGGGACCTTTTCATCGCTATAGTTGTCGTTTGGGGGCCTAGGATTTTCCCTACACCTATCCCGAGCTACAGTTTCGTAGCCATTAAAAATACGTGGAGACGGAAACATCTCCCATTAGGGAGACGAATACATTGGCGAAACGGGTAGAACATGTGTCCGCATAAAAGAACACCTAGTCGGTAAACTTAAACCAAATACCCCACTAGGCATGCATAGGGACCCAGAGACTTAACTGGGAGGACTTTGAAGTAGAAGTCACGATCCTCGCACAGGAATCAAGAACACAAGCGCGCAAAACTCTCGAGGAGTTCTGGATCAATTCCAGAAATCCGAAAATGAACCGCAGGGAAGAATGCCTCATTATCACGCGTGATATTGGGCAGTATATAAGCCTGTTATTCTGATGGGAGGGACATATTACGCTTCCGTGTGAATTCTTTGCGGTTGGTCTCCACGCGACATGCTCAGTGGAAGACTCATAGAAGGCGGTGAGTGTGCAAAGAAGCTATTCTGTGTTCAATATGATTGAAATATTGGTTTAGCGTTTTCTCTGTTTGGTTATGGAGGTGTTTGGCTGGATAGATTGCTGTCAACTTGACCTTTCCAGGCTCTGAGAAAGTCGAAATCCGCCGAAACGTGAGCTTGTGAGTAAACAAAGAAGTAAAATAACACCTCGTGTTTGCTAGCATAACAAACCTGCCAAACTGTTCGTTGTTCATCATTTGAATAGGAATGGATATGACCCAGTGCTTTTTTATTTGCATATGATTAGTTTTCGTTCCTGTTTGTACTAAAGAATATCTTGTTGAATCTCGGGTGATTTGAAGCTTTTGAGTTCGAGTTACAATATTGTGTGGTTGATGATCGGAGAGCAGCAGAACAATGTCCGGCTGTGCTGGTCGACGTGATCATTCCGTTCATTTACGTCCGTCCTGCCTGCCACATTTACTGTTTGCTCCTTTTACTGTTTGCTCTTTGCCTACATCGGTCTTTTTTCTTCTTTCCTCTATCTAGGTTTTTTCCATCAGACGTGTTCCTTCGTAGTATTCTTCATGAGTATTCCGATTTTCATTGTTCTGTTTAGCACTTTACAATCTGCCTTTATGTGCTGACGTTCTCAACAGTCCTTATCACTGTCTTCATTGATTCTAGTTATCTAAAGCATCTGATTTTTTACGAAAAGAAGAACAATTTTCAGTTTTTATTTACTGCCTACTATTTTTTAATGGCAGGGGTTTTACGTGAAATATAACCATAATGCTGCTGAGATATTTCCAAAACTTCGGGCCGCCGGTGTCTGCGGTGGGGACCGAACACACTATTACCCTCTCGGGGGCTAACGCACTCACCACCACCCCATGCGAATCCCTTCGATTCGCCAGTCTGTTAGATTAACTGTGTTCATGCCGATTTGTCGTCCACAGATCAATCCCGTTGACGGGTGATTGCTGATAGCGCCTATAGGTCAATAATGTGGCTGAGAGACAGGCGAAGCGAAGGACTCGCATAGTGTGGTGGTGAACACGTTAGCCTCCTGAAAGGGTATTGGTGTGTCGGTCCACACAGCAGACACCGGATGAAAGTTTTTCCAATCTTCTGCCTTCATAACCATTCCACAAACTTTAGTTTTGGTATGCAAGAGGCTTTGATTATATATCCTATAAGGGCCCTTGTATTGCAGTAGCTAGAGGTGCTTTGCAATGTACACGTGGTTGTTGGTTCGACCCCATGTCCGGAACAAGGAAACCCTCCCATCACTTTGGGGTCTGAAGATTGGTATCACACTTGTGTGCGAGAATAGCAGCACTGATTTGACATATCAGTTGGTCACCACAACTGATTTTGTTGTTCAAAAATGCATTTAATCACTTCTGCAGTGCTTGAATGAGTCAAATGTGTGATACATCCTTCAGTAATATAAGTATTGGTCAACACGGCACACTTTATCCTTCATATTTCTACCTATTCACTTTTTTTTGCTTTTCATTCCTTCAATTGGTTTTGCAATTTGAATAGGGTTTTTGCAGACGAAATGAAGCGTTCAGTAATAACTTCTCAACTTGGAGCCATGAATGCGTTTCGGAGGCAGTGGAAGCAAGGATTTCTTTAAATTGTCTCGGAATGAGAACTGTATAATCAAGGACGAAAAAAAGTGCTGTGTGAGAAATCATTGCTTATCGTCATACACTTAATCCTCTTTACACGGAGTCAGCACCATTTGGGCGTGAACTATTTGCATTCATGGACTATACGACGATGCCCGACGTTTTGAAGAGGGATAAAAACCTTTCGCAAGTTTTTTCTTTACATGACTTTTTAAGCGGAATCCTTCGGGTTTTTGTCTTGAGTGGTGTTCTTTGGAGTCTTCCAATATTACTGCACATGTTCTCTTTGCACCGATAAGAATTAAGAATATATAGGCTTCCAGAGGGTTTTTTATCGAGAACCTATGCTTTTATAAAAAATACGACAGGAAAAAGCCCATCTCTGTGATCATTTGAACATGGGAACGAAATCGAATGCCATTCATGAAATGTTACAGGAGAGGTGGAGGTGGACGAAATGCCTCGTTCTTTTCCACATCGGTTCTATAGGGTCGACATTTCCTTTCTAAGCGTTTCTGAAATATAGTGGTTCTCGATATTCTTGTTGAGCAAACAAGAGGTGTTACTTTATTCTTTATTCCTTTAAAGCTGACGTTTCAGCCCTTGACTGTTAATAGAAAGTCGGTCATGGGAAATATTTACCTGGTTTTCTGGCCAATATAACCATCCAGAAACTTTCCTCTCCAGAAACCTTGCTCACTATCAAAATGTCTTGCAAAGAGTACCGTAATCAAATAGTCGAGCTTTCATCAATCCTCGTCTAAGGTCTCGTTGTTGCAACATATTCTAACTATTCCCAAGATCGACTTTTAGTTAACCTCGGCATTAGATTATAAATCTGTTGTTCTCTTTTCTACAGCAATCGCGAAGTTGTTATTCAGCACACGTTTAATTCCTCACAAATATAACACATACAACACAACGGTAGCTGACGTTTCGGCGGTATCTCCTTCTTCAGAGCCTGGAAGGGTGCACTAATATGTAATTTACTAGGTCAAACGCTTCAACAACGCAAATAGAAAGATGAAAATCTGAACAATAATTACACGATCACCGTGTTCTCGAAAAACCCACAGTTTTTATTTTTTCTCACCAAGGGAGGAATAGCCGCTTAGAGTCGCATATGGTTGATCGTTGCACCACCCCACACCAAAAATCAGTTCTGAGATACGGGGCTGGATCGCGCGTTATCTCAGGGCATTCTCCCCTGCTATTCATTCTCGGATTTTTGGAATTTATCTAACTCAAGAAATTTGCGCGTTGGTGTTTTAGTCTCCCGATTGCTGTAAAAAAGAGAACAACAGATATTCTAACCACTTTTCGTCGCTTTTGATGCCGTTTACAATCTGTAGAGCTCATTATGATGGCATTTTCTGCTTTCTTTCCATTTGCACTTTCTTGTTTTCATACGGTATCTACGGCCCTTATACGATCTCCCATTCATCTCCCGTTACGATCGTTAATATACATAGCAAGAAATCTGTCATATTTGCTTATCGTCATAAAAGTGCCTATATGGCGGATGGTTCGTAATTGGCCAGTTTTCAAAAGGAATTCACGAAGCGTTGAATTTCACTTTGTCCTGCTAGGCTCCGAGAACTCCTTAGTGCTCATCAAACGGTTACACAGTAGTATCACTTTGCTAGAAGCACTAATATTTCATATTCTTATAAAATTTCTCTTTTCTCAAAAGGAAGCGTTAAGTTTTTAATCGAATCTCTGACCAAATTTCATCCTTGATGGTCTTATTCCATGGTTACTTAAGTCTTGCATTCTACCAGCTTTCTGTGATTTCCTTCTCTCACTGAAATTTTTTTTACTAATTACTGAACTAATTTATTGCTAATTACTGAAGTTACTAATTTTTTTATGCGTTCTTCTCTCCCAGAAAAAAGAAATCCAGTGCAGAAATGTAGTATATTAATAGACGTATTTAGAGCCCACAATGGGTTGGCGATCGTATGTGGTGCCGGTAGTGGGAAGTGCGTTCGTCTCTACACTGGCGTTTCTACTCGGTGCTCTAGGATTTTCCTTTATTTGGATTGGCCTCATCGTCGTTCTCAGTGTCACAAAAAGCTATCTGTGGAAGAAAAGAGAACGAAGGTTCGAGCGTCTTCTCTAAAACTCTGAGCTAAACTTTCAAACCAGACCATGTAATAGTTCATGACTTCGATTCAGTTACTCTTTCGTATTGGTAACTACCTTAAATTTTGTTGTGTTCCGCTTGATTTGGATGTTATTGCTTGTTCAGTGATTTGGATGTTCACTTTAAAATGCATTAATGACCCTCATTAGGTGCTGCGACTAAAAAGTGAAAATATGAGTGACAGAGAAGCTGAGAGAGTTCTGTCACATGGCGTGTCATGAACGTTGCTTTTTGGTTATAGTTTCTATTAAAATGTGACCAAGATGTATGATAGACTTCTGGCGTTGCGAGCGACTGCGACTCGAGAACGTGAAGTGGTGATGGCTCAGTTGCAAGATCTTCCGGCATGGGTTCAATTCCCGGACACCGAACGAGTGGAATGGCTCAACAAGGTCCGTGCACACATCATCGCCATCACTGAATGTTTGTATTCAAGTGATCTTATCTTTTTTCTGTACACTATCACGTATCGTACAGTGCTGGGAGTTCATTGCAGTATTGATGAATTGTTGGACTGTTAGTTTTTTGGAATCCACTTTAAATAGGTCGTTCCCAAATTGCACTTGAGGCGTAGTTCTCCTACCACGCGGTTTTTAAAAAATATCGATTTCAATCAGTTATCTTTGCTATTATTAGTTAGTACCAATAGTTATTGCTAATATTTCTGTTACCAGGATATCTATCACCATTACATTACTTATCATCTGGTACCATGATCGGTGATAATAATAGGTGGCTGTAAGACTTTAAAAAACGCTGGTAAGAATAGGTGGAAAGAGTGCATATCTTTCGAAGATATTAGCGATCTAGCGAATGCGAGTGTATCACAAGCTGTTTATTTAGTTGTAGGGCTATGTAGCATGCCTCCAGGTTGCAGGTGGAGGAACCAAAAGCGATGATATAGTATCCCTGAGAAGTAGCTGGTTTCACGAAATGGACTATCTCTTCCTACCGCTCCTTACTTTCTATACAGATGTATGCTGATTCGTGCGTGAGCTTGTATGTGAAACTGAAGTTCTACGAATCGATTCGTCCCTAAAGCGTGTAGTTCTGTCACTGCAGACTGCAAAGACCTTTTGGAGTTCTTTACAACAAACAAGCTTAAGGTATACTGAAGATGGCCAAGAAAAGTTATTCCTGGTTCTCTCATGAGTGTAAAACCTCATAAGAAAACCATGATGTTGTTCATGTCCTTTGAACGAGCGGAAACTACTGGGCGCAATTTTTGGGGGCTCGACAGGACGAATGAAAACTTTAATGGGTGCTTCCTCGTGTCTCTGTATGATCACTGGGATTATAGATGATAGAGTTTATTTCATTGCAAAATGATGAGCGATTACAATCTGTTTAGGTAATCCACCAACTTTGGCCTTATATTGGCGAATACGCGAAAGTTTTCATGACGGACTTCGTACTGCCTCAAATCAGGGTTAGTTCTTTTAGAAGTAGTATGAAATATAATCATAAATTCGAATAGTATCAGCTGGCCTAGCCCCTAGACGGATCGGCAAGAGTCGAACTAGAATCGATCAGTTTTTTGCGATCGCTTTCGTTTCTGATCTAAGAAATCGTTATGGGCTTCTTGGTGTCCCTACAAAATTTATTTGCAACCATTACTCAAATGTATTTCAGGCTCAAATGCCTGGAGTATTCAAGAATTTTAAGTTCACCAAAATGGACATGGGTGACATGCCATGTCGCGTGGGTGGAGTCAAGGTACGGCATTAATTTCAATGTCTCCAAATAGCTGAAAGGAATAGCTGAAATGCTAAATTCGAAATCTATTCTTAAGGTGTATACTACAAACGTCGGTAAAGATCGTATCATCGTCGATATGGAAGTGGCATATGCCGGTGATGCTGATTTTACCGTGTCATGTTGCGGATTCACTGGCGGCATGAACAACCTGCAGGTGTTTTCCTTTTTCCTTTTGCTTCAACTACTACTGTTAGCAAGGATGCACGCCATTCATTTACTTGAGTTTGAAGCGTTTTTTGTTCTCATTTTTTGATTCTATTTCTTTTTCCCCATTGTCTATGTATTTCAGTTTTCCGGAAAACTTCGTGCTGTCTTGATGCCGTTGCTACCGTATCCTCCGATGGTTGGAGGTGTCGTTGGCTCGTTCCTTGAAATGCCGGTTCGTTAATATTTGACAAAAAATGGCAATGACCTGATTAATTAGGAAATATATGTCTAGTAATTTCTGTTACTGTTATCGACATATTGTTTCTCAGCCTTCTCTGTTAGGGCAAACCAGAAGATCAAGCTGAAAGTTTTTTTCTAGAAAAGCTTCGTCGTGCATGATTTCTAACGAGAGAGTGTTTATCTGTAACGGAAACATTCGAGCATGAAAGTTCACCAAAGGCACCTCGAATAAATGTTTCAGTCACATTTTAAAGTAAATAACGTGATTTCTTAAGCATGATATGTTAAAAAGTCCAACCAAGAGTAATGCTTCGTGGTTTCAATACCTATTGATCGATTTGACTTGAGGAATATTAAAAGTCTTAAATTGTTTGTCGCTATAGTGTCGTTTATATATGGAAAGAGTTCTCGTGAAAATACCATTCGACGAACTATTATGTTATTGTTTCTTTTAGAAAATAGACTTCAGCCTTACCGGTATGGGTGAAATGGTGGAACTTCCTGGATTAATGAATGCGATTCGAAGTGTGGTCAACAGTCAGGTTTGTCCATTGCTGTTCTTTTTGCATTAATATCTTCAAAATCCTCTAATTTTTCCATTATTTACCTTATCCATTTTTCACGTCTACTGTGCGGATCCCAGCACTTATTGCATTCCATTCGTTTCTTCACATCCATCGTCCACGAAGGTCTTTGAATATTTTACATATGGGCCGGCCGTTGTTTGACGGTTATCGTCGCCTTTATGAATGTCTTTGAATGCTGATCTAGTTGACCTTCCTTCGAATCCTGGGATAGCTATGCTAGAGTGTACCAGGGTCGATTTAAAGGAGTGAATTAGACTAAGAGAAATCTAGTACCAATTTTCCGATCCAGGAGACAAGAGGGCTTGAGAGAGTGAGCCTGAGTCGGCTTTGAACCATCACCGTGGTCGTGATGAATAGCATCGCTACCACTGCGCTACCCATGCCATGTTTTTCATATATACAAGTCAAGTCGATTATTGGTAACTGACGTGCACTGCCTTGTTGATGTTTTAGGTCGCTGCCATTTGTGTGCTGCCTAATGAGATAGTCGTCCCGTTGGCTCCAAATGTCGACGTTACAAAGTTATTCCTTCCTGAACCTGATGTGGGTCATTGCTTTCTTTTTTTTCTAAGCATCATCTGCCTCGTTTTTCTGCTCGCGCTCGCTTTTCTTCTCTGACGCCTTCGTTTTTTAGGGAGTGATTCGGCTGAAAATCATCGAGGCGAAAAATCTCGAAAATCGTGATATCTCGTTTATCCGTAAAGGAAAAAGTGATCCCTATTGTGAAATACAAGGTAATTCGAGACACTGCTCAGTTCCTATGCTGATTATGCTTAGTAGTTTTAATGTACAGGTAGTGTTCGAATTTGCGGTAATGGAACGTCTCCAAGGTATTGCTCGTAAGACGTAAATATTGTTGAGGAAATCAAAAGTCTCGAAAAAAAGTAGGGAAGTGAAAACAGTAATCGCTTTCGATTTCTAGTTGGATCGCAGTTTTTGAAGACTCGTACCATTGACAACAATCTTAATCCAGTATGGAATGAGTATTTCGAGGCTGTTGTTGATCAGGTGAGAGACGCTAACATTGGTTTTGATGTAATGGTTAGAAAGGGTTACCAAGAAGTTCTCCATTCTATATGTAGTATTTAAGATGTGGTTAATGAAAGGAACTTAGTTGTAGAATAATAGCCAGGTAACGGTGAGAGGTGTTTGTGGCGCAGTGGTCGGAGGCGCCCTGCAGCACGCACGTGAAATCGAACTCCTGCGCTCATGGCCCACCAAGCCTTCCATCCATCCAGGGTCGGAAAATTGCTATCAGACTTGTTTGGGAGGATAGCAATACTGGCTCGATACATCGGTAGGCCACAGCGAGTCATTGTAAAGGCCAGATATACATTCAGTAACCTCCAAAGATCCGTAGTGAGGTCGAATGCATGGTGGATCATTCAGGGATTGTTCAACGCCGAGAGCTTTGTCCTCTTTTTAACGGTAAGAATGTCTTGGTATTTGGTGTTTTAAGAGTCTGCAACTTTTCAGATCACTTTTACCTGTCGTATTTGTTTGTTTTCAAGTTTTGCTTGTCATTTGGTTACTTTCATTTTCTATCTACTTTTCTTCTTCTTCCACTATAATTTACGTTGCTTTTCATTTGTAAATGACAGTCGTTGATAAGATCACGCAGCTTGATGGACATCTGCTGTAGTAATATGCTTTTTAGGATAAAAACATAGGTTGTGAAGAGGTTTTCGTTTTAAAAGGCTTATCTGTTTTTCATTTAACTACAGTTATATCCTTGAGTAGCCAACATATCTCAGTTCTTTAAAGGCACATGGACAGAAACTACGTATCGAGTTGTTTGACGAGGATCAAGGAAAAGACGAAGAACTCGGACGACTGAGTATCAAGTTGAAGGACATACAGAACAAAGGACAAGTGGATAGAGTGAGTGACCCAAAGTTGGACAAACTAACAGCAACTGAAGATTAATAAGTGTATAACAGCATGTTTTGGCGATTATGTAACCGTTACGGTAATGAAGAGATTATATAATCTTTTTTAGAAGATATAATAACCCGTCATGTTTGTAAGGAGCTAAGGTTAAGCCAGTTGGTATGAAGTCGCAGATTTTCACACCAATGTTGCATACCACCATTTTTTCCTACCTGTAATATCCGCTCCCCAATGTTAGGGCGAGATCTGTTTAAATCGAATATTAAAGGTTACTGCAGTGCTCTCTTTGAGCACCATGTGTAGTGGAGAGGAATAATTCGTTTCTAACTTGTATTTATAACGATTAGAGAAATTATGGACTAAAAAAGATCTCATTACTGATGAAATTCCTCCAAAACAATGGCTAAACTATATCGCAAGATGTGTGATACAATCACAATGATGCTGAGGTATATGCAAAACCTCGGACCGCAGATGTCTGCGGTGGGGAACGAGCGCGATATTAGCCTTTCAAAGGGGCTAACGCGTTCACCGCCACACCATGCAGGTCCTTAGTTTCGCATACCTCTCAGCTAGTTCTATCTATCACTGCCATCAGCAATCACCCGTCAACGGGATTGATCTGGGGAACCCAAATCGGCATCGAACCCACTTAAGCTGAGGCTATTGTTGAAAATCACAGTGTTAACTTCTTATTTACTGCTGTTTACATTTTTTTTCACAGCAGGGTATTATGTGTGATACAAGCAAGACGTTCGTTTCCCACCGCGGACACCTTTGGTCCGGAGTTTTGCAAATATCTTAGCATCATTGTGGCTGTGTCACACGTAATACCCCTGCTGGGAAGAAAAATCTAAACGGCAGTAAATAAAAAAGTTAACATTATGTCGTAAGAATTTTTTGATTTTTGTCCACTATATCAAGGAACTGACTCAGCTGAATCAGGAACAAAATCGGTAATCGATCGTACTTTCAGTGGTTCCCATTGGAAGGATGTCAACATGGTGATCTACATTTGAAGGCAACATGGATGAACCTATCGAAGGACCGACGACATTTGGAGAAACAAGAATGGGAGACTGAATGGTTGCAAACCGACAAGCCAATTCATCCAGCGCTTATTATGGTATTCGTCGACTCTGTAGCAGATCTGCCGGTCAGACATCTTTTCACAACATAAAAAGAACCGAGACATAGTGACCAAAAGGAAGTCTATCTAAAGTACATCTGCCAAAGACAATGCTGTTGGAGTGTGTTATCTCCTACATCATACCTCAACATGAGTAGTTAATCCGTTATTTAAATAGTAAACCAATACAACAATGGGGGGACGTAGCAGGATTAACAAACATACAGTTGTTGCATGAAAATTAAGGAAAACCTTGAATATATTGATGATGTAGGACTATGAATTGCTTGGCTGAAATAGAGCGAATTTGTGCTAGTCATAAGAAAGATGTAATAGAGGAGGATCAAGCAGCTGAGCACGAATGAATTCGCAAGCAGATGGCGTTTCTTATGTTGTGTTTGGACAGTGGGCAAAGGTTACTGGAGGTAGTGGATCTTTCCTAACCAATATCTTTTTAAGTATGCAGATATTAAAACACAAGGTAGTTTTACTTAGCACTTTTGATCCAGGTGCCGAGCAAGTACTTGAACTCTCTTCAGAAAAAGTTAGTGCGAGGAAAGTCGATGAGGTGATAGAAAACATTCTCGGTTTTTACGGAAAAATATTTTCTATAAATCTGACGCGCACATAGGGTAATGTTGGTACATGGAGGGGAGTATTGCATCAAGTTGTGTGAGGCCAGTCTTATTTGGTGGAAAACTGCTTGTTCCAATGAAGTACTCATTTATGTATTTATTTCATAGTCAGCGGGACTCAACTTTTAAACTATTGTCGATCAAAGCTTCGACAAAGAAATAGCAAAACATGCCTAGAGATGAAAGCATTTAAAAAAGTGACAGAATCAAGACTTATATGAGAGGATAGCAGCACTGGCTCGAAACATCGGTAGGCCACTGCGAGTCATTGTAAAGGTCAGATATGCATTCAGTCCCCTCCAACGATACTTAATGAAGTCGAATACATGGTCCATCCCTCAGGGATTGACCAACGCCGAGAGTTTTATCCTTTTTTTTAAACAAAATCGAAGGAATGTTTTGATTGCATTTGCACAAGAGACTCCAATATTTAGTACCCAAAGTCGAAACTTGAGCCATCACCGTTCGTCGAAGTCACACTTGGCATGAATTCTCAGCGTACTCCAGTCAAGGTGAAAACGGTGAACCCGCTCTATCATTCAAAGTTTTTGTTCTTCGTTAGACATCCGGCTGGTCAGGAACTCAAGTTTGAAGTATGTCATTTCTTCGAAAATGTAAAAATGGACTAGAAATAATGTTGAAGGTGACAAGTTTTAGGTTTCTATATGTGGTTGACCATGATGTTGATCTTTCATAGCGTTTTATTTTCACTTTTAAAAGGCTATATTTTGAGTTTCTTTCCCGTAAAAGTGTAACTAATAAGAGTAAGCAATCGAAAAGTTTTGGAACTAGGACATCATCGCGACCTTTTTTAAGAGGCCTATTGTTTTTGAGAAATTCAGTCTTGAAAATAAGCTTACCGAACTTTCACTCCGTGTCTTCTTGGGACGTGTTTTTACATAGATATGTAAATCATTAACAAAACCTTATTTTTAAAAAAAACTATAGAACCATACTTATTGTAATTCATCTGACATCGTGATACCAACAACGGTTAGTGCATTCAATAATGCGACAAGTCAGGAAAAATAATGGAAGAGTAGGAGCAGTCGGTCTGAGATCTAGTGGAACGCGTTCCGAGATAAAACTCGGAAATGTAGAGGTGTGAAGTTCAACGTTGAAGCATTGTTCGGGAGGTATACCTCATATCCTGTTACGAGAACTTAACACAATGTTGATCATTCGTTTTCTGTGGCTTACATTTCTTAATGAATTGCCTGAATCACCACATACAGTCATCTTGGTGGCAAGTAAGCATGTCTTCACATTTCCTTCGACTCCTATCGGATTTGCCAGACATTTTTCCATTCGTTCAATCTCCTACTGGGACGTGAAAAAATGTCGAGAACTTGGTGCAAGGTGTTAAAGCTCAGCAATACAAATAGTTCAAAAACTCGTATCATTGATTCGAGTGTCAACGGAGGCCGTATATTCCCATAACAGAGGCATTGAACGAACACTGTCAATCAGTGTTTACTATCCGATGAGTAGCAGTATGGTGCTGGTTTGACATCGATAATTCGAACCAATGTGCTGGATGTTTAGTTTAAGGACAACTAAAGAACGTCTGCGAAATATAACTTTAATGATGCTGAGATATTTGCAAAACTCCGGACCGCAGGTGTCTACGGTGGGGAACGAACGCGCTATTGTCCTTTCCGGGAGTAGCGCGCTCACCACCACACCATGCGGGTCCTTCGTTTCGCCTGTCTCTCAGCTAGTTCTATTGATCTTTGCCATCAGCAATCACCCGTGAGCGGGATTGATCTGGGGGCCCAAATCGGCAACGAACCCAGTTAAGCTGAGGCTGCAGTTATAACCACAATTTTTGACTTATTATTTACTGCCTACTTTTTTTCTTAACTGGGTCCATTGCCGATTTGGGCCCTCCAGATCAATCCCGCTGACGGGTGATTGCTGATGGCAAAAGATCAATAGAACTAGCTGAGAGACAGGCGAAACGAAGGACCCGCATGGTGTGGTGGTGAGCGCGCTACTCCCCGGAAAGGACAATAGCGCGTTCGTTCCCCACCGTAGACACCTGCGGTCCGGAGTTTTGCAAATATCTCAGCATCATTAAAGTTATATTTCGCAACGCATAACCTGCCGCTAAAAAGAGTAGGCAGTAAATAATAAGTCAAAATTGTGATTATAAAGAACGTCTCTTAATAAATCAAAAGACCGTCTTTCTATAAACCTTGGCATAGATAGTTGATATATGTATCTATATGATCTTATAAGCTGATCTTCTTTTGCTGATGCGAGGTTGGTATAGGCCTTCGTTGTCGTTGTTGTTGGTGTTGTTGGTCGATGGATGACGTTTCGGCGATTTTGCCTTCCTCAAAGCCTGGACGAATTTTATATTAGATATTTTAATTATTCGGTGAAGAGAAAAAGCTAAAGTATTAACGAAGATCAAACTTTTAAATAGATGGTGGGTAGGATGCTACGGTCAAATGTAGTTCTATGCCATATTGAACAGAAAGACTCACCGTGATGTTACGAATGGGACTTACCCACGCGTTATTCACGTGGTCGCGAGCAAGACACAACCCGGGGTCAAAATATCATTTTGGAATAGGGCGCCAGGTAAAATGTGATAGTGAGGCATTCTTCTTTGCGGTTCATCTTTGGATTTTTTGAAATTTATCCAAAAACGCCTCAAGAGTTTTGCGCGTTGATGTTTTTCGATTCCTGCGCTGGGACCCGTACAGTCACTTCAAAATCATTGCCGTTGTGCTTTTCTCCCATATCCTACGCCGTCAGCTGGTTCGCAACCGTCTCTGTGGTCGTTTATGCAGCTCAGAAAACTGTATGATCTGTCCTAACGAGGGAGACGGAGATTGCATGAGTTCAGGTATAATATACTTCACTCTCATGTAACGCATGCGATGAGGAATATATTGGGAAAACGGGTAGACCACTTTGTGTCCGCATAAAAGAACATCTAGATGGGAAAGTTAAAATTCGTCAAAACACTGCTCTAGGCACGCTTAGGGCCCAAAAAGCACAACGGCGATGATTTTGAAGTAACTGTGCGCATCCCAGCGCAGTAATCGAAAACATCCACGTGCAAAACTCTTGAGGCGTTTTGGATAAATTTCAAAAAACCCAAAGATGGACTGGAAAGACGAATGCCTCACTATCACACGTGACCTGGCGCCCTATTTCAAAAATGATATTTTGACCCCGGGTGTGTCGTGCTCGCGACCCCACGTGAACAACGCGTGGGCCAGTGCCACTGGTAACATCACGGTGAGTAGCCTTTCTGTTCAAAAAAAGCGTCTATTTAAAAAGTTTGATCTTCATCAATACTTTGGCCTTTTTTTCCACCGAATGATTAAAATATTCCTGTATAAAAATACGTCCAGGCTCTGAGAAAGGCGAAATCGCTGAATCAGCAGTCAACCAACAACACCAACGACAACGACAACGAAGACCTATACCAACCTCGCATCAGCAAAAAGAAGATCAGTTTATAAGATCATATAAATAAATAAAGAACTTCAACGAAGCTGAGATATTTGCAAAACTCTGGACCGCAGCTGCCAAGATCGATAGAACTAGCTGAGAGACAGACGAAACGAAGGACCCGCATGGTGTGGTGGTGAACGCGTTACTCCCCGGAAAGGACAATAGCGCGTTCGTTCCCACCATAGGCACCTGCGGTCCAGAGTTTTGCAAATATCTCAGCTTCGTTGAAGTTATATTTCGCAATATACCCCTGCCATTAAAAAACAGTAGGCAGTATAATAAAAAGGTTAAATAATGAACGTTTGATAACTTTTATTGGAGTAGGGGCCGATAGGTAGTGGTGTCGTCCAATACCACCAAGATGGCGGTTCGACCATAGCTGTGCCCATCAACTTTCCCCCCCTCATCCGTCCGGGATCGATAAATAGGAACCAGGCTTGTCTAGGACAAACGCAGCTCCCATCCACAAAAACTGGCGGCTGCCTATGATGGTTATGTGGAATTACTGTTTCAAAAACAAAGGGAATTTGAGAAATGTTCATTTGATAATCAGTTTTAGGATGTTGCCATAGAAGTGAAGGTGGGAATGTCTGAATTTCAATTAACGCTCCGATTTAGTGATAGTAATGTAGTACCAATGGTGGTAATGACAATGACAACAATGACCACCCATTTCACCTCTCGTCCCACTGATCGTCAAGTGACCGTCGAGAACTTTGACTATCGGGTTGGCGGTCTTTTTGACTTCGTGTCCGGCCCACTTTATCTTCGACCGTTTGGTGCATAGAACGGCGTTTATAGTTTTTGTTCGTTGAGGTAGGTGGCAGTTTCCGATCCCCCTCCATTCGTTCCCTCCCTCCGTCACTTGTGTGACACGGAATACTCCTAGCATCGTCCTTCCGACTGGCGTTCGATAACGCTGAGTGATCCCAGTGGGTTCTACTCGCACTAGGGATTCGTCGAGCATCATATCTTTCTTCTAGGCTCTTCTTGAAGAACTCTAACCATCGGGTCGGTGGTCTTCCTGCAGCACGTTTGACATCACGAGGAATCCAGTCACTAACGGCTCTTGTCCATCGGTTGTCTTTCATACGCATTACTTGTCCGGCCACCTTATCTTCGACTGTTTGGCGTACAGAACGGCGTCTTTGATTTTTGATCGTTGACGCAGGCCGGTGCTTCGATTCCTTCCCTTACTTGTGTCATACGGAATATTCTTTTCTACTGCACGTTCAACAACGCTGAGTGGTCTTTCATCCCGCTTACGCAGCGATCAGGATTCTGACGCATACATTAGGGCAGGAAGTACCGTTGAGTCGAAGAGGTGAGCACGGAGTCGGATATTCCTTGTTCTCTTCACTATATCCTCAATTCTCTTGAAAGCTTCCGAAGCCGCTCGCTTCCTCTTGCTCAAGTATGGAGCAAGGTCGTTCATCATGTTGATTTCATGTCATAGATAGAGTAGCGGGAGCGTTAGAGATATTCGTTCCGTTGAGCATAAACGAGTTCAGCAATGATAACAATTGTTATCAAAATGATGGCAAAAGATCGATAGAACTAGCTGAGAGACAGACGAAACAGAAGGACCCGCGTGGTGTGGTGGTGAATGCATCACCCCCGGAAAGGACAATGGCGCGTTCGTTCCCCACCGCAGAATCCTGCGGTTCGGAGTTTTGCAGATATCTCAGCATTGTAGAAGTTATATTTCGCAATATACCCCGCCGTTAAAAAGAATAGGCAGTAAATGAAAAGGTTAAGATTGTGATGATAACAATAGTTATAATGACGATAACGATAGTACGATGAATGAATAGTAAGACATTTTATCAAGCTGCTTTGACGCGTGATGATTTCAGGCGGTAGACGATGGCACGCGCCGTTCACTCGGTTCCTTCACAATGCCACTGAGTCAACTGATGAAGGAGCCTAATCTAGAGTACTACCAGCAGACATTCATGCTCACTCTTGGCGTGCATCAAAGTCCCATTGTTCTCACCGTGAAACTCAGAGTTCGTATATTATGATTTTCAATTTTATTTCGATTTATATTGATTTGAAATGTTTCGGATTTCTATATTCTAACGATAGGATCCTTTTTTCCGATCCTGACATCAGGATATTTTTAAAAAAACAACTCAGATATCTCAGCGTTCTTTCCATCGTAGTGACGCTATTTTCCCAGTTTTCTTGTCCATCGCAAATTTTCACGATGCCTTTTTATCCCATCTGTTTACTCTTTGATAGCACCTTCCTTCCTACAATGACTTCATAAAACACATGTATTAGTTTAATACCTTTTGTCCGGGAAACTTCTAATGGGAAAATGAAGCAAAGAGAAAGTTATGATTTTTTTAATGAGCACTTTATGTTGAAGAACATCATATATACATGGAACATATATTGATATGGAGCCTTTGTTCTTACTGTTTTTTTGACGAGAGGTGGTCATTCGTGGTAATTTTGTTGGTTTGCTGTGCGTACTCAGTTTGCTCGTCGATGTCTGCAACTGTGTAGAGGAAGAGGTGGAGGTTACTTTTTGGAGCATCCGTGAACCCTCCTCCGATGCACTTGAGTGTGCAATGACTAGCCGGACACCGTCTGCGCACATTCACGTACATTCAAGTGCACCAACGTCTACATGCATGGATATAATTGTGTCTGTAGTAGGTATAAGTTCATTGAAAGTTTGGAAAGGACACGAAGTCCGTGCGTTTAATGTTCCACAGTCGCTGGGAAAGTACATATTCACTTCTAGTTCATGTCTTTCTACTTGTCCACGTGCTCATTACGAAAGAGCCAGTTACGAAATTTCATGATTAAGTGACTCACCTTAGGCCTGGTCCCTCAGACGAGAAAGAATTATGGGATATGTTTATGATCTATAATGATAATCAAGGAGAGCTGCACACAGCGTAGTTACTGCAGATTTCCTGCAATACGCACATGGTTATTGGTTGAGTTCCCTTTCGGGGTCGACGGTTTAGTACCCTAATATATCTAGGGGGGGATAAAAAAGCGCTGAATAAAAAATATAGGTAAGCCATCGAAAGTCTTTTTATGACCAACTATGCATCCAATCACCTCTGCGATGTTTAATAAAGCGTTGGCACTTCATTAAGGTATTGAAAAACGTCAAATCGTGTTGATTACGATGGAGGCCTTATCACACATACCGTTACTGAAATTTGCGTAATTCCAGAAGTTCTAACTCTTAAGTACGAAACTATGGCTGTGTTATGTTAATTCTCCGATAGTCGAGTTCTAGTTTCTCCGCTAACCGCATGCTCTTTCTAGGGCTTCGTGCCAGCGGTGGATATACTGGGACGGACCAAACTGGATCAAGGTGTGCAGGGAAACCCGATGCGCGCAGTAGATGGGTTGAGCAAAGTTCAAGGGCGTTTCTGAAATCAAAAATTCACTAAGAATTTAGTACTAAAGTACTAAATTTTTTCCCGCGTAGTGCTGATTGATGGGTTTTTCTTTAAATTGTTAAATTTTCGCATGCTTATTTCTTTATACAACATTCCAAATTTAGTGATTGCTTACCGGCTTCTTGCTTAAGTTGACTAAGGATTTAGGTTAACCGTGATTTTATAGGCTTTTTCGGGTTTGCTTTTACTTTTTGGTGGATTCGAAGTGCTTTAACGAACTGCTGTAGATCTCCGTTTTGTTCGATTTATGCAGTTTTTTGGGTGCAACCTAATGCTCGTCTCTGTTTTCGTAAACACTAGAATATGTAACGCTCTGCTTTAAGCTCAGGCTTTTTAGTGTGTTTAGTTACATGAGTTGACCTAGCTTGATAAGACTTTTGATTGCATAAATGTTTTTTATAAGCGATTTTCATAGATGCCCTAGTCTAGCCACAATAATAACAAATCTGTGAGAAAATCCAGCATGGGATATTTCTCGGATAGCATAAATTAAAGGAAATCTCTCAAAGAGAAGTCGGCACACTACTGTTGGGAAGATTTCAGTTGCGGTGGAAGCAGTGGTTTAAATTGATTCTGCATGGCACTTAATCTTGTTGGTCCTACCTTAACTATGGGTGGTAGAATACTACTCACAACACCACAATGTATAGGTATTCAAATTTTAGGTAATAATGAGGAGCAATGATTTTAATGTTTGTTTAAGATGAAATGACCCAACTGAAAGAAAGTAAGCTACGAAACTGAGTTTCGATTCATAGGGTGCGGGAAGGTGTACATATGCGGCCCGTAGCACCCTTCTGAAAAGGACTTTTGTTTTCTTCATCACTAGTGGTGGATTCTAATGTTCAAAAATCTAGAACTTTTTTTTGTCTATTTTAATAGCTCAATTCTATTGTTTAACTTAGTCTCATATTGAAGGCGTTGACGAGAGGCGATCAAAAACCCATGGATGATGGAATTCTCGACGACGACACACTTATGCAGTATGCCAATGGTCAGAACGGAACTTTTCGAGCAGATTTCTTGGCTCTTATGACGCTTTAATCGTCTCTGCTGTATAACTTAGTCTTCATATAGCCCTAAACAAAAAACGGATCTTTTTTTCTTGAATAATTTGCGTATTATCATGTTCGGATTTTACGCTGACGAAATTTAACAGATGTTTAACAAGTGGGGAAATCCTTGTCGCAGCTATATCTGGACGAAATGTAACATAGATTTTTTCTGATGGATAATTTTTCGACGAATGCTGATTCAGCAAGTCATATCGAACGTGGAGGTCGGCAGGAGGAAGTGAAATCGAAGACCATGAACGGCGACTCGATAGCCGTCGAACCAGCAAAGACCGTCAATCCATCGGCAGGTGCTCTAGATCCGGAAATTAAACTAAACGCTGAGGAGATTACGATGCTTCGATCGGATTCCACTTCCTCTGTAAACACCAGTTCAGGCCGGTCAACTCGTCTGGGTAGAATGTTCCAACCAAAACACGAAAAGTCATCGAAGATTCGGTAAGATCATTTTTTATTCAAATCTAGTGAAATATGGAGAATGTTTATTAAAAGAGGATAGTGAAACAAACATGGGGTTTTAATGTATTTACGGAACATACCATTAGAGTGCATAAATTGAAGGCTAGATCTTCATTTCCACTTTTAAATACAAATCCCAATCCAGTAAACCTTTTCTACGGCAAGCTTTCAACGGCTGTCTTCTTGAAGAAAGCATTAAAAAATAATTTTCTTCATATCAAAAATATATTATGAGATTTGTCTAACTCGAACGGATGACATCAAATGTTTACTGCGGTTGGAAAATGTTTAGGAATCATTCTTAGTCTTCTTCAGGGCTACAGTGATTCGAAAGGAAGTGCTGACAACGGTTATTGTTCGCAATCTGTTGAGTTTTCTTAGTTTGTCCAATTAGATGGAGTAGAACACTGCCGCCGTGTTCCATGAGAAGAATTTAAAGGGTGCCTCGCACTTATTTTACACAGCCCGTCTTCACATACACTACGGATCCCAGGGTTTCTTTCATTCGATTCATTTCCTTGTGACCTTCATTCACGAACGTTTATGTATGGGTTCAACTGCGACATGAAAATCCCTGGTCTTTTTTATGACTGTAGTTGAATGCTGATCGATTAGATGCTACATGGAATCCTGAGATAGCCATCGTAGGGCGTTCCCAGGTCAATTGCCACCCTCTGTTTACCAGAGAGAACTTTCTAGATAAGTATGGTAACAATTTCCCAAGCCGGAGGGATGGAGGTTCGGTTGGCCTCGGCAAGGCTCAAATGTGCATTAAACGGCATCATTACCAGTGCGCTACCCGAGCCTGTGTACTTCATACAGGCTTATCATTTCAACAACATATTGTTTATTTATGTTAAGGTTAGATTAAAGTCGTTTTGTCAATATATGGGCATCGCTAACAGATGTTGCTTAATTTTCTAATAATTTCTGCACGGAGGAACCAGTGTTATTCGAAGGGCCTGTCTCAATATCCTAGAAATAAGTTGGGGATCTGTAATTAGGCCGGCAGTTCTGAATTGTGAATTTGGACAGGTGTAGAACACCTTACGAAATGCTGTGTTTTCAGAGGCAATTCGCCTCGCGGCGACGTTGAATTGTCGATTCGATACGCTGATGCCACCCGGAAACTGGTTGTGCAAGTGTTGCGAGCCAGACAATTGCTGCCCTGGGGAAAGGCTGGCCATTGCAATCCTTACGCGGTGGTGTGTTGTGTTAATTTCTTCAGTTATTGAAATGTGGTAACTAAACAAATTTTCTTCTTATACCATTATGGATAGAATTCAGGTAGAGCAGTGGTAGTTATGCCGTTCATCACAAGCAAGGCCATACCAACCCAGACGCTTGTTCGCCTCAACCTCTGGGACACCAATCCTACTCACCCACCGAGTCCCCAAAGCGCTAGCGGACGTGTCTGGAACCAATTTACTCCTTGCAGTCCAAGTGGGAACGATCTAACAGACTGCGGACGTGTCTGGAACCAATTTACTCCTTGCAGTCCAAGTGGGAACGATCTAACAGACTATCTCAAGATTTCAGGGTGCATTGACTTGACCAACATTCAAAGACATTCCTGGTAAAGTGGGAAAAATCTAAATGAACAACCGAACCGACACGCAAAACGTTCGAAGAGCTTCATGAACGAAGGATGCAATAGAGCGATTCGAATGCAAGAAGTGCTAACATCTAGATAGCATGTGACATCGGATCATGTACAGATATATTTTACGTTGGGCTTATAGTAGAAGCGACGTAGTTGCTGTCGTCCTGACAACAGTAATTTCGGTTTCACCGTTTCTGTTCAATTAGTCGTTTTTCTTTCATGAAAAGATAAGTCAACAAGAAAAAATTGCGAAAATTAGTCCCGAGTATAACAGAAGTTTGAAGAATATGTCTCAGTTTGACCATTTCTGTTTAATGCTTATAAAGTAGGACTATATTATCGAAACAGATTAGCACTTTTTTGAATTACTTCTGTAATTGGTTGGTAAGCTGTCATGTTTTGTTAACAGCACCTTAAATAGAGGTGGTGGATCAGTTGATTTCAGGTGAAGCTGATTGTGATCGAGACCAATACGGAGTTGCAAAAACGTAAAACAGGAGTCGTCAAGGGCTCCTTGAGTCCAGTCTTCGATAATCAGTACGTTAGCAAATATTCCATTACAAATATCACAATAGTACCACTACTATTTGGTCCTCTGGCCCTGTTTCACAAGGCCTTCCATCAATCCGAGGTCTGAAAATTGCTGCCAGATTTCTGCAGCAATGAACTGGTGCAATGGAAGACCGCCAGAGATCATTGTAGGCCAGATGTGCACTCAGTCACCTCTAACAGTGCTTAGTAAAGTCGAATGGATGACAGATTCCACACGGCTGATTAACGGCAAGAGCTTTATCTTTCTATTAGAAGTGTTAGCACAAATCCAAATTCGGTGTTCCAGTTGCCAGCAACATGCCTGAGACTACAGCTGTTAGCGCTTGCTGTGACACTGCCGTGTCCACTCGTCTGCGTTTAGTGGCAACGCTTAGAAGAGTGTGAAGGGAAGCTAGTGGCGATCAGGCAGTTGTAATCAGCAGGCTTTCAATTCTCCGCAGTCGACCGTTTATAAAAACTTCATTTCGGCACTTCATATTAGTTGGACGTGTTATAATTAAAGAAAAAACTTTTCAAACATTTTTTATTACATGCTTATATTATTGAGTAAATGATACAAAGGATGAAGCTTCCGGTATTATTCAATCCCTGGGAAGTGCGCGATGCATTCGACTACATTAGGCATCGTTAGAGGTGCCTGAATTCATATCTAAGCTATAAAGTGGCTTGACGCCGTGGCATGCTGGATGTATCAAGTGAGTGCTGGTATCCTCGCCGACAAATGTGCTAACAATTTGCCGACAACGGAGGAGTGGAAAACTTGGTATTCCTAGCACGCGAAATCGAACAAAGAAACACGTGTTTATTGCAACGACCTTTAACCACTGCGCTATACGCGACCTGGCATTGCTGAATACTTAAATCCATTTCGAATTCCCGAAATCTCTAGAATCTACGCATTCAAATGTCCGTTGTTCACGTATTAGCAGTATACAGATCATTAGAATTGCATATATATATATATATATATATATATATATATATATATATATATATATATATATATGTATATATATATATATATACATGATTGTTCCGTCTCTACTAAGGAAAGTACTGGCGTTAGCATAATTTCTATTTGACTGGTAATTTACTGTTCGTACAAGACTTTCTGTGAATTATGAAGTTAAAAGTGGTCTCTGAAGATATCGCCATATTCAGTCGTAGCGTTTTTATGCGTCGAAATGAGATTTACTACCAGATTTTCCACCTTGCGAGGAGGTTCCAACCAGAACGACAACGATTCATGGTATTAGGTCACCCTTAGCTCATTGTACATTGTACTTTGGACGTCTACGAATACGCCTACTACCTATCCACGGTAGGAAGACGGCAGTCATTGAGAGGGAAGTAGAGTAAATAAGAGTGATTAAGCTGGACTTGTCATATTTTTTATTTTTTATTTTATACTATACGTTTTCACGTCTGTTTTGTGAATCCCAGTAATTTTCACATTCCATTGGTTTCCTCCTATCCATAATCTCCGAAGATCTGCCAACTTTTACACAAGGCGTCGAGTACTGCTTGAGAATTTTCAATTCATCTTGAATGTCGTGGAATGCTGTTCGAGTCGATTCTCACTGGCATACTGTCGGACTGCAGAAAGTGGTTTTTTTTGGACTAGTCCGTACCAATTTTCGGAGCCCAGAGGGATGGGAGGCTTGGTGAGCTTGGAGCGGGATCGAACCAGCACCGCGCGCGCGATGATCGGCATCACTCCCACTGTACTCTCCCGCTCCCCCATCACTGCAATTATTATATATCTTGTCTAAATGTATACACATCGATAGAATATGTTTTGCGATACCTTACTAAAGCATTTTCTCCCTATTCCATGTAATCCTTTATGTCTAGCTTAGAAAATAGCTCCGTTAGATAGAATTATGGTTGTTTTCTTTTTCAGATAAAGGAACAGAAGAATGTAGAAATGAACAGATAAATGAATGAGTGAATGGTGAAAGTATAGGGTGAATGAACACACAACTAAGTAGACCAATTCCAGTTTCGAGTTTGATGTGGACTCACAAGATCTTCATAACTACAAACTACAGGTGTTACTAAAAGATGATACTAACTATGGCACATTTACGTCGAAACCGGTACTTGGCCAGGTGAGCTGAATTCAAGTTTTTTTTCACTAGTTTTTAATATATTTTAATTGGTCACATTCCATCTTCTTGTTTAATTTTAAGATTTTGATTTACTTAGTGGTTTACTACCGATGCGCTTCTTTATACGTTCTTATGGGAGTTCTTTATGAACTTCGGCAATATCTGAGAACGTTGGTAGGAAACAAGTTATGATTGAAAATTAGCTCATTATTTCTTCTATTATATCGTGCTCATAGCTCTTTTATTTTATAACACCCAAGCCAAAAGGCGCGTGTAGCGCATTGTTAGAAGTGCACTGTTATTCCTACTTGGTAGTTGGTTCGATACTGCGTCCCTAGTTCACCCAATCTCTCCGCCGAGGTCGGCAGGTTGTTAACAAAATTGGGCATAACAGGCTTGATCTATCGGTACGTCACCAAAAGTCATTGTGTAGGCCAAATATGAATTAAGTTACGCCTAGTTATCAATGCCTTATGAGGTCGAAGGCATGGCGAATCCTTTAGGGATCGATCAACGCCATCACACATTGTGCAGACCTCAGCACTTCTCTTATTCCATTCTTTTTCTCACATCCATCATCCACGAATGTCTTCAAAATTTGCATGTGGGCTTGAATGCCACTTGATAATGTTGTCCTCTTTATGAATGTATTTAAATTATAATTGAATAGAACTTTGGAATCCTGAAAGGACAGTGCTAGAGCGTTCCTGGTCGTAACCACAAATACTCGCTGCCTTTTATGAACAGGGAAAACTTTTCCCATACAGATCCTGAGCATGTTTGCTTAGCGTGGAACGATGGTAGGATTGATTGGTTGATCCGATGTGAAATTAAACCATTGACCATGTGCGTCTTATTAAACGACGGATTTTGTCACTGGGATACTCGCACTCCTACAGTAATAGTAGTGTCGATAGTACTCAAATTACATTTCCTGGGAAGATGGAGTTTATTCGACGTCGGTGTCGTTTCATCTTTTTGCACTGGATCACACCACACACTTGACACTACTTAGCTTTGTTTCAACAACAAAGTTTGAAGGAAATACTGCGATCGCGCAAAACGAGCAAGAGCAGCAGTGTTAAACGAATCCATCGTTAATGACTCCTTATCGATTTATAAATGACGCGAACACGAAGATCCAACGGTGGACGGTGAGAAGATAGTACTGAAAGGCCTTCGAACTTTTGCCGAGCCAACTCATCGTAATCTAAACACAAGATCTGAATATTTATCAAGCGAGATTAAAGAATTTCTGAGAAAGAGAAGACGCTTGCGCGGAGATCCTGTTGCCAACATATAGAACGATATCCATCATTAACGGCATTTGCAGAAATGAAGTGCAGACAGATATTCGTGATACAGACAGACTTGACTCTTCTAGAGGTGGGAAAAAATTGGAAAGCATTGAAAAAGGTCGCAAAGGGTTTTTGTGATTACAATATTCTGTTTTCTAACTCAAAACACCGACTTTCTATAACCTCGGCATAGATAGTTGATACATTTATTTATATGATCTTATAAACTGATGTTTTGCTGATGCGAGGGTGGTATAAGTCTTCATTGTCGTTGCTGTTGTTGTTGATGTTGTTGGTCGATGGCTGACATTACGGCGATTTCGCCTTCCTCAGAGCCTGGACGTATTTTATATTGGAATACTTTAATTATTCGGTGGAAAAAAGGCCAAAGTATTAATGAAGATCAAGCTTTTCAACTGACACTTTTTTGAACAGAAAGGCTACTCACCGTGATGTTACGAGTGAGACTGGCCCACGCGTTGTTCACGTGGGGTCGCGAGCACGACACACCCTCGGGGTCAAAATATCATTTTGAAATGGGGCGCCAGGTCACGTGTGATAGTGAGGCATTCGTCTTTCCGGTTCATCTTTGGGTTTTGAAGTTTATCTAAAATGCCTCAAGAGTTTTGCGCGTTGATGTTTTCGATTACTGCGCTGGGATGCGCACAGTTACTTCAAAATCATCGCCGTTGTGCTTTTGTGCCCTAAGCGTGCCTAGAGGAGTGTTTTGACGAATTTTAGTTTTCCCATTTAGATGTTCTTTTATGCGGACACAAAGTGGTCTACCCGTTTGGCCATTATATTCCTCACCGCATGCGTTACAAGAAATCAAGTATATTATACCTGAACTCATGCAATCCCCGTCTGTCCCGGTTGGACAAATCATGCAGTTTTCTGTTAGCTCAGAACTAATACTATATCGTTGGAAGTAACTGAATGCATATTTGGCCTTTACAATGACTCGTGATGTCCTACCGATGTATCGAGCCAGTGCTGCTATCCTCCCAGACAAGTCTAGTACCAATTTGCGGATCCTGGAGGGATGAAAAGGCTTGGTGAGCCATGGGCGCGGGATCGATTCCACTTGTGTGTCGCAGTGGCGCCTCCAGCCACTGCGCCACACGCACGCTGTTACTTAACTAGTAGCATCAGCTCTCATTCTTGTATTTTATGTACTAACAGTATTGAATAAATATTAATAGCAACAATAATATAATCATCGTGCTGATGTCTTCATGGTCATTGCATTTCAGTTAGCAGTTTAGTTTTGACTTGTATTTCTGTCATGTCAACGGTTTTTAGTATTTTTAGATCAATATTCGGTTAAGTATGTTGGATGCACACGCACTTCCTCAACAGTGGCTCCGATTAGAAGCCGAACAGAGTTAACGAAGCGCGCTGCTTATTTGTAGTGTTTAATCTCATCTCTATGCCTCTTTTCATTGAATACTACTGAGCTGAAGCATTCTGTGACTGAGTGTGTGTAGGTGTGTTGTTGTTGCCATTGTTGTTGTTGTTGTGTTTGTTGTTGTTATTTATCGATGGTACGCTTCATTACTTATTCTGCGCCCGATATTATGATTTCGGCTGTTGATAGGTGAATTTCCATGAAGCGACTATTATGGACGAGGTAGCAGTGACAGCAACACATTCTAGCGCTCAAAGGGCCTTAACGGTCAATGAAAATCTCAACTGACAAAATTGCTAAACTGTCTTGTCGAACTGTGAAGCTGTTCGGCCTCTCAGAGGATTCAGAGAAGAGTTCGTTATTGTTTGAAAACACTTTTGTTACGTTTCGAGTTTGAAATAGTGACAGCCTGTAAGAATAAATATATTTATGCAGGTTTACTCGTCAACACTACAACAAGCACTGCCAAGTTTTTCGTGAAGCTCTTCATTAAACGGTCATTTTTCTTCTGTATTTTAGTAACGTTGCTCTATTTTCTTGCTCTGGTCAGGAACTTAAGGTTATGCCTAGAGAGAGTTAGTGATCATTTTAAAACAACTGTAAGAAAGGTCATGCTCCCACTTTCACTCCGCAAAGCGCCCCCACCAATTCTCTTTCAATTCCAACTCACCTAACTTTGTAAGATTTCGGTGAGATTCAAAACGAAATTTATATTACGAACAATTTCTTCAAGAACGCGACTGTATTTTAGCGATTCAAGCAACGATTACTTTATTAATATAGTTGAGCCTAAAAGAACTTAGAAAATGCGGTCCGGGCAATTGCATTTATGGACCAAGATAGAGAGACCTACGTGGGCGTGATCTCACCGAGCTTTGCGCATGCATGCGTTGTGAGAAGATGTCATTGGAATCGGAGTGTAAGCTATTCTAACAAGCGCTGTACATCTTTCTGATATTCTGTTCATTAAGTTTTACGTGACATTTATCGTCTTGTACATCTTTCTCTAGACGTAGCTGATTTAATAATCAAGGGAGATTTCAGAATAAATGTTTGAAACATTACGTATTCGACTGGCGCAATGAACTGTTGAAGGGAGTATGAAGCTTCCACTGTATGAATGTTTAGGCGGTGCTTTCGTTCAGGACCAATGAAGGGGAAGTAGGGATGCTCTGATTGGCCATTCACCACTGAGTGATTGATCGTATTTTTATTGACACCTACCGATTACCATACGGTGTGATGCGCGCTAGTTTTCATCGAAGCTAGGAATCGCTGCCATCCTAGAAGATTCAAGTCGCAGGAACCAAATGTCTCTCCGATGTACCACAGAAGTTGACAGACTTCGAAATACCCTTACACGGGAATCTCAGTGTACAATTAACTTGATCAACTCCACGAGTGGTGGCTGCAGCGCATGCAAATGGGACTGGTAGTAGCACCATCACTTAAGCATCGAATAGATCAAAATCAGGCATGAAATATCTAACTGAAGGTAACAATGACGAAATTATGTGGCTAAGACAAGTGGATCGCGCGCTTGTTAAGGATTTCTACGATGCTCCATTCTTTTTTCCTCTCCCACGAACGCACGTGGTTTTCATGAATACCATCACACTTGGGTAGATGCTTCCTTCTTTCCTGGGCGTACAAAAGACCTCAGTAGATTCTCTGCAATCTAACAAATCAAAGAGCATCAAATTTTTCAACCCAAGCAGTGGCGCATTTGAGATAGTACATGCTTGATACGGGAGCAGTTTCGCCCAGGCGTACGTTGCTGCTAACTAGACTGTGACACTGTGGACCGTCGACTCTACTCATGGGCTCTCTTGAAGACGAAGACATCGAAATGCTAGTTGAATAAATCTATTTACCAACCTCGTGTAAGCTCAACAATTAAATACTCGTCGATAAAATTTTCGTCTAAATTCACAAAAAGACTTTACAATCGACTCGATGGCTTTTCTTCTGTGCACTTGACGTCCCGGGATTCACACTCTTGCTGTCATTGTATTAATACGCGTCACCCTCCGGGTGACCTGATTTTGGACATTTGACTTGTGTGGTCTAATAGTTAAAGAAGCGGAAATAAAAAACAGTTAGAGTGTATACATCTTTGCAGGCGAGAAACAAGTTTATGTTTACTCGTTGCACAAGATTCTAGACTTCTACCGGCGACGAAGCCACTGAAGGCAGTTTCAGCACTGGCTTGGTTTGCAAAGGATTACTTGAACAAAAAGTGACCGATATGTTTGAAGAAGTGGCAGTCAGTAGGCAATCGGTACGATGAATATGGTGGACAAGGCAACGTTTGGTATCACAGGTCGTTCAACCTTTGCAGCGTCGGTGGTGCGGCTTGCTGTCATAGGTTATTGTGGAGAATAATTAGTCCTTTTCCGTTGATCAATGGAGGCACAGAAGTTTCTGATGCACTTCATCGAGCCAATTGTGGCCGATTCGTGGACATCCATTCGTCTAGCTTCTTCGACTTTCAAATATTCTTGACATGCTCTGAAACAATTCAGGCATCTATATTCACTTATTCTGCAAGCTCTCGAACAGTTTTCCGTGTATCTCCTTCCAGTTCATTGATTGCCGGGCAACTATAAGAAGCATAGCCATAGAGTCGAGCGTTTGCTGCCCTCTTTACTGCTTCCTCAGTGCTCTCAAAGCTACTCATGCTACGCGTGGTTGCTAATGAATCACCAACTGCAGTACGTTTGTCGTAATGATCTCGACGAAAGTTGTTCAGACGAGATCGTCTTTAGGTTGGTTCCAATAAAATTTTCTGCGTATACAAAGTAAACTTTTGCAAAAATCTTTCACACCCGATATTTATTAGCCGTGCTAGGTGCGTTGCATATGACCACGCCTCATCTTTCTTCTATTATCGAGCAACTCCACAGTGGTAATGGAGATGCGATCTGATTTTCTTGCTTGAGGAACTGAGCGCATTTGGGCACAACTTTTAAATCATTCTACAAGCAGCTTGCAGTCTTCATTCGGGTCTTCTTTAACCTACCAGTCACATTTGGATAGGGTTTCGATCAGAATTTTCATCTGTTCTGCAATGGCTGAGGTTTCTGCGCATTTCGCCTAATCAGAGCCTCAGGAGGTCAAATTGAATGCAACCTAGTCAGCCAAATGCTTCCATAACATCAATAGAAATGTTCATTATTCAGCTAATATAAAGCGGAATAAGATTACGCGCGGCTGTAGATGCTTAGTTACTCACTCAGTGCTACTCTCGAGTTTCGATGATGTTGATCATGCTTAAACCCTGAGGGTGTTCGCGCTCCCGTAACTCCGTCAATTGCATGCATTCATAAGCTAATCCTCGCTGCGCTCCTTCTCCCCTCTTTTTACTTGACGACGTCCATTGTAAATCATAGTCATTTTCGCTCAAATGTTTTGCCTGTCAGTAATTTACCTCCACTTATTATTGCGCTGTTGCTTAAACTGTGAAGAAGTTCGAAATCTCTGAGGAGTATTTTAGCTCTAATCAGGAACAATTCCACGAATAGTCGTCAGATACAAATTGGGGAGATCTAGATAAGCACTGGATTTGTGGTATTCGCTTTTTTTTTGGAATGTTTTAAACTTGAACGAAATCTCAAAGCTAACGCTTTGCGCGGTGTGTAGAGGTACCCCTATGACGCAGATGGATTTGTAATTGCTGTCATATTTGTCAAGGAGAACATAATCGCTGTCTTTAGGCATCCACAGGTCCTCTTAAGTCACCGTATAAGCTAAACATGCATTCAATCACCTCTACCGTCTCACGAATTGAGTAGGATACATGGCTCTTCCTCACGGGATTGATGAACGCCAAACGATTTTACATCATGTTTTATTGAATAAATGTCGTACATCGTACATTCAACTCTTCCAAAGAAACCAGTTATTCTCGTGATTTTCGTTTTCTCGTATATTTCAGTACAAGAGAAGATAATCAGATAATTTTCTGGATATGCAGAAATGGAAACCAAGCAGTGAGTAGCATTTGCATGAGACACCTATCATCTTTCACGAAGAACCGAGAGGCCGAGGTATTAACGTAACGGCAATCTGTCATTTCTTCTGTCTTTCTCTTAGTGACACTTTTGCTCGTTGGGCAATTTTGGCTTGTACTTTTCTATATGTTCTTTCACATAACCTCCAGTTCCTTGCTTTCCAGCCGTTTCATTATTCTCTTCCCAAATGGTCACCATTTGTCTCAGTTCACGTTATTCTCCTGGTATCATTGATAACGCCGACCGCTTTGTTCTATTCCTGCTTCTCGTACTTGAATTTCGGCTTCAGTTAATTAGTTCTCTTAATTCTCGTTTCTTGGCTAACTTTCTGTTTCTATATTGATAGGGTTACTTCGGCATGTTTCACCAACCCCGTTGTTCTTTTCCCTGCTTTTTTCCGCTTGCATGCCATATAAAAAGAACGCTGGTGCAACAGCTAGAGGCTGTTCGAAAACGTTCTCATGTAGTGCAGTCAGTAGTTGTTGTGGTTTTGATGAGCAGCTAACACGTTTGTGCGAGACCCAGTCCACCAGGGTTGACGCCTAGAAGCATTTCGTATTTCGTCTTTCTCATATGCCGAGAGATGGGATCACCAAAACTTCTCATTATATATGTGGGATCAAACTCATTATATTATATTATATTATTCCATTATATGGAATTAATAACGAAAATATTCCACATCAACCTTTTTTCTTTCCGCAATCCTCGTTTCGAACGTTGAAATCTCCACTAGAGAAAAAACCACCTAGAATTCCTCCGTCAGAGGTTCGAGTTGCGATATAAAGCACGAAAGAGGCACAGCTTCAGGACCTGATGACAACACTGTCGACTTCCTTAGAGCGAAAAGCCACAGTTAACATCTTCTTCTCGCAAACTTTATGGGCAGCCTACCTTCAAAAAGGGAAAAAATCCCAGACCAGTAGAGGGCGTCGTGCATTGTCATCTTGTGTAAAAAAGGTGACCGAAGGGTAACTATTGTCCGATATGGATAAAGGATTTTGCTCCATGGACCACATCCAAACTGTGTCTAGCTTCATCGAAGTATGTCGGAATTACCACCTGCTCCTACTCCTAACCTTAACCAGCTCTGAAAAAGCGTTTGACATTGTCGGCACGAATGCAATCCTAGCAATCCTATCAGCACTCGTCGACCAAGCAGTAGACCCGTCCTACATAAGAATTCTGTATGACTGTTGTCGAAACTGCACTACGAATATACAGCTCTTCCCAACCGCTTACCATACCCATAAGAAAATGTTTGACAGGGCGAAACAATATCGCCAGACCCGTATTGCCGCAAGGGGATGGATAATGAAGTCACTCGATTTGTATGAGAAGGGCACACGCACAGATGGAAAATTCCTATCAAACGTTCGTTTCGCCGACGACATAGTCATCTTCACAAGAAGTACCAGCGAAGCAGAGACGATGATTAATGAGCTCAACGAAGCGATGAAAAAAGATCGGACTAGGCCTAAATCGGAAGGAGATCCAATTCCCTAAAAACCCATGTTGCGAAGGCCAAAAAAATTGCACTGGATGGCTCACTGGTTGCAGAGACCAACTCGTACGTATACCTTGGGCGATCAATGAACATGGAAAACAGCATGAAGCAGGAATTAGACGGAAGAAGAAGAGCAGCTTAAACCGCATTCTGGCCTCTCAAAGAAGCCATCTACCAACTGACGAACCCAAAAATCTGTGCTCACCTTTTTCGATTCAACGGTTCTCCCAGCCCTCTGTTATGCTGCAGAGACGTAGGCCGACACTTCAGTCTCGTCAGGAATACTCCCCAATACTCACAGAGCCCTTGAGCGATGACTTCTGAAACACAACCGACACTCTCAGTATCTAGCCGGAATGCGAAGCTCTTATCTCCGAAATATGTCACATCTTCGGGATCCAGAAGAATATACATCGATAGCGAAACAGAGATGGGCCGGTCACATAATGAGAAGAAGGGATGACGGATGAAAAGAGCTGTAGAGTGAACTGCACGAGAATGCAGGCGTCTTCAAGAATGGCCAATTACACGTTGGGTGGACGTGAACGTAACCAAAATTATGCTCGTGGCTGCAGGTGTTTTACAGATCACGCTATGAGACTCGCACGCATCACATACTCCAACGAAACCACCACCATGGACGACTGTCCAATAACTCGCGAACACAGACCGTCCAAGTATCCAGGTATCCATATATCGAAAAGGTCGCGTACGGTCAAACAGCCCCACAATCCCAACGAAACTCGTACACCTAAATTTTTTATCGAATGCTAAATATTTTGTTGAATAACCACTATTTCCATTCTCCGCATTTAAAATATGAGAGCGCTCGCACGAATCTCATATGTGGCTGGAAATGTATCCGTGTCAGATCAAGAATACTAAAAAGTATGTCCTTTTTAAGTCACCGAAATAGTTTCGAAAATGAAATGAAATTTGTTTAGACAGTGGCGATTTCCAGGTATGCCAATACGTGCGCACGGTTCGGACATAATTCATAACAGTTCCCAGGATCGACTTTCTATTAACCTCGGCATTGGAATATGAATGCGTCGTTTTCTTGTTCAGCAATCGCGAGGTTGTTAAACAGCATACATTTACTTTCATAGAAAAACGCAATACAATACAACAGTAGCTGACGTTTCGGCAGTATCGCCTTCTTCAGAGCCTGGAAGGGTATACTGACATACAATTTACTAGGCCAAACGCTTCAGTATACCCTTCCAGGCTCTGAAGAAGGCGATACTGCCGAAACGTCAGCTACTGTTGTATTGTATTGTGTTTTTCTATGGAAGTAAATGTATGCTGTTTAACAAACTCGCGATTGCTGAACAAGAAAATGACGCATAATTCATAACACTTTTATTTACTGCTCATTACTTTTTTTGAACGCAGAGTGTTAGGTGAAATGCAACCTGGGACAGCAAGCCATATTCGAACACGCGACTACTCTTTCCGAGAGCTCATGGGTTACCCACTGCAATACTAATGGGCTTTCTCTGAACCAATTTTTAACCTAACGGTGCCATCAGCAATCATTCGTCAACGGGAATGATCTGTCAAGCACAAATTGGAATTGAACCCACTTAAACTGAAGCCGTAGTATAAGTCACAATTATAGTCGCCTTTTTTATTTACTGCCTATTCCTTTCATGACAGAGTATGCTTGAAATACTTCTCCACTGACGCTGAGAAAAAATTTATGAGAGAAAGACTAAACGAAGGACTCATATAGTGCGGTGGTGAACGCGTTACTCCCCGGAAAGGACAATAGCGCATTCGTTCCCCACCGCAGACACCTGCGGTCCGGAATTTTGCAAATACCTCAGCATCACTGTGGTTGTTTCACACGTAATACCCTGGCAGGGAATATTGTAATAGGCAGTAAAAAAAAGTTAACATCGCTATACTTTGGATTTTTTGACTGCTGCGTCGGCTCAAGTGCGTTCAGTGCCCACTTGTGCTACACAGATCATTTTCGTTGAAGGCTGATTTCTGATAGCACCGTTAGGTAGAAAACTGGCTGAGAAAAAAGTAAAGCAAAAAGCCTCATTGGTGCAGTGGGTAGTGCGTGATCCCCAGAAAGGTTCTGAAGGTTCGAATCTGGCCTACGATCCACGTTTTGCGAATATCTCAGCTTTATTGTGGTTGTCCAGAAACAGTTTTTTGATATTCTTTCGTACTCATAAGGATCATACCTGAGTTTTACATAATTACATTTTACATGTTATGTTTACTCTGAAGGACTACGTTTGCCCTCCA
Organism: Angiostrongylus vasorum; assembly: GCA_018806985.1. NCBI lineage: Eukaryota > Metazoa > Nematoda > Chromadorea > Rhabditida > Metastrongylidae > Angiostrongylus > Angiostrongylus vasorum. The sequence goes on from JADANN010000336.1 coordinate 171,220, forward strand.
CCATCTATCGAATTAAGTACTAACGAAAATATCATAGATATCATGAATAGTGTTATGAAAAATACCATAGAAAGTAAAACTTTACTATGTGTTCAGGGTGAATGAATCCTTTAGGGAAGGCGAAAAAAAAATTGAGCGCATATTTGGCCTATATTATAGCTCACAAAGGTTTTCTAAAACGTACAAAAACAGTTTCTTTTTGCACGCACAGATGAGCTTGGAACTAATTTGATTGAAACTGAAAAGGCGAAGTTCTTCAGGTCTGGACGTTGGATGAACTGTTCACTATGGGCATCTCAGCGCACCGCTAACCACTGCGATACATGTACCATGGTTGATCGTATTCATCAAAGTAACATTCCAAAAATAGCCAAATGCCGTTTAAAATTTTCGAAATTTCAGGTTGGTTGTTTGGTGAATGTAAAGTGGAATGAGATTAGGTGTGGCCGTTGATGCTTGGTTACTCAGTGCTACACTCGACTTCTCAGAAGTTGATCCTATTTAAGCGCAGAGGGTGTTCGCGCTCCCTTAACTCCGTCGATTGCATGCATTCATATGCTAATCCACGTTGTACTCCTCTACCAGTCTCTTCACCTAGCCGACATTTACAATTGTAAATCGTAACAATTTTTGCTCAAATGAAGTGCCTCTCCGTAACTTCCAATTATTATTGTGTTGTTACTTAAAGCTGTGAAGAAGTTCAAAATTTCTAAGAACTACTTCAATCATAACTGGAAGTAAAATATTTCCACAACTTTGTGGCACAAAAGACTGAGAAGATCTATACAAGCATTAGACTCGTGGTGTTTTGCTTTTGTAACTTTCAAAAACGCTTCAGCCAACCTCATGCAGGACACGTTGTGCATGCTATTCTGGCATTCAGTAATCTGTAGAAGGTCGTCAAATCGTATTTTTTCGAGCAGAACCATGTCTTAAAAGTGTTAGTATGGCCGATCAGCTTGGTCGATCTTTTCTCTCAGCTACTCATTGTACTACTCAAAGAAGAAGTTCTTTTACCGGAACAGGAATCCTTGATAAGTTTAGACTCGCGTACAAGAAAAAAATCACAACATTCGGGTGGTGAATTTGCCGAGTTGGTCTTATTTCACTAGAGGTGCTTTCTGTGGAATAAGAAGAGTCGCGTGACTGAATTGGAAAGGGCACCGTAGAAAATCCTCAAGCTATCATCCCTTATCGGGATTCCAAACAGTGTTTGAAAACTGAGTGAAAAACGGTTCCAACATCAAGAAGGGCATGACTACAATAGGAAGCTCCGCTTGTGAAAAGGATTTAAGGTAAACATTTCTACAATCACGGTGACTGCATCATAGCTATATTTGGATGGCGCTGTGGAAATGGGGAGAGCCCTGAAACTCTGTTATACGATAGCTTCATATTTCACCACTTGACTGCTTTAAAAAAATTCCTTTTTTGGGGGAACTTAGGAGTAGATTTAACGAGGATGTTCCACATTTCTTTTTCCCAACTACTGAGCGCCATTTCACTGAATTCTAGAGATGGAGTGGTTGGCGTAGTATCAATCCAAGTCCTACAGCTCCAGTCTGCAGTGAATGTTTCATACTCTTGATTCAACAGGGGTATTTTACAAGTAACTAGAGCAAACTGATTGCCAGAGGGCTTTGCTACAGCCAATAGGAGATCTAAGAAAAGAACTGGATGCTGGGTTGAAATAAACCACATAGCAATTTCCCCGTTGTTTATGGGAAGCTATGCAATTACCTATAAGTGCGATTATACTTTCCAAGTAGGATAATTGAGTTTCACACGAACTATGCGACGTGTTTTATCCTCATAGGTTATCGTAAAAGCCAAATCTTCCCTCCTCCGCAATGATTCCTTCTATTCTTACTATTCTTGCTGAAATGCTGATAGCTTGCTTGTTTTGTTTTGCTATGGGTTGATTTTACATTCTTATGTCAGTTTGAAACAAGTGGAAAGCAAGGAACAAAGGGGAAGCGTGAAATGAGATTGAGAGACTGGATGGTGAAAAGCTCACAAAGGTTCTGAACGGAATGACTTTTTGCGCACGTGGGCCACCTCATTTCCTTCATCGAGAATTCAGCGCGCTCGGTTTGATGATGATGACAACGGCAAAACAGCCACTTCAGCCCTCGCTGTCGTTCGGTCGCGAAATCCAAATCAAGCTTCCATTCCTCGAAGTTTTTTCCGGAGATCTTGTAGAACTGCTACTAGTGAATCGTATAGGAAATGTTAGCGATTGAATAAGCTTGTACTGTAACATTTCGATTAGACTTCTATTTCTCATTGCTGTCGTCAGAATTCGAACAGTCGCTCATCTGATATCGTGACTGAAGGTGGGTGAGAGGCTTCGCTCTAACTTGTGGCGCTTTCTAGTACTTTGGGATTTGGGATGTTAAGGATTCTTAGCTGAAAGCATCGTCATTTTTCTGTGATTTTTCCAGTTGGTTTTGCGCTTTTTTAGAAAACTGTTTAATATTCCTTTGTTTAACGAATTATAAATGTACATCTTTAACTTTCCTTCCTTCCATCAGTTTCGAAGTCACGTATGTCTGCAACCGGCCAACACTTCAATTTTTACTCGCCAAGAACTAACGGACCAAGTGTATTTTCTATCCTTCCAAGCCTTCGAATAATTCGATTATCTAAGGCTAAACATTCGGTATATGCTTGCATCTATCAGCCTTCTACAGTTCTTTCGTACATAACGCTTCATGTTATGGCTCTTTACAGTAGTTCTGTTTCATCTTTCATGTCGATTCAGTTTTCATCATAACTGTTTAGTTTCCGATGTCCATGTCCCTGGTGTCGTCCAATTAGCAGCTCATCAAATAATCCTTCTGTGGAGTCGACGGAATGCGCTTCCAACTGATGCTGATGCTCATCTGCTTCTCCACTGCTTCTCGTTACCACCACGCCAACGACGATGAGCTACACTTCTCCAACGACGAAAACGTCTGCACGCACTTTCCCTCTTTCTTTCTGCCTTTTTAAATTTTTTTCAGAACGCCCTCTTCAATATGTTGGCTTTTCTCCCTTTTTTTTCTGCTCTGCTCCTTTTAATAATCTCCAAACCACTTAGATATGAAAAAATGAAATGAGGCAATGAAAAAACAAAAGTCGTACGTTGAATATGAATTAGCGTCCGTCTTACTTCCCACTTAATAATCGCACTTGTTTCGTTTTCCATCCCCCCAAAGGAATGTAGTGAAAGTCTATGTTTATAATAAAATGGTGAAGTTGAAGCTGAAGCTTGAAGCTCTCGGCGTTGATCAATCCCTGAGAGATGCTCCATGCATTCGACTTCATGGAAGATCGTTGGAGGTGATTGAATGCGTATCTGGCCTTTATAATGGCTCGTGGTGACCAACCGATGTATCGACCCAGTGGTGCTGTGCTCCCAGACAAGTCTGATACCAAATTGTCGACCCAGAGGGATGGAAGGCTTGGTGGGCCATGGGCGCGGGATCGATTCCACGTGTGTGTCGCAGTGGCGCCTCCAACCACTGCGCTACACGCGCCATAAAATGGTAGGAAACTTTAATCTATAACTTCGAATGCATACAGTCTAGTTCACGGAGCCTTTTTGACCAGGATAAAGGCCATTTAGAATCCACATGGCGACTTTCTCAGTCAGTTATGGAGTTAAGAAGGCAGGTGATCAGTTTCCTAATGAGTATGTGAGGTGGACTGCGTATGCCAATTCTTTCAATCCTTGTCGTATGATTTTCTGGAATAGCAGCAAAGCGATTTTTTTCCCAATGAGCTTCCATACTGTTGGGATTTCGCCCCGATTGGAAAAGAAGTGATCGATCATTCTTTGCCAAAAGTGAAAGAGGTGGTCATAGCTTTCTTCTGATGAGAATTTCCTTCCGGGAGTCTTTCAGCGCAGCACCTTTGTCCAAGCCAGCACAGAACTTCGCCATTTGTCGTGCAAAATCCCTTTTTTGCGGTTTATTAAAGCGCAACCAAGAAATCGGTGACTATTGTTTTACTATAAGAAGGGCACATTGCTTCTCGAATTCCTCCTCCACGTTTCAATTTGGTTGAGATGTTTTGAAATTACTGTCTTACTTGCGTCTAGTTCTTCGAAAGATATGGAATCGCGTTGTTCCTGGATATACTTCAGTTACAGTTAACGTCTTCAAGTGGCCATCATTAATGCAGGCGGATCGTCAACAGTTCTCCCCATCTTCATCGTATTACCCTGACGTCTTCAAAAGCAACGAACGATGTATTATCTACCAGTGAAGTGGCCACCGTATGTGGTTCTCCAACCTCTGAATTCGTATGCAGAAAACCACAATGAGAATGAACACCGAATTCAGAGGAATTAAAAACTTGGGCTCAGTTTCTACTGTTTCATCGATTTGCCGTCGACCTGCTGCTTCAGCAAGGACAAGCTTTTTGCATGCAAAATGCTCGAAAGAGTAGTAGTTCCAGATTCAACTCAAAAGCTGGCGTCACGTAAAATGTTATGCTATGGGTATTTGGAAATGATACAGGATAAAGCGTTCGGCGTTGATCCGTCCTTGAGGAATGCACCGTACACTCAGCATCATCGAGTATCGTAGAGGTTGAAAGCTTAGCTGGCTTACAAAATCACTTGCGGTGGCCTACTGATGCATCAAATCAGTCCTTCCAGATGCGTTCGGTACCAATTCACGGAACCCATATGGTTGGAGGGCTCTGTGAGCCTGAGTTGTGGAGTCGAACCACCGATCGATCCAGTGTGTATTGCAGGGTACCGCCCCACACACTGCCTATACTTACATTGTTTGAAAAGAGAATAATGTTGTAGAGAAAATTTTGAACTATTTCCGAAGGTCGACAAGGTTTATGAAAAGAATCGGCATGTAATTCGTCGTTTTCAGGGCCCTCGGATTGTTCGCCATAGCTTCTTCAAGCAGCATTTTCGTCTTGGGTACAAACTAAAGTTGTTCTGTGAAGCCCACGGAACTCCTTTTACCTGATGTGCGATGGTATAAGGATGGTGTCGAAATACGGCTTCGACCAGGCATACGAGTACATTTGCATGTGTTTAAATAATTCACTCTTTGCCTTGATTTCTTTTCTTAGGTATTCAGACTCGTTTTTTTTTGCTAGAACTTTTCCGTTCATCGTCACTTAATTCCCTGCAGTTGATCGTCATGTGATAGAAATTTAGACTCCGAAGACCCCGAATGGCTGCATAGTTGTTTACGGATGTGAAAAGGAGAATTGATCAGCTGAGTTGACAATTCGGCTTATGCAGCGCTTTTCATGATCTTCAACATTGGTCGAGCATTTTGAAACTTTCATCCGTTAGCATTTGTTGTAGCATCGCAGTCAGTTGACAAGGAAGCAGTTAGGGGAATCTCGGATCTACTCATGTCCTTCGTGAGCTATAACGAAACAATTTCGTTACCAGAATATCATCATTCTACAACGATATTAATATCGCCGTAAAGAGAATGCTTTGACAAAGCAATACGATATTTATTTACAGCTACCTCTGAGAACGCCATGCGAAGATTGAAATGGGACAGCATGGAAATGAAAGTCGATGCATGGCACTTCCACCACCACTGCTTTGCTGGTGTTCTGATAATATCAAACAAAACGGAAAGAATGCTGTGAGACTTCGGTAATGCTCAGGGAAGAACTGGCAGTCGATGAAATCTCAAAAGAAAGATATCAGTTCATGAAGAACGGATTAGTTTCATATGTCCCATTCACGCTCAACAGAACGAATATCTCCCATTACTCCACCTATATTTATAGGTCGGTCAACCAACATAATAAATGATTTAGGTCCTTTTTTTTCCTGAATTGACCAGAAGTAAGCGAGCGGTTTGTGGAATTTTCATGAAAGTCAACGATGAAGGGAAGAAAACAAAGAACACCCGACTCCGGGCCAACCTTTCCCACTCCACGGTTCTCTCTGCGTTGACGAGAGGACTATGGTGGAAGTATTTCTTATCACGAAAATAAGACATGAAATCCGATGTCCCTAATGTGTCAAGAATCGAAAGTCAAAAACGGTAATAGTCAAGCCAAAATGTCAAAAATTGGCTGGGACGGACACATGATGTGTCTGACCGAGAACTGATGGACAAGACCCGTCAGAGCCCGGATCCCCCGGGTGCCAAGCTCGCATTAAAAGATCACCGACTTGGTGGTCAGAGCTCTCGATAACGCCAGAAAACAGATAAAATACTCAGCGAGTTCTAAAAGCGAGTACAGCCCATTGGCTGCTCTTGCACGCGACCCCCTACAATCAGTTGACGATGAACGGGACGACAGAGGACACGGATGACTCCACAACGGAATCTTTTGCTTTTTTACCACAGGTGAAAAACAATCTCAACGAATCTACAAATATAAACGAACGTACACTGCTTGGAAAAGAATTTTTCCTGAGACAATCCTACGAGAGCATTTCGCACTCGTAGTACGTTTTTTCAACAATAATGAAGGACGGAAACTTACATCATATTTCTCCAATAAGAACATGTGGACAAGAACGGTGAAGCTACGTGTTGATCAATCCATGAGGGATGCGCCATGCATTCGACTTCATTAAGCATAGTTAGAGGTGACTAAATGCACAAATGCATTTCTGGCCTATACAATGACTTTCTGCGCCCTACCGATGTATCGAGTCAGTGCTGTTATCTTCCCAGACAGCTCTGATCCAATTTGCCGACCTCAGCGAGACGGAAGGCTTTGTGAGCCTGAGGCACGGGATCGAATGTCTGTACTGCAGAAGGCCTCTGACCGCTGCGGTAAATGCGCACCCTGATGTAATCAGAGACTTCATTAATGTGAAATAAAGATAAGACAATTAATTGATTTTTTAAAATACATATTCTAGGGGTCTGACAACTGAAATTCGATGATTTTGTCGTTGTTCAGTCATTTGATTGCTTGCTTTCTACTAGTAATCATTCTAGTACGTGTGAGATTTATACACTTCAGATTCGTGCTGAAATCACTGCTAATTCCGTGGCCTCTCATATGGAGATCGATCCGGCCGGTGTTCTGGACGCTGGTGAGTACGAGTGCGTTGCCAACAATGCACACGGCTACCATCTACAGCACATCAGTGCTGAAGCTCGTCTGTGAGCCTGAGCTCGACTAGTCATTTCGTCTATTTCAAACCGCCATATCGCACAGCGTTTACAAATTCTGGTCGTCATTCTCGTTTGAACGTGCTGTTAAAACTAGTGCCAATTCTGCTAATTCGTATTTGTGAACGCCAAGGAGAACAACGCTACTTTTTTTTGAACGTATTTGAAGGTTTTTGTTGTAAAATGATGTCAGAATTCATAGTGTCACTGGCTTTCTTGTGCATAAAAATATCAATTCTGTAGAGCAGAAATCCTGACTAGGCGACACCCTGAAAATGACTGCTTGTACTTATTTTTTTCAACTTGGCCAAACGGTACTGTAAGATCCTTATGAGATTTTCTTTTAACGCGATAGACAATTTTTTGTTCCTCTTAAGGTTGCATAACGTTCTCAGTATGTTTTAGTACCATACGATTGAGGAATTTTTGTAAGATTTTACTCTATTAGTCAATATGAAGATTTGTTCGTGTTACTATATTTGCTACATACACTTAACAAGAAAAAAAGAAAGGAAACTTCATGATGAAGAAAGTTTGTAATGCTCGTCATAGCACTGTTATGCAGAGATTTCCAGATGAAAAGCACTGGAAAGGAGCTTTATGCGTAACGACGGCCTGTACTATCGATGTTGAAAAAGCTCATGGTGTGAAACAAATTTTCTGGCGTCGACGTACTCATAGATACTCACACTCATAGATAACTCATAGATAAACAGTTGTGTCTGTTTATTTTCGGTGATATCTTTGTCCAGCTTCATTAATGTCTCCATTGTGACGTCGCTGATGAGTCAGCAGTAGCACCTCTGTCAACTGTCGTCCCGTTGATCGTCGAGTGACTAGAGCGGGCTCCAATAAATCTTCAACTTTTCTCTATCGAGTGGCAGAGACTCATTGAGCACCATATTTTCGTGAAAAACTCTGACCATCGGGTTGGTGGTCCGGCTGTAGCACGTTTGACATCCTGAGGAATATATTCACTAATGCGTCTTGTCCATCTGTTGTCGTTCATACGCACTACGTGTCCGGCCCACCTTATCATCGACTGTTTGGCGCACAGAACGGCATCTTTGATTTTTTGACCGTTGACACAGGTCGGAGCTGTAGATCCCTTCCCTTGCTTGCGTGACACCGTTCAATAACGCTTAGTGATCTTTCATCCTTCTTACGCAGCGACCAGGTTTCTGACGCACACGTTAAGGCTGGAAGTGCCGTCCAGTCGAAAAGGCGGGCACGGAGTCGGCTGTTCTTTGTTTTCTTCACTATGTCCTCGATGCTCTTGAAAGCTCCCAAAGGCACTGGTTTTATTCTGCTTAACTCTGGAGCTAAGTCGTTCATCGTGTTGATTTCCCGACCTAGATAGAGGTAACTGGAGCATTTGGAGATATTAATTCCGTTGAGCGGTGAGTGGGACATACGTCACCACTCCGTTCCTCATGAACATCGATTTTGTGAGATTTGGTTGATGCCCAGTCTTTCTACATTCTTTATCAAAGTGGGCAAGGATTTGTTTTAATCTTTGGTGTTACATGGACAATGTCGTCAGCAAAGCGAAGATGCTGTAATTGCCGATCATAGATTTTCACTCCCATGTCGTCCCATTCCAGTGTTCGCATGACGCTCTCGAGAGTGGCGGTAAATAATTTCGGCGCGCGATGATATCGCTTTGCCTAACCCCTGTTTTGACGTCGACGTTAATATCGTTGTAGAATGGTGATATCTTGACTAAGGAATTTTTTATACAGCTCACGAAGAATCTTTATACAATGAATAGCAACTCCCTGACTGCACAAGGCTTCATTGACTGCTTCTATCTCAACAGTCAAAAGCCTTCTTTAGATCGATGAAATTGAGACAGAGTGGTCTTTTGTACTCTCGCGATACTTCAATGAGTCCTGCTACAGTGTCGATGTGGTCTATCGTACTGATCTGTGTAGTAATCGTGAATGATTTATCAGCAGTCAACAGTAGTGCAACTTATTCCTCTCAGACATTTCCATGTTAGGAAGTAAATTTGCCAAAGCCGCCTGGCTATTGCAGACTTTAACCTAGCTCTAGCATGACATTTGATGTAAGAAGTTAGAAAAAAGGCGGAGCTCTACACGAAAAAATTATCACAATCTACTACCGCTGTAATGATTAGATGTGGGCAGAACTCGAAACCTAAGTTGGGCTTCGAACCAGTGATTACCTCTGTCGACGTATTCCATGCTATCCACCACACCAACCGGGACCCTTGCTTCGCCTATCATTTTTCTCCTTATCGGTGCTACCAGCAATCACCCGTGAGTGGGAATGATCTGGACGCCACTCAATACAGTTCATCTGAAGCAGCAGTTAAAATCCTAATATTTCCCTTTAATTTATTGCCTATTCATTTTCACGGCAGGGTGCTATCGAAAGTACCACAATCCGTTTTTTTTCCCGTTCTAAATATTAAGGAAGAGTTGGAGAAACTCGTTAAAAACTTTCGCACCAACGTTTTTACATGACCAGTAAATTTCTCCTGCATCTCCTGCATCCAATGAATATCTATTTGAAAATAAGACCTGGATTTTCTTTAGAAAAAGCCTCGAAATGATCTAATCTTTACGAAATCTGATACATAATTCAATTAAGATTACCATAAATCATTTCCGCTGAAGAAGTAAAACCTATAGCTAGAATCACTCTTTCCCTATCACAATGGATCAAGGAGGCCTTTCGTTTCGAATGAATCCCGTCCACTTCGCCATCAATAATCTACTTCTGTCTTGAAATAGTATTACTCTCAACTTCACTTGTGGAAGGAAACCTTGAATCATCTCTCAGCATGGCTAACTTCCACGGCTGATAAATGTCTTACTGTAAAAAACACTCCTTTTGTGAGAGGAAAATAATATAAAAAAATGTCAGAAACATTTCGTGCTACTTGCCACGACGAGGCAACAAAATATTAAATGGAATTTGTGGTTGTTAACTCAACGGACCTCGAAGAGGAAGGATGGTGTAGTCATAAAGACTTTTAGGAACACTTTTAGTGTAAACCATAAATCCCGAACCACTCAGCGGGTGCTTTCTTAACTTCATGCTTGGTTCACTACGTCACACTAAAATCCGATGTTTTCGAAGTCCAAGTGAATGCTTTGCCTTTTCTCATCCCTGACAGAACTCGCATCTTCATCAGTTGAACAACTAAAGCAGCTGCTGACGATGTTAACGTTTTTAGCTTATGGGAAATGACAGCTTGTATTTTTCGTTTTTTCTAAAGACATTTGAAAAACGTTTGAACCAATTGTCAAGCATCTGCTCTTGAAACCATGGAGCAGGATCGTCCATAATAAGTTGATTAAGTCTGGTTGATCGGGCTGTTTTTTGCAAGAAGCGTACTTCTTAACAGTTCATTTCAAGAACTTCTATTCAGTCACATTTTTTCTTATAAAAAAAGTTTAGAAATGGCGAAAAATTGAACGTTTGGTGCATTAGGTGTGATTGGTCATGAAAATAACTATTTGAGGAAGAAGAACCACTAGCGAATTTCTGCTCAATACAAGTATTGGCAACAAAGAGAATTACCGGCTTATTGGTTATTGTTTGGTTTATCGTTAAGTGGTTTACATTGTTCGTCATTATTTACGAGCAAACTGACGTTTCGGCTGATTTCGCGTTCCTTAGAGTCTGGAAAGGTCAAGTTGACCGCAATCTACCCAGCCAGAACACCTCCATAACCAGGCTTCCTTCCTAGGCTCTGAAGAAGGCGAAATGCGCCGAAACGTCATCTTGGTCGTAAATAAAAAATTAAAATAACACTTCGTGTTTGCTCAATTCATCATATCCCTAAAATCATTTACCAGCAGATAAGAAACATTCTTTTCAAAAAAAAAGGTTAAATTGTTCACGTCGAGATTCACTGTTGAGGGTTGCTTGAAGTACTGCTTGTGTCGTGAATGATGCAATGGATGGCTTGATATAATGAATAAACTCTAATAAGATGCCTTTCTGGAACGATAAGTTGGCATGAGGTTAATGAAGATGTTTTTTTCGGCCAACGCTTCCACGTCTTCGTCTTCCTCAGAGTCGATGATCCGAGTCGATGGTCCACAGACGTTCGGCTTTTTCTATGTGATGTGGAATGAGGCAGCCTCACCCACCAGGGTTCTCTAATACGGGACGGTTATTATTGATAATGACTACCTGTTGATAATAATTATTGGGCATCTTGATCATAATCCTGCAATATGTTATATCATCTTCAAGGAACACTCAAAGCCTTTCGAGAACCTGATTCTATCCAGAGAATCCAAATCTCAATGCAATGTACCTCCTTCAGTCCACAAAGGATATTTGCGTCCCAGCGCTGCTATTTTAGAATTCCAAGAAAGTCCATGTGAAGACTGGTCACTTAGTTTGATTAGTTATTCTATGTTTATTTTGGACATTAGTAGTGAAGTGTCACGTCTTTTCAGCTAGCTTGGCGCAAGTTCAAGCCATTCCCATCAACGCAATAAAAGTCGAATATACTGATGTCTCCGCATTTAGTGATATCTTCTCAATTTGGTCGGAACTGTTGAGAAGACTACTATTGGGTAATTTAGAGGGGTACTCTGTCCTCACAAATGTTCAGCTTTAGTTGTGAATCATTAAGGAATCTAAAGCGGACCCTAACCAATATTCCAGATTTTTAGTCAAGCGATTTGTTGACCGCATTACTTCGACTTCTCATTAATCTGAGAAATAAGATAGCTTATTCACAAGTAATATCCAACTGTTGCAGCAGTAGAATTCTTCAAAACTACTCGGAGCTGGCATTGATGTTCATCGTCGAACTGACCATCACCAGCCGGTCGCTCGCCGTACCTACAGTCCATCTCAGTCCTACTCTATTTGCTTCTATTACTCGTGGTATCCACTCCATTGCCCCTTCTTCATTTCATCGTTTCGTATTTGTCTCAATAACTTGACTTTCTTGAGTTGTTCCATGGTTACTAACCAATACGAAGAGAGTTTTTTTAGGCTAATTTTCTCCCATTAAGCAACTATAGGAAGACTCGATGGGTTCCAAAAATTCGCACCGGAAAATGCTTTGGAAAAAAAACGAAAAGTCTTGGGTAATAATTCCCGCATAAGCTCATTGATAAGGTCTAACCTGTTGCTATTTTACGATTAACTAGATTCTAAAAGTGGTCAGTTTCTTAGAATGATCACAATAAACCACTGTTCAACAAGACATATTTATACCAGACTTTTCACCCTACTCTTTTCCACCTGTAAGCTCGAAAAGGTGTGGCGAAAAGGTGATCGGTTCCACGCGTGTGGCACAGTGGTCGGAGGTGCCTGGCAACACACACGTGGAATCGGTCCTGGCACCCATGGCCCACCAAGCCTTCCATCCCTCCGGGTTCGTCAAATTGGTACCAGACTTGTCTGGGAGGATAGTAGCACTGGCCGATACATCGGTAGGCCACCTCGGGTTATTGTAAAAGTCAGATATGCATTCAATCACCTCCAAACAATGCTTAATGAAGTCCAATTCGTGGCGGATCACTCAGGGATTGATCAACGCCGAGAGGTTTATCCTTTATCCTTTAAAGTCGAAAAGCACGAATCGTCGGACAGCCACTATTCCCCTTCTTTTTAGACTAATATTCGGCAGGGATATTCTGATTTTTTCTAGTAAACTCTGAGAGAATTTGTTTTTTTCTAGATGTCATTGTCAATTCCTTAGAATAGAACTTTTGCTATGCATTTCCTTGTCAAATGAGCAGCTGGAGGAAGGCAGCTGTGGAAGCCATGTAAAAAATGAGCTCGTCACTTTGCACGACCCTCCTCAACCGCCGTGGTTGATGTTAGGTTCCACTAAGTTTTTGACTCTTATCGTTTATGCTGGTTTTGCTTTCAGCCATTGTCCGTTTGGAGCGCAATGGAAAGTTTCGCTGGATGTTCCTTTGACGTTAACGAAACATAAACCAAATGTGAATGACCAAATTTTTCACTCACCCTGGGTCGTACCTTAAAATGGAAAGCTACGATACGTAAACACCTCTCTCGAAAGGAACTTCATTTCTTTTAGCAAGTACTCTAGTATTCCATAGTATTAGAAGCGTTAAATAAAGGTGGTTCTGTATTTTCTTCAACGAGTCAGTTCTTCACCTACTCGATGAGCAGGAGACCGTAAAAAAGGATTTCATAGTCCCATTCTCACCTTTGTTCAGTTCAGAAAATATTTTCGCGCTTAATCACATGCCCCTACGTTGTGCAGAATGCTGGCGATTAGCTGTCGTATGAAAAAGAACTTCTGCTGATGAACGATGGAAAACAAAGACAGCTGACAAACTCGTTTTCGTTCAGTTTCTCACGTTTCATTTTTTTTCTTTGGAGTGATGAAGTCTTTTTCTTATCGTTGCGCACTCCACTCTAATCTAATTGAATTGGTCTTCAACTATTTTCTATATTCAGTCAAGATCATTGCCAACTTTCGAGTTGTCGGTGCTCTAAATTTTTTTCAAATTTCTTTTTTTTTCCAAATTCCTCTCTTCTCTTAGATTTTTTGAAACGAAGGCAAAAAAATGTTGCCAAAACATCAGATTTGGTGTGAAAGCGTTAAGATTTTGGCTTTGCGCTATCTTTTTAAACACTTTAAATATTTTTGAGGTGAAGAGTTCTCACCTTACGGGTAATACGGTAAATCTGGAAACTGATGGAATAACGAAGCTCGCTTGCCGAATTCAGGATGGCCTGTGGCTACGCTCTGGTTGTTATGCCGGCTTCACTTGGTTGTGAAAGTCGAGAGGTCTTCGTTTCGGCTTGCTTCCCATGGCAATGCCGTTAAGATACATTTTATGTATCTCACGTCCATTATTTCCGTTTCGCAATATCCGCCGTCGACTTGTTCACACCGTGAAAGCACAAAACATTTTGTAACTAAGGCCATCAAGACCACTTTCCAATTTTTTATAGTAATCTTTGGGCTTTTACCGTAAAAAAAAGGATAAAGCTCTCAGCGTTCATCGATCCCTTGAGGGAGGCGCCATACATTCGACTTCATTAAGTATCGTGGGAGGTGATTGAATGCATATCTGGCCTTTACAATGACTTGCTGTGGCCTACCGATGTATCGAGCCAGTGCTGCTATCTTCCCAGACAAGTCTGGTACCAATCTGCCGAACCCGGAGGGATGGAAGGCTTGGTGGGCAATGGGCGTGAGGATCGATTCCACGTGTGTGTTGCAGTGGCGCCTCCAACCACTGCGCCACTAGCGCCTATTTTTACCATATTATATGGGAAACCTACTTTCCTTTGACCTCTGTATGACTATTCAACATGTATTCTTTCACTGATAAACCAATACGAGGCTGATAAACAACTTTATTTGGCTAATGTTTCGACGCCTTCGTCCTCCACGGAGCCGATGATCCGAGCCGAGGTCCACAACGTAGTTGGTACCGCATTTTTTGAAATTATTTTAGAAAGAATATGCGCTCCTGGAAACACTTCATGTTTGCCACTCATTGAATTTTTTGCTCAACTTTTTCTATTTTCATATATTATTGAAGTTATACAAAACTTCTGATCGTTACTGTAGTTCTAGCTCCTTCACATCGTTCTCCCCCACTAAGATGCAAGGTCTTTTTCACAAAAAAAACCCATACGTAGCGGCGTGTGACCACTTCTTTGACAACCAAAGGAAATCAGTGGCCTTAGTGTTCTAACAGGGACTCTAACATGTCGCTACTAAGATCTTGCCTATGAAGTAATTGGGAGTACACTAAGATTGGGGACCTCCATTTTATCATTTGGTTAGCTGAAGAAGTTGAGGTTAGATGATTCAGCTCTGCTATCCACTCTCTACCCACCTCTGTTCTAGACCAGCTGTCTATCTAACTCTGCAATCCATTCTATGTACATTGTCCATGTCCACATCTCTAAATAATACAGGGAATAAACGCAGGTGTAATGACTAATCGAAATGAATTCGATCAACACTGTTAACCTTCCCTATTCCACAGAGCTCGCTAAGTGGTTTAGTGTATAATGACAGTTCGTAGACATCGAATTACCTTCTGCATTGGAGGATCAAACCCTGTTCAGTCACTAAAACCGAAGAACACTTTTTATATTTCTATCCAGAAACCTAGCCAAGGTTAAACCAATTCCAGCAGCAGCAGAACCCTCGAGAAAACCTATTTTTTTTGCACGACATGTCTTTCACATCTATTGCATGGATCTCAGAGCTCCTCATTTTCGATTCATTTCCTCTCATCCATCATCCACGAAGGTCCCCCACTTTTTTATGTGTAGCTTTAGCTGCTGCTTGAGGATTTTTCTTTCAATATGAATGTCGTTGAATGCTGTCTGTTCGATTCTCGCTGGTGATCCGAGAAAGTCGGACTAGACAAGAGCGGTACCAAGTTCCTGACCCTGGAGGAATGAGAGGCTTGGTGAGCTCGGAGCATGACCGACGCAACACCGTGCCCGTAATAACCTACATCAGTACCATTTTGCTACTCGCCTCTGGAAAACTAACCGCAACGTGGGAAACCTTCCCATTAAACGACAAAGTATACTAAAAATTGGAGGTTACGACATGGTGCCACATTGGGAGAGATCTCAAAACTCGGAAAATAATCCGCACATTCAGAAAAGTGGGAGCGAGGTGAAAAATGTGCTAAGCTTAGCATAGTTATAAATACTGACCACGTAAGTATTTAAGTGCGTTTGCAAGGGTCTTGTTCAGTTGTAACGAACGTAGTAACTGCGGTGCACACGGCCCTGTTTTAGTAGAAATCAACTTCAGATCACAGCCTCACTCATAAAGAGAGTGATGTACATGTGTACATCACTGTCTTTATGAGTCGGATTTCATCTCCGTTATATTACGATCAGACCAAAGTACTATGATGGACTAGCATCTGTGTTCACTTCTGGTCTCCGCTACGTCAATTTTTAAACAAAGAACATTAATGATATTCAGTTTCTTTCTGGCTGGTTGGTCGTTTGTGCGGAAACAATACAATGTACTCTAACATAAATCGGCAACGAACTCAGTTAAGCTGAGGCTGTAGTCTAAATCACAATGTTAACTTCTTGTTTGCTGCCTGTTATAATATCTCATGTCAGGGCATTACGTAGATATGTTTGCCTAAAACTCGCACT
Source organism: Angiostrongylus vasorum (assembly GCA_018806985.1). Classification (NCBI taxonomy): domain Eukaryota; kingdom Metazoa; phylum Nematoda; class Chromadorea; order Rhabditida; family Metastrongylidae; genus Angiostrongylus; species Angiostrongylus vasorum. The sequence continues at coordinate 187,461 of JADANN010000336.1, forward strand.
TCGTACCGAAGATGTACACTTTGCACGATGAATATGGAGACAGTCCAAACAATGATGTTGCCTATGACCGATCCATTTAGTGTGAATTTTCTCAGCAAGTCTGGCAGAGTGTTTCCAATCGCTATGTCTTGTCACTTTCCACATGGCTACTTCCATGTTTTGAGTCCACTGGTTTTGCCCTATTCAAGGAAATTAGCAATTAACCCTGCAGAAATCACAACGACTCCTCAAATGTCTGTGATAAACATCCCATAAACATCAATCGATCTGTTCAGCGAGGAAAAAATGTGGTTGCACAACATATTACTTGCCCTCGAAGTGCAATGGTTTTGCAAAACGACACTGATCAATCACTTCACGACTTCTCTGTCGTCTCTCTTCGATTCGATCTTTTCAGGCTCTTTGACAGGAGACATACCAGGACCACATTGTATCCCACCCTCCAGCTCATTGTTACTTTCGACGAGGAGTCGGTCGATGTAAAATTGCATCATTAATTGCCATAGTTCAAGGCTGGAGAGCTGTATTCTTAAACACTATAATTCACCTGAGGCGATGTACTTCTGGAATGTGACAAGCAATGAATAATCACATATAGACTCCTAGAGTCAGCCATGAAATGAAATCTCTCCCACAAAACTGCTGTGCTTTCAAGTCGAGGAAAACCATCACTGTCCTTATGTGGAGCATCTAAAGTTCAGTATCGAAAAGTGTCATCTATGATGTGAGACCAGTCACGCTGGTTATGTGCTTAAAAAGAATGGTGGACGAGTTGTTGAAGTACGCAGCTGACATGGAATTATCCGTCATCTTACGCAGCGGCCACGCAAAATTGAAACTTGGCTTCGTGCGTTAATAATGTTTTACCGGAGTTTTCAACCTTTTTTTTCTATCGTTTTTGACATCTTGGTTGTCTGGGTAGAAGAAATGCTGCTGTTTTGGAAGAAAGCTCGTCGCTAGACTCTAGACCACCATCAAATTTGTAAGTGTTAGCGAACTTTTGCAGTGACGAAAGGTCCTTGTAAAAAGCTGCCCTAAGACTACAACACCATCCACTTCATAACACGAAGTTTTTTCTTGAATTCATTTGCGGCATGCCACTTCCTTCCATAAATTCCTTGAAGCAGAAGACAAGATCAAGTTGCATTTGGAAGGTGGTGCGGTTACTAAGACCTAGATACCGTAAGTACATGAAGGAAACGAACATGAACATCGCATAACTCAACCACAGATATGATGATTGACTAGTAGGCATTGGAAGTTCCGAATAACCCTTTGCTTCAATGATGACAGCATACTTCCAAAAATTGAGCATCTCCCAGAGACGAGGAAGTAGTCACATACCCAAATGAAATAACCGAAGCAATCATGACATCACTGTTATCGAAATATATTGCTTTTTTGCCTTGCGTAAGTTCCTTGTGAAGATTATCCTATCGAGCAACTCAATCTTAGATTACAAAAGCGGATAAATAGTCCTCTACTTTAAAAGATCTGCATTCTATAAACCTTCGCATAATGATCGATATGTCTCCATATTCTTGTCGAGCAAACACAAGGTGTTACTTCATTCGTTATTCCGTTAAAACTGACGTGTCGACAGTATCTTCAGGGCCTGGAAGGGTATTGATATGTAATTTACTATGCCAAACGCTTCAATCACCTGTATCACCTGTACCTGCTGTAGTCCCGTTGATTGCCGAGTGACTCGGGCGGGCGCCAGTAAATCTTCCATTTTTTCTCCGTCGCAGGAGTAGCCTAGTGGGTTCTTCTCGCTCTAGGGACTCGCCGAGCATCATGTATTTCTTCTGGGCTCTTCGCGAACAACTCTGACCAACGGGTCGGCGGTCTTCCTGCAGTATGTTTGACATCCCGAGGAATCCAGTCACTAACGGCTCTTGTCCATCGGTTGTCGTTCATACGCATTACGTGTCCGGCCCACCGTATCTTCGACTGCTTAGCGTACAGAACGGCATCTTTGATTTTTGATCGTTGACGCAGGTCGCAGGTTCGGATCTCTTCCCTTACTTGTGTGAGATGGGATACTCCTAGCATCGTCCTTTGACTGCCCGTTCGATAACGCTGAGTGATCTTTCATGCTGCTTACGCATAAACCAGGTTTCTAACGCATGCGAGGTCAGGAAGTACCATTTGGTCGAAAAGGTAGGCACGGAATCGGTTCTTTGTCCTATTCATTACATCCTCGATGCTCTTGAAAGCTCCCTAAGCCGCTCGTTTCCTTCTGCTCAGCTCTGGGGCAAAGTCGTTCATCACATTGATTTCCCGAAATAGATAGACATAACTGGAACATTCGGAGACATTCGTTCCGTTGAGCGTGAATGGGGCATACGAAGCTAATCTGTTCCTCATAAACATCGTTTTTGTGAGATTTAGTCGAAGACCAATCTTTCCACAGGCTCTATCAAAGTCGGCAAGCACACGTTCCGCTTGCCTAATGTTTGGTGTTATAAGGACGATATCAGCAAAGCGAAGATGGTGTAACTGCCGACCACCGATTTTCATTCCCATATTATCCCATTCCTATGTTCGCATGACATTCTGGAGGGTGGCGGTAAATAAATTTGACGAGATAGTGTCGCCATGCCTACTGTTTTAACGTCGAAATTAACATCGTTGTAGAATGGTGATATCTTGGTTGTGATTTTTTCTGTACAACTCACGAAGAATCTTTATATACTAAGTAGGGACTCCCTGATTATCAAAGGCTTCCATTACTGTTTCCATCTCAATCGACTCAAAGGCCTTCTTGAAAGTGATGAAAGTGACATAGAGCAGTCTTTTGTACCTCGCGATACTTCAGTGAGTCTTGTTATCGTGTGGATTTGGTCCATCGTACTAAATCCTTTTCGAAACGCTGCTTGCTCACATAGCTGCCCCTCGTCCAGTGTTCTGTCAATCCTGTTTATGATGACTGGAGTGAAGAGCTTGTAGACGGCAGACAACAAGCAGATTGGGCGATAGTTGCACGCTGGCTTATCAGCTCGAGCCTTTCTGGAGAAAGACGTCCCTTGGTGACTTTTCAACTCTCAGCTTTCATAGCGCTAGCGTGAAGATGTTGAATGAACCAATCGTATTCTTCGTCGATGTTATCGACAACGGCATCTTCCCAACGGCCGTCTAATGAACTGAATAAGTCCCATTTTATGGTGGTTCTGGGACTTCGGTTTTTGAATTTACCGGCTTTTTTCTCCTTTCCACGAGAAATAGAATCTTGCACAAGGGAGACGGTGGTCTAATCTTGTGTGGAATTTTGGGACAACAGCGTCATCGGTTAGGCAAAACCTTCTATTTACTATGATGTGGTCTATTTCGTTATGGTATTCTCCATTGGGAGACTCCCACTTCCAGCGTTGAGGGTGGGGCTTCTGGAATTGCGGGTTACCACAGATGGTCTTGATCGTCGTGATAAACTCAGATAGCCGCTCAACCTGTTCGTTCCATTCTGATCTGTGGGTCCCAATATGACGTTCTTCAGACGTTCTTGGTCCAATTTTGGCATTAAAATCTCCAATGATGACCTTGAAGAATGTATGTTCTTCGCTGTAGAACTTTTCCAAGTCCATATAGAACGCTTCGACTTCTTCTTCGTCATAGTTTTGTGTCGGCGCGTAGACGACGAAGATTGTCAAAGCCAGAATTGATCCACGTCTTTTCAATCGTAAACGTCCGATTCGGGTTGTAAGTTGTTCGAATGAATCGATGTTCATGGACGAACTCGTGTAGACGAGAACGCCGACGCGCCGACTCCTCTACTGTGGCATGTTCCGAGGAACAGTTCTTCTCTGGTGTCATAGACGGAGTTGAAAGGGTGGCGTCTTCTCGTCTCGGCCAGGCCGATGACGTCGTACCTTATCCTTCTTGGTTGCAAGAGCATATCTTCAATCGAGAACTCGGATGCAAGTGTACTTGCATTGTAGGTACAGATCGTCACCTTAGTTTTTTCGTGATCCAGGCAGCTTCCTTTAGCTCCTGAGATTTTAGCAGCTTCTGCGTACTCGTCCTACGCAACGCTGCCGAATTGGGGGCTCTTTCGGGGTCAGGGGAATGAGGCCCGTTTTTTTTAAACCGTTTTTAGCATTCTGGGCTCTGAGCGTGGGGGCTGGGGCTGGGTATAATTACGGGTAGCTTGCCGGGCTGTCCCAGAGTTGACATGGAGCTTATTTGTTGGAGGCGACTCTTAACTGCCTCCTCACGTAGCCTCGCGACTAACCGGCTATCGGGATCGCTCATAAGAAGGAGATCCGTGGGCTTCCATAACACAGACAGAAAAAATGAAAATCTAAATGGCAATCACACGTTTAACAGTTTCTCGAAAAACTCACCGCTTATTACTTGCTCTTCTTATGAACCTCCGTTACTTGTCTGACGCGAGGTTGGTATAGATCGTCTTGTTCTTGTTGTTGTCGTTGTTCAACGGTGACGGCGTAGAGTATTGGGTAGGAGGTCAATAACTGCCAAATAACTTTCAAGGCCACTTCTTCTAAGGTACCTCTTTATGGCATAAGTTAAGTCGTTTGAAACGAAGGGGAACTTGAAATGAATCTTATTTAGATTTGGAACATTGTTTCGGGGAATAACCCTATCTTTTGGTCTGACTCGAGAGGCTTTTTTTCTTCGTAGCCATTGGAAACGGTTATTTTTTTGCCCCTAAATTTAGCGATTCCTCCTTTTTCCTGTTCTTCTGTGCACACATTTTTAGCTGTTCGGTACATGTTTCTGATGAGGGCTTTTTTCATGTGTGAAGGATGAGGGGAAAGGCGGTCACCAGCATATTTTTACTTTACTGCTTAGTTTTTTGATACCATCTTGTCATGTACCTACTTTCTAAAAGTTTTATTTGGATGTTTAAGAATGGAAGCCAGTCATCGGTAGGTTTTTCTCGTGTAAATTTCATATACTCCGACTATCCGTTTAACAATTCAAAGCATTGATCCATCTCTTCTTGTGTAGAAGAGACGACGAAGCGGTCGTCTATATATCGACGGTAGAGTGAGGATCGGCAATCTAGAACTGGAGCTTCCACCTTATACATGAAAGCGATGGTAAGCCTTGGTGCTAATCGCTGTCCCATAGCCAACCCTCTGAGTTGTGCAGAATACCTTCCCAACCACCTAAAGAATGAACAGCTAACACACTGTTTTAAGAGAGCAATTAGTTGTTGGATCGACAAGCGAAACATATTTATATCCTTTTTCATGTTCTACGAGTAGCTCGAGAATGGCTTGCATTGCGGAATCATTCGAAACATTGGTATAAAGTGAGAGAACATCAATTGACTCCATTACATGCGTGCTGTTTGGTTGCGCGTACCGTAGGTGATCTAGGAACATTCTGGTATTGGGCAGATTGGTTGGTATAAATTTCAGTAACTGGGTCAGGATAAGGCTCAGGAACCATGTTATTCTATCCGTTGGCCCACCTATACAACTGATGATCTGTCTAACCTTAAACGATGACGGGTCGGTGGATGCAAGATCATCAGTAGAAGTAAGTTTGTGTGCTCTAGTACGCAAATGAAGGACAGGACAAGTTGGATGGCCGTTCTTAAGCCGAAAAATAACTGAAGGCTCTAAACACGCATCTTTTGCCGTATTCACCCACTTCCTATTTAACTTTCGGTATTGATTTCTGTACTTATCTTCAGAGGGTGGTCGATAGACGACGTTTCAACGATGTTTCTCTCTTGTTCTAACATCCAGCTGACTAGGAATAACTACAAATTCGCACCTTTATCGTTAATAGATAGTCGGATAGATTCCGACTTTATAAGCTCTCTGACCAGTGCATACCACACTTTTTGTACATATGTTAAGTTGGAACTTAACTTTCTGTGTCGGTAGTGATTAAGTATTTGTAGGACTTCGTCCGAAAATATATATAGCGAGCGAAACGTCGGTGGTTCTCGGGACTCCGTGCATACGGAAAGGTCGACGCTTAGATGCTTATAACATCCATTGGGACTTCCTCATGGTGTGAAAAGAATTATATGCGAATCATAGCGTTTGACAGTTTTTTTTCAAAGTACTCTCCTAGATAATAAAGTGTGTTATCTAGCAGACAAGCATTTTTTTTGACAAATTAAAACGTTTAAGTAAAGCTGCCAAAACTACTTTCATTGATAAAATCGCATTTTGCTGAACTACTATATAAATTTGCAGTACAATTCACCTTCACCAAAACATCAACTAACAGCTTTCTTTTTGGTTCAGTAAAACCATTGTACGGCGTTCGAGAGTAGAACCATGCATTTGACTTGAATGTTGGCGAAGACCACACTAGAGAACTGTCGGACGATCGACAAAGCACACCAGAAACATTAGAAAATTCGTGGACTCCTGGAATTCTATGAAGTGAAATAAATAGAGCTATATATCGTTCAAGCATATTTAGTGGATTGGTTAGAGATTATTCTGAAGTAAACACAAGTTCACTGGTTAAATCACGTGTCCCAGGCAGAATGAGCCATTTTTTCCCTCATGAGTTGGCATATCGGTATTAGCCCCATCTGGGGAAGGTAAGAACAAACACTGACTTGACACATCGTTATGCAGCCTTTGAGTCACTGTTTTGGCTAAATATTCATTCAATCGCCTCGGCAATGAATAGTGGAGTCGAATTCATGAAGCATTCCTTGGGGATTGATCCAGTCGAACATTTATCCTTCATTTTTTTGCACATCCATCATATTAAATGAGCAGATTTAAATTGTTTTTTGTTACGCCCCAGGGTCCTTCAAGTTAATGGATTCCCAGTTGATTCGTCGCGAGGCTACGTGGTACGTCCCCAGATGGCAAATGCAGAGTTAAAAGCGAACCGGAAGCGGCCTTTTTTCTTCTCTGATATGCTTGTGGTGTGCGGCGGTTGTTTTTTTTGACAGGTTTATTTTCTGTTGTAACCGGTGTATTTAATCTTTATGGCTAACAAACGGGATTGATTTATCGCTTTCCCCTAATAATTCTCGTTTACGCAGTCCCAGGATCACTCGGTTTCCCGTCGAACATCACACATGAGTGATAGTTTCCTGACAGGTGGACGGTGTGGCTACCAATAGTAATTGTTGCTTTGTGACTCGATTCAAGCTGCATTTGACCACTTTGTCATCACGCTAAACCTAATCTATCATATTTACCAATGAACCTCTCTGCATTATTTACTGTAGATGGTTTCATCACAGTTTCAGCTGAAAGAACTGAACGAGCAGAACATAGCAGTGTTGTTTACTTTTCAAAGTCATGTAAGAGCATTGCTCTACTACCACATCATAGTTTGAATGCTTCTGGGTGCTTAATTGCAATGCATTGTGTGGATTTATCTCACCACTTTTGTCTCCTAAGCAGTTGGACACGTCTATCAGCAAGGATAAACAACTGTTAGGAATACCCGCCGTCATGATAGCAAAATCTAGTTTCAAGAATGGAAAATCTCCCTCCGATTCAAAAGGGTGAGATATTTTTTGTGGTAACGACATAAGAACAAGCCATCCAAGGTTATGTCGATACTCTTGGGGAAGGAAATATTGCGTGACCAATAAATCACCAGTTTAACGGAAGATGTGACGGAGCATAGGACTCTTCCTGAAGACAAACCATTCAAGTATCCAAGTGGTGGTCTCACTCTGGCACTCCCCTGGTAGCTTATTTTCTGCGTGCTGCTCTGCCTTAACATTTGCAAAGTTATATTCTATTACCAATACACACAGTAAGAATACCTCCCTTTATCGGGCTATGCTAGTGCACATCACCTGTTTTATAGTTACAATTATTTTCGTTGCCTAGGTGAGTGCTTTCATTGAGACGAACTTAAGGGTTATGGGGACGTCCTTCTTTTTCTAACCTTGCACTAACCTCTTTAGGACGTTATTATCAGTTGACGACACAATGTGCCTTCACTGGGATTTTAGAGCATTCAAGGTTGTTTTCGTTCTAATCACATATACCAATGCTTGTTCCTTGACATCGATGTTGCCGTAGTTGCCTGAAGTGGCATTAAGCTCTCTGTAAATCTTTCATTTAATTGCACCGATAGTTCATTCATCCGTAAAGTGACGTTTGTCCGTTTGGGAAAATATGGAGTTGCGCTTAAATAGAGTCGTCCATGAGTGTTGTTTGTTGATAATTCCTTAGGAGCATTCATAGCGAGCGTTGACGTTGATTTGTTCTTAAAAGTAGTGTTTTCCTAGTACCTTGTTAAAATCATCTCCATCACTCGCGTCTGCCACGTAGTTCCCTTTATATTATGAAGTTGCTCTAGCGAACACCAGTAAAATCTTCATTCTTCCGTTACTAGATGTTACTAGGTGGACCACACTATGGCCTGGTGCAAAATAGCAATTTTGATTAAACGTTGACCGCTACAGGATAACGCAAAGCTCCGCAATGGTATGGATTTACAACTAGCCTTCTTTCTAATGATTAAAAAGGCCCGGTCCTCTCTCGGTTCACATTGCCTTGTTGTTGGACAAACTCAATGCTAGAAGTCATTGCTGCACAACGAATTTCGACACTCCAGAGCACTTCCAAGTTATCACAGAGGTGAACTACTTGGGTTGGAAACTTTGTTGATAGAAATAAAAACTGGAATCCGCATTATTTTGCCAACGTGGTAGCAGCTTATTCATTCCAATAAAACAGGATTTTCATGTTTTCGTAGGCACAAATTTTCTGATGTATTTGGGGATAGCCTTTATGAAGTCCTCCGCATGCTTCTTTTGCGCAATAAAAAAACGCTTTGTAATCTGTGATAAAAAAAATGGAATATATGATTAGGCTCCTAGAGATTATGCAAAGTTGAGAATGCACCAATAGAAGGTATTCATGCTCCTAGAGATTATCCAAAGTCGAAAATGCACCAATAGAAGGTATTCATGCTCCTAGAGATGATCCAAAGTCGAAAATGCACCTGTAAAAGGTATTCATAACTTTTTTTGTGGTATACACAGAGCGGTCGGACCACTGCAAGTTTTTGGATTTTGTTTAAATCACCAGAGCAGGTATGTAATGCCGGAAAACTGGTAACATGCACCAACCACAGTAACAACCACGGCCCGCCCAACTAACGCTGCAGAAGTGAAACAAATTGAACAACTAATGCCTGATTGGTTCACGGTGTTCATAGGAATTTAAAGAAGTAGAAGAAGTAAAAGAAGTACGTCTTTTTTTCATTTTCATGGCAGCGTACCGTTCGGATTACAATCACTAGGAAACTGAGATATGAGCTCACTTAACTGGGTTTGATACCGACTTCTGCTTCCCATATAGTTCCCGTTGACGACGGACGATTGCTGCTAGCACCGATAGAGTTAAAACTTGCTGGCGAGAAAGGTAAACAGAGGCCTAGGTTAGTGTGGTGGATGGTACGTGAACCTCTATTAAGGTTTAATGTAGGTTCGAATCCCATATGAGGTTGCGAGTTTTGCTGATATCTCAACATCTCTCTCATCGTATTCATCTGTTGCAGAAGTTTAAAGTTATGCAGCATATGAACGTGTGACTATGTTTGTTTTGAGTTTCTATTCGGCTTTTATTTAGTTTTACCCAGCTAACATTTCGGCACCTTCGCCTTTTTTGGAACCGTGATGATGCTTTGTTGATTGTCCACCGCCGTTCGTCTCTGCGTTGTGGATCTTCGTTGCATAGAATTGAATATTGGAGAGGAGCACCGATCGAATGAAGCAACCTCATGCCTTTTATTTTTTTTCTCTTCTTAGACATTCTTACCCTCGACAAGCTGTCAAAGGGCTTATTGTTCTCGAAGACCGTTTTTCATTCACGAAACGACTTTTTATAAACTTGGCATTAATGACTAATATATGCGTTTTTTTCGAATTGTCGTTGCTGTGCTGACGAGAGGTTACTACCAATTGTTGTTGATGCTGTGGTTCGATGGATGAGGCTTCGGTGACCTCATTTTTCCTCAGAGTCTGGGCGCATTTTATGTAACGGTGAACTATCATCTATGGTACAAATGAAGACCTGTTTTATAAATAAGCGGTACTTTGTTTAAAAAACTATGTACCATTTTGTTAGGTGTGGGACCACCAGTGTTTTGTGTTTTCTTGCATTGTTGAGCTTATACGAGGTTGTTACCAAAACGTTGTGTGGATCACGTTTTGACACCTTCTTCGTTTCTTTCTTCGTAGACCTTTCACGACGAGAGATTTTGACCCTTCAAGTGAGGTTACTTCAGTCGAGCGAAGCATCTCCAGTTTGAAGGTGTGGGACCACCAGTGTTTTGTGTTTTCTTGCATTGTTGAGCTTATAAGAGGTTGTTACCAAAACTTTGTGTGGATCACGTTTTGACACCTTCTTCGTCTTCTTTTCTCGCAGACCTTTCATGATGAGAGATTTTGACCCTTCAAGTGAGGTTACTTCAGTGGAGCGATGCATCTCCAGTTTGGACTCGAACCTACTACGAGGACCCATGTCAGAAGAATGGCTGTGGGCGATCGCCTCAAACGAATCATTGCAGCTCCGAAGAAGGTAAAGGCACCGAGAAGTGAGCCACAACACAGTTTTTTGAGTTAACTTGCTCTGTTTAATTCTACTCAATGGGTCACTATACTGACGATTTTCGTTGAGTTATTTCAACGAAAGGGGCACGTGTGGCACAATGGTTGGAGGCGCCACTGCGACACACGTGGAGTCGATCCCCGCGCCCATGGCGCACCAAGCCTTCCATCCATCCGGGGTCGGCAAATTGGTACCCGACTTGTCTGGGAGGATAGTAGCACTAGCTCGATACATCGGTAGGCTACCGCGATTCCTTGTAAAGGCCAGATATGCATTCAATCACCTCCAACGATACTTAATGAAGTCGAAAAGCTTTTTTCCTTTTTTTTATTTATTTCAACGAGCGCTTACCACGAAGTGGCCCGAGGCACTTGCAGTATGCATATTGTCATTAGATTGAGCCTACACCTCGAACTAACCAAGACTCCCATCAGTATTAGGATTTATGAATTACTACCACACGTGTATGCGAGATGAACACTGACTTGATACACGGCAGGCCCTTGTTGGTCATTGTAGAAAGCACATATGCAATCAGCTACCTGTATGTTGTTCACTTATGAATTGAATGGGTGGTGCATCTCTTAGGGATTAATCAACGCCGGAAACTCACTCCTAACCATTTATCGCATTTCGGCAACAACGTTTTGAGTTTCCTTGAGCTTTTTTATGAGTTTTATACTCTACAGCCCTTCAAGGAACTATAATCATCTGTACCACCTCTGACGTCATTAATCATTGTGCAGCGACTTTTTTCTTGCCTTTGGCTTAATTTTCAATGAATTTTGTTTCTTTAAAAACTCTTGCTGGCTCTCAATAGGACATTTGAAGTTTAATCACCTTGCTAGTTTTATTTTGGAAAATTGAATACCACATTATACTTTTACGAGTCAGCCCCATGTAGGTACTGCATCATAAATATTCAAACCTCCAGATGGTTCTAGGATTCGCCGAGGCTAAATGATGTTCCTGGGTATCCATTTATAACGTCCATTGAAGCGTTCATCCTTTGAAAGTTGTCAGAAGGTTGAGTACTAGGAAATCTTTATTCAGAACCCCAGCTTAGAGTAAATCAACGCCGGATATTGCAGCTATTCTAGAAGAATCCGCATTCACAAAGTGCTGAACGTCAATCCTGTCTCAGATAGGCGAAAAGCAGCCAGTGTTGACGATCTGAGAATGTTGCAGGCTTGGGATTCTCAAGACTGTTGGGAAAAGAACCTTTACAAACAATCACTATACTACATAAAACGGTAGCCTGACGACATGATTCTTCGGAAAGATTAATCACTCAAGTACTCCAAATATCCTAGTCACTACATGACATCCTCAATATGCACTAATGTAGAGCACGAAACTCATATAAGATTTTTTTTCCATGTTTTTCTCTTGACTTGTACGGTAGAAAAGTGTTATGAGCACGCTCTCTGGTGCGCTCTCTGAACACACATGATGCTTGACATCCGTCGACTTTTAAGCATTTACATCAATTAAAAGGGCTATGGAAGACTTTCACCTCAAGGCTTCATTGTGAAGCACTTGTGTTACCTGCTCCTTGTCGTCCTTCTTCACAGCACCTCTCTGTAAATAATCTCGTTGTACATTCATTTTTCACTGAATGTTCTCTCTTTAGAACTTCTAAATCGAGGAATAAGTTTTATAGTTCGTAAATATGCGTGCTTTATGACGTTGTAAGATTTAAAAATGTTCATGAGTTTGAATACGTCAGTTTCATTTGTTGTTGTTGTCATTATATTATATAATTCCACGTATGTCCTTCTCTCAGAAACACAGTGTCTTCACAGCCAATTCTGATGTTGAATGCTTGCTTTGCTGCTGTTACCTTTAGCCAAAGTGTCCAGTCATCCAATCCTGCCATTCACCACAGTTACCACCGATTCTGCTGAAATCCATGGAAACGTGTCGGTCGTCGAGGAACACGCGAATAATGCGAATCCTACGGTAAGTAGACTGTGCGAGAAACGTCATGCATGCCAATTTCATTGTTAGGGTCCTGTTATTTAAAGAACGCTGTAGGAAAAGAGGTGATGGTAATGTCCCCATTTCCTGATTTTCATCCGTATTTGAAGTTTTTGTTTGGCCTGATAGTGGACTTGATCTTGAAGTTCGTACAAGTTGGATGCGATCGTGCACAAAGTTGCTTTAGAAATGGGTTGTGATGATGAGAAACTTGGGCCCAATTCCAGTAGTGAACGGGCGCTATCAGGCATGATCATGCCCTCGAGTACGGTGACTCTAGATTTTATTGGTGCATTATCAACTCTATTTTGCTTACTGTTATAAGTGGAGATAGTTTTTGTCTATAACTTATTGAGGCCGAGATGTGCGAATTACTCAGCAGATTCTCGAGCATTCGTTGTAAGGGTATTTTTAGCACTAGGCCCAGTAGAACTGCATTTCAATATTGACCCACCATCTATTCGCTTCCAGAGTTGATCCTCTAAACACAAATCACAAAAAGGATCCTTCGTCACACAATCCCTCATTCTGGCGAACATTTCTTTCTGTTTGCTTCGTAGTGCAACTCGAAGTAGTTCCATTTCGATGCCTCATACTTGTTGGCTTTCCTCTGGGTTGACTGCTTATCTCGTGAAGTCGCTTTCGCTTTATGAACTTCTTTGCCTAAGACGATCTCTGGTCTTAATGACATGACTTTCTTTCAAAAGTCAGAAGTATTTTGCTAACACATGTTGTAATAGTTCCCGCGATGGTCTGACTGTCTGTTAACCTCTGCATTGATCAACTAATTCTCTGTATTCTTGTTGGGCAAACATAAGGTGTTACTTTTTCTTCATTAAGGTAAAGCTGACGTTTTTAGCAGTATCGCCTTCTTAAGAGCCTTCAAGGGTATATTCATGCGCAATTTATCAATCATGCTAAACGCTTCAATAACACAAACAGAAAGATGAAAATCTATATGACAATCACAGCTTCTCGGAAAACCCACAGCTTTTTTCGTGCCTTCCACAGAGGAAGAACCGCTAATTAGAGACGCATATCATTGATGACTGCACCACCCACATTAAAAATCGGTGCGAAGGGTACGAGGCTAGATCACGTGTGAGCTCTGAGCATTCTTCCGTGGTAACCAGTCCACAGATTCCAAAAAGGGCGCGTGTAGCGCAGTGGTCTGAGGCGCCCAGCAAACACACGGGATCGATTCTTGCGCCCCCTGGCCCACAGAGCATTCCATCCCTCCGGGGTCGGCAAGTTGGTACCAGACTTACCTGTGATGATAGCAGCACAGACTGGATACATCGGGAAGCCACCAGGATCACTGCGCCAAATATGCATTCTATCACCTCCAAACGATCCTTAACAAAGTCGGATACATGACGGATCCCTCAGGGGATTGATCAACGCCGAAAGCTTTATCCCTTTATCATTTTTATTCATTCCACAATTTCTAACATTTGTCGGAAAAAGCCTCAAAAAGTTTGCGCACTGGTGTTTTTGGCATCATGTGCAAGGATTGTGACTTTTGCATCAAAATCGTTTCCGCTATGCCTTTTGTATCCTATGCTTCCTTAGTGGAGTATTTTTGTCTTCTTTTTCGTTTGCCATCTAGATGTTCTTTTTTTATTGATACATAAAGGTATCTCCGTTTAGCTAGTATATTCGTCTTCGCAAGTATTGCAAGAGACCAGGTGCATCGTACCTGAACTTGTGCAATAGCCGTTCCTGGCATGAGGGGCAAATTACATAATTCTTTGTTTCACATGGATGGTCATATAGACAGTTACGAACTAACTAACGGCGAAGAAACATCAAATAATGATGGAAATCATGAACTGGCGACTCTACCACCAACTTGTTTACCTAAGGCGTCCTTTAGACAGCAGTCCCAAACGTCGAGATGGATAAAAAATTTCGCATGTTTTCGGGTCTAACCTGACAGCCGCACAGGGATGTGGTATGCGACAAATCAGCGAATTAATATATTCAGTGATCGTTAGACTACCAGTTGGTGATAGGGGTGAGATTTTGTGGTTATTCCTCGCCAATTAGATGTTAAAATAGCGAAGAAACATCTTAGTGATGCTACCCTTTATCAACCATCATTTTAAAAGGAATAGAAAAGTCAATACCGAAAAGTAAACAATCGATTGGTGAAAGTGGCAAGGGCGGCAGGCTTAAAATCATCCGTTATTTCGAATCTTAAAGTGGACAGGCCAACATCTCTCTTCTTGTACTTGTTTATGAAAACAAGTGAGTTAGTGTCAGCTGATGATCTTGCGTCAACCAGTCCATCATTCTTCAAGGTTAGACCCATTATCAATTGTGTAGACGGGCCATCGGATAAAGTAGCATGGTTTCTAAGCCTAATACTTACCCAATTGCTTAAATATATTCCACCTTACCTCACGAGCATGCAAATGTTCCTAGAACGTGTAAGTAACACGTCTCCTAACAGTGCGTACATGATGAAGTCCTTCGACGTTACTGCACGTTACATCAATGTTTTGAATGACTCTGTAATGCATGCCATCCTCGAACTACTTGTTGGACATAAAGGAGGAATAGATATATATGACTTATCTATTCAGTAGCTCATGCTCCCTCCCAAGGTTTGTCTGAGTGCATTAAATCCATCCGGGAGAAACCGAAAGAAAATTGGATTTCATTTCTTGACGTTCAAATTAGCCTGTCTGACAGCGGTTACATGACAAATTGGTAGCGGAGACTAAGTAGTAGAAACATCCTCGTCTATTTCCTGTCTTCTCACACTAAACAAGCAAGGAGCGCCTTTGTGAGAAACACGTTTCCCAACAGCCACTTCCGTGTGCACGAAAATGGAATTAAAAGGAGGAATCGCGCAACTTGGCTCGGGAAATGGCCATCTCCAGTGGCTACGAAATAATAACCCGACGAGATAAATTTAAAAAGGAGGCGACGCCCCCAAAACGAAAACCCTCGCCAACAGAAAATCGCGTTTAGGTTTTCTTTTTATTAGCGATGAAATAAGCATAGCTATAAAACGATTAAGACGGACAGGTCTAGAGAAACCGCCATAGTTCGTAACCGCCTATATGACCGTCTATGTCAACTACAGAATTGCATTTATGGCAGGGGACAGTCACTGCATGAGTTCAGGCACGATATACCTCATCTCTTGTAATATTTGCGGAGACGAAAATATTGGCGAAACGAGACAGACCTTTGTGTATCCGCGTAAAAAGAACACCTAGATGGCAAACGAAAAGCAAGAAAGCAATGAACTAGGAACGCATAGGATACAAAGACATAGAGGAGACGATTTTTGATATAAAAGTCACTGTCATCGCACAGGATGCCAAACCACAAACGCGCAAACTCCTTGAGGCTTTTTGGATAAATGCCAAGAATCCGAAAATGAAGAGAAGGCAAGAATGCCCAGAAATCATACGTGGTCTAGCCCCCTTATCATCGCATTGACTTCTGATGTGGGGTGGGTGTAGCCATGAAGCGACTCTAATCAGCTGCTGTTCTCAGCCGAAAGCGCGTAAAAAACGGTGGGTCTTTCAAGCAGCTGTTGATCGTGTGATTGCCATTCAGTCTGTCGTCTTTCTTTCCGTGTTAGTGAAGTTTGGAGTAATAAAAGTGTATTAATTTGCCTTTCTAGGCTCTTAAGACTGCGATACTGACGAGGCATCAGCCACTGTTGTGTTGTGTGTGCTTTTGTGCGAAAGTAAACGTGTTCTATATAACAACCTCGCGATTGCTGAAAAGCGAAAACGACGCATTTCTAATGCGATGCCGAGGTTAATAGAAAGTCGATCCTAGGAACTCTCTGCAGCAATGTTTTACCATTCTATTTGCCGCTTCTTCCTTTTCTTACGACAAGATACGATGTGCTATGCAACCGCAAGGATGCTGAGATGTCAGCAAATTTTGAAAGCACCTGATGGGCTCGACCACCTGATAACCCTAGCTCACGTTCTATCCACGAAACTGAGCAATGGCATCGTGTGAGGGCAATCGAAACTTCGAGGGCCAAATGACTCTTGGATTTTGCTCATATCTCAGCATCTTTGAAGGTGCCTCTATCACCTGTATCACCCTCGTTGATCGTCGAGTGACTCGACCGGGCACCAGCAAATCTTCCATTTTTCCCTTTCGCGTGCAAGAGTAGCCCAGTAGGTCCTGCTCGCTCTAGGGGGCTCGTCGAGCATATCTTTCTTCTAGGCTCTTCGTGAAGAACTCTGACCATCGGATCGGTGGTCTTCCTGCAGTACGTTTGACATACCCGAGGAATCCAGTCACTAACGGCTCTTGTCCATCGGTTGTCGTTCATACGCATTACGTGTTCGGTCCATCCTATCTTCGACTCTTTGGCGTACAAAATGCATCTTTGATTTTTGGTCGTTGACGCAGGTTGGAGCTTGGATCCCATCCCATACTTGTATGAGATGGAATAGTCCTAGCATCGTCCTTTCGACTGCGCGTTCGATAACACTGAGTGATCTTTCATCCTGCTTACGCATCAACCAGGTTTTTAACGCATGCGTTAGCGCAGGAAGTACCATTGAGTCGGAAAGGTAGGCACGGAATCGGTTCTTTGTCCTATTCATTACATCCTCGATGCTCTTGAAAGCTCCCTAAGCCGCTCGTTTCCTTCTGCTCGGCTCTGGGGCAAAGTCGTTCATCACAATGATTTCCCGAAATAGATAGACATAACTGGAGCATTCGGAGATATTCGTTCCGTTGAGCGTGAATGGAGCATACTTAACCAATCCGTGCTTCATGAACATCGTTTTTGAGAGATTTAGTCGAAGGCAAATCTTTCCACAGGATTTATCAAAGTCGGTAAGGATTTATTTTAATCTTTGCTGTTATATGAACAATGTCGTCAGCAAAGCGAAGATGGTGTAATTGCCGACGATCGATTTTTCACTTGCTGTCTTGTGGATTTGGTCAAATGTACTAAATCCTTTTCGAAACCCTGCTTGCTTACATGGCTGCCCTTCGTTCAGTGTTCTGTCAATCCTGTTTAGGGATGACTTGAGCGAGAAGTTTGTAGACGAGAGGCAGCAAGCAGATTGGGCGATAGTTGCCTATATCGTGTAGGTCACCCTTCTGAACAATAACACGGTCTTGTTGGTCTTCCACTGAGTAGGGACCTTACATTCAGACGGCTAACGTGTGAAGAGCCGAGCCAGTGTGTTCACGAGGACTGGCAGAAGGTTCTTCAGGTGTTCTGGTCTTATCCTGTCCGGACCTGGTGCTGTTCGATTTTCACCGACGAAATGGCATGTCGGAATTCGGAATGGAGAACCCGTGGTACAACATATCCATCCTCCTTTACTTCATATGACAGGAGGTGGACGTGGCTATCGAAGAGATCTGAGCAGTATTCGTGAGTGATTTTCTCCATTGCCTTTCTGGACGCTGTAACTGTTCCGTCTGGGCGTCCAAGTGCAATCATCTAGGCCTTGTAATTGGCAGAAGCTTCGGTGGGAGCTTTGCAAATGCCTTTCCCCAGCCTGTACAACTTCGACCATTACTGCTGCTCTTCTCTCCTTAAGATCTACTTTTATCGCCTCTCTGCATTGTTTTGCATGCTCGGACGTTAGTTCGCGGTTGGCTGCGGCTCGTGCGATTCCACGCTGGCGTATCAGGTCGAGTGTTTCTGGAGAAGGACGTCTCTTGGTGACCTTCGAACTCTCAGCTTTCATAGCGCTAGCGTGAAGATATTGAATGAACCAATCGTATTCTTCGTCGGTGTTATCGACAACGGCACCTTCTAATAGCCGACTAATGAATCCTCTATAAAAATTATGTCCAGCATACCCGTCGTTGCCAAATAGAACTTTAATTAATAGTATGAATGGCATTATTGATAATACAAGTAAAGTCGAACAATCATTGAACGACTATTGGGACTAAATTAGTGGAAATTACTCAGTTGGTTGTCTTCTGCTCTAAAAAATGCATGTAATAAAACGTTTCAGTCTCGACATCAGAATCTTTTTATAGTGAGAAAACTTGGTACTTGATACGCAGCATTATCACCATTTTTTCGAGGGATTTGCTGGTTAAGTCATTGCGGTTCCCTGGAATTCCGAGATCAGCCTAGCCAAAGTCTGCCTCAGGTCGTCACTACGACGCGGGCAGTCGCAGCCTTTATGTGAATCAGAGGAGATTTACCACCATGCGATTTTGATGCCAAGATGATAGTGGGTCCTGGTATTGGTTTACTCTTAGCTAGGCTTCCTTTTGGAAAAGCCGGACTCCTTCCCACTTTGGGAGATGACGGCGGTAGACCGTGGTTTGCTCTTAGCTAAGCTTCCTGAAAAGGCGTGTGTGGCGCCACTGGAGGCACACGTGGAATCGATCCCCGCTCCCATGACACAAACCTTCCATCCCTCCGGGGTCGGCAAATTGATATCATACTTGTCTGGAAGGATAGCGGCAGTGGCTTCATACATCGGTAGGCCATCGCGAGTCATCATAGATGCCAGATATGCTTTCAATCTCCTCCAACGATACTAATGAAGTCGAAAGCGTGGCGCATCCTTCAGGGGATTGATTAACGCCGAGAGTTTTATCCTTTTTTAAGCTTCCTGATGGAAACGCCGGACTCGGCTTAGGGAGACCCTGCTAGGGGATGAATCCCTCGCTGTACATCGCAGCGCAGCACCCAGGGACACCTCCCAGCCACAATGAGGCGGTAAACCGTTGGGAGGATAGTGAAGAAAAAAGCGAAAAAGGATAAAGCTCTCAGCGTTCATCGATCCCCTGAGGGAGGCGCCATGCATTCGACTTCATTAAGTAACGTTGGGGGTGACTGAATACATATCTGGTCTTAACAATGACTCGCGGTGCCCTAGCGATGTATCGAGCCAGTGCTGCTATCCTTCAAGACAAGTCTGGTATCAATTTGTCGACCCCGGAAGGGATGGAAAGACTTGCTGGGCCATGGGTGCTACGATCGATTCTACATGTGTGTTGCAGTGGCGCCTCCAACCATTGCGCCATGCGGGCCCTACAGTGAGGAGAACGTTTAAAATTTTCTTAACGAACTTTCGAAAGTGCTTTATTAGTGAAGACAGATCGTATTCAGGTTCTATTGGACCAGTTGAGGTTCATCACCCTACGCGAGAATGACTGGCGCGACAATCATCCGAAAAAAATGATATTTTGGTCGGTGGAATCACCATATCACCGTGACTTCGGCAAGAACTACTTCAAAGGCAACAAGTTGCGGTAACGTTCACGGGCCATATCCTTGGTGTTGCAGGAAAATCGGCTTCTCGTGATGACAGAGATCTTCATCTAACCTGAAAATCGTAGCAAATCAGCAGTTTGAGATCCGTGTGGCTTATGACAAATCACTATGCGTGCCATTCATCAGACACTATTTTATCTTTCTCGTTTAACATTCATTTCTTTTTTTGTCGACAAACAAGCCTGCCTACTAGCTAAATAAGTTATTTATTAAACCATCTAGAATACAAGTCGAAGTAGAAAGGTAAAAATGGACTCCAAAAACGCGTTTATTCGCTGGAATCGATAAAAAATATGTGAAAGGATAATTTTAGAAAGACAGGAAGTTCACAGTTGATGTCGTTTCTGATTCTCGGAGCAGTGGTCGGCTTCATCATCTACGTCTATCTATCACATGTGATTATCGTACGAAAGTTGAAGCGTCAAAGCAAAGCTATTGAACTAGGCAAAATCGTTCAAAGGTATGGCATTCGATGTGTGGAAAACAGTCGACTAGAATTAGACCAGTCCTCGCCTATCATTGGTTGCCGACTACGAGACAGTGATGCCTTTTCTTTACTACGGACCAAGTGCGAAATTGAAAGCACCATAAAATGGCGATCAAATGCAAATGCATATCGTAAGCAGCTGAAAAAGTCACTTAGCACGATAACCACTCAAATGTTCAAAGGCCATGTACACTTATCGATCTGATTGAAAAAATTTGAAAAGTAGAAGGAATGAGTTTATTCAAGCAAACATGGGTCTCAATAGTCAGATACTTTATGATCTGAGTCTTCACGATAATGTCGCGAACTTCAGAGTGGTCATAGAACGATATTGGAGCCGAATGATGTCTTGATTTAACGATGGTGATGTTTAAAAAGAGGAAAGCACGCTTTTCGGTTTTACAACAATTCGTGGATTCGTTGTGACGTCTTAGTCAAAACCTCTAGACGTAGTGCACGATATTCTTTTCTTGTCTGGATGAGAGCAACTTATGAATATCGGACTCATCTTGAAATTCACTAGATCACAAGCAGCTACCTGATGAGTGTTTGCCATTATCGGCAGAACGTAGTTGCTCACAAAATGTCCTCGTCCACAGTAATATATTCCGTCATAGAAAGTAAGAAATCTCTTATAAGAATTCTACATTTCTCAAAACGGACTTTCATCTTGAGTTCAGTTATATTCTCGCATTTTTTGAGCTTATGAACTTTTGACCTTAAACGATTTAACGGAAGAGATTAACTAACCTCTTTATAACAATTACTAGTGCAGTTAACCATACGGCCGAATTATACCTAGATTGTCCCGTTTCTGGGAATCACGTCAATCCAGTAACATGTATTCTTCCATTGATAAACTAACACGAGGCTAATAAACAACTTATTCGCTTATCTTTTGACGTCTTCGTCTTTCTCAGGGTCAGAATGGTCCGATTAGTTGCTCCACAGTTCGACCTCTTGATGTGGTGCCTGTATCGAGTCGAATCGTCTTCAGCGGAGCACCACACGAATGATGCATCCTCACTCGGCGATGCTCTTTTATACAGGATGGCTGTTGTCAAAGTGCTTGTTCGTCGGTAATAGCTTGTTTTCCTCTGGTCAATCCATTCTGCAGAAGTCGGTACCATTTTTAGCTAGTATAGAAACAATACTTCGGTAACAAACTTTCCTTTAATCTGGGTATGGCTAGCCGGTTCTTGACATATTGTTACGCTCTGTGCTAGCTGGTAATGATACCGACTTCTGCGAGATGAATTGTCTGTAAATAAACGGGTTATTATCACCGGATAATCACTGTCGACAGCAATCGTCTTTTATAAAGGGATCACCGCCGATTGAGGTTGCGCCATTCGAATGGTGCCCCACTGAACAAGATTCGACTTGATACGACAACGAAGATACCATATCGAGTGCGAACGATTGTACACCAGCAAGTAGGGGCAATCGGCTCTGAGAAAGGCGGAGGGGTCAAAACGTTAGCCGAATAAAATTGTTTATCAACCTCGTTTTAGCTCATTAATGAAAGAATACATGATGATTAGTCATATCGATGTTAAATGAAAGTCGGTTTTTGAAAGCCCAGCAAATATTCTGCTTTGCTAAGGATATCGCTGGTTGGCCAGTTTTTTAATATAGTTTTGATATGACCTCGTGGGATGAATGGTTTTTCATCACATTTTCTTCTCTGAAAGACGACCTTTCTGTGGTTTAGAAAACCTTGCTTTACAAATTAGTTGGGTCGTTGTATTTCACATAAATCCTGTGTTTTTGACTAAACGAATAATGTGAGGGGTTTTCCTCCATCATTTCCTTTTATTGGTGATAATCTAGTCAAATATATAACTGTCTCATTTAGCCTGCTGCAGCGTGAATCCCGGAAAGGGCAGTCGTGTGTTCGAAGCTCACTTGGGATTTCGAGTTTTGTTCACATTCGAGTGCGTGTAGCACAATGGCTCGAGGTGCCCCCATGATACAGATTAGTTGCACGCTGGTTCGATCCTACACCCCGAGCGTTCCATTTCTCCGGTGTCCGCCAATTGTACCTGAGTTATCTGAAAAAAAAACGATGACTTGTTACATTGATAAGGCACCGCAAGGTAGATCAGATATGCATTTAACCACGTATACGACTCTACGTATGAAGTTGAATGGGGGTCACACTTGTAAGAGATTAGTCAACGCCTAGAGCTTAACACTTTATCACCTTCGCTCGGTGAACGAAGTAGTGAAAAAAAACTTTTTTCAAATAGTACCTCAATGTAATGGCTTTCTTATTCACAGCATATTCTCTTTTCATGGCACGGTATGCTGTGAACTATAACTACGATGATGCTCAGATATTTGCAAAACTCCGGAGCACATGTGCCTGCGGTGGAGAACGAGCACACTATTTCCCATTACAGGAGCTAATGCGTTCACCACCACACCATGCGTGTCCCTTTGTTTCGCCTGTCTCTCAGCCGCCTTTTAGAGGTGCTTTCAGCAGTAACCACGGATCTCCCTCACATGAGGTTAGTCGCGAGGCTACGTGGCGCGTCCCCAGGTGGCGGATAGGGGGATTAATCGCGGACCAAAAGCGACCTTTCCTTCCCTGAGACGCAGGTGGATCCAGGGGATGGACTCCCTGTTTCTGCTGCGCCGATTTGGCAAATACTTTCTGTATTTGCTAGGCGTATTCATGCATGAGTGTGTGGATGCGTTCTCGCTTTTGCGGATTATATTCTACGAGTCAATTCGGCCAAAAGCCTACAATCAAGTAACAAGGAAATATATGGGAGGCGGATAGGAGTCGCCCCCCCCCCAACAAATAAGATCCATATCCACTCTGGGAGAGCCCGGTAAGCCACCCGTGAGTATACCCAACTCTCACGTTCAGAGCCCAGCAAGCTATACGTCGGGTATCCAAATGTTAAACACAGTAAAAAAAACGGGCCTCATTCCCCTGACCCCGAAAGAGCCCCCCCAATTCGGCACCGTTGGGTAGGACGAGTACGGAAAGGCTGCTAAAATCTCAGGGCCAATGGAACCATCGATTCATTCGAACAACTTAAAACCCGAATCGGACTTTTACGACTACAAAGATGTGGATCAATACCGGCTTTGACGATCTTCGCCGTTTACGCGCCGACATCAAACTATGACGAAGAAGAAGTCGAAGCGTTCTATATGGACTTGGAGAAGTGGCATGGAGAAGGCGATACATTCTTCAAGGTCATCATTGGACATTTCATCGCCAAGATTGGACGAAGAAGAACGTTTGAACAATGTCGCATTGGGAACCCACGGATTAGAATGGAACGAACAGGTTGTGCGGCTCTTTTAGTTTATCATGACGACCAAGGCCATCCATGGTAATTCGCAATTCCAGAAGCCCCACCCTCAACGCTGGATGTGGGAGTCTCCCATTGGATAATAACATAACGAAATAGACCACATCATAATAAATAGAAAGTTTTGCCTAACCGATGTCGTTGTTGTCCCAAAAATTCTACACAGGATCAGACCACCGTCTCCTTCGTGCAAGATTCCATTTCTTGCGGAAAAGAGAAAAAATCCAATAAATTCAAAAAACCGATGTTCGGAACCACCGTAAACTGGGACTTATTCAATTCATAGTCGACTAATAGTCGGCTGTTGGGAGGATGCCGTTGTCGATAACATCGACGAAGAATATGGTCGGCTCATTCAACATCTTCACGCTAGCGCTATGAAAGCTGCGAGTTCGAAAGTCACCAAGAGACTTCTGTCTCCAGAAACACTCGAGCTGATACGCCAGCGTGGAATCACACGAGCTGCAGCCAACCGCGAACCAACGTCCGAACTTGCAAAACAATGCAGACAGGCGATAAAAGTAGATCTTAAGGAGAGAAGAGCAGCAGTAATGATCGAAGTTGCAGAGGCTTGGAAAAGCATTCGCAAAGCCCAGCGAAGGTTAGAAAATTACCGGACCAAGATTATTGCACTCCGACGCCCAAACGGAAGAGTTACAGCGTCCAAAAAGGCAATGGTGAAAATCGTACACGAATAGTACTCAGATTTCTTCGATAGCCACCTCCACTTTCCGTCATATGAAATAAAGGAGGATGGATATGTTGTACCACGGGTTCTCCTTTCCGAAATCCGACACGCCATTTCGTCGGTGAAAAATCGAACGGCACCGAGCTCGGACAGGATAAGTCCAGAACACCTGAAGAACCTTCCACCAGTTCTCGTGAACACACTGGCTCGGCTCTTCACACGTTACCTGTTTGAACGCAATGTCCCTGCTCACTGGAAGACCAACAAGACCGTGTTATTGTTCAGAAGGGTGACCTACACGATATAGGCAACTATCGCCCAATCTGCTTGTTGTCTGTCGTCTACAAGCTCTTCCACTCTAGTCATCATAAACAGGATTGACAGAACACTGAACGAAGGGCAGCCATGTAAGCAAGCAGGGTTTCGGAAAGGATATAGTACGATGGACAACATCCACACGATAACAAGACTCACTGAAGTATCGCGAGGTACAAAAGACTGCTCTGTCTCACTTTCATCGAATTTATAGAAGGCCTTTGACTCAGTTGAGATAGAAGCAGTCATGGAAACGCTTGATAGTCAAGCAGTCCCTACTCTGTTTATAGAGATTGTTCGTGAGCTGTACAAAAATTTCACAACCAAGATTTCACCATTCTAGAGCGATATTAATATTCACGTCAAAAGAGGAGTTAGGCAAGCGATACCATCTCCCCAAAATTATTTACCGCCACCCTGCAGAACGTCATGCGAACATTGGAATGGATAAAATGGACTGAAAATCAATGGCCTGAAGTTCAATCATCTTCCTTTTGCTGATGACATCGTCCTTACAACACTAAACATTAGCCAAGCGTGTTCACTGTATTTAGCATTTTGATACCCACGTATAGCTTGCTGGGCTCTGAACGTGGGGGTTGGGTATACTCACGTATAGCTTGCCAGGCTCTCCCAGAGTGGACATGGAGCCTATTTGTTGGAGGCGACTCGTAACCGCCTCCCATATATTTCCTTGTTACTTGATTGCAGGCTCTTGTCCGAACTGACGCGTAGAATACAATCCGCATAAGCGAGAACGCATCCACACACTCATGCATGAATCACCTGTATCACCTGTAGTCTCGTTGATGGTCGAGTGACTCTGGGGGCGCCAGGAAGTCTTCCAATTTTCCCTATCGCGTGCAAGAGTAGCCCAATGGGTTCTGCTCGCTCTAGGGACTCGTCGAGCATCATCTCTTTCTTCAAGGTTCTTTGGTCATACTATACAGAATCATTTCTGCAGTATGTATTTCACAGTCCCAACTATGCATGAATACGCCTAGCAAATACAGAAAGTATTTGCTAAATCGGCGCAGTAGAAACAGGGAGTCCATCACCTGGATCCACCTGCGTCTCAGGGAAGCAAAGGTCGCTTTAGGTCCGCGAATAACCCCCTGTCTGCCACCTGGGGACGTGCCACGTGGCCTCGCGACTAGGATCGAGATCCCCCATATGAGGGCGATCCGTGGAATGGGATAATGTGGGAGTGAAAGCCGATGGTCGGCAGTTACATTATCTTCGCTTTGCTGACGACATCGTCCTTATAACACAAAACATTAGCCAAGCGGAACGTATGCTTGCCGACTTTCATAAAGCCTGTGGGAAGATTGGTCTTCGACTAAATCTCACAGAAACGATGTTCATGAGGAATGGATTGGTTTCGAATGCCCTGTTCACGCTCAACGGAACGATTATCTTCGAATGCTCCAATTACGTCTATCTAGGTCGAGAAATCAATATGATGAACGACTTAGCTCCAGAGCTGAGCAGAAGGAAACGAGCAGCTTGGGAAACTTTCAAGAGCATCGAGGATGTAGTGAAGAGGGAAAAGGCCATCCGACTCCGTGCCCACCTTTTCGACTCAACGGTACTTTCCTGTCCTAACGCATGCGTCAGAATCCTGATCGCTGCATAAGCGGGATGAAAGACCACTCAGCGTTGTTGAACGTGCAGTAGAAAAGAGTATTCCATATGACACACGTAAAGGGAAGGAATCCGAAGCTCCGACCTGCGTCAACGATCAAAAAATCAAAGATGCCGTTCTGTACGCCAAACAGTCGAAGATAAGGTGGCCGGACAAGTAATGCGTATGAAAGACAACCGATGGGAAAGAGCCATTAGTGACTGGATTCCTCGTGATGTCAAACGTGCTGCAGGAAAACCACCGATCCGATGGTCAGAGTTCTTCGCGAAGAGCCTAGAAGAAAGATATGATGCTCGACGAGTCTCTAGAGCGAGCAGAATCCACTAGGCTACTCTTGCACGCGATAGGTAAAAATGGTAGATTTATTGTCGCCTGCACGAGTCACTCGACGATCAACGGGACTACAGGTGATACAGGTGATCAGCAATCAATACTATCTCTCTATAGATACTGTAATGATGCTCCATTTGCCATGCGATGCTGATTGTTCTCAAATTGAGCTGTCAAGTTCTGGAATATTTTGGTTGATAGATCTCAATATTCTTACTGAGTAAATTTTTATTTTGGTTGAAAGTAAATAGCTTTTGTTAACAGCACCATGATCGCTTTGCTATTTATTCCATTACAAT
The DNA here is from genome assembly GCA_018806985.1 of Angiostrongylus vasorum. Classification (NCBI taxonomy): domain Eukaryota; kingdom Metazoa; phylum Nematoda; class Chromadorea; order Rhabditida; family Metastrongylidae; genus Angiostrongylus; species Angiostrongylus vasorum. Next base: position 214,315 of record JADANN010000336.1, read on the forward strand.
CCACGGAGGCTCATCCCATGTTATTTCTACATCATTTGGCACGAATATTGTTTAATTTTGCTTGGAAATGTGATCGCATTGAACGGAAAAGCGACTTATCGGATCATTTAATGGACGCAAACCGTTTTGCGATTTTTCACTAGTAGCAACCGCATAACTTGCCTTATTGGCCCGGAATCTCTTCTTCTGCACTTCATCACTTCTGTGTCTCTTTTTTTGCCAAAAAAGTCTGAAAAAGTTGAATACTTAAATAAAAGGATAAAAAAATAAAGCGACTGACGTTTATTAATCCCTGAAGGATGCACCATGCGTTCATCTTCATCAGGCATTTTAAAGGTGATTGAATTCATATCTGGCCTATACAATGATTCGCGGTGGCTTACCGATGTGTCGAACCGATGCCATTATCCTCCCAGACAAGTCTGGTACCAATTTACCAACTACGGAAAGATGGACGGTTTGGTGATCTTGGGGCGTGGGATCGAACCAACGACCAGATATGTATTAGAGGGGCGTCTGTGAGAACTACGTTGAACGCTCTACATGGAACTCTTAAACAGATTGAAACACTGGAACAGTTTGTTTTTGGACACTAATTTTTTCGAAACGTTAGCGATTCGCATCTACGAAACCCAGAAATTTACGATTTCCTCTTATAAGGTATAAAAAAACTGTCAGATTCTCAAATATTCTCGCACTAAATCACGTGCCTGTTAAATCTCCTGCCGTCGCATTTCTATTAATGCGAGCGCTAATAAAGAATTCTATCAAACCACTCAAATAGAATCGCGTCTTTTAGCAGATTCTCTAAATCCTGTCAAACCAATATGATCTGGATCAGAGCTCTAGAGCGAAATAAGCAGCAAGCAATTTCTTTTGTTTATTGAAAATCCTGCTCTTAAAGCTCACGCAAGTCCTTATATCATGAGGACATTAGGCGGGTATTGCTCATCGTTAAAGGTGCTATTCGAGTGATTTTTGGCTCATTCTCACAGATTTGACGTCAGAGTCAGCTGGGCTGACAAAATCACCAACTTGTGGCATTGGTAAGTCGGAGTTGCCCAAGCCAAATATGTATTAAATCATGGCGCATCCTTAAAATATGGATCAACACCGAGCGATTCGTCCTTCAATAATCATGATGACAACTCTGCAAAAAAGTTCTGAAGTGGGAGAGCTTGTGAGACCCAAGGTGCACTTTTTTTGGCAAGCAATTAACATAAATTTCTCCTAACGGTTCACCGCCTCATCGTGGCTAGGTGTTCCTGGGTATCGGACTGCGATGTACAGCGAGGGGATTCGTCCCCCCATGCAGGGTCTTCCAAGCTGAGAAAGAGTCCGGCGTTTCCATCAGGAAGCCTAGCTAAGAGTAAACCAATACAAGGATCAACCACCGTCCTGGTATAGGAGTCGCATGATGGCAAATCTCCCTCTGATCCACAAGGGCTGCGACTGCTTGTGGTGGTGAAGACCTGGGGCAGACTTTGCTCAGGCTCACCTCGGGATTCCAGAGAACAACAATGGTTTAGCCAGCAAATCTCCGAAGATTGGAGATTATGCTGAAGCACTCATAACTAGCGAATGCGGTCCATCCAAGCATCCAAGTAAGTAAGTAATTTAAAATATGCGGAAGTTCTGGAATGCTCTTGATTAATGGTTCAAATATTTGGTCTTTTTTGTTGCTTAGTAAAAGATAAACGGTAAAATAGTAGACATTAGTCTACGTAGGAAAGATACATCATGCATTCCACTATATTTGATCATAATTAATAGAGGAGAGTGAACGCATATCTAGCCCACACAATAATTTGCTGAGGATAACCGGTGTGCCACATTCTTTCCTTTTTTCCTTCCAAACTATTTAACCAGACAAGTCGCGGAGTAATTTGCCGAGTCCGGAAGGGTTGAAGAGTTTGATTTACTCAGCCGACGATATCGAATGAACCACCGATTCCTTGTGTATTTAAGGACATCTTTAACCACGGTGCTACATCAACCATTTTTGTGATCCAGTTTAAATAAGATCGGCAGCATTTCAACCTAGAGGGATTGCTGGGGCTAATCCTATAGCATTACCATCGAGAAAACGTTACTTATTTCATGCGTTTGCCTAAATTAGGCTATTTGATTAACTGAACCCGTACAACTCGTTAACTTCGGACATAAGCTAAAAAAAATGGTGGTAATTTTTTGGAGTAAACGACGCGTCGTTTGAAATCTATGGCTAAATTCCATAAGCTATAGCTGGTCATACGGCCAACAACAAACGAATCCTCGCAAGTCGTTAATGCGGCGAACAGCGTCGTCTGTTTATAGGGAGAGCACTCGCCTTAACCGATCCCGTTGACTACAATGAATTAAGTCATACGGCGAGGCGTCACTCTCTCATCAACATATTCAAGGGCTTCAAGCTGTGACCCAAATGAATTCCGTGGAATCGCTTGATCTGTACGAAGATCAAGGGATGAGCGAATATCAACATGAACTGCTCGACGTAGTGCTCACTCCACTCTTCACCCCTGCACACTTTTTTTAATCATTTTCTAACAATGAATTATTCTTCAGTTTTCTGCTCACAGCTGTATTTCGTCTTTGTTTGATCCTCTCCTTAAGTTTTGTACGAGATATTTTCACGCCCACTTAATCCTGTTTAGCCTTATTGAAAACTCATTAAGGGACGATTTATTTCGCATTCAGTTGTTGTTTTAAAATAGCGTTAAATCCTACGTAATAATAAGCGAAGACAACAGCGTTGTTCTAATTGTGTCGTTTTTTCTCCATCGATCTATATTTGGTGATGTATCTTGCCCACTTTTGTACCTTATCGACTTTTTATCTCAATGAGAGAAAGAACTTCGGATCGCTTTGTTCCAGAAGCTGATTGAAAAGTCCCAAAAAAAACTGCTGCTTTTGCACCGTAGAGAAGAGCATGTCCATCCAGCAGAATATAAGCCGAGGGATTGGACTGAACTTTGACTTCATAGGAGGAATTGACCGGATATTCTCCCCACTCATCATTTCGCGGGTATTCTTTTCCGTTCCAATATTTCTCCTGTTGTGCTCATTTTTGACAGAGCAAAATTTAGATTTCATTGTTATACACAAACGGCAACAACTTTCTGCCGATAATAATAAGGTTTGAGCTTAATTTGTGCTTTCCATTGATTCAAATGCTAATGGTAATATTTGTGATTTACACTGTGTAAGCAACAGTAGGCGTGCGTGTGGCGCAGTGGTCAGAGGCGCCCAGGAACACACACATTGAATTGATCCCTGCGCCCGTGGCCCACCAAGCCTTCCATCCCTCCGGGGTCGCTAAATGGGTACCAGACTTGTCTGGGAGGATAGCAGCACTGCTGGCTCGATATATCGGTAGGCCACAGCAAGTCATTGTAAAGGCCAGATATGCATTCAATCACATCCAAACGGTGCTTAATGAAGTTGAATGCATGGCGCATCTTTCAAGGATTGGTCAAGTCGAGAGCTTTATACTTTTCTTTACATAAATTTACCTGGAATTGTTTCCAAAACTTCTATACCACGAAAAAAAAACCTGAAAAAAGAACTAAAATTTGACAGATTCTCAACTTTTGGCTACAACCAGTTCTCAACAATCTACTCACGTCGTCAACAACTGCAGCAATAGATGATCACTTAATATTGCAGTCAAACTGAGTAGAACTGTATTTTTTTGTCAGAAATGTGTTAAACACTCGTAAACTTCAGCAGAGGAAATTGCACGAACTTCTCCCTTAATTAACCGATGCTCTTGTAGGATCGCATCGTCAGAGCGGCTGTGTCGTTTAAACGGATTTCCCTCTCTCAAAAGCCTTCTTTTCTAACAGCAGAAACTCAAGAATTATTTTTCCCACGACCATTCGTAGCCAATCCTACGTTACTTCACTAAAAAAAATAGAAGGACGGCTTATGCTGATGAGTCCTGTACAATAAAAATGACAAGCGTTCCTAGAACATATCGCGGTTTCCCGGAAAATTTAAATGTGGAATCGGAAAGGCGACTAACGATTCATATTCGGCAATTCAGAAATCCTTTTTCAACAGTTTCTAAATCCTTGAATGAGGCAATGTTCTGACCGGCCACTGAACACTTGTATTTTAACTGTTTCTGTTTCCCTGTACCCACTGATTACCCACATATTATTGGCGGAGCTACGTGACGTTCTCTATCTACTAGGCTTAATAAAAAGTAACAGCGACCACGTATTTCATCGTAGTAGTAGTGTGTTCATTAGATGGTTTCCTTGTAGATTATATAAGCTGGCTTCGGACTCTTTTACCTACACATTAGAATACTTGCACATATGTGTATTTGTACACATGCGGCTTGCAATTTACATGTCATTTTGGCCATGGATTACGACAAAGTGTGGAGAACTATTATATGAGAATCGTTTTTAGGGCAATTCCAACAAATGGGCTTCTCATTTACTCTGGAGAGGCATGGAAACTCACCTTGAAATTCTGCAATATCTCAAAAAACCACCGTTGAAAATGTAGCGCTTTTCGAGAATTTGGGTGGCACGTGGCACCGACTTCTCTTTTTCTACATTCTTATAAAAAAATCTCATGGCTTCCACATTAAGCCTGAGCACTTCTCTAGGGAAGTATATGAGTATGCTCATATGCAGTGACTAATAGGGAATGCCTCCAATGAGAGTCAATTTTACAAAGGCACACTTAGAAATGGCAATTTTTGAGATACGATAGCGATTTCCTTTGCATGTGCGTGTAGGTCGTGACTTGCAGGAAGTCCTGAATGAACCACTCGCGACTACGTTGTCAGTTTATCCTGATGTAAAAGATTCCGTTAGTAAACTGGGTATGTGACATCTCATTTTCTGTGCCATTGTGGAATTCGAAGAAGACGTTCGCATGACAATTTTTTTACAGCTCGCTATTTACTATTCAGTCTTTTCCAAACCGGAATGGACGAGGCCGCAGTCGTATTGAAGTCCCTTCTTGAGTTTAGAAGCTTATTCACAGCATTGTTTATGCGTCATAAGAAAATTCGAAAGCCTGAAAATCTTTGCAATTGCAGCTCATTTCAATTAATGTACATATTAGGGCTTTTATTGATCGTCCTCCTTAGTAGCCAACAGATATCGTTCGGAGATGGCGCTTTCCCAATATTAGTGAGCAATGACTCTTGAGATTTTCGAATCTTTTTTTTACAATAAAGATCAGCTATAGTTCATCCAATTAAAGTATACGGCCTGAGGCCTGAGTAGGCAGTTTTTTGTTCACGTTTGGTTTTTCTATTGCGTGCGGTGCAATTCCGACTATACTTGATACTTAAACGGCCCGTCTTCACTGATTGTGCGGACACCAGCATAATAATCATTTTCGGAGAATTGCTGGTTAAGCCATTGTGGTTACCTGAAAGCCCGAGTGCAGCCTGGCCAAAGTCTGCCCCAGGTCTTCACCACCACGGGCAGTCGTAGCCCTTGTGGATCAGAGGAAGCTTTACCACCGTGCGACTTTGATAACAAGATGATAGTGGATCCTAGTATTGGTTTACTCTTAGCTAGGCTTCCTTTTGGAAAGGCCGGACTCCTTCCCAGCTTGGGAGATGCCGGGGGGGGACGAATCGCCCCGCTGTACATCGCAGTCCAACACCCAGGAACACCTTCCAGCCACGATGAGGCATTAAACCGTTGGGAGGGATTTAAACTTGAAACGAAATTTCGATTATACATGGACTCAAAGCGGAAAAAGTTATATATAACGTCAGCATGTTAACTTTTTATTTTCTGCCTACTAGAATCTTTTTATGGCAGCGTATTATGCAAAAATACAACGACAATGGTGCTGAGATATTTGCAAAACTCCGGGCCGCAGGTGTCTGTGGTGGGGGAACGAACGCCCTATTACCCTGTCCGGAGGCTAACGCGACTTAATTTGTTCACATCAATTCTAATTTCTCACAGAACTCTTCAATTCGCCATAGTACTTGCCTTGCACGATCTCCTGCCGCCAATGAAGCATGGATTGGGGTAGATGCACGGGCTTCGGCAGCTTGTCGGAATTGATCCGAAGATGTTATAGTGTACTGCTCGGCATCAGTTTCCAGAGCGCCATCTGGAACAATCTGGAACGCTCGGAGCTATAAAACAAACAAGTATCGGGATAATAAAAGTTAGTCAGGAATTGTTTACAAAAAAGCAATAACTTTACAGGAAAACAAATGAACTCAAGTGAATTCCAGTGGAACTGTAAGTGAACCAAGCAATGGAAAATACTACGTGCTGGTGAATGGTATCGAACTTCTGTGGCCTCCAGCCCATAAATGAGTCAGACTGTTGCAAGAACTTACGAGCTTCCACTAAGCACTGATCATTATATAGTTAACTGTTCACAAAAAGTTTCTTCGGCTTTCTCAAGAATCTCATCACGTCTTAGAGAGAACGTGGCTTTGGCTCTCAATGTTGCTCCTCTCATGAAGCACGGTTGTCGTTCTGATCTCACGAGTCGTTACGTCAGTAGTGACTCGTCGCACCACCTCTTCTAGTGATCCTCCAAAGGAGACCGAAGCTCCGTCATCGAGATATGCACCAAGTGCTGTAGCGTTATCGTGACCCACCATTTCGTCTTGAATTGATTTGTTATCTTCAAAAAGCAGTCAAATAAAGAGATTCTTGTAAATTTGTCTTATTTTATTCACATTATCCCGTTTTTACATCTACCGTGGGTATCCCAGCACTTTTGCATTCGATTTGTTTTCCCGCATCCAATATCCACGAAGGTCTTAAAAGTTTTGCGTGTGGTTTCGGTTGCTGCTTGAGGATCATCGCCTTCTTTATGAATGTCGTTGAATTCCGGTCGAGTCGATCTTCTCTAGAGTCCTGGTCCAGCATACTAGAGGGGTCCTAATTGGAAAGCAGCGAGTAAACTTATTCCAAACAGGCCTAGTACCAATTTCCCCAGCTCGGAGAGACAATAAATAGGGTTGGCAACTTGTCGACCCCGGAGCGGAGTCCGACCACCACCGTGCTCGTGATGATCACCTCGCTATCACTGCGCTACCTGCTCCCTAATAGACAGATCATAGTACAACGTTTTGTGAAAACCAGGATTGCAATCTTATTCAGACTTTGTAAATGCATAAAATTTTTGGGAACTAAGAGTTCTGCCGTTTCCTCTAGTCAGGAATAACTGCGTCTGCTTTTAGTTGTCATTTATCCCATAAACTGTTACATTTTATCATCCTTTATCACACATCCACTATAGGATTATCTTATTATCGAAAAATGATTATTGAAGTACTCACAATCACAAGTGGATCTGACAAAATATGGAACCACTCACTGCCTAACCTGGCTTGAGCTCGGCGCGAGAATTGTGTAATAGTTGGATCCGAATATTTCACAACCACTGGCGCTGCCTTCACTGATGCCACATCTGCCGAAGCAACTGAAGAAATTCAGCCATAATAAGTCCTACACCTCATTAGAGTAATTTCCTAACAAATCACAATAGAAGGATATAACGTCCACTTTAAATGTTAAATTCCTTACCTGCATTCGACACAAAGGAATAGGCAACACAGGAGCGTTAGCAGAAGGAACAGAAAAGCCAGAATCACCATCAGAATTAGACCAACATTCGAAGGTGTTACCTGAAAAACCATATTTTTTTTATTACGAGAAATACGTAGCTACTTTTTTTTAAATAATAATTCGACGAACGTTTCATGAAAACAGTGAGAGTTTTTCTCAGAAAAGGAATCGATTACCTCACAAAAATTCTCCTTAATATCCATCAACACACGAGCAGGTTATATTATGGGTAGCGTTCTCAAGCATAATCCGCTCATTCAACATCTTCACGTTAGTGCTATGAAAGCTGAGAGTTCGAAAGTCACCAAGAGACGTCTGTGTTCATAAACCCTCGAGCTGATACGCCAGCGTGGAATCACACGAGCTGCAGCCAACCGCGAACCAACGTCCGAACTTGCAAAACAATGCAGACAGGCGATAAAAGTAGATCTTAAGGAGAGAAGAGCAGCAGTAATGATCGAAGTTGCAGAGGCTTGGAAAAGCATTCGCAAAGCCCAGCGAAGGTTCGCCAATTACGAGACCAAGATGATTGCACTATGACGCCCAGACGGAACAGTTACAGCGTCCAGAAAGGCAACAGAGAAAATCATTCACTAATACTACTTAGATCTTTTCGACCGCCAAATCCACTCATATGAAATAAAGGAGAATGGATATGTTGTACCACCTGACGAATAAGATCTGAACACCTGAAGAATCTTTCGCTAGTCCTAGTAAACACACTGGCTCGGCTGTTCAACGATACTTGTCTGAATGCAAGGTCCGTACTCAGTGGAAGACCGGCATGACCGTGCTATTGTTCAAGAAAGGTAACCTACACGATATCAGCAACTATCGCTGTTTCTACTTGCTGTCTGTCGTCTACAAACCTTCCAATTGAGTCATCCTGAATAGGATTGGCAGAACACTGGGCGAAGAGCAGCCATGTGAGCAAGCAGGGTTTCGAAAAGGATTTAGTACGATGGACTACACCCACACGATAACGGGACTCATTAAAGTGATCGCGAGAGTACAAAGAGACCGCTCTGCCTCACTTTCATCGATTTGAAAGAAGGCCTTTGATTCAACTGAGATAGAAGCAGTCATGGAAGCCCTTGATAGTCAAGGAGTTCCTACTCAGTATATAAAGATTCTTCGTGAGCTTTGCAAAAATTTCACAACCAAAATACCACCATTCTATAACGATATTAACATCGACGTCAAACGAGGGGTCAGGCAAGACGATACCATCTCGCCAAAATTATTCACCGCCAGCCTCCAGAACGCCATGCGAACAATGGAATGGGATAATATGGGAAGACTTTGATCAAACCTGTGAAAAGATTGGTCTCCGACTAAACCTCACAAAAACGATATTCATGAGCAACGGATTGGTTTCGTATGCCCCCACTCACGCTCAACGGAACAAATGTCTCCGAATGCTCCAGTTATGTCTATCTAGGTCGGTAAATCAACACAATAAACGACTTAGCCGCAGAGTTGAGCAGATGGAAACAAACGGCTTGCCGAGATTTTAATAGCGTCGAGGATGTAGTGAAGAGAACAAAGATCATCCGACTCCGTGCCCACCTTTTCGACTCAACGGTACTTCCTGCCCTAACGTATGCGTCAAAAATCTGATCGCTGCGTAAGCGGGATGAAAGACCACTCAGCGTTGTTGAACGTGCAGTAGAAAAGAATATTCCGTATGACACAAGTAAGGGAAGGAATCCGAAGCACCGGCCTGCGTCAACGATCAAAAATCAAAGACGCCGTTCTGTACGCCAAACAGTCGAAGATAAGGTGGCCGGACAAGTAATGCGTATGAAAGACAACCGATGGACAAGAGCCGTTAGTGACTGGATTCCTCGTGATGTCAAACGTGCTGCAGGAAGACCACCGACCCGATGGTTAGAGTTCTTCAAGAAGAGCCTAGAAGAAAGATATGATGCTCGACGAATCCCTAGTGCGAGTAGAACCCACTGGGATACTCTAGCACGCAACAGGGGGAAAAAATGGAAGATTTACTTGCGTCCACTGGAGTCATTCGACGATCAACGGGACTAGGTGATACAGGTGATACCTTCTGATGAAACGTCTTAAATATAGATTTACTATGAAAACGAACATTTAAATGAAAAAAAATCGACAGTAATATACATCCTCGGACGGTAATTGGAGCTTCCATCCAGGCATTTGAGATTTTCTAGAACATGTAGTTTTAATTCCTTAGTTGTTTCAGAACTCAAAAAAAAAGATCAGAACATTTCACACTTGTGGTGAAGTGTTCACACGAAGAGGATATTATCCACGAGTGCGAGAATGTCGAATATCCATTTCATTTGGCCGTCTCGCACATCGTTGGTTAGCGACATTATCACAGCTCACAAACGACAGTGGTTTCAACAATGCCACAATACAAACTTACAACTACGACTTTTATCCCTATGTCCTTACATTAATTGGTATAGTTTTCTTGCTTCGAGGGTTTTGTTTGCTTATGGTCCACAATCCCTTCGGTTGACCTCTCATCTCAGATCACGGCATGTTCATATTGATTTTTTCTTTGTGCGTGAATTCAAACTCAGTGTTAATCGCCAAACGAATAGTACGAATGCTACCGCACATAACTAAATTGAAGTCGTACAAAACTAGCGCATAATTAGAAAACCCCGCTGAGTTATGTTTGCCTCTAGCTGCGAGATGAACATTCACAGGAGACGTCAGATCCAAGTGATAATTGAAAAAAATTCTTCATACTCGTATCTTTGAGAAGAGGACGAGCAGGACTAGGACGCGAAGCAGCGCTATAAAATTCGACCGCGGTTACTCGCTCAACAGAGAGCTGTTTACTCAGTTCGTTCAACACAAAATGTCCATCAAAAGCAGGGTAAACATGCGGAACATGTAGAGTATGCGTGGCGATCTTCAGCGGGGGATTTGAGCGAAGAAAAAGACTAGCATAAATTAGTGAATGATCTGATGCAGCGACTTTCACAGACTCACTAGTCTGACGATGAGGGAGTGACGCGCTTTCTTAAGAATTAAGCGGAAAAGAATGATACAAAGACCGTGAACTAAGAGATGAGGAACGCAGAAGAAATTTTTACCATGCATAATCAGCGATATATTGCATGTCTTGATGATGAGTGTTTTGTGAAATCAAATAGTACACGTTTCTTGTTCTGTTTCTTGATAATTTATCAAACTATTCCTCTATGTATGAGCACAACAGAGTCAACTCGTCGAGCAGTAAGGCCACCAGCATTTCAGCCGACTCCCGTCTTCCGAACAGTCAGTAGCAGAAAACCCACCCTCGCTAACTCTGGGCGAAGGGAAGGAGGAGGAGACCTCTTCCAAGAAATAGTGCGTGTTCCTTTTTTCTACGCACATTCCTCACTTTATTACGTGGACCTTTTATATCTGTCTTGGATATCATTGTATTCTAACCTTTCCCCCCAATGTGTTGTTCTCTGAGCTACACCGTCTCTCATTTTTCCATCCTTACCTCAAGCAGTAGAGTTCAGCTGCTAAGCTCGTAGGAACCACCAACCAGTATCTTAAGTAACGGAGGTGGGAGTCTGAGAATGCAGTGGCTATTAACCCGAGCAGTTCCTATTTTCCAAATTACCGCATGTTTCAAACGTTGACAATGTTGGCTGTTAACGAAAGTTTACTTTTCGCTTCATGTCGCTTAACCACCTTCTTGTTTAAATTTCTCTTTAAGCTCACAGTTTGTTCGCACCACATTAAACCTAAAATTCCTTTCTATTGCCCAAAGTTTCCCCCCATCCACTCCTCCCCCCTCCCAACCACCTCAGATCAACTTGTCACGAAATGACTTATTATCAACTCCTGGGAATAAAACGAAAAAAAAACCTGGTTGCGCAAATTGTTTACAACGCTTACTTTGACCCCACTGGATATTATCAGCGAGTTTAACAATAATGAAAAAAGAAAACTGAACAACTCTCTGTCGAACTTTTAGCGTTTTTTGCTCAGTGTGGATTTAAATTCGTAGACAACTACTTGAACAAACTTTTGTCGATGGAACTGAAAATTGAAGACACAGAAAGGAAAGAACAAATCTCACCTCGGGATGGGAGGGCTGTCTTGGGATCTTCGTATCACATCGCTGTCCACACTATGTTACTGCGGGCCGGATCCCCGAGAACTCCGTTAAATCCACATGATTAACGGTGCTCCCGCGATCCGGCTCGCGCTGAGGATAGACAGTACGAGAACCTTCGGCTGTCGCTCTCTGTTGGAATCTCCGTATCCGTCGCGGTTTTCAATACGACGTTTTCAACGTGGAAACTCACTGTTTGGTACGAGTTTCCACCAATTATGAGCGCTAGCAAATGTTCACTTATATTTTCGAGTTGTTTCCACGAAGATTCGTACTATACCGACGATCTAGTCCAGTAACTTAAGCAAGAACTGCGATTCTTTTCCGTTTCGACTCCTTAACTTTGCTTTCTCTTGTAATTTGTGCTGAAACAAACACTGAGTGTGTTTTCTTGACCTACACTACACACACCATCAAACGTCCATAATTTCATGTAGAGAGAAATATATCTAAATTGAAAACAATAGAATACCTCTACCGGTAAAGTTCCTTTCTGCCTTGGTAATTCATAGCATTGTTGATGATAAAACCCTTCGCAAATGAAATTGTGAGCCGAAGTTCCTCCTCGGTGTAAGTTTGCGTTGATTCTAAAACAGTAGTGCCCGTTCTACACTTTGCACTGTTCTTTGTAATATTCGGAAAAAGGAATTAAACGTGAAAAATAGATGACACAGTGTAGTACCACTTTTTATACGAGGCTTTCTCAAAGAAAAAACTTTAAAGGGACTTTCGCATCTCGATAACCCATTTATGCCCAGATAAACAACCATCCAATAAAGCAAAAGTATTAACGCCTCAGATGCATCATATGTTATTCAGGTACGTTGAGGCCAAATGGACGAGCTACACGTATCCTACACATTTTCTACTCTTGTTCGGCGATTATTTCACTTTTTCATTTGATGATTATTCAACAGAGGCAAACTTTTTGGACTGTTTACCGCTGTTCGTCTACATTTCAGTCATAGGGATATATTATCGATTTCATGTGGATGATTCTTTTCCGATTTCGCCAGATTTTGCGAAACAATGAAGGATACAAACTTGATTCTGCCAAGCATGAAAAAGTCATTACAACCTTCTTACCACTTCTTCTGTGTCCACCCACTGCGCTACGTCCAACGATTACGCTAAATCCACCTCTTGTTAAACGTTACAAAGCGATTTTTAAAAAGGATCGTTCTTGTCGCACAAAAGAGCACCCAACAGGTGCTCTAATGACAATCCATTTGCCCCTCGTTTAATCCATTTGGCACCCATTTTAAACTTATTCGAACGAAACTTGTTTTTGTTATATGAACCAGCGCAAGAAATGAGAGCGTGTAATGGAATATCCGGAAGCAGAAACAAATTAGATCACCAGAAACTTCTTCGATTCATTCCATCGAGATTACAACATTTAACGTGAAATTCCATGTCAGTACTATCTAGAACGGTTAGTCAAATAGAACTGTACAGTAACACTGTTTCACAGTGTTCATAACAGTACGGAACAGTATTTAGTGCAGTGGTCAAGGGATACACCCTGCAATCCAAACGCGAGCTTTGGTTCGGTCCCACGTCCAGGGTTCACCAACACTTCCATCACTTCGTGTTCGATGACTTGTTCCAGATTTGTTTAGGAGGATAGCACCATGGGTTTGATACGTGGGCAGACCAACGTAACGAGAGAATTGCTTACAGGAGTCTCCATAAGCTTATTCAGTGAACGCTAACAGATAGCTGGTCTGATGTGTGCATATATTGTAATTGCTATTCGTTAAACGTCATGTGATATTTTTTTATTTATTTACAGAACCCGTATTCGTATTCGTATGCCAGCACTTCTTGCATTCGACTCGTTTGCATCCATCGTCCACGAAGGTCCTCGAACTTTTTGTGTGTGGCTTTGGCTAAAGCCTGAAAGCTATCGTCTTCCTTGTGAATCTCGTTGAATGCTGGTCGAGTCCATCCTCCATGGACTCCTAGAATAGTGAGGCTTGACCGTTCCTACTTGGATTATAGAGTGTGAACCTTTTAAAGACAAGTCTGGTGCAGATTTTCCGACTCCGAATAGATGAGATGCTTGGCGAGTCTGTGATGGGTTCTTACCAACGCCTGTTGATGTGCGACGGCTAGCATGTGTGCTCTCGGCTTTTAGCATAAATTCTTATAACACCTTAAAAATATTCGATTAAAATTTTGTCTTTGAGATCATTGTTTTGGCTATCCAACCTTGATTTTTCGCCCACTTATAACTAATAAATAGAAGACTTTATGTATTTTTTTGTTTGATAAGCTTACACAAGGTTGATAACATTGTTTATTTCCGGCTAACCTTTCGACGGTATCGTCTTCGCGCATCGAGCGGGATCTTCCTCAGTGGAGCATCTCTCTCGAACGAGCCATACTCGCTCGACGATGCCCTTCTATACAGTACCTTGGATGTTGCCAACAGTGATTGGCCGGTGATAACAACTTGTTTTTTTCAGACAATCTACCCTGCAGAAGTCGCTATCATTATCAGCTAGTATAACAAAGGGTACATAACTTTTAACGAAGCTGAGATATTTGCAAAACTCTGGACCGCAGGTGCTTACGGTTGGGAACGAACGCGCTATTGTCCTTTCCGGGGAGTAACGCGTTCACCACCGCACCATGCGGGTCCTTCGTTTCGCCTGTCTCTCATCTAGTTCTATCGATCTTTTTTTCCATCAGCAATCACCCGTCAACGGGGTTGATCTGGGGAGCCCAAATCGGCATTGAACCCAGTTAAGCTGAGGCTATAGTTATAATCACAATTTTAACCTTTTTTGCCTAATGCCTACTCTTTTTGATGGCAGGGTATATTGCGTTATTGAGAGACAGGCGAAACGAAGGACCCGCATGGTGTGGTGGTGAACGCGTTACTCCCCGGAAAGGACAATAGCGCGTTCGTTCCCCACCATAGGCACCTGCGGTCCAGAGTTTTGCAAATATCTCAGCTTCGTTGAAGTTATATTTCGCAATATACCCTGCCATCAAAAAGAGTAGGCAGTAGGCAAAAGGTTAAAAAAAGAATACATATTTATTAATCATACCAAGGTTAAAGGAAAGTCGATTTCGAAATATTGTTATGCTTTATACTAGAAGATTTTATTTTTATTACATGACCTATCATTACGTCCACCGTATAGGTCCCAGCATTTATTGTACCCGATTCGAGTTCCTCGCATTCATCGCCTACAAAAATCTGTCTTTTTTCTGGATGTTGTAGATTCCCGGTCCAGTTGATTCTTCTTACAATCTTGGCGATAGTCAAGCTAAGGGGTTCTCACTCGGTAGGGAGAACAGCGTTGAGCAGGCGATCGAGCTAGTACCTTTCTTCTTGATAGACTGCGTCGCTAACCACTGCGCTAGAAACTTGATACTGGGAGTCTACAAAATTCTTCACGCAGAAGTCTGCAAATTTCTCGTATTTTTAGAAGTCGTTCAATAAGTCATTTCCCTAGAACGGCTGTAGTTCATTACGAAAATAAATAACTAGACGGATTGATCTAAAATGGATAGAGAACGACCAGTGTTGACAGTTGCAGATAACCGTGTCTACCTGCTGATAGTAAGTGTAGAGCCGTTATCCTAGTTGAGTCGGTAATGTGACTGTATCTCAGCTTACCGTTTCAATATCTCACGAAATATTCGTACTGCTGTTTAAGAAAACGCCGAATATCAGCATTTTCACCGAGACGATATCGTTGATCACTCTATCATGGGCTCACATGACTGTAGCTTTGTGATACCTTCAGCAATCACACCGTTCCTCATGCTTGTCATTCTCGTATCGAATTCTTGCTTATCAGTGACCTGTACTAGTCAATATTAACCTTTTTCATCCACCTTCTTAGCTCGATTTGTTCGTCTTTATAGATCACATGTACGGCTATGTCTGTCAAATTGAAACGAGCAAATCCACCTTCCTACACAGCACCATCTGACCGCTTCGTATATCAAATCATGACTTTTATTAAGGAAACGATAGGTTTTAAGCTGTAAATTATGCGAAATTTTATGCTTGTTGTATATGCATTTCCATTAATACTGCAATTGATACCGAATAGTTAATTACTTCACGTTGGAACTTTTGTATATACCCAGGATCCTATAAGCAAACGCAGTAAACGCTCAGCGATACAGCTGGCAACGAGATGAAGAAAATATACCCAAGTATAGTTACGAATCGAATCCGTCTTCAGCCAGGATAGTAGCGAGATCCACCGCACGCGATCTGCATGGTGGACAGGCTGCTGGATTGGCAATGGTATTAGCGTATAGGACTTGCTGACTAACGAAGATCCCAATTGCCAATCCAGCAGCCCTGTGCACCATTCGGATCGCGTGCGGTAGATCTCGCTACTATCCTGGCTGAAGACGGATTCGATTCATAACTATACTTGGGTATATTTTCTTCGTCTCGTTGCCAGCTGTATCGCTGAACATTTACAACGTTTACTTATAGGATCCTGGGATGTACACAAAAGTTCCAACGTAAAGTAATTAACTATTCGCTTCCAATTCACAAGGCTCCCGACATGGCGTTTCGATCAGGGACAGATTTAGCCGGTTTGGGATCTTCGTTATTCAGCAAGTCCTATACGCCAACACCATTGTCAATCCAACAGCCCTGTCCCCCATGCGGATTCCGTGCGGTAGATCTCGCTACTATCCCGACTGAAGATGGATTCGATTCGTAACTGCAATTGATGTTCTAAACATGTCAAAAAAATTAGAAAATTAAGAATATATAGAGTTAGGAAAAATAAGAAAACGGAACTTTGTATGGGTTATTACGGAGACAAAAATTATGAAATTTCGATGTACAACCTGCTGGGGGTTCACTCATATTTTGCTGAAAAGACCCACGAAAAACGTATCTTATGAAGGAAACACTTCTATAATTTCTTATTCTCCGTTAACTAACTATAATTTCTTATTTTCTTTTAAAGTATATCATTTTGCTATCAAATTAGTCATAAGGTGGCAAATCTCCTTCGGATCCACAAGGGACGGCGAGTGATTGTGATGGTGGCGACCTGTAGAAAGGTTCAGCGAGCTTACCTTGGCACTGCAGAGAACCACAAATCGCTCAACCACAATGGTCCAGCCTCAGTAGCTCGCATACTGAATCCTTCCGTATATAACCTTGTAGAGACAGCTTCTTGCTCCTGCAACACACCTACTGCGGCTGATGATAAGTGCCAATTATAGAAAGTCCTTCCAAGAGGATTTACAATGGTAAAGAAACAAACAAAAAACAGCAATACAAGTTGTGTGAAGCAGCTCAGAAACGACCTGCTCTGAAGGAGATACATGGGATCTATGCAACTACAATGTTCTGCTTATATCTTGATTAACGAATACGAGACATTCCCACATAATGCCATTGTATGGAACTGACAACGGAAAGTTTCTGTGGCAGTCTTTTCCGTTCCACAATCTCCATCTCGGACCGCGATATCTCCGTTGGAGAACAAGTGCCAGTGGTTCTACGCTCTGAATTTTAAGTTGCAATAGAAACATAAGGGAGAGGCGTAACTCCGACCCGATAATATTGTTGCCGAGTTTGTTCAAGCTGGAAGCCAAAAATTAGATGTACTTATCGCAGCCCGTGTTGCATCTTGCCTCTAGAACGGAGAAATATAGGACCGGTTGAGAACGTCCCACAGGCTCATCCTGTTCATAGGTCACACTATGGGTGCTTCATGAATTTGTTCTTCTCCCTATTTATACGCATTCCATTCTTTCGCTTCTTTGAGCTCATCGAGCATCGTCAGTGCTTACGATTACTCCTTGAAACGATGATGATGTCAGCTGGGAAACGAAGTTTTGATAGGAATTTTAAATCAATGCTTTTCCCCGTCTTATCCCAATCGAGTGACTTCATTATCCATTGGGGTGCAGTTGCAAACACCTTTAGCGATGTTGCGTCATTTGAGGAACCTCTTTTTCCTGTGGATGTGGGAGTGGGTAGAAAATCTGTGTATCTGCGCTGCAGTTACAATAACGGTCAGCTATATTTCTTATGTAGGACGGGTCGACTCCTTGGAAGACGAGTGCTGGCGCTAGTTCGATCCTTGCCTCAACGCTTCTCGCCACTGGGAACGCCTTAGACCGGCTATCTCTAAGATTGCATATAAAATACAGTCCACCAGCATTCTACGACATTCATAAAGAAGACGAGATCATTAGGCAGCAACTGAAACAGGACGCGAATGGTTCGAAGACCATTGCGGGTGTTGAATGCGAGGAAACGAATAGAATGGAAGTGCTAGGATTTGCACATCCGATGTTATGGCTGATCATGCAAATGAAAATATAAAGTGCGATAAAACCTTTCTAAACGTCCTAACTGTTCCATCCACTCATTTGTGTGCTACCATCTTTTTCTTATAATTGGGATCATTTTGACAGACGTTGCGACCGCTTTATCCAACCTCTTCAATTTGCGCCGTTATTTCTGCTCTTCTCTCTTTAATACTTCCTTTACCACTTGTCTGCATTGTTTTATAAATTCAGAAGTTAGTTAGTGGTTGTCTATGGCTCGTACAATTCTACGCTGAAGCATCAGCTTGAGTGTTTGTGGAAGCGTATGTCTCTTTGCTACCTTTGAGCTCTCTACTTTCATTGCACCAACGTGGAAGTGTTGAATAAGCCGGTTGCGTTGTATTCTTCATCGGTGTTTTCGATAGCGTCACATTCTTAAGTTACGACTTGTGATCTGAACATATACCAGTCCGAAGTAGTTCCAGAATCTCTCTCCTCAAACCTTCCTTTTGAGCGACTTCTCCTCCTTTCCACAAAAAATTCAATCTTGGGCGAAAGAGGCGAAGGTTTTTATCTCGTGTAAAAAGCTGGGACAACAGTGACATCTATTAGGAGGAGCGTGTTCGGCACAATTTTTACGTTCTTCGACAATCTCTTGTAGTCCTCGGTCGGATCTTCATTTATATGCCAGTCATATTAGGAGAGGATTTTACTGAGAATATGATTGTCATAGACGATTTGTTTCGTTTTTCTTGGACGATGCCAGCAGTTCTTTTCCGGCTTATGGCTGAATCGAAACTTCACATGAGACGGCGGTGATCAGATCTAGTCAGAATCTGGATACCATTGTGATGTCAAAGAGGCACCATTTTCTGTTAATGAGAATGCGACTGATCTCCGCATGAGTCTTACCCTTAGTAGAATCCCATGTCCATCGGCGTTTTTCTTTCTTCTCGAGAAAAAAGGCTCCTATGGAGAAGACGTGCTCCCTAAATGACTGTCTACCCTCTCAATTATTTGTGTTGTTTCGAATTTCGCTATCCTGCATTTTCATAGCTTGTTGAGACTGTCAGCTATAACCATACTGGTGCTGATAATATTTGGAAAACTCGGACTGCTGGTGTCTGCGGTAGGTATAGCAGCTATTCCCAGAATAGTTTCTATTTTTCTTCTATATCTATTTCTATCTTTGTATGACTGTATGCTTCGGAAATAAGTGTCATATCCGTTTTTCTCAAGTTACCTAGCAAATGTCGTAGAACGTAAATATCTTGGTCCCATCCTAAGGAACTTTGATCGCTGTAAACAGTATTGTTATGCAAATCTATTCTTAGAATCTGAACCGCTGTAAACAGTATTGTTATGCAAATCTATTCTTAGAATCTGAACCGCTGTAAACAGTATTGTTATGCAAATCTATTCTTAGAATCTGAACCGCTGTAAACAGTATTGTTATGCAAATCTATTCTTAGAATCTGAACCGCTGTAAACAGTATTGTTATGCAAATCTATTCTTAGAATCTGAACCGCTGTAAACAGTATTGTTATGCAAATCTATTCTTAGAATCTGAACCGCTGTAAACAGTATTGTTATGCAAACCTATTCTTAGAATCTGAACTTGTTGTTTGTTATTACTGTCCAAAAGTTATCGTGCGTACAATAACAAGATGAGAATGAGGATGCTGGGGAGAGCAGTCGTCTGCCAGCTGACCATAGGATTTTGAGAGGATATGGAGAGGTAGCCGACGGATGTTTTCGGTAATGATGCTGGACCTATGCCAAATACCGCCTTCTCCGGAAGCATATAAATAGCTTCGTGAATTGTTATCCTGGATCGCGCCTGTCAGGGGCTCGTTCGCTTTCTAGTGTCAGGGCTCGTTCGCTTTCTAGTTCCGTACCGTATTGGTCTCGTGTGTCACCAATGTAGATTATCGCAGTTGTTATGTCATACTGCACATAGTCATTACTGGACATTGGACTCATCATATCATTATTGAATGACAGTTGCGAATTGTACGTTAACTTCGCATCATCGTTAATACGTCACGTTTCCCACCAGCTCCGTGTATCGTCATCATCATCCTGATCCTCATTCTGGTGTCACTGTTCATTGTTTATCAATTGATCTGCGGTGCATTGTCAGTAGCGGCGGCTATAGTTGGGACCGAACGCGCTACTACCCTTTCAGAGGGCTAACCCGTTCAGCATCGCTCCATGCCGCCCTTTGTTTTTGCCTTTCTCTCAGCCTTGTTATTGATCTATAGGTGATGTCAGCAATCACCCGTCAACAGGACTGATCTGAGGAGTACAAATCAATAACACGGCTGAGAGAAAGGCGAAGCGAAGAACTCGCGTGGTGTAGTGGTGAACGCACTAGTCTCCGGAAAGGGTAATAGCGTGCTCAATCCCCCACCGCGAGTACGAACGACTTTGCACATCGACTCCCGATCATCGGATGTGAGTAAGACGAAGGTGACGAAATGTCAACCTAGTAAAGTTCTTTATCAAGCTCGTGTCAGCTTATCTATGGAATGATGCATGTTGATTCCCTACCCTGCATTGATTTTCGTTAGCCGTTCTTGGTCTAGCGCTGAATTCTCCAACGAAGAATTTACAGAAGGACTTCTCGTTACGAAGTACTTCATGTAACTTTCCAAAACACATCTAGCGCCCTCCTCCAGTTGCACAAGTTGCTGAGTATCAGTTAATGGTACTGATTTTTCTTTTGAAGTGCAAGTTGAAGGCGAAAAATGGCCAAACGTGGCGATATTATTTCGTATATAGTTAAATACGAACTAAAAATAAAAGGGCGCGTGTGGCCCAGTGGTTGAAGGCGCTACTGAGACACACACGTGGAATCAATCCCTGCGACCATGGCTCACCGAGTCTTCCAACCCTCCCCGGTCGGCAAAAATGGTACAAGATTTATCTGGGAGTATAGTAGCAGTGGCTCGATATATTGGTAAGCCACCGCGAGTTATTGTAAAAGCCAGATAAGCATTCAATCACCTCCAAACGATGGTTAATGAAGGTGGTCTCGAAAACAGCGTGAAGTTCGGCGTCCAAAGAGACTGTTCTGGCGCTATAGGTGCACAGCAAGAAGCAGTCTTCAAGGCATGCCCTGGCATTTTTTTTCCAGCTACAGTCTCTCTTTAGAACTTTCCTAGCTAGCAGATGCACTAAACAGAGAACTTCTTTGTGAATTATCAAGCACAGAAAATAGTTTACTCTTCCGACAGCTGTCACTACATCTATGGTGGGAAAGTTAGCGATTTAGCAGGAAGTGCAGAAAAAAAACTTTCCATTGCTAAGCAAATAGCCGGAAATGAAACGAGTTGATATCGATTCGCACTGGCGGACCTGCTCTTCAAGTATGGATAGATATCCTTTTACTTCGTATAATAGGTGTCAAATATCAGGGAAATGTAAGACGACATTGAGCAAATGGGCTCATGACGGTGGTTCAAACGTCAACTACTGGTGTAGAATTGTGTTCCACAAATTTACCCCTCCCTTCTTCTGGCGTTATCAACATATTCTTCTACGGTCATTTGTTCTCTGTGTACAGAGTTCTTTTCCATGTTTCCGTATTTAATCAATAGCTTGTCCAATGCAGATCATTTTGCTAGGTATCAGATATGGAAAGATATTCCATAGACTTCATAATTTACAAAAAATTGTTTGTCGGACGAGTATAATTGGGTTTTATATTTGGAGCTTTTTTATTCTTTATTTGGTTGCATACCCGCGCCACATACGCTACTTGTCTATGAAAAGCTTAGGCTTTCTCAGCACTTAGAGAACAGAAAAAAGGTAGCATAATATATAAGAAACATCGAAAAACAGAATTACAGCACGAAATGTACAACAAAGGGACCATAAAGCATAGCGGTAAGGATTTTTTTTAGCACGAACAAGACGGTGGTTGGATTATGCACTGGGCTCACCAAGCCATCCATGTTTACGGGCCCGGGAAATTAGTATAGACTAATCGGAAATCAACTGAGCCCTTCCAATCCACAAAAGATGGCGCTGTCAAATGAGTCCTTCCAATCCACAAATGGTGGCGCTGCCTATGATGGAGATGTCATACGAACGCCTCATGATGAGTATCTCAGAATTCGAAGAATAATCGACTCGACCGCTATTCAACAACATTCATGAAGAAGAAGAAAAACACTAAAGGAGTAGCCACACCTACAAATCTAAAGACCTTTGTGGATAACGAATCCAAAGAAACGAATCGATGGCAAGAAGTGATGAGGTTTACAAAAGATGTAGTGTCGATTTGCGTAAAATAAAATTCGACAAAATATGCAGTAAAAGATGCAAGGTTACTTGATAGCGAGCAAGTCAACCGGCATGAGTTGGTAACAGCTCAATGCACGTGTGCCGAAAAGGAAGGTGAAAATTATAAGTGTTTAACATGGAGTTCAAATTTTAAGGGTAACCACTGCACCACAGTAAACCTTGAATGAACAAATAGCTCCGATTTCCAGCAAAGGGCTTCTATTAACCTCGGAATTGTTATACAAGTCAGTATTTTATTTCTATGAAGATACGATATTTACAACAACAATATTTATGGCTGAGGTCTTGGAGTTTTCCGCCTTCTTCAGCCTAGAGGGACTATTCCCTATAGTACTTTTACGCCGTTACATTATTTCGATCACATAGCACTTTCACGACCACTTCTTTAAGAAAAAATTCGATGGTTTGTCGAACACAGAATTTACACTAGGCTGGTTCATGTATACCACTCAACCTGTTGTGGCGTTTAGCTCACAACTTTATATGGATAACAGGTCGTTGTAGCTGCGACTTGGGCTTTTGTGTTAGTCTGAGTTCAGAGTCGAAAGCTTCAAACTTAGGTAGTTAAACCGTTTATACACGTAATATTCACACGATAATGCAGTTAGACTAGAAATGTATGTGCAATAAATTGCAAGTGAGGTGGTTCAGTAGGTAGTAATTTAACTAAACAGAATACGCTAACAATGGTGTAGATCAATATACAACAGGATTATAAGGATATGAGACAGTATCAGGAAATACTGTTTGTGTAACAATATAACTACAGCAACATAAAAAGTTTACATTGATACAATAAGGAAACCTACTTAATTTAGAAGGGTGCTAGCAATCATGACGAGTCGTAGGGAGGGGCAGTGCGAAGACGCGTGGCTGGATCCGAGCGAGTGGCATGGGTCGCAGGGTCAAGGCACGGGTTGCAAGGTCTAGCCCTAAGCAATGAGTCGTGGCTGATAGCTTACCTGGTGGTGTGTGTGATGGCTAACAGTTGCCGTATCTACTGGCGTACCCAACGGCTAAGATGGGATTTGAATGTAGGGCACGCACGCGGGCGTTGTGGCAGATATTTACTGTAGAGAATATTAAGTTCTCTAATGTACAATTCAGCAAAGTGATGAAATGAAATTCACATGTCCACGAAATACACATTACTGATACTTCGTATTGCTCACATCTTCAACACTTGAGATGAAATCCACCTGCCTTCAAGATTTGCAAAACTGATATTTGATATTGAGACATTGGGGAATGAGTAGCACAGTGGTAGTGATGTCAGTCATCATCAGCACGGTGCTGGCTCGATTCCGCTCCTAGCTCACCAAGCCTTTCTCCTCTAAGGAGTAGAGGAATTGGTGTCGCACTTGTCCGGGTGAGAATCACTCTATGCAATCCTAGTGGGAATGCTACAGCCCAGCCATCACAGGACTCCAGGGAGAATCGACTCTCCCAGCATTCTACGACATTCAAGATGAAATGGAAATCCTGAACCAACAGCCGTGAAAGTTGGAAGACATTAGTGGATGATGGATGCAAAGAAGAGATTCAAATGTGAATAGTGCTGGGATCCGCACAATAAATGTAAAATACGGGTCGCATAAATTAAAAAAATATCTGATATTATCAGAAATAAATGTAAAAACTTCAACACCATGAGAAATGTTACCCGTATTTGTGACAAAGAACCCACTAATCAAAACCAATATGTGCGATGAAACCGCCTTTGGAAGATTGGAAGCCGTACTCAAAGAAAGACTAAGGATTTTAACATAATCAATGTCACTTTGTTCCACTCTAGGCTCGAGATCCCGTAACGACCCCGGATGTTGTCGGTCCTGGCTTTGTTTTTCCCACCGTATCTCGATGGGTCTTTAGTTCCACACTTAGTTCGTTACTGCATTCCTTGAAAATGTGATTTTTGCAACGTATTTTCTAGAAGAAGTCACCCTAGAAAAAATCAAGGATGAAAGAACAAACTGGTAAATTGCCGTGCTTCATGATTTGGTGTTCTTTTAAGTTCCACGCAAAATATTTACTTACAAACTAATGCAACATAGCAGAATAGGACATTGGAGCCATCAATTACCGAAGGACGGCGCCAAGCAGTTCTCTGTCTTCCCTTTTTACCTGCAGTCAGGAAAATTAATAGTCTGTGCTACGCAAGCCATCGAATGCAGAATCTTCGAGTATACCCTACATGTTATTGAGAGACTACTGTGCTCCACTGTCGCTCATAGGAATCTGGGAAAAAGAATGTTTGCATCTTCAAAACACTTCTCACAACGGTAAACAGGTTTTTGGCATTACTATAAGCGATGTAACATTTATGTCATGTTGTCTTCAAAAATTTTGTTAAACCACCTGTTGCTTGTAAATGCTGCGACCGGCGAGTTCAGTTACAGTACGGCAAGCTTCTCTCTTCTCTTCGCGCAATAACGCAATTTCCTACAATAGTGGCAAATGCTGTTATTTCACTGGTTACATGATCGTAGAGTTGAAGTCACTCATGTTAAAAAGAAAAGCAAAATTAAGGACTCCATTCAAAAAATGTGGTACTCTTCATGTTCTTAAAGCAAGTGGACAAGTAAAGAAGATAAAGGAAACCTTGCTGATGCCCTTCCTCGATGATTAACGAGATTACAACCGATATGGGTAAGCGACAAGCAAGTGATATTGTAGCACTATTGTCGCGCTTAAAATATTACTAACATACATTGTTTTCTTGACGAGCATGCTTGAGGTTGTTGACGATAAGGCAGTACAGTAATGGCAGGCGTTCCGGCGGTTTTGCCTTCTTCAGAGCCTGGAGTCCAACTGACACACAGTTCATCTAGTCAAAGACTTTCATAACTTCGGAAGATAAAACTTAATACGTGAATGTCTATCGTGTAGGGAATAGTTTCCTTTAACACTCACCATTTTGTAGTTTGAAAGCCTTCCGATTGCATGGTAGAAAGAAGCCGCACGGCATCTTACATAGGTGAGAAATGTGCGTGATTCGGATAGAAAAAATCTACCTGAGATATGGAGCGAGATGAAACGTTACTACAAGTCATTTTTCCTTGTGGTTCATTTTGGGATTTATGGATTTTATCCAGAACGCTTCAAAACTTTAGGCGCTAAAGTTTTTGATTCCTGTACGAGCATGATGACTTCTACTTCAGAATCTTCTTTATGTCTGTAGGTCCTACGCGGGCAAAATGAAGTACTTCGTTTGACGTTAGATTGACTGACTAAGTGTTCATTTGTACGGAAGCAGAGCAAATGCCCGCTGTCGTGAGAAGGTTCAACCTCTTGCATTGTGACAACTATTTAGTTCATAGAGTTGACCAAAACTGCTTTATCTCCAATATTTTTCATGTAGATACATCAGTCTTTTCTCACATAACCCTACCCAAAAACCACATAAAACCATACGCAAACCTAAAAACATCACGATCCGATAACGGATGAATTTTCTTTTTCATCAGACACTAGAGGTTTCCATGAACATGGGAACATAGACAGAAGAACATAGCGGACATGTAGAAGTTAGAGAAGCATGGAAAAAAATGTAAGCGAATGGAAAAAATACAACGATAATCTCAGGAAACCTCTGCGGCGTTCCTTTTGCGCGGAATTATGGACTGTACACCCACGCATTGCGCGGTCGTGAAAGGGTTAACTCGTACGGAGTTGCAAGATGAATTTCAGCCATATTCAGCACCCTTTTTCTCATTGACCTAGTAAAAATCCTCCTAAAGCATTAGTGAACGCAGAGCAGCTAATGTTTCGCTCGTTCAGAGCCTGAAAAGGTCAAATTGACATGCAATCCACTCAGTGGAACAGGTTTATAACTTCGCCACACAAAACTTAACACACAAAATCTCATTCGCATAACAAACAACTTCTTTTAAACACCATAACATAAACTGCCGAAACGTCAGTTTCAACTGAATAAGGAATATAGTAACACCTCGTGTTTGCTCAACAAGAATATCGACAGCCCACTGCTTTGTTCTTTGTAAGCCTTCCAGTCACTCAAGTTACATTTACTCAGACTTGATCCAATACTCGGGAATTCTCTCATTATTCGACTATAATGGCAACGATCTTCAGCTTGGTGGAAAGAAGAGCGGAGTTGGACAGTTCTCATACCGCTGAACATGTCTTAAAAACTTAAGGCAAATTTTCTCACCCACATCCAATTCAACGTAAGTAAATGATTTTACATGCCGTTAGCACGAAATTGTAAGTTGTGTGGTGTTCCCAATACCGAATTTTGGTGAAATTGATAGAAATACCACTGGACCTCCTAAGACGCTAGCTGGTTCGTAACCGCCTACGTGACCGTCTGTGTACAACGAAAATTCTCATAGTGCCTTAATGGTAGAGACGGTGACTGCATGAGTTCGGGTACGGTGTACCTAATCTCTTGTAGAGCGTGTATGGAGGAATATACTCGCGAAACGGGTAGACCGCTCTGCGTCCACTTGAAAGAACACCTAGTCGGTAGATCTCAACTGAAACCAAACACTCCACTGGAGCTCGCATAGGACACAGAAATACAACGGCGAAGATTTTGAAATAGAAGTCACTCTCCTCGTGCAGGTTTCCAAGACATCAGTGCGTAAAACTGTATAAGCGTTTTGGATCAATTCCAAAAAATTCAATAATGAACCACAAGGAAAAGTGTCTACTGATGTTTCAATGTTTTTCTTCAATGAGCCAACACGAGGTTGATACTAGTTACTTGATACTTGAATGGCCCGTCCTCACTAGTTGTGCGGGCCCCTAGCACAATCTCCATTTTTCGGTGATTTGCTGGCTAAGTTAATGTGGTTCTCTGGAATCCCGATGTCAGCATGAGCAAAGTTTGCCCCAGGCCTTCATCACCACAAGCAGCCCCAACCCTTGTGGATCAGAGGGAGATTTACCACCATGCGACTTTCAAACCTGGACGGTGGTGGATCCTGGTATTGGTTTACTTTTAGCTAGACTTTCTGGTGGAAACGCCGGGCTGCTTCTCAGCTTGGGTGACCTTACCAGGGGGGATGAATCCCGCCCCGTACATCATATACCGACACCTAGGAACACCTGCCAGCCACGATGAGGCGGTAAACCGTTGGGAGGGAGGTGAATATTACAAAATTTATTAGCATACGATAGCTGACGTTTCGGCGGTTTTGCCTTCTCCAGAGCCATTTTATTCTTTGCCTGCAACGCCCTACCTCAGGCTCATTCTATGACCTGACCCAGGCACATTCTTCGCCTGTTTGAGACCCCCGTGCGGTTGCTCTCCACCAATTAACTGGAGGACTTGCAACGAACAAAACGGTGAGTTCACAATATTTAGCTTTTTTATTTTCTGCCTTTTATACTTTTTATGGCAGGTTATTGCTATGCGAAATACAACCACAAGATTGCTGAGATATTTGCAAAACTCCAGACCGCAGGTGTTTGCGGTGGGGAACGAACGCGCTATTGTCCTTTCCGGGGAGTAGCGCGTTCACCACCACACCATGCGGGTCCTTCGTTTCGCCTGTCTCTCAGCCAGTCCCGGTGACGGGTGATTGCTGACGGCAGAGATCGATAAGAACTAGCTGAGAGACAGGCGAAACGAAGGACCCGCATAGTGTGGTTGTGAACGCGCTACTCCCCGGAAAGGACAATAGCGCGTTCGTTCCCCACCGCAAACACCTGCGGTCCGGAGTTTTGCAAATATCTCAGCAATCTTGTGGTTGTAAAACGGTGAGTGTTTAAGAGAAGTTGTTTGTTATGTGAATGAGAATTTATGTGTTAAGTTTTGTCTGCTGCGGTTATGAAAGTGTTTGGCTGAATGGATTTCATGTCAACTTGACCTTTCCAGGTTTTGAAGAAGCTAAAACCGCCGAAGCCACAACTATTGTGATATGTGAATAAATGCTGTATTGACAACCTCACATCTGCTCATCAACAATCGATGAATTATTGATCAGTACTGAGGTTAAGAGTAGGTTGGTTGTGAGATTAGCCGAACTTTTTTTTAGATCCTCTGGCTCATCGAGTTTTCTGTAGTCGCCTTCAATTGTTTTGTGTTGACTTGACTGTGTCCAATTTTTTCCTATTCTTAGGTCTCCTTATTTTTGGTATTCAGACTTATAGTTTTACATATAGGTTTTTTGAATTGGTAAGCAGTCAGAGGTCAAAAGAGCCAGTCAGGAAACAGAACTCTTGTATTCAATTCCTCTATTTCAATAGCTTTAAACTTTTTCAGTGATTGGCATGCATACTTCATAGCACAATAGTTAACTCATTATGTATTTTTCGCAGTACTACGCATCATGAAATTTCAACTTTAGGTTTTCTACATGTATGTACAACTAAATACGTATGGCTGGTTTCATGACAGGTAAAGGAGGAGAGCTCTTTGTACAGGCTCGTTCCAGCTGGGGCTGTGACGTCTTCCCACTTGAGCTTAGTTTTCTTCTTTATAGATCACTGCTGAAAGTGGCGCCCATTACGAGCTATCTCACGATCCTACTTGATATCCAGTCTGGATGGTTTGTCGATTCAATAAACCCTCTTGCTCGTTGTAATTCGAACTCTGTGTTTTTTTTTCTACAGGTTTTCATTGTTGGTGGTACTCCACACGAAGTTTACCACGAGTAAAACATTACTCCTACCAAGGCCATCTTTTTTATCAACCAAGTCAGAGCGTTGAATTCGGCCTAGACGGTGGAATCTGCTTCTTCCTTTCACCTATTTAATCTTCGGACTACAAATATGAGATCTTATTGAACGTTGTATATGGGTTTTAACAATAGGGGTGTTTTCGGTGATGTATTGATTTCTGTGACATTCTTGATACATTAGGATGACGATTCTGTTTTGTCTTGTCTTTATATTGATGCTCTACGGCATAGGCTCATCACTGTAAGATATGGCTCTATCAAATTGGTGAAATAGCTGCATCAGTGATTCCGCCAGTGCCGACTGCTTCAACACAGTAGACGTATTGGATCGCAAATCGTCCGAATCCTCCTGTTTGTTCACGAGTTCTCCGGATACACGACAATGCAGCTTTTTTCTTTCTTTCTTCCTTTTCCATTGTTTTGTTCTGTCAAGTAGTTTTTATGTAGGAGGCCTTCTTTTCCTCTTAACGCTTTACCGCCCCATCGTGGCTAGTTGTTCCTAGGTGTCAGGCTGCGATGTACGCGGGGGATTCATCCCCCCGGCAGCGTCTCCCAAGCTGAGAAGGAGTCCGGTGTTTCCATGAGGAAACCCAGCTAAGAGTAAACCAATACCAGAATTCACAATCGTCCTGGTATCAAGCTAGTTACATGGTGGTAAATCTCCCTCTGATCCACAATGCTGACGACTGTATGTGGTGGTGACGACATGGGGCAGACTTTGGCTTGGCTTACCTCGGGACTCCAGGGAACCACAGTGGCTAAGCCAGCAAAACTCCAAATAAAAAAATGGAAATCTTGCCGGGGCCTGTTCCCTCCCCCAACCAGTGAAGACGGGCCGGCCATCCAAGTAGGTATCCAGGTCTCCTTTTTTGCGATTTGTAGCTGCTCACTGTTTTTTTCTTTAGATGTAACTCCTCACTTTTACTTTGTTGTGTTCTACTGCCGTGTGTTATTGAATAAATAATAATTCCTACCACATGTGCAGCCTTAAGTCGAAAAGTGGAATTCCACTGTGCATTGTCTTTTGGTTTTTTTTTCTGGTGCGAGTAAAGTATGCTATTCGTGAAGTTTATTCCCACACACATACATCTCAAGCATAGCAATGACTTGTCGTCGTTTGGCTGTGGAAAGTCGGCAGGCCTATTTGCATCATGGTGAGTTTAAAGTATCCTATCTAAGAGGATGCTTCGAAGTGAGTGAATAGCTCTGTCGTAGGCTGGTGGAATGAAGTAGTACGTGTGTGTTTGCTGGAATACAGTGCGATCGGTTACGGTACATGAGGTTAGCATGCTAGAGGTATATGTAGTCCTGTGATGACATCAAGTGTTAAAAGGTACATTAGGGTAGCATGAGGTTAACGTACACTAGTGACCACCTCCTGTTAGACTTAATAATTTGGGATGAATTAAAGCAATAAGATAGATATGATGGTTATAGGAATGCTGACCGCCTCAAATGCGTAATGATGTCAACGGCGTGACCAGCCGAATGGCTTGACCCTATCCATGCTTGAACGGTTCGAAAGATGTGGCAGAGTGGAGCCACCAAGCGATGTTGCTGTGCCCGGTGGTGTTTCCGGCTTTCGAAATCCTTTGTTTACTAATCCTTAACGCCCGATGTGAATTGTATGACATGCATACGTGGTGGGCGGAGGCAAAGTTTAATAAGTGCATTGCATTTTATGCATGTCCTTTATCGTGGTCGGTATTGCTGTGCAGAGCTTTCTTCACCTTGCTTTTTCCAATAAGACGTTCAAGAACGTTTGCTTTGTGATCAAAATCTGACAATTTGTACTTACATGCAACAAACTGCTATGTGGAACTAAATCTTCATGGGGAACTTCCAGTTCCTACTGTCCGTGAACTTAACTTTCACATTGAACCTTCATTTCTTACCCCCATTTACTAATCTTCCAAGATGTATGCCTTGTGTGGCAAGTAATGGATGATTGAACTATACATCGCATCATGTAAACGTGACATCAATGTTTCTCAGTATTGTGAGTTCTGTAGAACAGAGTGAAGACTAGAGTATTAAGTAATGGTAAAAGTAGTGGCAGAATTCGTACGAACTGTTGACTGTCACCTCAGTTCATCACTGTTTCAGGTGGCAGGGCGATCTGTTCAACCCTCTCCGCTATCGATCCGTGGTCCTCAAGAACATTTCGAGACGACGTCCATCATCATTAAGAGCAAAAGTGGTAAGAATGTAGTATTTACATTGCATGTCTCTATTGATAAATCCTGTTTTTACACGAAGAAGAAGAGAAAGATGCTTCTTTTTTAAGTATTTTTTCTTTTGCTATTATCGATTTTATAGGAACTATTTGTGGATAATAGCGGTAGTAACCTAGCATTCATGCGAATAAGAAAAACAATAATATCTTTTTCTATTCTACACATATTCTACACATTTTTCATGTCGACTATGGGGATCCTAGTATTTCTTGCATTCGTTTCATTTCCAGCCATTCACCATCCATGATTTTCGAATGTGGGTTCAGCTGCTGGTTTAGGATTTTCCTTTCGTCACGAATATGATTCAATGCTGATCGAGTTGATTCTTCCCAAAGTCCTTACACAGTTGGCTTAGACCGTTCCCACTTGGATCACAACAGGTGAAATTTTCCCGGACAAGTCTGGTAACGATTCTTTGCTCGACTACGCAGAGATATTTCTAAAACTTGAAACCCCAGGGCAGCTACGAATCCGCGATTACCTTTCGTGAGGGCTCACATGTTGCCTACTGCACCACAAAGGCCCTTGCTTCTCCTGTTTCTCGGCCAGTTTTTTTGCCCTAAAGGTGCTATCAGCAATCACCTCGCTATGTGAATGATCTGTGGAAGAGGAACTGGGATTTAACCAAGTTAAGCTGAAGTTGGAGTCGAAATCACTATGTTTAGCATTATATATATTGCGTTTTACTTTTTTGACGAGATATTATGTAAATTGCAACGATGATGATGCTGAGATATTTGCAAAACTGGGAACTCCAGTCCAGCTTCGAACACGCGATTACTCTTTTCCATGTGAGTACCCGGAAAATGCCCTGCCATGAAAAAAAGAACAGGCAGTAAATAAAATGTTAAACATTGCAGTTCTTTTTTTCGTTTTGTCCAAGAAACAAATTGCCAAGTTACAGGGTTGAGCAATTTAGGCTTTCTTTTGAAGAACCATGAGCAGCCGGATCAACAAGCTATACACTATTATTGCTTCTTTGTGTTCTGTAAGGAGTTCGAGGATGGCTCTCATAGTGAAGTGATGCGACACGTTTGTGTAGAAGGACGAATAGTACAATTAGTACGTGGTTGTAGATCAGGTTGTTTTGCTGACGTCTTAGTACTAGAACAAGATAATGGATTTTCCGATGTGCGCTCTCAGCAACACAAAGCCGGAGTGAACTCATCGGACATCAGTGTCTGCTATGAAGTTATCACAAAAGGTAACAGTTTTTGTTTCCGAAGATTCAGCCGTTCATAATTAGAGAAGTACCACTCGTTTTTACATAAAGAACACTCGTACATCCAAATCAAGTGGTATCCGTGGGAATAACGTTATTTTCAGTGGTTTACTACGAGCTTGTTTTTTGTACTAGCGAGTTTCCAGATCATATATGGCCTCTTTTACTGAGTTCTTGGTGATATGTGGGGTCTTGTTGACGATAGAGCATCTATATTTGAGCTGTGGTGAAAAACTCGACACTTTGTTCTTTTCGTTTGCCTATAGCGTAGGCTAAGAGCGCATGTATAGAAGTTATTAGAGGCGCCTTGCAATACACATAGGTCCGACCCCGCACGCCAAACTCGTCAATCCTTCCATCCCTCAGGGGTTGGCAAATTGGTACCAGACCTGTCTTGGGAATAGCGGCACTGACTGGACACATCGGCAGGCCACCATAAGCAATTGTAGAGTCCAGATATGCATTCAATTTGTGATGTTTTCACGAGCATTCTTACTGCATACTGTTTTTTTATGGCATTTTTATCTGATCTATACTGGTTGCAGCGTCATTGTTGTTAACAGCTGACCAACTGTCGCTTTAGCTACATTTTTCTTCGGCCAGCATTTTTGGATGACGAGGAGCTCCATGCTATTCGATTGCTTAGTTTGCCAAGGTCATTGTCCTTCAAGAATGTGCACAAACACCATTTTGGTCATACCGGTACGTAGATTTAATTTTTGGTTCATACACTCTTTAGATCCCTCCCATGACGCAATTCGTAGTGTTTTCGTGACGCACAATGACGTTTTGAAGCTGTTGGAGAAAAAATTACATTGAAGATAGTAAACCTCAGCCATTCTTCTGATATCGATAAGCTTCTTGGCCAATACGTTTATTATTTTTTGCTCAATTTTAATGACCATAACCACCTCCCATTGGCTTGGTTTTGATTGGCCGAATACGTAATGGTTCGGATCGTGGTCTGTTCCGTTTGTTGGCAGTCGTGGATCAGCGCTCAAACGCTCTCAAGGTGGACACTGGCTTCTTATTGGCGAGGAGTCCATATATCACTTCTTATTTCCGCCAACAACTGGTACCTTGTACTTTGACTGATTTAAGATGACATTTTTTCAGAAAAAGTCTAGAATGTACAGAAAAATTGCCTAGTGGAGAAAATATAAATAATATAGAGAACAGTTGAATAGATATAATGAAGAAATGAATAAACTTAAGGAAGGCACCACAACTTTCAGTTTGTCTCAGGTTATCTTGTTAATGTTGTTGTTTTTCAGGTCATTTTGTTTTCCTGCAAGGATTTGTACTATTGAACCCAATACTTCGATGGAAGAAATACGCACATCTAAATTTCCTACTTTTCGCCTCAGGGATTCATCCTTGTTCTGATGGTGAACGAAGGCTTCCCGATTACGTACGATCTCGGTGATTACGCTTTGTTTTGACTTTCTATACTCAAGATTTGAATTCAAAAGAGCACTATTTTCACTACATTTTTCGTTTTCATCGTTATCATTACTCGTTTTAATCACTTTCAACTGTTGTAACTACCAGGTCCGACTTTCTATTAACCTCGACATTGATCAAGTAATTCTTCGTATTCTTGTTGAGCAAACACGAGGTGTTATTTTTTATTCCTTATTCACGAAAAAGCTGACGTTTCGGCGGATTTCGCCTTCCTCAGAGCCTGGAAAGGTCAAGTTGACAGCAATCTATTCGGCCAAACACCTCCATAACCAAACAGAGAAAACGCTGAACCAAGATTTCAATCACATTGAACACAAAAATAGCTTCTTTGCACACTCACTCCTTTCTATGAGTCTTCCACTGAGTATGTCGCGTGGAGACCAACCGCACAGAATTCACATGGAAGCGTAATATGCCCCCTCCCATCAGAATAACAGGCTTATATACTGCCCAATATCACGCGTGATAATGAGGCATTCTTCCCTGCGGTTCATTTTCGGATTTCTGGAATTAATCCAGAACGCCTTGAGAGTTTTGCGCGCTTGTGTTCTCGATTCCTGTGCGAGGATCGTGACACGTACTTCAAAAGTCCTCCCCGCTATGTCTCTGGGTCCTATGCGTGCCTAGTGAGGTATTTGGTTTACGTTTGCCGACTAGGTGTTCTTTTATGCGGACACATAGTGGTCTACCTGTTTCGCCAATGTATTCGTCTCCGCACGCCTCAGCCAATGTTGTAACTACATCTCTTACACTAACTTAGTTTCCGTTGACATTACGAGAGTAAGGCGTTTGGGTTCTTTCTCTTTTTCTCACCGCAAAATTACAGGTGCACTGAATTTTAGGTGGGTGAAATGAGTGGTACTCATCCGATTGTTTTTGCCTGTGCAGCATAAATGTAACCTGCTTCAGGCACTAAGATTGTGGACTTCTGTCTTCACGACCAGCGACCGTACTCGTCTGACCATAGGTAATGTTCTTCCACATTTTTCCTTTGCTTAATAAGTTTATAACTTTTTCATTTTATCCACTTTTAGTTCTCGTTCTGGTCATCATATGCTTACTGACAGTCCAAAGTATGTTTGATCATGAAGATCGATCGTTGTAGGACATGTTATGTCATGCATTTGGTGAATATTGTTTTTTTTTTCCTAGTTGAACTTCCTCTATCAGTTTTGTAGTGATGGGTTGCTCTTGCCGTTTCTCGCCAATTTCGATCCAGAAAAGAAGAAAAGGATATAGCCGCAAATTTCCTTTTGTATGGTGACAAGCATACATCTAGTTATCCATCGTGGTAAAGCCGACGACTATATTTCGGTTAATTCGTTTTGTAATAATTTCGAAGTACACTTTAGTTAAGCATATACTTTACTTGGTACCAGGACTCAATGTACACTGTTGACCTCTCTCTCTATTGATCTCTTTGAGCTGTACCCTCTGTTAGCTTATTTCCGTACTTCTAAACGGTTGTTTTGGCCCTCTTTGAGATGT
This sequence comes from Angiostrongylus vasorum, assembly GCA_018806985.1. Classification (NCBI taxonomy): domain Eukaryota; kingdom Metazoa; phylum Nematoda; class Chromadorea; order Rhabditida; family Metastrongylidae; genus Angiostrongylus; species Angiostrongylus vasorum. The sequence continues at coordinate 249,652 of JADANN010000336.1, forward strand.
TTTTTATTTCCATAGGTAGGCGAATGGTGGATAGGGCGTGGTACAGGATTTTTATATTCCAGATGGAATCTGTGTTCTCGCAAAGGCAATGAAAAGCTGTGGCGAAAAATGTCTGTGGGCTCTGTAATGATGAGTTTCATCCTGCTTACGTAGCGACCAGATTTCTGACGCGTACGTTAAGGCAGGAGGAATCGTGGAGTCGAGAAGCCGGGCACCGAGTCGGATGTTTTTCGTTCTTCCCACTACATCCTCGAGGCTCTTAAAAGCTCTCCAAGCCTATCATTTCCCTTCAGCTCAGCTCTGGAGTTAAGTCGTTTATCGTGTTGCTTTCCCGACCTAGACAGATGTAGCCGAAGCGTTCAGAGATATTCGTTCCATCGAGCGTGAATGGAGCATACGGAACCAATCCATTCTCCATGAACATCGTTTTTGTGAGATTTAGTCGATGACCAATATTTTCACAGGCCTTTTCTAAGTCGGCAGGCATTCGTTCCACCTCACTGATGTTTGGTGTTATAAGATGTCATCAGCAAAGCGAAGAAGATGTCATTGTCCACCATCAGGCGAGATGATCACAGTAGAGAACTGTAGCCAATTCGATGCAATGCGGTAAAAGTCGCAACGTGTACATCCAGAATTGACAAGGGTAAAGGCTTAAATGTATTCCGATTGTAACCACCACACCTCTTGCCAATGGACTGTCTTCTATTCACGTACTTGGTAACCACTTCATAAAAAATATTGAATAACCAGGCCGCTGTCGATAGTACCTTTTAAGACTAGCAGCTTCCTGAGCTCTAAAGTGCTAGTGTGCAGTTCAAATGAATCTCTATTTTCTTGGCCAAAACGCATCCTATTTTGGACCGACTTTCTTTTAACGATGGCGTTGATGAATAACTATTGAACAAGCTTCAGTGGCCCGGCTTCTTTCCGCATGGTCAACGTTCTACCCGTTCGTTGACTCGAATTCGTGATGTGATGGGTGCGACTATTGGCATTTTCTGCGAAACTACTAGGGAAGTTCTCTACGAGGTGTGTTTCTTCATTTATTTACTTCTGGCCGACGGCAAGGTGATTCTATCTTCCCAGTACATAGCTGGAGAAAATAACTTTTTTTTTAAATTTCCGTATTGTGATCTTGTACGGAACAACCGTTGGTTGCGTAAGGTCTGCATTGATGTAAAACGGTAATTTTTTTCACACTTTCTTTCTTCATATGTTTTTGTTGTTATTGTCATGCAGTGCTTTCCGTTTGTTATGAATCTGCTAGATTGCCAAACCCATTAGTTGCAAAGAAGGGTTAATGTTAATGAAAAATTAAACAGCATCTCTCGACGGTTCTTTTAACGGAATTCAGAAATTCTTTGCTGGGGTATTATTCTTTGATCGTCAGTTTTCATAGGGAGTTTGTGCATACTCAGCCACAAGACCTTGTTTTAGGTTTAAGATCTCTTTAAGCACATTACACACCTGGATGTTCTCGAGTGCCCACTGGAGAGGATTCTTATGTCGAAGGTATTCGAAAAGTTGCAAAATTATTGTGCGAATGCTGTCTAAATCATCAGTGGACAGTGGTTTGCTGCCTTGTGTAACGTGAATACGATCCCAGTTGAACATCGGCTTCGAAGGTATGAGTCGTGTCGAGAACCCGTGCTGCAGTTTTCCGAAAGGTTGTCGAACTCAGTGTTCCGAAGTCTTTTATATCCAGAATGATTAGACGAGTATTTATCATTATTGTTGGGAGTAGAAAGAGGGATTCCTATATGATTCTTGTATTCTAAAAGAAGCTTTTTAGATTGAAAATGTGCTAACTAATCCTTTACGATCCATCAGTGGACTGTAGTATGGAGCTGTAACCACCGTCATGGTTGCCTTAGGTGGCGGATGTTTTAATGTTTTATTTTTGTGTAAGTGAGGCTTTGACTTCTTGGATTTCCAGTAGCCGTTGATTCATACAATTTTTAGTATTGCGTAGCATTTTAGGATTGCCTTATTCGTCAACGGAGGGTAGGCTTCGTCGTGATTGTCTCAAACAGGTACTTTACCCTTCTTAGTGTATGAACAACGTTCGGACATCTGATGTCTACATTTATAATGTGGTAAGCCATTTCAGGGTGTATATTCACTGTATTTTTGCGGTACAGAGATTCACAGGTTTTTGCGAAATTGCAAAAGACAGTGCGTTTGGCGTCAGTGTATTCATTAGAGAGGTACCACACATTCGACTGATCTGGTTAAATCTGTATCAGGATGACACAATGACTTGGGAGGATCTTTGACATAAAGTGCTAATATCTTTGTTCTTCTGAACAAGATTGTTACCAGTTTTGGATCTTGGAGTTATGAAGGCATAGTATAGAACCATACGTATTGCAGCACACTAACTCATGCGCTGCATGCACCTCTTTACTCTAGTAGATTATGTAAAGTCTTGCAGCCACCTTGTATCAAAGGCCACTGTATTTCCTTAACAAAGCAGGAAAAGGTTTCTCTTCTATTTCTTGGCACGCTTAAAAGAGAAGAATGAGTTAACAAAACGGCAATATTTCTGTCTCATAGTTGATTAATCCATCATGCTGGTTTGGTTGGATTGTAAGCTTACTATATGATCCTGCACGAGTGACTCTACACATGGTGCATAAACGTATTATGTGGTCGGAGGTGACAATGGCACTTTGCCAATTTGCCGTTTGAAATTCGCTTTGCTTGTAAATGTGGCTGACTATTACAAGCTTGATCTTTGTGATTGAAGTTCTTATTTTGCGTTCTCAATTTACAAAGCTTTTCCTTCTTTAGCAATCGATTTACCGATGTACTTACCCCTGTTCGCCAACTGCTTTCGGTACTACCGTAGATAGCCGAAATCACCCATACTAATATCGTTTAGGTTGGTCTCACAGAAATCCAACGAAGTTTGGACAGAATGATGGTGAGGAATTTGGACTAGAAAGCCAACACAGATAGGACACAGTTGTGGAGTTATTTATTCCACGAAATGAAGATCTTTTCCGAATCAGTCCAAGTTTCCATTCTGTTGGCCAATCTGCAGAAATGCTAAAATTCCTAATATGCCAATTCGAACCAGAAGCACAATGCATGTATTTCTAGTGGCTTTCAAATATAGTAAGTAGTTCGGTCTTAGCTCTTTGTTTCGTCTTGTTTCACCGTTTTAATTGTATTTGTTGCTGCACTTTCCTAATCGATTTACTTTCCTTTGACTTTTACATGACTAATCAATGGTGATTTTCCTTGATAAGCTTACACAAGGTTGATAAACATCCTTTATTTTTGGCTAACTCTTCCACGGTTTCGTCTTCAGCAGAGCCGACGGTCCACAGTGGAAGCTTATCAAAGAAAGAACACATACTGATTAGTCATGCCGAGGTTAAAGGAAAGTCGATTTTGAAATATGATTAATCAATGGTGTTCAGTTTCTTTGTTAGAGATGATTGAATAAATATGTGGCCCATACAATGACTTGGAATGGACGCGTGTGGCCCAGTGGTCGGCGGCGCTGGGTAAGACACATGGGATCGATTCCCGCACACCTGGCCCACCAAGCATTCCACTCCCTTAAGGTGGGAAAACTGGTACCAGACTTGTCTGGAAGGATAGCAACACTGGCTCGATATATCGGTAGGTCACTGTGAGTCATTGTAAAGACCAGATGTGGATTCGATCACCTCCAAAAGATGCTTGATGAAGTCGAATGCATGGCGAGTCGCTGAGGTACTTATCCATGCCGAAAGCTTTGTCCTTTTTTTACAATGACTGTGGTGGTCTACGGATGCATCGATTCAGTGCTGCTATCCTCCCAGACAGGTCTGGTACCGAATTGCTGACGTCGGTGGACGGAAGGATTGGTGAGCCTGAGGAGCGCGATCGATCCCTTTCTGTATTGTTTGGCCCCTTTAAATTGATGGAACAATTCCTCAATCCTAACAATTCTACATTTCGCTAATGACATCGTCATCTTTTCGAAGAGTACCAGTGAAGCAGAGACGATGCTCAATCGAAAGGGAAAAAATGATTGGATTACGTATAAATAGAACAAAGACCAATTCACGAAGAACCCATGGTGCGAAATTGAACAAATCGAACTTGATGGTTCACTAATTACAGGAACCTCCTCGTTTCTTTACTTTTGACGTTTAATGAACATGGAAAACAACATGAAGGTGGAATTAGACAGAAGAAGCAGAGCATCTTGGACCGCATTCCGGTCACTCAAAGAAGTCACCGATCAAATAACGGACCAAAAACTGCAGCTTAGCTTTTCGGTTGGACCAGAAACGTGGGCTAATACCCCATCAGCGTCAAGAATACTACGCACTGAGCACGGAGCGCTTGAATGATGTTTTCTGAAGTTTCACCGACACTCGCAACGTCCAGCTGAAGTGCGTAGCTCATATATTCGAAACCTATCCCATCTTCGGAATCCAGGAGAAAATGCATCGACAGCGAGACAGATGGGTCGGTCACATAATAAGAAGAACAAATGACAGATGGACAAAAAGAACAGTGGAGTAGACTCTAAGAGAATGAAATCTTCCTCTTGGAGGACCACTGAAACGATTGGTAGACATATTTCTGGCTAACGTCAACCATCTACAATCGTTAGCAACTATTCACCGACTAATTCCTATTTTCTATACTATCGCATATTTCTTTCAGTTACTATATATACTGGCAATTACTCTACATCTATCCTTGGTACTTTCCCAATTGTTTCATAGCGACCATCTCATGCATATGCCTAACGGATGACTGAGAAGGAATTCTGTAATTTCTTCTCAACAATTGTTCTTCTGTGTCGGACAGTTGGCGCATTGAAAAGCAGTTGGCAAATGCAGGCACTCTCCATCAACTGCCATTCCAATCCACTTTTTGTATAATGCATAATTATCACATGTACTTTTTGTAAAAACTTTGTATAGCCTTCACAAATCTTCTATAGTCTCTCTCACAGCGCTGCCTCTAGTTCCTGTCAAACTCCGCCAATTCTAGGACGAATATAGCAACTTCGCCGATTAAGTGAAGTGGAGTTCTTCCCACAGAGTTTCCTTCACAGTGCTCTTCATAGTTCTCACCAAATTTCTCTCCGCAGCTCTTTCTATGAGTTATCTCTAGCAGAGCCTTTACAGTCTCCTTCTTGGTACAGGCTCTCGTATGCTTCTCGCTTCTGTATATCATCGCGCCATTAATATTATACTGCTGTTATTTTATATAAACGACAACAACACAACCTTTAAATCGTGTTCTGTGACACCACACGAAAAATCCCGCATGGCATATTCACACAAGGTGAGCAGTCAGTAGAGCTGGTAACTCTGACAACTTTCTGTTGAAACTATATTTCTATCACTGTAAATGACAAGAACGTTCATTGGTGTAACTAATACAGTTCTGTGCCACCGACGCAGATGGCAACGATTTCAGGACTACGGAGTGGGACTCGCAGACGTCAACATGTTCGAAACGGACGACCGCCATAGACGATGATTGCGCCAGAGAAGTGAATGGAAAATATGCTGTGCCCTCCACAACCAGTTAAGACGGGCTATCCAGGCGTCCACGCAGGCGAATAAACATGCATTCCTTAAATTCCTTCCTTTCCTTTGCGCTTCGAGTCAGTGAAAGACGATTCCATGAGTTGTTTTCACATAAAATATGTTTCTGCGTGCTAGATTCCAGATTCGACTCGAATATAATATAGTTGTGACCATATTTGTTTTGAAAGTTCATCGATGGACGGTTGGCAGAAACAGGTGTAGTAATAATCCAATTGTTTCTATTGCTTTAGCACACTGGGTACAACTACCATCGTACCACCTCATAAAGGTGCTTCCGATGATAAGCTGAAGTGATTTCTTGTACATTTCAAGAAGTTTGCAGATAAAATTTCCTCAGAGATTTCCAGTGCAGTTTTGGATGTGTCTTATCGCTGAGCCGCGAAGCCTGTTAGTGAACCATTAAAGATTCCTCATCACACTGAAAAAGTCGAAATGAAGTCGAATACTTGACAGTTGGAAGGTTTAAATATACAACAAATGCTTTTCCTGCGGGTTTTTTCTTGAGACTTTCAATATACCCTTAGAGAAAGAGTCTAAGGTCCTTAGTATATAATTGTTATTTTTTTTGTTATTTTGAAATAAAGAGGCGGATAGCTCAGTGGTAGTGATGTCCGTTATCATGAGTATGGTGGTAGTGCGATTCCGCTCCGGCCAACCAAGGCTCTCATCCCTCCGGGGTCGAGAAATTGGTACCGGACTTGTCTGGGGAAAAAATCACTCTCTGCAGTCCATTTCGGAACGCTCTAACCCGGCTATCTCAGGACTCCAGAGAGAACGGCTCGACCAGCATTCTACGACATTCAAGGTGAAATGAAAATGCTCAAGCAGCAGCCGAAGCGACACGTAAAAGTTGGAAGATCTTCGTGGACAATGATGCGAGGGAACAGAATTGAATATGAGAAGTACCGGGATCCGAACGGTAGATCTGAAGACGGGTCATTTAAAATAAACATAAATATTTTGAAACAATGTTTTCGAAGAGCTAAATTAAGCTAGCAAAAATTTGAAAACTCTGATAAATTAAAACGAAAAGATTTTCAATAGAACATAGTAAGAAAATACAGGTTTTTATAGAATCCGGACAGGCATGAGCGGAAAGCCATCTCGACACTTCATATCCTTTATAGGTAAGGAACCGTAAAGATTACGACAACACTGCTTTCTAGCTATCGAGTATCTGCAAAGTAGCCATTTATCTTCTTATCTTGTTGGTCCAAAACTATGTTTGAAACATGCCGGCTACCGCAGCAGAGTTTTTTGAAATCTGCTGGCAATACTTCATTTCACACGTCCAATTTAAGATACTTCACTATGACAGGAACAATTTGAGTTATCACTTAGTGAGTACTTGAGTAATAAGCCTCCTAATTCTGGCTTCTCCTCTACTGACACCTAAGAATAACTCGAAGATTGTGAAAAAACTCGCCTGGAGTACAATCAAACGATGTTTTATGAGAGAAATTTACCAATGTCGGCAACACTAATGAGAATCAGCGGTACACCCAGCAAGGCGTACGCGATACAAAACATTCGCCCCTGTCAAGTAACCGGAACGAGATTACGGTAACCTGGAAATGAAACATATCGTTGGCTTGCCGAGGAAGACGGAATAGTTGAAAATTCCGTATAATAGATTACACATAGTCGTTGGTTTGATCCTGCATGGGGCAACCAATCCTCCCATCCTTCGAGGGTCTGCAAATTAGTATCATACTTACCCTTGAAAAGTTTCCCACGTTTTACAAAGGCCGGCGGCGACTACTCGGCCTGCCTGAGAATGGTTTAATAGAAACATCGCAGTATTCTAGAACAATCAACCTGAGCGGCATTCAGCAGAATTTGTTAAGAAGATAATGTCCTTAAGTGACAGCAAAACACACAAACAAATATCAAGAGGCTCACGGATGACGGACGCGAGAATGATAGCAGCGTGAAGGAATTGCTAGAATCCGCAGCATATCTGGTTTCCGACATGTAAATGAAGAAATGGACTTTTTCACATTGCTCGCCATCACACCAAATGTGAGGATCGTAGGATTTCTCGCACTCGTTTCGTTCACCTCGCGTTCACAGTCTACAAAGGTGTTCGGACATTTCATGTGCTCTTTAAGCTGTTGCTTGAGCACTTTCGTTTCCTTTGTAAACGTCGTAGAGTTCTGGTCTAGTCGGTTCTTCTTGGAATCAACGAGATTTCCAAGCCGAGGGGGTTCCTGCGTAAGCTTAGGGGAGTGCGTTGAGGAGGAGGTGGAACGTTGAGGAGGTGCTCGCAGCTTTGTTCTTGATGGATTGCACCACTAACCACTACGTTACGATATATACATAATGGGTATTCATCTTTCGAGCAAAGCCTCTCAGAGATGAGACGAAGCCCAACCTAGAATCGTTGCACTCATGGTACCAACTTAGTAATGAGATGCAAAATCTTCATGCGATCTACGAGATTTACTAGGTTCCTGTGGAGACATTTTAAGGTTATCACCAGCTAATATTCATTATGAACTTTGGTTATTCAGTTAATTGCTTACAATCGAAATCTGAAAGAAATACCGTACCAATCGTGGTAAGTAGAGTAGCAGTGAAGAAAAAGTGCAGTGACGAACGTCCAGGAATACTGAAACGCATCTCTCTTTAGAAGAGAATTCAACCAGAAAACATGAATGTTTCAGAAACATTTTACTCTACAAACAATGAAAACCTAAACTTATCTTTAATTCTTGTGCTTTATTTATTTGTTTGTCTTTATTTAACAGTATCACCTGCATCATATGTCGTGCCGTTGATCGTCGAGTGATAGGTGCGTGCACCAGCGAACCTTCCACTTTCCCTGTCGCGTGCAATAGTAGTCCAGTGGGTTCCGCTCTCCCAAGGGCTTGCTGAGCGTCATATCATTCCTCTAGGGGTTTTGCTGAAAAACTGTAACCATAACGTCATCGGTGGGCTTTTTGCACGTTTGACACCCCGAAGAATCCATTTGCTAGCAGCTCGTGCCAATCGGGTGTCGTTCATTCGCATTATGTGTCCAGGCCACCTTCTCTTCGACCGTTTGGCATATGGAACGGCGGCTTTGATTTTAGGTCGTCGATGTAGACTGGAGTTTCGGATCGCTTCCATCACTTGCGTGGGAGGGACGGGAGACTACTATTATCGTCTTTCCCACTGCGCACTCAATGACGGTAAGTGGTCTTTCATACTACTAACGCAGCAACCAAGTTTCTGACTCATACATTAAGGCACAAAGAATCGTAGAGTAGAAAAAGTCGGGCACTGAGTTGGGTACTCCTTGTTCTCCTCACCACATTCTCGACGCTGTTGAAAGCTTCTTAAGCCACTCGCTACCTCCTGCTTAACTCTGGAGCTAAGTCGTTGACTATGTTGAGTTCTCAACCTAGATAGATGTGGCTGTAGTATTTGGAGATATTTGTACCGTTCAGCGTGAATGGGACATAAGTAACCAATCTGTTCTTCATGAAAATCATGTGGTTTAGTCTAACATCAATTTTTCTGCAGGCATTATCAAAGTCGGCAAACATTTGTTCCGCTTGGCTAATGTTTAGTGTCATAAGAACGATGTCATCAGAAAAGCGAAGATGGTGCAATTGCAGACCAGTGATCCTCACCCCCCGATGTTGTCCCATTCCATTCGCACGACATTCTCGAGGTTGAGGTTAAACGATGTTGGAAAGATTGTATCGCTTTGCGTAACCCCCTTTTTGACGTTGATGTTAATGTCGTCTTAAAACGGTGATATCTTGGTTGTGAATTCTTTGTATAGCTCACGAAGAATCTTTATATACCGAGTAGAGAGTAAATGGCTGTTGAGGGTTCCATGACTGTTCCTATCTCAACCGAATAAAAAATTCTTCTTTTAATCGACGAAGGTGAGACAGAGCAGTCTCTTATACTCTTGCGATACTTTAGTGACTCTTATTATCGCGTGTGTGTAGTCCAGCGTACCGAATCAAATTCCAAACCGTGCTCGTTTTGCTCTTCACTCAGGTTCTGTCATTCCTGGGATGAATTCAGTAGAAAGTTTGTAGACGACAGGCATTAAGCGGATTCAGTGATCGTTGCCGATGTCGTGGAGGTTACAATTCTTGAGCAATAACACAGTCTTGCCACTTAATCCAACGTGTTTTCTGCGAGAATTTCTTGATTGGAACAGATACGCTTATCATAGCTATCATGCGTATCACAACGATCGAAATGATGATGTCCCTCATCAGGTAACGTTCATTATTGCTCCTCTAGGAGGTCTTTGTGGTGAGTTCCAGTGAAGTTTTAGAAATAATTAATTTTTTTTCTGAACAGTAGATCTATCGAATGACGTATTCATCCATTGCATCTTAAGAGGTGCAGCCTTGCCAAAATTGTTTGATTAACGAGCTCTAAGCAATTTAAGTACTATCTGGATTACTGTTGTCTTCATGTTCAACGGTGCTTGGCTTTTTCACCTGACAAGATGTTCATTAGGTTAATGGTCAATGGGTGAAAAGGTTCAGATGGTTCTTATAATTGACTACAATATTCCTACGCTCTGTAAAGGTGATCGCCAATTTTTCATTTCAGATTGTGATACAGCTTTTTGTTAGAGTAGAAAAAATCGTATTTCAAAGCCAACTTTTCCTTAACCTCGGTATTACTATTCAACATGTATTCTTTCCTTGATGGGCTTACACGGGTTGATAAACAGCTTTATTCGGCTAACTTCGACTCTTCATCTTCATCAGAGCAGACGATCCGAGATGAATTATTATTATTGCTCTTTACTAGCTGATAATGATAGCGACTTCTGCAGGATTGGTTGTCTGGGAAAAACAAGTTACTATCACCGGGCAATCTATCAAAAAAAACGTCTATCAACCATCGGCAACCTGCATAAAAGAGCATCACCGAGTGAGTGTGCTTCATTCGAGAGATGGTCCGCTGAGGAAGACACAACTCGATACGAAGGCAAAGACGCCACAGAAGAACGGTAGATTATCGACTCGGATCGTCGGCTTTGATGAAGACGAAGACGTCGAAACGTTAGCCGAATAAAACTGTTTACCAACCTCGTGTAAGCTCATCAAGGAAAGAAAAAAGTTATTTAAGAAAAAAAAGACAGTAGGAGAACACAAGCACTATGTACAGCTATGATTGATTAAATGTTGAAAGAGTCAAGTTCAAAAAATGCTTCACAATCTCCTAGCACAACTACTAGATAAGCAAGTTGTAATCGTCCGATACGGCGAACCCGTCAGCGCATGTGTTTTAACCTACGATTTTTTGTCTGAGAAGCGCTAGTTTTTTCCTCTGAGTTTCAGCAAACAGGCTGTAGAACGGCGTCTGCATCTCAGGAACCATGGCACGAAAAAGTTCATCTATGTATACGAACCGTAGAAGTACTAGATAAGTCTCACTTAACGCTGTTTTGTTTTCATGAAATAAAAAATTAGACTAGTGAACTAAACTGGAGGAAGTTTTTAGGTCATCACGCGAAACTAGGCTTCCTCCGCCCGGATCAACGCTATCTGCTAAAGCAGCGTCGGAATTAAGAAAGGCGAGAAGGATGATCAACTGCGTTATAAAAGTACGTTAGTCCCCTTATAGCGTAAAAAATTCTTCAATCAATTTCGGAAGACGTTGGGTAAACCGTATGCTTGTGATGTGACGACGGTGTAGTAGGAAAGGATTTGCTTAAAACATATCAAATCATGTGTACTGATATTGCTACACACCTGATAGTGCTCTACAGCCATTATGTGCTCTTTCGTCACAGGGGGGCACGTATAGCGCAGTGGTTAAAGGTGTTGTGTAATACACAAAGAATCGATCAGTAGTTCGATTCTTGGCCCCATGTTCACCAACGTTTCCCTTCCGCAGATTGGTACCTGGCTTGTTTGGGAGGTGGAAAAACAATCACTCGAAGCAGGGACCACATGTAGACCAGATATGTATACAACCGTATACAATGACATCGACGATGCCTCGATGAAGTCCAATGCTTGGCGTATCCATCAAGGATTTTTTTCACCATGGTGAAACCATGTGGGTGCAAGACATTGAGAGCACTTCGTCGTTGATGAAACCTCCTCCAATTACGGTACTCTGTTAGGAGAACAGAAATCGCAAACTTTATTGAATGCATAGTTGGCCTGTACTATACATGCGAGTCACAAGTGTTTATCCAAAGTTGGAGGAGGGGCTAACCCTCGGCGCGTGAGCAGATGAATCCAAAGCCGTGTGTTATTTATTACACAACATCTCTAGCCACTGCTCTAGACGCACTTCTTATCATGTTCGCCTTACTTTTCTCCCAAATCTTTCGTTAAATGCTGGAAAAGTCCGCAAATTAGTAATGTATTCTTACCTGATCTTTTCCTCCTTATTGGTTATATAATTCTTTATAAAGAATAAAAAGTTCAAAAAATCTTCTAGAAACCAGTCGAACAAAGAAGGCCAGACGCTAGAAAGCATAACCTTAGGGAACCGGAGCCAGAGGTGTGCAATTTACAGGTAAGTTTCATCTAGAAAAACGTTCAAATATAAGGGTATTTGCTCAAGCATAACATTTCAGACACGAGTCGCCGAGATGATTTCTGAGGTTATAATGGAGCAGAAGAAATCCTCTTCAAACAAGATGACTTGTAGTAGAGATTTCTATGAGATCTTGCAAGTGGTGTGTTGTTTGTCCATTCAAGTGGATGAAATGAGTTATATTTAAATAGAATGGTTACATAATTAAGCGTTTATCTATGTTCTATCTATGGAGGTCCTAAATACTATATAAGTCAGAACTAGCGCTTTTTTGACAAGTAGGGGAAAACACTCCAACAATCCGAAGATACAAATCGATTGGTTACGTTGATTTTAAGAAATCTTACAATCACAGTAACGAATACAAAGTGCCTAGAAGGTCAATTTAGTTGATGAATAAGTTTCTGAATATTTCCCAGCTATGATATTTCTTTAGGATGAACGCTTTGAGAAATTAATGTAGCATTAAAAATTTACCCAAGTATTTGAATAAGTGTACGGAAAGCAAATGTCTCTTCTCCAAATATTCAAATGCTGAGACAAAATTATTTCACGGGCTTACCAGGTGTCCACTAGTCCTGGAAAATGAGAAAACCTAAAAGTGCGAACAGAATGCTGCAAGGATGCAAATATAACCAGAACGACACTGAGATATTTGCAAAACTCAGAACCCCAGGCCAGTTTCCACCTCAGATTACCCTTTGCTGGGCAAACGAGTTACCACGCGCGTCGCCAGTCCTTGCTTTGCCTTTCCCTTAGCCAGATGCAAATAGGTAAATAAGTGCAAAAAATAACACCACATCTTTTTCCACACCATGTCTAAAAGTGAATCTGGGTAATGTTTCTAGGCTAGTGATGACTTCGTTTGGGAAATGCTCCTGAAGGCGAAGGTGCTTGCAGAGATGGAAGGACGAAGGAAGATCCTGGAACAAGATATTCGTGCATTTCTATTTCTAAGTGGCAAATGAAAATAAAATATTTTCCGTTATTCTTCGTATTCTTGTTAAGCAAACACGAGGTGTTATTTTTTATTCTTTATTCACGAAGAAGTTGACGTTTAGGCGGATTTCGCCTTCCTCAGAGCCTGGAAACGTCAAGTTGACAGCAATCTATTCGGCCAAACACCTCCATAACCAAACAGAGAAAACGCTGAACCAAGATTTCAATCACATTGAACACAAAATAGCTTCTTTGCACACTCACTCCTTTCTATGAGTCTTCCACTGAGTATGTCGCGTGGAGACCAACCGCACAGAATTCACATGGAAGCGTAATATGCCCCTCCCATCAGAATAACAGGCTTATATACTGCCCAATATCACGCGTGATAATGAGGCATTCTTCCCTGCGGTTCATTTTCGGATTTCTGGAATTAATCCAGAACGCCTTGAGAGTTTTGCGCGCTTGTGTTCTCGATTCCTGTGCGAGGATCGTGACACGTACTTCAAAGTCCTCCCCGCTATGTCTCTGGGTCCTATGCGTTTTATAGCTGCACCTACATCCTTTGAGATGAAGGGTAGGATAAACGGGACCTTTCTATCGCTGGAATTGTCGTTAAGAGGCCTAGGATTTCCCCACACCTATCACGAGCTACAGTTTCGTAGCCATTGCAAATGACTATTTGCCGTGCCAAGTTCCGGGACTCCTGTCTCTGCTTTCTTCCTGTGCACACGTTGGTTGCTGTTCGAAACATGTTTCTTACAAGCGCCCTTTTCGTGTGAGGGGTGAGAAGAGAGGTAATGACCCAAGATGTTTTTACTATTACTGCTTAAGAAGGGCCGGTCTAGAGAATTTAGTAAACGTAGTTGAAATGTCACCGAGTACTCTTAGGCGCCAGCTAGTTCGTAACCTCCTATATGACCGTCTATGTGCAACGCAAAAATTGCATAATTTGCCCCTAATGGTAGAGACGGTGAGTACATGAGTTCGGGTACAGTCTATCTGATCTGTAAGGCGTGCGGAGACGAATACATTGGCGAAACGGGTAGACCACTCTGTGTCCGCATAAAGGAATGCCTAGTCGATAAACGTAAACCAGATACCCCACTAGGCACGCATAGGACCCAGAGACATAGCGGGGAGGACTTTGAAGTACGTGTCACGATCCTCGCACAGGAATCGAGAACACAAGCGCGCAAAACTCTCAAGGCGTTCTGGATTAATTCCAGAAATCCGAAAATGAACCGCAGGGAAGAATGCCTCATTATCACGCGTGATATTGGGCAGTATATAAGCCTGTTATTCTGATGGGAGGGGCATATTACGCTTCCATGTGAATTCTGTGCGGTTGGTCTCCACGCGACATACTCAGTGGAAGACTCATAGAAAGGAGTGAGTGTGCAAAGAAGCTATTTTGTGTTCAATGTGATTGAAATCTTGGTTCAGCGTTTTCTCTGTTTGGTTATGGAGGTGTTTGGAATAGAGATTCATTTGAACTGCACACTAGCACTTTAGAGCTCAGGAAGCTGCTAGTCTTAAAAGGTACTATCGACAGCGGCCTGGTTATTCAATATTTTTTATGAAGTGGTTACCAAGTACGTGAATAGAAGACAGTCCATTGGCAAGAGGTGTGGTGGTTACAATCGGAATACATTTAAGCCTTTACCCTTGTCAATTCTGGATGTACACGTTGCGACTTTTACCGCATTGCATCGAATTGGCTACAGTTCTCTACTGTGATCATCTCGCCTGATGGTGGACAATGACATCTTCTTCGCTTTGCTGATGACATCTTATAACACCAAACATCAGTGAGGTGGAACGAATGCCTGCCGACTTAGAAAAGGCCTGTGAAAATATTGGTCATCGACTAAATCTCACAAAACGATGTTCATGGAGAATGGATTGGTTCCGTATGCTCCATTCACGCTCGATGGAACGAATATCTCTGAACGCTTCGGCTACATCTGTCTAGGTCGGGAAAGCAACACGATAAACGACTTAACTCCAGAGCTGAGCTGAAGGAAATGATAGGCTTGGAGAGCTTTTAAGAGCCTCGAGGATGTAGTGGGAAGAACGAAAAACATCCGACTCGGTGCCCGGCTTCTCGACTCCACGATTCCTCCTGCCTTAACGTACGCGTCAGAAATCTGGTCGCTACGTAAGCAGGATGAAACTCATCATTACAGAGCCCACAGACATTTTTTTCGCCACAGCTTTTCATTGCCTTTGCGAGAACACAGATTCCATCTGGAATATAAAAAATCCTGTACCACGCCCTATCCACCATTCGCCTACCTATGGAAATAAAAAAACATCTCAAAGAGGGCCAAAAACAACCGTTTAGAAGTACGGAAATAAGCTAACAGAGGGTACAGCTCAAAGAGATCAATAGAGAGAGAGGTCAACAGTGTACATTGAGTCCTGGTACCAAGTAAAGTATATGCTTAACTAAAGTGTACTTCGAAATTATTACAAAAACGAATTAACCGAAATATAGTCGTCGGCTTTACCACGATGGATAACTAGATGTATGCTTGTCACCATACAAAAGGAAATTTTGCGGCTATATCCTTTTCTTCTTTTTCTGGATCGAAATTGGCGAGAAACGGCAAGAGCAACCCATCACTACAAAACTGATAGAGGAAGTTCAACTAGGAAAAAAACAATATTCACCAAATGCATGACATAACATGTCCTACAACGATCGATCTTCATGATCAAACATACTTTGGACTGTCAGTAAGCATATGATGACCAGAACGAGAACTAAAAGTGGATAAAAATGAAAAAAGTTATAAACTTATTAAGCAAAGGGAAAAATGTGGAAGAACATTACCTATGGTCAGACGAGTACGGTCGCTGGTCGTGAAGACAGAAGTCCACAATCTTAGTGCCTGAAGCAGGTTACATTTATGCTGCACAGGCAAAAACAATCGGATGAGTACCACTCATTTCACCCACCTAAAATTCAGTGCACCTGTAATTTTGCGGTGAGAAAAAGAGAAAGAACCCAAACGCCTTACTCTCGTAATGTCAACGGAAACTAAGTTAGTGTAAGAGATGTAGTTACAACATTGGCTGAGGCGTGCGGAGACGAATACATTGGCGAAACAGGTAGACCACTATGTGTCCGCATAAAAGAACACCTAGTCGGCAAACGTAAACCAAATACCTCACTAGGCACGCATAGGACCCAGAGACATAGCGGGGAGGACTTTGAAGTACGTGTCACGATCCTCGCACAGGAATCGAGAACACAAGCGCGCAAAACTCTCAAGGCGTTCTGGATTAATTCCAGAAATCCGAAAATGAACCGCAGGGAAGAATGCCTCATTATCACGCGTGATATTGGGCAGTATATAAGCCTGTTATTCTGATGGGAGGGCATATTACGCTTCCATGTGAATTCTGTGCGGTTGGTCTCCACGCGACATACTCAGTGGAAGACTCATAGAAAAGGAGTGAGTGTGCAAAGAAGCTATTTTGTGTTCAATGTGATTGAAATCTTGGTTCAGCGTTTTCTCTGTTTGGTTATGGAGGTGTTTGGCCGAATAGATTGCTGTCAACTTGACGTTTCCAGGCTCTGAGGAAGGCGAAATCCGCCTAAACGTCAACTTCTTCGTGAATAAAGAATAAAAATAACACCTCGTGTTTGCTTAACAAGAATACGAAGAATAACGGAAAATATTTTATTTTCATTTGCCACTTAGAAATAGAAATGCACGAATATCTTGTTCCAGGATCTTCCTTCGTCCTTCCATCTCTGCAAGCACCTTCGCCTTCAGGAGCATTTCCCAAACAGAAGTCATCACTAGCCTAGAAACATTACCCAGATTCACTTTTAGACATGGTGTGGAAAAGATGTGGTGTTATTTTTTGCACTTATTTACCTATTTGCATCTGGCTAAGGGAAAGGCAAAGCAAGGACTGGCGACGCGCGTGGTAACTCGTTTGCCCAGCAAAGGGTAATCTGAGGTGGAAACTGGCCTGGGGTTCTGAGTTTTGCAAATATCTCAGTGTCGTTCTGGTTATATTTGCATCCTTGCAGCATTCTGTTCGCACTTTTAGGTTTTCTCATTTTCCAGGACTAGTGGACACCTGGTAAGCCCGTGAAATAATTTTGTCTCAGCATTTGAATATTTGGAGAAGAGACATTTGCTTTCCGTACACTTATTCAAATACTTGGGTAAATTTTAATGCTACATTAATTTCTCAAAGCGTTCATCCTAAAGAAATATCATAGCTGGGAAATATTCAGAAACTTATTCATCAACTAAATTGACCTTCTAGGCACTTTGTATTCGTTACTGTGATTGTAAGATTTCTTAAAATCAACGTAACCAATCGATTTGTATCTTCGGATTGTTGGAGTGTTTTCCCCTACTTGTCAAAAAAGCGCTAGTTCTGACTTATATAGTATTTAGGGACCTCCATAGATAGAACATAGATAAACGCTTAATTATGTAACCATTCTATTTAAATATAACTCATTTCATCCACTTGAATGGACAAACAACACACCACTTGCAAGATCTCATAGAAATCTCTACTACAAGTCATCTTGTTTGAAGAGGATTTCTTCTGCTCCATTATAACCTCAGAAATCATCTCGGCGACTCGTGTCTGAAATGTTATGCTTGAGCAAATACCCTTATATTTGAACGTTTTTCTAGATGAAACTTACCTGTAAATTGCACACCTCTGGCTCCGGTTCCCTAAGGTTATGCTTTCTAGCGTCTGGCCTTCTTTGTTCGACTGGTTTCTAGAAGATTTTTGAACTTTTTATTCTTTATAAAGAATTATATAACCAATAAGGAGGAAAAGATCAGGTAAGAATACATTACTAATTTGCGGACTTTTCCAGCATTTAACGAAAGATTTGGGAGAAAAGTAAGGCGAACATGATAAGAAGTGCGTCTAGAGCAGTGGCTAGAGATGTTGTGTAATAAATAACACACGGCTTTGGATTCATCTGCTCACGCGCCGAGGGTTAGCCCCTCCTCCAACTTTGGATAAACACTTGTGACTCGCATGTATAGTACAGGCCAACTATGCATTCAATAAAGTTTGCGATTTCTGTTCTCCTAACAGAGTACCGTAATTGGAGGAGGTTTCATCAACGACGAAGTGCTCTCAATGTCTTGCACCCACATGGTTTCACCATGGTGAAAAAAAATCCTTGATGGATACGCCAAGCATTGGACTTCATCGAGGCATCGTCGATGTCATTGTATACGGTTGTATACATATCTGGTCTACATGTGGTCCCTATGCTTCGAGTGATTGTTTTTCCACCTCCCAAACAAGCCAGGTACCAATCTGCGGAAGGGAAACGTTGGTGAACATGGGGCCAAGAATCGAACTACTGATCGATTCTTTGTGTATTACACAACACCTTTAACCACTGCGCTATACGTACCCCCTGTGACGAAAGAGCACATAATGGCTGTAGAGCACTATCAGGTGTGTAGCAATATCAGTACACATGATTTGGTATGTTTTAAGCAAATCCTTTCCTATTACACCGTCGTCACATCACAAGCATACGGTTTACCCAACGTCTTCCGAAATTGATTGAAGAATTTTTACGCTATAAGGGGACTAACGTACTTTTATAACGCAGTTGATCACCCTTCCCGCCTTTCTTAATTCCGACGCTGCTTTAGCAGACAGCGTTGATCCGGGCGGAGGAAGCCTACTTTCGCGTGAAGACCTAAAAACTTCCTCCAATTTAGTTCACTAGTCTAATTTTTTATTTCACGAAAACAAAACAGCGTAAGTGAGACTTATCTAGTACTTCTACGGTTCGTATACATAGATGAACTTTTTTCGTGCCATGGTTCTTGAGATGCAGACGCCGTTCTACAGCTTGTTTGCTGAAACTCAGAGGAAAAAACTAGCGCTTCTCAGACAAAAAAATCGTAGGTTAAAACACATGCGCTGACGGGTTCGCCGTATCGGACGATTACAACTTGCTTATCTAGTAGTTGTGCTAGGAGATTGTGAAGCATTTTTGAACTTGACTCTTTCAACATTTAATCAATCATAGCTGTACATAGTGCTTGTGTTCTCCTACTGTCTTTTTTCTTAAATAACTTTTTCTTTCCTTGATGAGCTTACATGAGGTTGGTAAACAGTTTTATTCGGCTAACGTTTCGACGTCTTCGTCTTCATCAAAGCCGACGATCCGAGTCGATAATCTACCGTTCTTCTGTGGCGTCTTTGCCTTCGTATCGAGTTGTGTCTTCCTCAGCGGACCATCTCTCGAATGAAGCACATTCACTCGGTGATGCTCTTTTATGCAGGTTGCCGATGGTTGATAGACGTTTTTTTTGATAGATTGCCCGGTGATAGTAACTTGTTTTTCCCAGACAACCAATCCTGCAGAAGTCGGTATCATTATCAGCTAGTAAAGAGCAATAATAATAATTCATCTCGGATCGTCTGCTCTGATGAAGATGAAGAGTCGAAGTTAGCCGAATAAAGCTGTTTATCAACCCGTGTAAGCCCATCAAGGAAAGAATACATGTTGATTAGTAATACCGAGGTTAAGGAAAAGTTGGCTTTGAAATACGATTTTTTCTACTCTAACAAAAAGCTGTATCACAATCTGAAATGAAAAATTGCCTATCACCTTTACAGAGCGTAGGAATATTGTAGTCAATTATAAGAACCATCTGAACCTTTTCACCCATTGACCATTAACCTAATGAACATCTTGTCAGGTGAAAAAAGCCAAGCACCGTTGAACATGAAGACAACAGTAATCCAGATAGTACTTAAATTGCTTAGAGCTCGTTAATCAAACAATTTTGGCAAGGCTGCACCTCTTAAGATGCAATGGATGAATACGTCATTCGATAGATCTACTGTTCAGAAAAAAAAATTAATTATTTCTAAAACTTCACTGGAACTCACCACAAAGACCTCCTAGAGGAGCAATAATGAACGTTACCTGATGAGGGGACATCATCATTTCGATCGTTGTGATACGCATGATAGCTATGATAAGCGTATCTGTTCCAATCAAGAAATTCTCGCAGAAAAACACGTTGGATTAAGTGGCAAGACTGTGTTATTGCTCAAGAATTGTAACCTCCACGACATCGGCAACGATCACTGAATCCGCTTAATGCCTGTCGTCTACAAACTTTCTACTGAATTCATCCCAGGAATGACAGAACCTGAGTGAAGAGCAAAACGAGCACGGTTTGGAATTTGATTCGGTACGCTGGACTACACACACGCGATAATAAGACTCACTAAAGTATCGCAAGAGTATAAGAGACTGCTCTGTCTCACCTTCGTCGATTAAAAGAAGAATTTTTATTCGGTTGAGATAGGAACAGTCATGGAACCCTCAACAGCCATTTACTCTCTACTCGGTATATAAAGATTCTTCGTGAGCTATACAAAGAATTCACAACCAAGATATCACCGTTTTAAGACGACATTAACATCAACGTCAAAAAGGGGGTTACGCAAAGCGATACAATCTTTCCAACATCGTTTAACCTCAACCTCGAGAATGTCGTGCGAATGGAATGGGACAACATCGGGGGTGAGGATCACTGGTCTGCAATTGCACCATCTTCGCTTTTCTGATGACATCGTTCTTATGACACTAAACATTAGCCAAGCGGAACAAATGTTTGCCGACTTTGATAATGCCTGCAGAAAAATTGATGTTAGACTAAACCACACGATTTTCATGAAGAACAGATTGGTTACTTATGTCTCATTCACGCTGAACGGTACAAATATCTCCAAATACTAC
This sequence comes from Angiostrongylus vasorum, assembly GCA_018806985.1. Lineage (NCBI taxonomy): Eukaryota > Metazoa > Nematoda > Chromadorea > Rhabditida > Metastrongylidae > Angiostrongylus > Angiostrongylus vasorum. The sequence goes on from JADANN010000336.1 coordinate 270,460, forward strand.
AGCTACATCTATCTAGGGTTGAGAACTCAACATAGTCAACGACTTAGCTCCCTCGAAGATCGCATGAAGATTTTGCATCTTACTACTAAGTTGGTACCATGAGTGCAACGATTCTAGGTTGGGCTTCGTCTCATCTCTGAGAGGCTTTGCTCGAAAGATGAATACCCATTATGTATATATCGTAACGTAGTGGTTAGTGGTGCAATCCATCAAGAACAAAGCTGCGAGCACCTCCTCATCGTTCGACCTCCTCCTCAACGCACTCCCCTAAGCTTACGCAGGAACCCCTCGGCTTGGAAATCTCGTTGGTTCCAAGAAGAACCGACTAGACCAGAACTCTACGACGTTTACAAAGGAAACGAAAGTGCTCAAGCAACAACTTAAAGAGCACATGAAATGTCCGAACACCTTTGTAGACTGTGAACGCGATGTGAACGAAACGAGTGCGAGAAATCCTACGATCCTCACATTTGGTGTGATGGCGAGCAATGTGAAAAAAATCCATTTCTTCATTTACATGTCGGAAACCAGATATGCTGCGGATTCTAGCAATTCCTTCACGCTGCTATCATTCTCGCGTCCGTCATCCGTGAACCTCTTGATATTTGTTTGTGTCTTTTGCTGTCACTTAAGGACATTATCTTCTTAACAAATTCTGCTGAATGCCGCTCAGGTTGATTGTTCTAGAATACTGCGATGTTTCTATTAATCCATTCTCAGGCAGGCCGAGTAGTCGCCGCCGGCCTTTGTAAAACGTGGGAAACTTTTCAAGGGTAAGTATGATACTAATTTGCAGACCCTCGAAGGATGGGAGGATTGGTTGCCCCATGCAGGATCAAACCAACGACTATGTGTAATCTATTATACGGAATTTTCAACTATTCCGCCTTCCTCGGCAAGCCAACGATATGTTTCATTTCCAGGTTACCGTAATCTCGTTCCGGTTACTTGACAGGGGCGAATGTTTTGTATCGCGTACGCCTTGCTGGGTGTACCGCTGATTCTCATTAGTGTTGCCGACATTGGTAAATTTCTCTCATAAAGCATCGTTTGGTTGTACTCCAGGCGAGTTTTTCACAAGCTTCGAGTTATTCTTAGGTGTCAGTAGAGGAGAAGCCAGAATTAGGAGGCTTATTACTCAACTACTCACTAAGTGATAGCTCAAATTGTTCCTATCCTGGTGAAGTATCTTAAATTGGACATGTGAAATGAAGTATTGCCAGCAGATTTCAAAAACTCTGCTGCGGTAGCCGGCATGTTTCAAACATAATTTTGGACCAACAAGATAAGAAGATAAATGTCTACTTTGCAGATACTCGATAGCTAGAAAGCAGTGTTGTCGTAATCTTTACGGTTCCTTACCTATAAAGGATATGAAGTGTCGAGATGGCTTTCCGCTCATGCCTGTCCGGATTCTATAAAACCTGTATTTTTCTTACTATGTTCTATTGAAAATCTTTTCGTTTTAATTTATCAGAGTTTTCAAATTTTGCTAGCTTAATTTAGCTCTTCGAAAACATTGTTTCAAAATATTTATGTTTATTTTAAATGACCCGTCTTCAGATCTACCGTTCGGATCCCGGTACTTCTCATATTCAATTCGTTCCCTCGCATCATTGTCCACGAAGATCTTCCAACTTTTACGTGTCGCTTCGGCTGCTGCTTGAGCATTTTCATTTCACCTTGAATGTCGTAGAATGCTGGTCGAGCCGTTCTCTCTGGAGTCCTGAGATAGCCGGGTTAGAGCGTTCCGAAATGGACTGCAGAGAGTGATTTTTTCCCAGACAAGTCCGGTACCAATTTCTCGACCCCCGGAGGGATGAGAACCTTGGTTGGCCGGAGCGGAATCGCACTATCACCATACTCATGATGACGGACATCACTACCACTGAGCTATCCGCCTCTTTATTCAAAATAACAAAAAAATAACAATTATATGCTAAGGACCTAAGACTCTTTCTCTAAAGGTACATTGAAAGTCCCAAGAAGAAACCTGCAGGAAAAGTATTTATCGTATATTTATCGTAAAGTGACCAAAGGTCTGCACAGAAAAAAAGAAAGTCGTTTTATAATTTGGGTGCATTTTTAAATTATGAGCCGTATTCATAAATAATAGCGGACCACAGTATATCTTACCTCCATTTCCTTCCCACACGTCCATATTCCGTGAAGGTCTTCGGATTTTACGTAGGGTTGAGCTGTAACTTGACGATTTAGTCTTCTTCATAAACGCCTTTCAGTGAAACTGGAGCTGATTCTCGCTGTAACCGTAAGATAGCTCTGCTGAAGCGTTACCAGTTCTTTGTCCTGTAATCGCTGAGCTTTGTGGATCAAAATGAGCTAGTTTTTCATCAATTTGTTGATTCCGGCTAGATGGGTTGCTTGATGGACTCTGTCATGGTCGAACCAATGACCACGTTCACATTCTAGACAGACTCTACCACTGTTACGTTATCCGCGACCTTATTGAACGTTGGGTTAACGTGACAATTGAAGATGTTCTATCTTACATATATTACGAGTTCTTTCACTGATTGTAAAATGACGCACGTGATTGAAGTCAGCTTTCGGGTTTCTTTTTAGTTGAGCATTCTATTGTAACAAACTCACACGTGATGGAGCAGCTTGACTACTATCTTGTTATGTAAGCAAGCGTTGCACATAAGTCTTGGTGAGATGAGATGTCACTTTCCTGAACTTCTGTTTCCATTCATGGGCTCTACATGGAAAAGGAGACATCTCTGTTAGCGAATTTGTTGTACAGCCCAGTAAAGATGCTCGAATACTAGGCGCATCCAATTTGGATGCTTAAATCCTAGTAATCAAAGCCTTCTGAACTAACTACAAAGTCTTCCTAACGACGATAGACTTTAGACGAAACAGTGTTCTTCCAATATCACATTGTTTTGGTATGTTTCATAACGGTAATCGAACATACTGGATCTTCTTTAAATACTGAGCTGCTTGAATAAATATCCAATATATACTGTATTGTAAGCTAACATGAACGACTTATGGGTCCAAAACAAGGAAGCAGAAGTGCTGAGAAGCAGCTTCCAGTGCTCTTTACGCCTGCCTTCTTGTAAATCAGAAGCGTAAGCTTGTTCTCTATTTGCCCTCTCCGATTGCTTCCGTCCTCTATAATTCTAAGAGACGATCTACGGTATACTTATGATATAGCAGAAGTCGATTTTTGAAGGAATGCACAATTTTCAACAAGTATGCGGATTTTTTTTGCCCTTATTTAAAATGAATTTACTCTGCTGTCTAGGGCTTCCAGTGAAGATCTTTTTGTGTGAGCCACCCTTGTCGCATCTTTTCTCTTGGCAGCAAATGTATGTGATCGTTCATCAAACAAGAGAAATAGAGAGAGAGAGAGAGAAAATTAAGTTGCACCTACGTGAACCACTCCTTTTCTTCCTATATGTCTATAACCACTACGTTAAAAAATTTGAGCTATGTGTTCTGCGGTTCATCTTATTTGCAGACTCATAATTAAAGCTAGAACTTTTTCTGAGACATTCACAAATAGCTCTAAAACTATTTCTCTGTTTATATTCTTTATTTTTTGTAGATATGGTTGAATCTGAAGGAAGAAGGACACCTGAGGTCTTGATATTAATCTGCAAGCTATTTAGGGTCTTGAGCAATACATTTCCATCCCAGTCGCCTTTACTGTGATGATTCTTCTTAGTTACATGGCCATCGGAGCAGTTCTATTGGGAGCCTGGGAAAACTGGCAGCTTTTCTCAGGATTCTATTTCTCTTTCATTACAATGACCACTGTAAGTTATTCATACTAAGACAGGAATACTTTATAAAATCTGGAAGCCTGCCCTCATGGACTGTAGTCGTCATCTAATCAAATATTCTTAAGAATTGAGTAAACCCAGTAGCAAATGCAAGTTCTACTTGTCTCGACTAAAATTTTTGATTCTTGAAGGTGAACATCAACGTTTCTTAAGCAACATCAATAACTTACCAACATGTCTGTACCTTTTCTGGAATGAGTTCTCTTCATCTTAATCGAAATGGAAACAAAGTATTCACGAAGAAGCAGGTTATGAACGGTTTGCAAAGTGAAATTTGGATTGACATCAAACATCCTCTCATAGGTTTTGGTTCAGAAACAGAACAATGTCATTTCTGTCATAGGATATCCCAATTCTGTGTGCTTCATATTTTCATTGCAGTGAAATAAACACTACGCCGTTCAGAAAAGTGCTAATCCCAATTCAGATCAGCTTTGAAGATATTGTACCGATTAATCGAGAATTCTATCTCCTCGATCTTTGCTATATTATTATTGGATTAGCGATCACGTAAGTCGGCTATCACTTTGAGAAATGTGTATGAATTAATGCAGTACTTAGAACAATGTGCATCGACCTCGTCGACATACAGTACATCCGTAAAATTCACTACTTTGGAAGAGCTATTAAGGTATGTGTCGCCTTCCAACTACTATTTAAAAAAATTTGTTTTTTTTTACCTTTAAACAGAATTGTTTCGTCCTTGTGTTTGTTGAGAGCAGCTCTGTAAATCATATCATCTATATCGCTTGTAAATTCATCGAATCATCGAATCGAATAACCTAGACCGATACCGGTGGTCTCCATTTCTACGTGCTGTGCACCTACTGTTCAGGAGGCGTGAGACTATCAAAAGATAAAAAGAGCATCACACTAATGGTATGAATCACCCCTTCATGAATGTGAATGGGTTCCAATGCATAGCGTGCATTTAGGAGTTGGTCAAGGCCGAACGTCTTCATTCATTGCAGTGGCTACCAACTTAATGCTCAGCGATTTATGTAAACGTATAACTAAGAAAAACTGTAATATTTCTATTAAAAACGCTCGGTCACATGGCGCTCTTTCATCATCGAAATAATTCGATTTTCGTTGAAGACCGAGATGTCACGGAATACTGTATTTCATGACGAGAAATCAATTTTACGAACATATGAAAAAATGCACTAATGTTCAGAAGAAAAAAGAATGGTACTGGCACCAGGACGCCCGATTCGCCTTGGTAAACGTGGGTGACAAAATGCTACACGTGCCAGATCTCATGAGATACGCCAGCGTTTTGCAACAGGTACTTTATCCATTTTCTTCATTATTCACAACGCCTTCGTTATAAGAACGGTCAGAAGTGTTCAAGACTATTTAGAATGTAGAGTACGAGGTTGAAAGACATTTGTGGGACAAAGGAATCATAGTTTGCATCGTCTTTCATGGCTCTACTGCACCAGTTTAACTAAATTTGAACATCAGAACCTTAAACCTTCTGAAGTTCTCTTTCTAAGCGTGTTAAGCAGTCAAACAGTTTGTTTAAAGCAGAAATAAGGGCTTTGTGGTAAAAAAGACACTTTTTAAAGTGTATAATCTGCAGAGAAAAATACCTAAAAAGCTTTAACCTTTACACTTACTGCCTACTCTTTTTGATGGCAGGGTATATTGCGAAATATAACTTCAACGAAGCTGAGAAATTTGCAAAACTCTGGACCGCAATAGCCTATGGTGGGGGAACGAACGCGCTATTGTCCTTTCCGGGGAGTAACGCGTTCACCACCACACCATGCAGGTCCTTCGTTTCCCCTGTCTCTCAGCTAGTTCTATCGATCTTTTTGCCATCAGCAATCACCCGTCAACGGGATTGATCTGGGGAGCCCAAATCGGCGTTGAACCCAGTTAAGCTGAGGCTATAGTTATAATCACAATTTTGAGACAGGTGAAACGAAGGACCCGCATGGTGTGGTGGTGAACGCGTTACTCCCCCGCAAAGGACAATAGCGCGTTCGTTCCCCCACCACAGACGCCTGCGGTCCAGAGTTTTGCAAATATCTCAGTTTCATTGAATTTATATGTAAAAGCTATTCAATCTGGAAGCTCATACAATGCTCGTCAAGGGCGGTTCAACGTAATTTGTCTTACGAAAGAGCATAGGTCCTCAGCTTCAGACTGCTAAAGTAGATTTGCTTCACTTTTTAATTTTTTTTGGAGCCATTCGAACTACCTCTCGTTGTGTAATATTTTGAATTCTTACAATATCCAAGCTTTACTATTCAAATATTTTACACATGACCATCACATACTTGGATGCTTGGATGGCCTATCCTCATAGGTTGTGCGGGCCGGAGCGAAATTTCCATTTTTGGAGTCTTGTTGGTTAATCCATTGTGGTTCCCTGGTATCCCTCGTTCAGCCAGGCCAAAGTCTGCCCCGGATCGTCGCCACCACAGGCAGTCGTCGCTCTTGTGGATCAGAGAGAGATTTGGTACCATACGACTAGTTTAATACCAGGATAGTGGTGGATCCTGGTATTGGCTCAATCTTAGCTAGGCTTCCTGATGGAAACGCCGGACTCCTTGCCAGCTTGGAAGATCCTCCTGAGGGAAAAGAATTCCCTCGCTGCACATCGCAGCACGACACCCAGGAGCACCTCCGAGGTGCGATCAGGCGGTAAACCGTTCAGAGGACCATCACAATACGCTGTTTCAATTCATATTCTTACTTACTATTTACAGTCACTACAACCTGTAACCTCTACAATTTACATCTTGGTGGTCCTTTCCGAAACAATGTAAATTAATATTTCTGGCAATGGCCAGTCGATTTAATGTCAACCTTTTTGGTGGCTAAAAGACTCCTCGTAATGAAATTTCGCTAGTTTCGTATAAACACCAACGTCTAGTTTCAACGGAGCTTCTTCCAGAATATGGGAAAACGTGGGTGTAGGCCCTCTATGTGGTGGAAACAAACGTCAGCAGGCTTAGCTTGAGCACGTACTTAGGAGTGCAGAACTTCAAGAACTTTATCTGCTCCATCCATATAACGAAGATTAAACCAAGTTGCATGTTCATGTACAAATCGACCTGAGTTGAAATTAGATTGAGTCTTGAATCAACACAAACGCAGAGTTCGTTGACAGAACTAGGAAGAATCCCCAGCCGATAATGATGTGTGTAATTTAATACTAAATGCTAAGCTGGGAAAACTGTATAAGCCTGCGAAGTAAGCATTTTTAAAGGGAGGGGACTACGGGGTTACCAAATCTATAAAGATATTTCCATCCGGCTTGCATGTATTTGAAATAGAGCTCTACGTAATAAGCAGATCCACAGTATATTCAACAGAAAGCTCAACGATTGAGAATCTCAGATGTGTAGAGTGTAAACACTAAACCGCACTATGAGCTCTAAGAAACGGTGCTAAATGCGCTTAGTGAAACACAATTGATAAAGGACAAGGCGTCGACGTTGAACAATTTCTGATGAATACACCATGCTTTCGACATCTTCCAAAACCATGTTTCTGTGGTCTACTGATGTATAAATTCCTGAAAAATATGTTGTGGCAGCAATTCACAGACCTAGGAGGGAAGGATAGCTTCGTGGCCCTACGGTGCAGGGTCAACCAACAACCGCGAATATTGCAGGGCACCTCTGAGAACTGCATTAAACGCGCCCTATAGTGAAATATAGCGAATGTAGTTCAAGTTTCTATCTGTAAACACAAATCCCTCAGCTTATCGAAACCTTATTGCTTACATGGATACTTGCATAGCCTGTCAGAACTTCAAAAGCTAAGTGACAGTTAACGTATTTTCTGCTCATTTTTTTTCTGCTTATGATTAACGCTCACGATGGTTATCCCAATCATTGCAAAGTTTGCAAATATTCTTCGCTGATTCGTAAATCTTTTGAAACTGTGAATAGTGATGGTTGACCAGCCACAAGAACATCGGTCTACTTTGTACGTCTGTGTAAGAGGACATTGTATAGTCCTGAAATGCACTTCATTGCCGTGCTTCTGTGATAATCACTCTCGTTTACCCTTTCACGACCTCTGCCATTTTCGCGTGTCGTGCTCATCGGACCACGCGTCACTAGAGCGCATTCGGAACGCACATTGAACTCAAGATGTACTGTGTGTTGCGGAGCTCACAACTTTAAATGAATACCAAATCGTTGGGAATATTGGTTCATGTAGCTGCCAGCGGGTTTTTTTGTGTGTAAGTGGCTGAGTCGAACGCCTTGAGAAACTGGATTACAACTTTTATGATTGTAGTAACAATAACAACAAGAACAGTGGAGCGTAGTATATGGGCGAGTTGAACGAGATGAACGAACTGGGTGAGCACTAGAAGAACACTGGGCGAACAATTGCAACACTCTGAAAGTTAGCTGATGGGCTGCTTATTTTCGTCGAATGGTGGGCGTGGTAAAGCTAGAATAGATGAAGATTTAGTTTGCTAATAAAAGGTGTTAGGAAGTTTCTCCGGCAATACAGTCTTATAGAGCTACATCTACAGGAAATTCGTGAAATTTGCACAATGTCTTATAGAGAAAGAACATGTGAAAGGGCGCAGATGCTCGTACGGGAAAGTTCATCTGAAAGGCGACACAAAGGCTTAAACAAAAAGCTCGTGTGAAATCGATGGAGTAGCTTGTATAAAGGTTTTTTACAGAAAGTGCATTTGAAAACGGTCCCAAGGCTTATACAGTATGAATGGATAGAGAACATCTCATATTTGTGAATGTTCTCCATATGCACCCCGCGCAGGGAATCTAGGGATGGGAGAGGAGGGGGTTGTTAGACAACAATAACAACTCCGTCTGTTTCTACAGTTATTGATGAAATTCCTGGAGGATTGCGGAGTAGTATTTGCGTCACGGTACTGGCTTGTCCTGTTGGGTGGAAACGTGGTGTTTGAGTAGAATTGCTTGTAGTTGCTGTTGTGCGGCTTTGTAAGTTCTCTTCTTTCTTGCCACGTGAAAACAACTTGCAAAGTGTTTCTGTGTTAGCATCTGCCTGTGGTGTCTATGGGGTTTGAGTGGCTTGGTCCATCTTGTTTGATGTCTGGAATTATTTATTAATTTTATGGTGCAGTTGACTGCAATGAAACCTGCGACGCGGTACCGATGCTGGACCACTACTTGTCGTGGTGACACATGGTGTAACGTTATGTGAGTGTAGGAAATTGGCGCATCCGTTCGCCTTATTTATGTTGATGTTCCTTGCCTGTGGAAGCGTTCTGTAATCGAAAGACGGCAGAGTTGTAGAGTAGTAAAATACTAGTGGGAAGAATGCAGTGCTGTAGAATAATAGTGTTATGACGGAAAACCACGTAGCCGGTTAAGTTAACCACTGTAGTCGCGAGGCTACGCGGCGCGTCCCCAGGTGGAGGATAAGGGGTTAATCGCGGACCAAAAGCGAGCTTTCCTTACCTGAGACGCGGGTCGATTCAGGGGATGGACTCCTATTACTGCTGCGCCGATTTGGCACACACTTTCTGTATTTGTGAGGCGTATTCATGCATGGGTGTGTGAGTGCTTTCTAGTTTATGCGGATTGTATTCTACGAGTCAGTTTGGACAAAAGCCTGCAATCAAGTAACAAGGAAATATATGGGAGGCGGTTAGAGTCGCTTCCAACAAATAAGCTCCATGTCCACTCTGGGAGAGCCTGGCAAGCTATGCGTGAGTATACCCAACCCCCCACGTTCACAGCCCAGCAAGCTATACGTGGGTAACAAAATGCTAAACACTGTAAAAAAAATCGGGCCTCATTCCCCCTGACCCTGAAAGAGCCCCCCAATTCGGCACCGTTGGGTAGGACGAGTACGGAGAGGCTGCTAAAATCTCAGGGCCAAAGGAAGCTGCCTGGATCACGAAAAACTAAGGTGACGATCTGTCCCCTACAATGCAAGTACACTTGCATCCGAGTCCTCGATAGAAGGTTTGCTCATGCAAGCAAGAAGGATAAGGTACGACGTCATCGGCCTAGTCGAGACGAAAAGACACCACCCTTTCAACGCCGTCTATGACACCAGGGAAGAACTGTTCCTCGGAACATGCGACAGTAGAGGAGTCGGCGCGTCGGCGTTCTCGTCAACACGAGTTTGTCCATGAACATCAATTCATTCGAACAGCTCACAATCCCGAATCGGACCTTTACGATTAAAAAGTTGTGGATCAATACCGGCTTTGACAATCTTCGTCGTTTATGCGCCGACGTCAAACTATGAAGAAGAGGAAGTCGAAGCGTTCTATGTGGGCTTGGAAAAGTTCTACAGAGAAGACCATACATTCTTCAAGGTCATCATTGGAGATTTTAATGCCAAGATTGGACCAAGAACGTCTGAAGAAGGTCACATTGCGCCCCACGGATTAGAAGAATGGAAGTAAAAAGGTGAGCGGCTCTCTGAGTTTATCATGTCGACCAAGACCATCCATGATAGCTCGCAATTCCAGAAGCCCCACTCTCAACTCTGGACGTGGGGAGTCTCCTAATGGAGAATACCATAACGAAATAGACCACATCATAGTAAATAGAAGGTTTTGCCTAACCGATGGCGCTGTTGTCCCAAAATTCTACACGGGATTAGACCACCGTCTCCATTGTGCAAGATTCTCAAAAAACGAAGTTCCAGAACCACTATAAACTGGAACTTGCTCAACTCATTAGTCGGCTGTTGGGAAGATGCCGTTGTCGATAACATCGACAACGAATACGACCGGCTCATTCATCACCTCTACGTTAGCGCTATGAAAGCTGAGAGTTCGAAAGTCACCAAGAGACGGCTATCTCCAGAAACACTCGAGCTGATACGCCAGCGTGGAATCACACGAGCTGCACCCAACCGCAAACTAGCGCCCGAACTTGCAAAACAATGCAGACAGGCGATAAAAGAAGATCTTGAAGAGAGAAGAGCAGCAGTAATGGTGAAGCTGTACAAGCTGGGAAAGACATTTGCAAAGCCCACCGAAGCTTCGCCAATTACAAGACATAGATTATTGCACTCCGACGCCCAAATGGAAGAGTTACAGCGTCCAGAAAGACAATGGAGAAAATCATTCACGAAAACTACTCATATCTCTTCGATAGCCACGTCCACCTTCCGTCATATGAAATAAAGAAGGATGGATATGTTGTACCACCGGTTCTCCCTTCCGAAATCTGACATGCTATTTCTTTGGTGAAAAATCGAACAGCACCAGGTCCAGACAGGATAAGACCAGAACACCTGAAGAACCTTCCGCCAGTCCTCGTAAACACACTGGCTCGGCTCTTCACACGTTACCTGTCTGAATTCAAGGTCCTTACTCAGTGGAAGACCAGCAACACCGTGCTGTTGTTCAAGAATGGAGACCTACACGATATCGGCAACTATAGCCCAATCTGGTTGCTGTCTGTCGTCTACAAACTTTTCACTCGAGTCATCCTAAACAGGATTGACAGAACACTGGACGAGGGGCAGCCATGTGAGCAAGCAGGGTTTCGAGAAGGATTTAGTACGATGGACCACATCCACACGGTAACTAACAAGGCTCACTGAAGTACCGTGAGAGTTCCAAAGACCGCTGTGTCTCACTTTCATCCATTTAAAGAAGGCCTTTGACTAAATTGAGATAGAAGCAGGCATGGAGCGTCTGGACAACTAGAGCTTACTCAGTATATAAAGACTCTTTGTGAGATATGTAAGAACTTCACAACCAAAATGTCACCGTTCTACGAAGATATTAACATTGACGTCAAAAGAGGGGTTAGGAAAGGCGATACCATCTGCGAAAATTATTCACCTGCACCCTCGAGAACGTCATGCGAACATTGGAAAGGGATAATATGGGAATGAAAATCGATGGTCGGCAGTTACACCATCTTCGCTTTGCTGGTGACATCGTCCTTATAACATCAAACATTAGCCAGGCGGAACGAATGCTGGCCGACTTTGATAAAGCCTGTGGAAAGAGTGGTCTACGACTAAACCACACAAAAACGATGTTCATGAGGAACGGATTGATTATGTATGCCCCATTCACAACCAACGGAATGAATACCTCCGAATGCTCCAATTGTGTTTATCTAGGTCGGGACACCAAAATGACGAACGACTTTGCTCCCGAGTTGAGCAGTAGGAAACGAGCAACTTGGGAGCTTTCATGAACATTGGGGATGTAATGGAGAAAAAAAGAACTTTCGAGTGCCCCTAACGTATGTGTCAGAAACGTGGTCGCAGCGTAAGGAGGATGAAAGATTACTCAGCGTTATCGATCGAAACGCAGTCGAAACGACGATGCTAGGAGTATCCCGTTTCACATAAGTAAGGGATGGGATTGGAAGCTCCGACCTGCGTTAACGATCAAAAATCAAAGATGCCGTTCTGTACGTCAAACAGTCGAAGATAAGGTGGGCTGCATGCGTAATGCATATGAGCGGCAAGCGATGGACAGGAGCCGTTAGTAACTGAATCCCTCGGAACGTCAAGCATGATGCAGAAAGGCCACTGATCCGATGTCAGAGCTCTTGGTGAAAAACCCTAGAGGAAAGATATAAGGTTCAACGAGTCCTTAGAATCAGAACTCACTGGGCTTTTCTTGCTCGAAACAGTGAAAAATCGAAAATTTGCCGGCGCCTACTGGAGTCAGTCGATGATCAACAGGACGACAGATCATACAAGTGATCGTGTCACTAAACCTTGTGTGTTCATGGTGCCTAGTCTCAATAATTCTTTTTGGTAAGACCATCGTCCATAAAAGATAACACCAGCAAGAAATGCTGTCGGCTTAACATTTCCGGAGTAAAAGCTAAGATTAGTAGGACGGATGTATTCGTCAATAACCTCTTCCGTCTTCTAAGGAAAATTTTTTGGTTTTGTTTTTCACTGCTGGCGTCTTTCCAGCCTTTCCTTTCCTTCTGTTGCTTTCAAACAGCAAAACTGAACCTCACGCTTGTTCATCGAACCACCGATGAACTTAGTTTGCCCTCAACAACCATCAAATGGTGTGGTATACCTAGTATTGAAGTCGTTTCTGTTACCGAAAATTCCCCCAGCATATTCATGAGTGATCTGCTACTTTATTAATTGCAAAGACCTGGGTGATCTGAACGTTTGCTGTAGAAGAACGTTCACAGTAATCTGAGAAATGTGTGTAATCTTTGTTCAGTACCTTGTTAGGCTACCGCCTTTGTTTCCTTTGAGAAAAGAAACAGCGATTGGAAGAGTTTGTTATGCTGTGATATTGTCTTCAGATTGACATCAGGAAGAGGCGGAAAGATTTTGCTGATGATTGGTTCTTTGTAATGAAAACCGGAAAACATATCCTTCCTTCTGGCTTTAGTCAAAACGAATGCAACCACAATGGTGCCGAGATATTTGCAAAACTCCGGACCACAGGTGTCTGCGGTGGAGAACGAACGCGCTATTACCCTTTCCGAGGGCTAACGCGTTCACCGCCACACCATGCGGGTCTTTCATTTCGCCTGTCTCTCACCTAGTTCTATCAATCAGTGCCATCAGCAACCACATACCAATACAGTCCCAGCTAGTGGGGTGCGTAATCGTCCACTTACTGATATATTTCTCAAATCGGTTAAGAAATATGAAATGATTAAACGATTGCTTCTTTGTGATCGAACTAAGACGTTGTCCTGAGATTGGCTAATGTAATTTGAAGAGATTTGCCGACGCAGAAAGGCAAGAAAAAATAAATAAGAATAAATATTATTATGACCGAGTATTTTGCGATGGACTAGTCCGTTACAAGACAGGAACTATCTTAATGATAAGTGGTTGATCCAATCATGACAACGACTCATGAAATCGAAGCTGATTTGCGTCCGTCGTAACTGCCATTGTCAGCACCAAGGTAGTGAAGTGATCAGATATAACGGTACCTCGCGCTGAGAAGCTCAGTCTTTGGTTATGTGACACGTATTTGTTTAAGCTCTATAGCAAGAAACAACGTTCTTAAGCAAAATCTAACATCCGATTCGATTCTTTGCAGTTCGTAAAATGAGGGTCATGGACCAACCGCGGTTTCACGAAAAAACCTGTGGTGTCATTATCGAAGGTGGATAACGAATAGCGACGCTGTGAGATTTAGAGAGGAACAATGCCTAACAGGGAAACCAAAACGCTAGGTCCCGGCGAGATTCGAACTCGCGTTACTGGATGCAAACTCCGCGAGCCGTTGCACTACGGGAGCAACATGGACATTTGATCGCATCGCTACTTAGAAAGTACGTAAAAAGTAAAAAGAAAAGAAAAAGTTGGCAAATCAATATGTCTCCGTCCACCGTATGATAGAAAGTCTCCTTAAAAAAATCCCAAACTTGGGTATTGAAAACGTTTATGTGTGGCAATAATAATGCAATAACAAAGATATAGGAACAATATGATCTTAAGTGTGAAAAATATAAATCCTACTGCGATCGAGAGATGATACAGAGAGCAACAAGGAGCATGAACAGTTGCAACGATAAAGTGTCTTTGACGAAAGTGCTAAAGTAATATGATAGTGAAATTATGACATTATACGTTATTGGTCACGGAGCATGGTAGGCGGAAGTAGGACAAGGTATTGGCATGGATTCACAAATCAATGGTGGATCTTTTACAGGACATGTGGAGGGGTAGAGTATACGGTAATATAAACTTGGCGGAAGATCACTACAGATGGAGACAAATGCAACTGTAAAGCAGCGGAGATTACGGGTATAGCTTGTAGTGACTAGAATCTTTGTAGAGACTACAGAAATAGTTGCCTCCTCCGGACTGGACTCGATGTGACAACGAAGATCCATATCGAGGTGAAGAAAAATTGTTAACGAAAAACGATAAAGCTCTCAACGTTGATCGATCCTTGAGGATTCGCATTCGACTTCATTAAGCATCGTTTGGAGGTGATTAAATGCATATATGGCCTTTACCATAACTCGCGGCAGCTAACCGATGTATCGAGCCAATGTTGTTATCCTCCCAGACAAGTCTGGTACCAATTTGCCGACCCTGGAGGAAAGAAAGGCTTGGTGGGGCATGGCGCGAGAATCGATTCCACGCGTGTGTTGCAGGGCGCCCCCGACCACTGCGCCACACATGCCTCCTGGAAATTGTTGAAGAATGAATATCCAATTTTCTAAGCGACGCCAATGTGCCGCTAAACAGCTTTCCAAAAAAAAGCAAGCGACACCACTAAAAACGAGCTCCAAAAAACAATGGGATTGTTATCATGAGGCGAAATCATTGTGCAACTACTTCGCACTTATAGAATATGGCGTAGTCTTTATTTTTTGGTAATCATTAATTGAGCTGTCCCAATGGTCTACGACCTCATCGTGGCTGGGAGGTGTTTTTGGGTGTCCGGCTGCGATGCACAGCGGGGATTTATCCTCTCAACAGGGTCTCTCAGCTTGAGAAAGAGTCTGTCGTTTCCACTAGGAAGCCCAGCTAAGGGTAAACCAATACCAGGATCCACCACCGACCGTGCTGGTATCAAACTAATCGCATGATGGTGAATCTTCCTCTAATCCACAAGGACAGCGACTGCCTTTTTGCGGTAACGACCTAGGACAGACTTCAGCCTAGGTGACTTCGGCACTCCAGGGAACCACAATGGCTCTGCCAGGAAAGCTTCGAAGAAATGGAAATTATGCTGGTGCTCGCGCAAACGCTGGAAAAGGACCGTCCAAGTATTTAACTAAATATTAAGTGAACACGTTAACATAACAAGTTAAAAAGAGGCTGCTATGAAAGTTCATTTGAGTGGCGCTCCACTTTTTCGGAAAGCAATTGATGTGATAACGAAAACCTATACAGATTTAACAAATTGCTCTGGGCAGTCGATTAGAATCAACCCGATTCTGAAGAAAGCGAACGGCCCGATACGATATCTGAATAAATCTTGTAACAACTTTGTAATAGTCTAAGAAAATGCTGTAGAAATTTTAATCGGCTAACGTTGCGGCTCTTTCACCTTCTTCAGACCTGGATCAATTCAACTCGACCATCCACAGCCGTTCTTTCCTTCCATATGGTTCTTAGCCATCGCATCTAGTCGAATCAATTCAATTTCATGATATTTACCTCGCTATTAGTGTAGTACTGATTTCTGTGGTACAAATGTACGAACGAAGATAGAAAAAACAGTTTCCTTCATAACTGCTATGCTAATTCAGTTATTTCCGTTCTGCCACTCTACAGCTTCTTTCATGTTGTTCATAGGATATTGGAGGTCAATTTTTAACGGAAGCGCTAGTTTCGAGATTTAAGTTTACTTCCTCATCCAAATTTTAACCGTGACGTCCTTACAAAAATCAAATTCAATGCCTTAGCAAAGTTATAAACATCATCACTGCAGGATATATCCGGGGAGCTAACCAGCACTAGGAAATTTATTTCGTTCCTATTTTTGCCCAGGTATGTTTTTATTAGATAACTCTATCACTTAAGAAGATTATTACACAACATTTCTCACCACATGCTCCCACCTTGTAGTGTCATTGTTCGTCCAGTGGGAGCGCGCGTCATTTACCCCTGCCGCGTACAAGGTAGCCCAATGAGTTCTGATCACTCTCAAGCCTTGTGGAGCATTATGTCTTTCTTCTAGGCCTTTGTAAAAAAAAATGCTGGCAATTTATACAGCCTATGAGGACTCTTTACATAGTGAGCAAGAACGACCTGCTCTCAAGGCTTCCAAGACTGCTTTCCATTCAAATCAGTCAAAAACCTTCTTTAAATGGATAAAAGAGAGACAGAGCAGTCCCTTTAACTATTGCTATAGTTAGTGCGTCTAGTTATCGTATGAATATGGTCCATCGTAGTGAGTCATTTTCGAAACCCTGCATGATCACATGGTTGTCCTTCGTTCAGCGTTCTGTCAAACCTGTTTGAGATAACTCGAGTGAAGAGTTTTTTATACACAAAACACCAAGCAGATTAGGCGATAGTCACTGATTTCATTGAGGTTACCCTTGTTAAACAGCAACATACTCCTGCTGGTTATCTACCGAATAGTGTGTAGAGAATTGGTTCTTCAGGTGTTCAGATGCAGATGCTTTCCGGTCCCGATCAGGTGTTCTTCGACTCTTCATCGACGAAATACCATGTGGGATTTCGGAAGAGAGAACCGATGGGGTCATACGTATACTCCTTTATTTCATATGATGGCAGGAATACGTGGCTACTTTAGAGATCCGAGTAGTTGTCGTGAATAGTTATTCCTCCTTTCTAGAAGCTGTAACTGAGGTCACCGTGGGAGAAAAAACTTTTTCGCTCAATCGCTGGAAGCGGTGCAGTTAGAGATACCGTGGAATAATGCATGCATGTCCGCCAGTTCACTAAATTGTGGCAAACTAATTCCATTGCTTCAGCGACAGCAAAATATTAGGTTGTTCAGAAACAAATGAGCCTTTGTAACCATATTATTTAAAATTTCATAACTTGTTGCCAACAAGGTTTTATTTATGCAAGTTCAATTGTTCCAGTTGCATAAAATTCTGGTGTTATGGAAGCGACAAATTCGTTAAAGGCACTTTTTTTCGTCGTCGTGGTTGGTAAAGAATTTGTCGCGTAGGGTGTTGTCAAGGTGCTTGAAGAAGTGATAGTCGGTAGGCGATGAATATGGCTGATGAGGCAAAAACTTTCGTAGCCCAACTCCTTCAACTTCTGCAGCGCTGGTTCCGCAACGTGAGGCCGGGTGTTGTCGTGGAAAAGTACTGGTTCTTTTCTCCTGACTAACGCCAGTCGTTGTTGTTGGAGTTTACGGGGAATTTCGTCGATTTGTTCGCAATACTTACCTGCCGTAATCGTTTCCTACGCATTGAAAAAAGCTGTGATGAATCAGCCCGGCTGCAGATCACCAAACAGTCACCATAACCTTTTTTGGTGCAATTTCGGCTTGGGAAATGCTGTGAACCCAGATCGCAATCAAACCACTGAGCTGAACGTCGCCGTTACTGTCGCACGTCACAATTCCATCAAGAGTCGTTTTTGTTGCGCGAAATAAGAACAGACGACACTTTAAAGCGGCGAATTTCTCGATAATTGTTTAATTCGTGCGGCATTCACTTGTCGAGTTTTTTTTGTCCTTCCTATGCGATTCAAGTGAGTGGAAATTGTTCCTATGCTAACGCCAATCTGTTTTGCAAGCTCTCGAACAGTTGTTCGCGTGTTTGTTTCCACTAGCGCCTTCAATTCGTCGTTATGAAGTTCATTGAGATGTCCGCGGCTTTCCTTATCTTCGAGGTTAAAATCACCAGATCGGAATATCAGGAATCATGTTCGCACTGTTGATTTACCAGCTCTACCTTTGTAACGATATATAATATTACAAGATACAAAGAATATTTTATTGGTAGAAGATGAACTAAAACAATAAATATTTTAAAACGCCCATTTGTTTCTGATCAACCTAATACAGGACAACGAAGTGAAAGGAAGCATGTGGATACGCGAATATAAGCGAACGAAGTGAGTGGGAGGTAAATGGGATCTGCGGCATGTAGGAAAATGCTTATTGAAAATTATTTCTAAACAAAGCTAAATAACGATGGAAAGTGATGGGACTACGAGAAACACTAACTCGCAAAGCTTCATTTCAGGTATAGAATTAGAATGATGTGAGTTGAGCGCAGCCGAATAGTGTGAGCTGATCCTCTCAACGAATCCTACCTTGTCAATAAAGCTATCCTGTCGACAACGCCGCTGTGAAGCAATAAAGTAATCGCACTTTTGAGTGTAGCACACGAAGAGAGCATCTGACTGCCTAAACGTCTTAAAGAACTTATTTTGCCTATTATGTAGATTTAGTGTTGTTCATTTGAAACCTTTTTAACTCGGAATTCATTATGTATGAATTCTTTACTACTCAGTAAACGTCTTGAGGAACACGATCGCTACTGCTTCTTAATACTCACTAAGAGGTGTAAGCTATTCTTCTAAAGGTATTATAAATGCTGCATGAAGAAAGCCGTGTCGGATGTATTCTTTAAGAACATCCTGAAACTCGTGCTTCAGAAACACAATCAACTCTGCATCTAGCCCATTTCCACATCGGTAGCATGCAATTTAATCAAGATGAGATCTCACGCATCACTGAATACCACGAGCAGAAGCCGCCATATTTGGCCATGGGTGCGTTTGAATCAACATTCTATCATTAGTTTTTCGTGTTAGAATGGTGGTTCCACTAGTTTATAAATGATTGCAGCCTCTTTATATGGTTGTGGTGATCTGGTGCCTTCTCAGTGGTTGTATTGTTTCTGTTTGTAATTCACTTGTGTGGAAGAACAGCGACGATTACTGTCTTTCACTCATTCCGTTCAGCATGACAATGAGAGTTTTTTCCTCCGAAATAAAAAATTGGGTGGAAGCCTTCCATCTTCCTTCTTGAGCCATTTCCACCTCTCCTTCCAGCACTCGTTTAATGAGTATTCCTAATCATTGCGTCGAAAGCGTCGAAAGTGTCACCGAGCAAACAACGACGGTCATGTTTGCCTTGAGCTGTTGTTACTCATTCCTATTCACTATTCATTACTACTCATAGTCATCTCAATAAGACGAATGCTTCATCACTAGCCCATTTTCATATCAAATTACACTATAAGCGATTAAATGTGTGAAATACGTAGCCTATAGAATATCATACTCATGGCAAGATTCTGTGCTCACAGTCCTTCTGGAGTTTTTGCTTACACCCCCCTGTTCTTCCTACTCACAGCCATCTCGATGAGGCGGATGCTTCATCATTAGTCCATTTGCATACTGAATTATCTTAAGAACGACTACGTGTGTGAAACTCGTCTCCTGAAAACTTACACATTCACGGGAAGATTCTGTGGCAAGAGTCCATTTATTACTTTACTAACTGGACCTTCTCTTAACTCGGCGTGGCACGATGTTGTTATATATAACATAATAAGACAACAGGTCGTGTAACGTTTTTCGACTTCGAAGCAATTTTTTGGAAGCCCTGTCCAGTTACTTCTACTGGAAAATGCAATTTTATCCACGGCTTTCGCAAAGCGAAGTTTCGTCGAAACAATGAAGAAGTGAATGCTGCGGAAGAAAGATAAAACGATCGCGAAGGAGTTCCTTTCCATTTAGAACTATTCACTATCTTTGCTGGTATCCTCAAATAGTTGAACTATGCCATTCTTCGTTCACCATTTCTGGTAAACTCTGAAATTCTGCTGAGCAGAAATTTTTTTCAACTGAAACCGAACTCTCAGGTTCCCTTAGTTTTATAAGGGTCATCGATAAAGCTAGTAAGGGTTCAGACGAGTTATACTTTCCATTTAATAAAATTCACTAGGAAAAATGGGGAAAAAAGTGGAATGGAGGTAGGCGATGATAACATTTCGACACAGTTGCCCTTCAAAATGTGTCCATTGACGTGGAAGAGTAATTTTCGTTCACATCAAGATGTTTTCGCTCTTCACTGTGTGTGATTATCATAGCAAACTCATTGTGTTTTGTCATTTCTGTTGTCATTTCTATTGTTCCACAATGAAGGCCGTCGAGATCGTTATTTCTCACCTACACAGGCGTGAATGCAACCAGGAGTGAATACATCGACGATGCCCTCTAGCGCTCCTTGCCTTATCTGTACACTTCGATAACTGATGCTTCAAGATATATTTGTTTATGTGATCTTATAAACTGATCTTCTTTAGCTGATCCGAGGTTGTTATAGGTGTTCGTTGACGTTGTCGTTGTTGTTTGTCGATGGCTGACATTTCAGCGATATTAACTATCTATGCCGAGGTTTATAGAAAGTCGGTCTTTTGAGTTATTAAGTGATGCTTCAAGAGTTGAAGGCTTCAGCTACAGCTTTGGCTTTGTGGTCTTAATGTATAAATAGTTTTTTCTAAGACATTTTTCTCAGTTGTTAGATGGGTTAAAAATCAAAATTTAAGAAAACTGAAGACAAGCGATAAGTTTCTAAGTCTTTTAACGCAGTGGTCCTTGCTGGAGACTCCTACGATACATTCAGGGTCACCATCGTGTCATGCTAACCCTTACTTCGTTTCTTCAATCAATTCGTTAATTGAAAGCTGAGTCGAGACAAAGAATGGTGGGAAAATTAATCTCATGAGTTCCAAGAATTCAGAATTTTTTCTTTGTAGGATAGCAAAGACTATATTTTGTTTGCTATGACTTGTAGATTTCGATAGTTTTC
This sequence comes from Angiostrongylus vasorum, assembly GCA_018806985.1. NCBI lineage: Eukaryota > Metazoa > Nematoda > Chromadorea > Rhabditida > Metastrongylidae > Angiostrongylus > Angiostrongylus vasorum. The sequence continues at coordinate 291,427 of JADANN010000336.1, forward strand.
TTTAATTCATAAAATTCGTTAGAACCAATTTTTCTGGCTATACCACATATGACTTGTATATGCGGGCAAACTGTTAATCGACTATTAAAGTATTGTCAAGTCCTGTCGTTTGAGTCTCCACTGGAAGGCGGTGGGGTACGGAATGTGCTACATCCAAATCTTCAATTCAGCTATTTTCTACCCTTTGTTGTTCTCCATATCTATTTCCCAATAGTAGTCTAGAAGATCCACCCTTTTTGCTTTCCTTATTTCGCTTTCTAAATAACCGTATAACGAACCATAAAGGAAGCCTTCAACGTTCGGCTGTGTCGTCGAGATCGAGCTGTCCCTGCAGCTGTTATGACAGCGACAACTTCCTTTAGCAATCGATTCCAAACCTAGCGATATTGCTATATGCTTTAAGCTTCGGTTTACTTTTTTTGGAGAGTAGATTCGTTAGTTATTGACTGGAAAATTGTGTCTATTGTTTTCCCGAATGCAGTAAAAGGGAACGTGAAGGCCGTTTCGTACGTAATTATGCTTTCATTGCTATTTTTTGCCCACAAAGTCTTATTCCACTTTATTGATTTCCTGCCAAAATTTATTAATGTTATTGTCGATTGCTTTATGATTGTTTCTAAGTGACTCAGGAATGATTCAGACTCACTAATGTTGCGAAGAGAAATTAAGCAAATATCTTAAGCACTGTAAGTGTTGTGATATCGCAAGTCTCATCCAGTAATTTGAACAAGTATTATATAACCACTTCCTTTCTCTGTATCGTGGCAGCGATTCCCAATTGGTTTCATTCTTCTAAAGTGCAGAGTAAGTGCAAAATTTCTCGTCCGGATTCTTCAAAACGTTTGACTATGGCGTCCGTAGAGTTCATGTCATCTCTCAACATCCCTCAAACTCATTCATAACAGCTCTAGGTCCAATGCTTGTAGTTCAAAAGCATTTACGTCAGCAGAGCCTGCTCAGCTGAGATAAATCTGTCATCCCTTAGTTAGCCTACATTTTAGTCTTTGACGCTTTTGGTCTCTGGTCTTGTACAAGCCTCCTCATAAAGCGCCACATAGCGTTGTGACTTTGACTGATGGTTTCTAGATCTCGCAAATGAAAGATCCATGGCAGGTTTAATAGCAGTGTTGCGCATGGAGTCATTATTAGGCACTAGATCATATACAAGCATTAGATACTTAGCGCTATGGCTAGCGATGCCGTCGATCAAGAAGTAAAGGCTCTAGTTCGATCCCCGCCCCAACGCTTTCCTCCATTCTACGTGGGAACGCGCTAGCTCGGCTATCTCCAAGATTAGAAGGACAATTGACTATACCAGCATTCTACGGAATTCATAGAGAAGACGAAATCCTCAAGAACCAGTTGAAGTTATACGCGAAACTTTCGAAGGTCATCGTGGAGAATGAGTCGGAGAAAAACGAATCGAGCGCATAATGCTGGGATAGCTACAGTAAGCGTCATGTAAATGTGATGACGGGTCATGTAAAGTAAAGTAAAATAAAAACACTTTGGGGAAAAACACGCGAATAGAAGCGGTGCGAACTTCATAAGTTTTGAATGACTAACAAATTTTTACCGCTGACATTGGAGGAAAAACTATGCTGGCTACCCTATTGGTTTTTGTGATCTGCAAATTATGCAGCTCCTTCGATGCTGAAAGACGAAGATGAAAAGTGCTTAGAAATGGGATTTAATATCTGTGTCCGACCATAGGAGCAGTCGCATTGTTTGGCGCTAGGCGGTGATCAACTATTTGAAGGACAAAAAAGTACTCCAGAAATAAAAACACAGTTGGTGAACTGCTGTGACATTTCTTCATATTCTTGATGAGCAAACACGAGGTTGTTGGTCTACTATTTGTTGACAAGAAAGTTGACGTTTCTTCGGATTTCGCGTACCTCAGTGCCTGGAAAGGTCAAGTTGACAGCAATCTATTCGGCCAAACACCTCCATAACCAAACAGAGAAAACGTTAAACCTAGATTTCAATCACATTGAACACAGAATAGCTTCTTTGCACATTCTCCGCTTTCTATGAGTCTTCCACTGAATATGTCACGTGGGAGGCCAACCGCACAGAGTTTACATGGAAACGGTATGTGCCTCTCATCAAAACAACGATCTTAAATATTGCTCGATATCACGCGTGATAATGAGGCATTCCTCCCTGCGGTTCATTTTTCGGATTCTTGGAATTAATCCAGAATGCCTCAAGAATCTTCCGCGCTTATGTTTTCGACTCCTGTGCGAGGATCCTCACTTCTACTTCAAAATCTTCTACGTTATGTCTCTGCGTCCCTATGCGTGCCTAGTGGAGTATTTGGTTTAGTTTGCCGACTGGGTGTTCTTTTATACGAACGCGTAGTGGTCTACCCGTCTCGATAATGTATTCGTCCCCGCACGCCTTACAGGAGATCAGATAGACTGTACCCGAACTCATGTAGTCACCGTCTCTACCATTAGGCAAATTATGCAATTTTGCGTTGGAGATAGACGGTCATATAGGCGGTTACGAACTAGCTGGCGCCTAAGACTACTCGGTGGCATTTCAACTACGTTTACTGAAATATAACTTTAATGATGCTGAGATATTTGCAAAACTCTGGACCGCAGGGGGCCTATGGTGGGGAACGAACGCGCTATTGTCCTTTCCAGAGAGTAGGCGCTCACCACCACACCATGCGGGTCCTTCGTTTCGCCTTTCTCTCAGCTAGTTCTATTGATCTTTTGCCATCAGCAATCACCCGTCAGCGAGTTTTGCAAATATCTCAGCATCATTAAAGTTATATTTCGCAACGCATACCCCGCCGCTAAAAAGAGTAGGCAGTAAATAATAAGTCAAAAATTACGTTTACTGAATTCTCTAGACCAGCCCTTCTTAAGCAGCGTTTTATAGCTGCACTTAGTTCGTCTGAGATGAAGGGTAGGATAAACATGGGCGTTGCTATCACTAGAGTTATCGTTTGGGTGCTTGGCCTTTTCTCTACACCTGTCCCGAGGAACTACAGTTTCGTAACTATTGGAAATAGCTACCTCCCGCGCCAGGTTCCGGGATTCTTCCTTCTGCTCTTTTTCCTGTATACACGTTGGCGGCTGTTCGAAACGTGCTTCTTACACGCGCCCTTTTCGTGTGAGAGGGGTGAGAAGATAGGTAATGAACAAAGATGTTTTTACTACTTGGCTTTCGGTACCACTTCGCAATGTAGCCGTTTGCTGACAGGTTAGTTTCGACGTTCAGGAATGGAAGCCAGTTTTCTTTCGGTTTCTCTCGGGTAAACGTGATATACTGTGACTGTTCGTTCAACAACTCGAAACACATTTGTCCATTTCCTCTTATGTTGAGCAAAGGACAAAACAGTGACCTATATATCTACGGTAGAGTAACGGCCCGAGATCGGTCACTGGTGCTTCCACCTTAGACATAAACGCAATTGCAAGACTTGGTGCCAGTCGCTGTCCCATTGCCAACCCTCTTATTTGGGCGTACTACTTTCCGGACCATCTGAAGATAGAGCAGCTCAAGCATTGTTTTAAAAAGTGCTATCAACTGCTCTATCTTGAAGCCATACATGTTTATTGCTCCTTCGTGTTGTGTAAGGAGTTCGAATATGACTTGCATTGCGGAGTCATTCGACACCTTTGTACAAAGGGCGGTAACGTCGAAGGTCTCCATCACGTACGCGCTGCTAGGGCTGCGCGGTACGCATGACGATCCAGAAACATCTGGATATTCGTAAGATGGGCTGGAATGTATTTCAGCAACTGGGTAAATATTAGGTTCAAAACCACGTCATCCTATCCGTTGGCCCGTCTACACTGTTAATGATAGGTCTAACCTTAAACAGTGATGGATGGATCGGTAGACGCAAGATCATCTCTGGATAGTAACTTATGTGTTTTTTATAAGCAAGTGCAATACGGGTATGTTGGTAAATCAACTTTTAGTTGAAAGATAACCGATGGTTTTAAACCAGCAGCCCTTGCCATTTTGACCCATTCATGATTCAATTTTCGGTATTTACTTTTAAACTCCTTCTCAGATGATGGGCAATGAAGTGAAGCATCTTGAAGATGGTTTTTTCGTTGTCTCAACATCTAACTGATGAGGAATTACTGCAAACTCTCTACACTTGTCGCTAACGGATAATCTTGTGTTTTTTCAACCTTATCAGCTCTCGTACCTCTCGCATACCACGTTTCTTGAGGTTGGAGCTGTATCTTTTCGCGCGATAGTGTTTAAGGATATTGAAAGTTTCGTTCGTAAGTGTCCCAATCTTGATATCGACTTCATTTTTAGAGGCTTATTGTCTAAAGAACGGTTGAGGAAATGGTGGTGGTGGTAATGCCTCTACTTCCTGCTGTTCGCTGCTATTTCGCGCTTCGCTGTTACAACACTCGCAAGACCCTGCTTAGCCCACCCTGAGAAAGGAAACCTCCCTGATCCCATTGCGGTAGGCAAATTGGTGCCAGACTTGCCTAGGGATAAGCTCCCTTCGAAACATTGCATGTGTTTATGGTGACAACCTGGGAACGCCTTCGAACGACTATCCCAGGATTACAGAGATAGTCGATCAGCAGTCGGCGACACTCAGAAGCCCAACAATCCTTGAGTTGGGGCTGAACCTGCATGTAACATTTAAGCAGATCATGGATACCGGATGCAGTGAAATGTTTCAAATGAAAGGAGTGCTCGAGCCGTCACAATATGTCACGCCGGGTGATTTGAAAAAATTGCCTGCTGGCATAGGGGACTATTAACAGGATTCCCCGTTGAAGAGGGCCAAAATGTTTGTCTTAAATGATATTTGTAGTGAAACATAGAGAAACGGCAGCTGCTGGAGTCCAGTACGGGTCTGCCAGTAACGCATATCATTCTGTGGAGACAGTTTTAGAGAGGAAAGTGGTGGCCCGAATTGGATCACAGACGACATGGAAATATTGTTCCTCTGCAATCGCAAGTTCAAAGAGCAGTGGGTAGACATTATTGCAAGGAAATATTGTCTTGGTGAAGACGAAGGAGCAGAAAATGAAACATTACACATGAAAGATTTAAAATCTTGTTGTAAAGTTTCACGTCACTCTAATCGAAGTTTTCTTGAACTGTTCCGCACCTAAATTGTTATCGTAATAGGGAGAAATATGAGCAAAACATAAGATTTCGTGAACTGAAAAGAAAAAACGTGTTTGCGTAATCCTCGTAATCCTTTCACCACCTGAACGGATTAAATAGTTAGTGAGCTGTCCTTGAGAACACTTTTTATTACGTATTTTTTTCTTTCTTTATTAAAATGCAGAACCCTACAATGTGGTTAGATGTGAAGCGCCTCGAATCGGTGCCGTGTCTTGTCACAAGCACTAAGTCTTATCAGTATTCCATATTAGTACCATGAATCTTCACTATATGGCATTCGATCGAATATCCAGGATTATTGAATGGACCCGCCAAAGTTCTAGGCGAAATTCGATTTCTGCAATATCCATTTTTTTGAGGACCATACACGATGATTCAAAACACTTACAACAGTATCGTCTTCATTACACTGTCATTCTACTTGATCGTTTCTGTTGGTCTTCTTAAATGATTTCATTTTTCCCTTACTTTCCAGGAGATTTGAGCATCTCATTAGCACCGAGTTATTGTTGTGAAAGATATAATGTGCTCTACAAGATTTCTACGTTAACAATTTAAAACGAATGAACAGACTCTCAAATCAAAGAGTACTTTGTTATGTTATGTCTTTTTGCTGAGCCCTTTCAGCTATTTCTTTCGCTTCCTGAAAGTCTTAATGATTTATCTCTTTAAATACCTTCCGTAGCGATGTCTTCGCGCGAAGGTGTAGCCTGCCCATCAGTGTTTGCTGCAAAATGTCTTGCTTGGCAAAGCATCTGGCTCACTCCAACGCTTGGCTTGTTCCGTCTCTGTTCCAGAGATATCATGGATGGGATCATCCTGAATTTAACTAAACATACTCATCACCATAATAATAATCAGAATCGAAAAAAGAATCCCTTATTCTCTTTGCACAATTCTTGTAAAGATCTGAAAGTCGATTTTCACTGAAAAGTGAACTTTTTCTTTTAAAAATACCAACTATAGTATTACTTATAAGAGTCAACAATCGTGGAAGCTCATCGATTTCTCTAACTTCGTTATCACAAACATCAGGGATTCTTTCGTTGATAGTCGAGAGCAAATTAGGCACGAGTTTTTATTACGGTTACTTTAATTATAATTAATTGGTTATAGTTATAGCTTTTATTATAATTGATTATTATAATGAAATTCTATATTCGTCTCGCCGCTTTCCAGGAATGTCCTCCGTGTTTTGCTGGTCTACAAACGTCAGTAATTTTCATCTCCGGATATCATCGTGAGGAAGTGTGACTATATAATGCGGCGCTGCCACTGTGTATTTGAAATCTGATCTAACCCAATAACTAACCGCCCTGGTGCAACAATTGCCATTAATATCCATAATATTATAAGCCCTGAATATCACATTCTTACATGATGTCGTGGACTTTGTTTATCGAATGAAACTCTGTGTGCTTTTCGAATGATACGGAAATTGGCAGCATCAGTCCCATGCTAGAACTTCCGATAGCGCGGGACCACACTTTCACCTCTCGAATTTGCCGTTCAAATTTCGGAGGCGTACACTAAAGCGAAATGAATTGTGGTTTCTAAGAGGCGAACAAGTGGGAGCTGTGTTCCTAGCTGCATCCGCGATTCCTTTAGAAGGACCCTAAACAACTCGCCTTGTAAACCATTTCCGAAAACTTGTTAGCTTGTATGGCATCCCTCTGTCCAGTGCCTTTTCAATACCATTAGAGTGCAGAAGTGCAGAGGCTTGTAAATGACCGATAACCACCAGACTGCGAAACGGTTACCGTCGCCGGAAAAACGTTGCTTATTTTAGGCCGTTGTGATCCAAATGCCTATTGAATGGGAACCATGCATTCTGATTTGTAAAGCTTGAAGAACTACTGGATAATTTTATTGATTGACGCGGGTACTTTTCATGCTCATGACCAATCCTGTTCTTACCGGATTTTACACGGTTTTTCACTGATGAGATATCACTTAGGACTTCGTAGCATTCCAATTGGTGAGGTATCGGCGAGCTTTGCTATATCGTTGTCAACTTTTTCATCTTCATCAAGTATTACTCCACTTCTTTTGTATCCTTCCTCATTTATCTCTACAGCCTTTGTTCAGAAGTTCGGACGGAAGTTTCATAATGCTAGGTGCTCGTGCATGCTTACCTTGGCTTAGCAACTCAAGGGCTTCTAATTATTGGCGCCTTTTTGGCGACTCTTTCCATTGCCTAGCCTTTGAAATTACTCGGCTAGAACGGGCTGAATACGAGTTGATAGTAAAACCCTATCACATCTCACTTTTTCTTCACGAAGTATCGATTCTATTGAGCACTGCCAGTGAAGTAGAAACAATGGTCGCTGAGCTTAACCATGCGGAAAAACCAACTGCACATAATTCATAAAGAAAAGGCCAGTTCGTGAAAAACAATGGTGCGAAGGTAATGGAATTCTTTCTCTGATTATAGAGAACATATAGCACACCTATGGTAGAGTTTACTTGCTGAACATAGAAAACAAAACGAAGGAGGAATAATACAGAACGAGAACAGCGTAAGACCGGAAAGCTCGGGAGAAGCCACTGACAATTGTTGGACTTCTGAAATATAGATGACATACACAACACAGCGCTTAGCCGGACCCCTGTAGTTCGGGCTTTTAAAAGTCATCTCATATTCGTGATCCAGAGGAACAGATATTGAAGAGAAGTAGGTAGTTCGGTCACCAAAGGAGAAAAGGCGACGACAGATAGATGGAAATGAGAGTAGGAAGGACTTCACGAGAATTCAAGTTCTCTAGAACAGCAACATGAAAGATGCGCAAACATATTTGCCGCTAAAATAAATCGCTTTCATCCGTAGGTATAAATACTTCGTAGATTATTGAATAAAAGTGCGTAAAAATTGACTAAAATTATCACCCCAAGCGCACTCCAAAACGCATGAAACAAATTAGACAGGAATAGCGTGGAAGCAGAATTTGTCAGTCCGAGATTGTACTATCTTCAATTGGCTGAGAAGGAGCCAAACTCTCACAACACCATACACCAACCAGGTAAAGCAATGCTGATCCATTTAGGCAGAGCATCTGAGAATTTTGGTCATCATCCGAACCTAATGAGACTGTGCTCTTGGAGTACAGGTACATTTTTGCAACATCACTTATCTTCGAAAGTGAGCCTCTCTCCGAATGTTGCCGCTGAGTGCCGCCGAATATCAGAGAAAGCTCAATATCTAGCGAACATCCACGACAAGAAATTATCATGCTCTTCGTGACTCTTTAGCAAGTAGAATCAAATTGAAATTTTTAAACGCAACAGGGTGATCTGAAAAATGTTGTTACCGCCTGCTCGAAGAAATGAACTGTCAGTGGAAGAACAAGTGACACCAGTCATACCATACGCTGTGAAGAATTCCATTAATAAATTTCTTGCAGGTTTTTATTTCAGGACCTCCAGTGAGATATAAGATAGGATGGTAGAGCTGAGGTTTAAGACAATGTTATCAGCTTTGTCTCGGAGCAGAAAACAACGCTTTTAGCGTGAGGTGTGGGAGACATGCTTCGGAATTATCTCGACGTCCTGTTCTTCACAGTGCAAACTTATGGTAAAGGACATATTTGTAAGAAATGGCAGCAGCGGATTGTGGTAAAACAGTAGAGAATTATTAGTGCATAGCAAATTTTCGTTAGCAATGCCGTTCATCAGAAGCACGCTGCTGATGCCGAGCTCACTAAGCTTCCTATCAATCCGACGTCGGAAACTGGTCCTAGACTATTCTGCGACCAACTCATTCCCTTAGTCTCTGTGAGAACATGTTATCCCAGGACTGTTCAACGGCATTAATAATGAAGACAAAACACCTTATGCAGCAGCCGAGCCCACAAACAAAAAGTTCGAAGACCTTTGGGGATAATGGATGTGAAATAATTGGATCGAATGCAAGAAGTGTTGGGATTCACGCAGAGGATATGAAGACAGGTGTTGTAAGCAAATTTTTGATGAAGTTATTCAATCAAGCTATAAGCAAGTCTGTCTTAGCTCATACTAGGCTTTTTTCATCGAAGTAATGCCAATAAGTGCAAACCTTTTTCTTAGAGTAGCTTTTATGCTTTACCGCAGGAGGTCCTTCTCTACTAGAAAACCTGGATCTTTTGTGGATAATTTCAACATCAGTTTAGAAGCCTTTCTTTAGAAAATTGCTTTCGAAGCACTTAAAAAAAGCATGAGACCGTTAGACACAGATCGCAGTGTATTGCTGATGATGAGAAGTTTCACATGGCGTTGTCGTGCCAGCATAATTAGCCTATATCATCTAATTAATCCCGGTTGCATACCCTGCACTTCTGGGCTGTTCTTGTACACCCCTGGGAATTCTTTTCTACCGTAATAGTTTTTCAAGGATTCAAGAATTTATTACTGCTTGATTAAATCTACCGAAAGCAAAATAATCACCACGCTTACGCGACTTTGGTTTTGGAAAGTGTTTCTTTGTTCCACCCTTATCCAGATCGTGGTTAGTTGTTGTAGAAAATTCATTTGTCGCGATCTGAGCAATAAATACTTTATTTTTCTTGCACAAGACTATGTGCAGAAAGGCTTTGATGATGTCCGCCTGTTTGCCTTTTCATTCTTCGACTCGTCAATCACGTACTAGTCCAGTCTTCCTTTGATTTTCGAGTGTAGCTGAGGTGTTCCGAAACATTCTTTGACTCGCGCAAAATTCCTTCGCACCCTTTCGACGCGGATGTGTCACACATCGATTTGACCATAGTGTTAAAATGAAGTAGGAACCAAATCTTCATTAATCACTTACACTTGGAAAAACTGTTCCAGTGTTTTGCTCATTCGACGAACGGCTTCACACATTTCTTTGCATGAGATCTCATTTTTCTTCTCTTTTTGACGAATGCACACAGCTCACTACGCGGCGTGATGTGAGAGAATGCATAAATTTGGGCTCTTCTCGGTTGGATGTTAAACTCACTAGTTGAAGTCTATTAGGAAAAACCATTAGCTTAATTGGTAGTCTACTGATTGCACGCTTTCGTTTAAATGAGCATACACATTTATGAAAATTATATCCAAGAACGTCTTCATAGGTATGACTATTTTTTATATGTCTATGTGGAAGATATGGAATGAAGCGTGTAGCGCACTTGCTAGAGGTTCATTGCGAAACTCAGCCTCGCTAGTTCGACCTTGTGCTAACCAAGCCTGCCATCCATCCGGAGTTGGAAAAATATCGTCTGTTTTGTCCGAGCAGACAAAAAGCCTGTATGGATACGTCGACAGGCTTATGCCAATCAATTAGGTGCAAAATATGCATTTAGTCAATTTAAGAACGCTCAATGATTTCGGATGCATGGTGCCTGCATTAAGAGGTTACTTAGAGCCGAACGTTGTAAAGCGATTTTATACTTTATTCCTTTTATGTATGAACAACCCGTGAATATGGGGGAGCACAGGCAACAAGCCCATTCTATGGATTCACCTGCTTATCATGAAAGTAGAAGATTGGTTTTAATCAGTCTTTGATTTCCGTCCTGTGCCTGGTGGCACACCACGCAACCCTGCAGCTAATGGATTCTGAACCACAAGTGGGTGCCATGTCTGTGATATAGAAGTAGTATCCAGCATCTTTTCTTTCACTGATAATCTAAAGCGAATTTTTTTACAGTAATAAGAAGACGAGTGATAATAGTATCTGCAATGAAAACAAGTAATAATATTACTTGCAGTAGCTATGTATTTGGCTATTTCGGCAAGCCAAACACATCTGTACTAGCTGTGGTGTTGTTTGTATTCGAAAATTCTCCTTCACTGATTTTGCTTTGTCATTAATCACTGGCTAAGCGAACGATTTCATCTCTAAGTGAATTCTAAATGTACTGATGCTACCGCGTAGTACTGTTTCGCTAAGATAACGTGGCATTACAAAGGATGTCTGTTATGTTTTGTGACGATATTACCTTACTTGATTCTTGAATGCCCGTCCGCACTACTTGTGCGGGCCCCCCAGCATAATCACCATTTTTCGGAGATTTGCTGGTTAAGCCATTGTGGTTCCCTGGAATCCCGAGGATAGCCTGGCCAAAGTCTGCCCCAGGTCTTCATTACCACAGGCAGTCGCAGCCCTTGTGGGTCAGAGGGAGATTTGCCACCATGCGACTTTGATACCAGGACGGTGGTGGATCCTGGTATTGGTTTACTCTTAGCTGGACTTCCTGATGGAAACGCCGGACTCCTTCTCAGCTTGGAAGACCCTGCCGGGGGGACGAATCCTCCCGCTGTACATCGCAGTCCGACACCCAGGAACACCTCCCAGCTACGACGAGGCGGTAAATCGTTGGGAGGATTTATGGATTCATATATGAAAAATGAAGTACTACCATAAACTGACCAGCGATGATATGGCAGCTTGTACTTCTGCAATGACCGCCGTTATAAATACGAGTTCAGTAATCGACCAACGTGTAGCTGCTCCTGCTTGGTCTCCTTGTAATCTATGGTTCCAGGAAGAAAAGTATCATTCATTTGCACACTTTCGTAACAAGCCTTAAATTTGAGAAGTCCGGATGCCGATGTGCCCTTGAGATTATATTTGTAGTAATTCGCACGACCGACTTTCTATTAACCTCAGCATTGATGAGTTAAATCCCTATATTCACGTCGAGCGATTGAGAGGTGTTACGTTATTCTTTATTAAAGTAAAGCTGACGTTTCGACAGATTTCGCCTTCTCCAAAGGCTGGAAACAAGTTGACTGCAATCTACCCAGCCAAACACCTTCATAACGAAACAAAGAAAACACTAAACCAAGATTTCAATCGCGTTATAAACAAAACAGCTTCTTCGCACACTCGCCACCTTCGATTAGTCTTCCACTAAGTATTTCACGTAGAGATCGACCGAACAGAGTTCACATGAAAATGTAATGTGCCTCTTACATTAAAGGTTAATACTTTTATTTTATCTATCATTTCACTTTATTATTTGTTTTATTTTATTTATTTCAGTTTTACTTTTATCAGTAGTTTTCTGTTTGGTTATGGAGGTGTTAGGCTGTGTAGATTGCAGTCGACTTGATCTTTCCAGGCTGTTAAAAAGGCAGAATACCCTGAAACGTCAGCTATGCTGTAATGAAGAATAAAGTAACACCTGGCTATGCTGAAGAAGAATGATGTGTGGGATCATTTTTCTCGACCTTGTGTTAGTTCAAAAATCCCGAAAAGGTATTGATTATTATTGCCGAGGTTGAATGAAGGTGGATTTGAAGGTTGTTGTTTTGCTAATCGCTATGTGCTAGCTCACATAATACCGACTGCAACAGGATGGAGTAACCGTTGGCAAACAAATTATTATCAACGGATAGTTGTATCAACAACAACCGCCCTGTACAAAAGAGTACTGCAGGGTGAACATGCCTCATTCGTGCGGTGTTCCACTGGAGAAGATGCGTATCGGTACGACAACGGAACCGCCACATCGAGAACACGGACAACTGTGGATCATCGACTCGGATCATCTAATTCGATAAACACGAAGACGTCACGTCAGCCTAAGAAATCTTTTTTATAAACCTCGTATTAGCTTAACATTCTAAGAAGACACTGAATTATGATGCGGAGATATTTACAAAACTCCGGACCACAAGTGGTTGCGCTGGGGAACGAACGCGCTATTACCCTTTCGTCGATGAGTGTTCCACTGAGTATTACACGTGGAGACAGACGAGGAATCACAGAGAGTGCACGTAGGTGGGTAATGTTCTTCTCACCTTAACATACCAGTCTGAGATATTATGTAAGATCACTTCCCTGTTAATAGAAAATTGTTCTTGGGAATTAAGCGGCTGACTTGTCAAAAAAAGAAAAAACCCCCATCTCCCACGATCGTCTTTCTATAAACCTCGGTAATGAATTATAAATGCGTAGTTTTCTTGTTCAGCAATCACGAGGTTGTTATACAACATACATTTACAAGACTGCTGAGACATTTGCAAAACTCCGGACCGGAGGTGGCTGCGGTGGGGGAACGAACGCGCTATTGTCATTTTCGGGGAGTAACGCGTTCACCACCACACCATGCGGGTCCTTTGCTTCGCCTGTCTCTCAGCTAGTTCTAAATTATTTTTACCTTGGTTTGGTTAAACAACGCAAATTATATTCGGAACAATGGAAATTGTTTTCATGAAGTTGTAGAAGGACAGCTTCTTTTAAAGCCGAATCCGTCGGGAATATTTAAAGATTACGGCAGAATTGTAAGCTAATTCCTAAGCAGTTTTGTCTGATGTGTGTAAGAAACCTCATTTGAGCTCTTTTTGGGTTCTTCATTATTTGCTTGTCCGACATCCCTAAAACAGCATATCTGCAGTTTTACATACTTTCGAATCAATTTCGTCGAGAAGTTTTTTATGTAATTTGTCATTTCCAAAACAATCTCGAATATCCAATTAGTCTTGAATTTACAGCCAATGAAAAGTTCTTGCTATTCGAATTTTGTAAATACCAAACAGGGTTTCCTACGACGGGTTGAGCAAGTTTTTGGCCGAAAAACACAGTTTCAGGCATAGCAAATTTCACGTCTCAATTTTCTTTATTCCTAACAATGTCATTAGAGAAAACAAGAGGAAAGGTTAAAAAACGGAAGAGAAGGAGACTGAAAAATTAACTATGATTACATAGGATTTTTAAAATATAGTTTCCGTTCTTGTACTAGATAGAAACTAAATCTCACGAAAAGAAGAAAAAAAGCAAACAGTCGATGTCGGAAGAAGCGCGACAAGCCATTGAGGGAATTTTCAACAACACCTCTTCGAATTGTTCGAGCTTATAAGGACTTGGGTGTTTTTTTAAGATATTTTCACCCTTAAATTGGATAGAACGGTACTCTACTGAGCAGGCAAATATACGATGGCCTCATATCGAGTTAGTGCTCCAATTTCGTTTTTTCCGACTGAGGGATCGCAAGCTAAGCAACAAGTGCAGTCGACTCCTTGTTATGCAACCCATACTATGCCCTTCTATCTCGTTCTCAAAAAAGTTCTTTCTTATCCAACATGTATTTCCTAATGATAAGGTAACACGAGATCGACTAAAAAAGCTTTATTCGGAAAACGTTTCAGCGCCTTCGCCTTCTCATAGACATGGAGCTCGATTGATCCTAGTCGATTGCCCACAGTCGTTCGTCCTGACGTTGTAAATCTTCCTAGTCGTCACAGTCGAATCTTCTTCAATACACCACCCTTAGAATGTAGTAACCTTACTAGGCGGTGTTCTTTTTATACAGGACGGTTGCTTATACCAACTGTCTGTTGATGATCGCTTGTTTTTTCTCCGACAACACATCATGCTGCAGTCTCTATCATTACCAGCTAGCATAGATCGTCACAATATTTCAAAAACCGACTTTCTTTTAACCTTCGCACGACTAAAGGATATGGATCTTTTTTTTCGTGTTCGCTACTTTTCACCTGCAGTTTTTTTTGTATTGGATTTCCACTCGACTGGCGAGAACTCGGATTGAAACAGGCAAAAGATACTCAGGGCAAGGCGAGACTAGTCATTGCAAACGCCATTCTAAAGTTTTTTCTTTTTATAAATCTCAACCTTTGTAACGAATTTTTTACATTAAGAAAGTAAAAGAAGTTCATCTACGCCCACCATGTACCCATTTACCTTTTTTTTCCCAATTCACTGTGGTCCATTGTATTTTTTCAACGCTAGATTATGTAAATTATGGTGTTAAGTAACAAGTAAGAGAGTAGAAAAGGAATTTCTGTTGACATGATCCATGGAAGACATTATGGCAAGATATCGGCCACATCGCTCTGGATCGGATCCTTACTTGCTCAACTTACTTTACAAGGAACTAGGTTTCGAAAAATTTTTCTATTGATCAACGAATTACTTACTTGATACTTGGTACTTGAACGCCCGTCCTCTCTAGTTGTGCGGGACCCAGCAATATCACCATTTTTTGGAGATTTGCTGGTCAAGCCATTGTGGTTCCCTGGAATTCCGAGGTCAGCCTAGCCAAAGTCTGCCTCAGGTCTTCACCACCACAGGCAGTCGCAGCCCCTTGTGAATGTGGATCAGAGGGAGATTTGCAACCATGCGACTTTAATACCAGGACGGTGGTGGATCCTGGTATTGGTTCACTCTTAGCTAGGTTTCCCTCATGGAAACGCCGGACTGCTTTTTCAGCTTGGGAGACCCTGCAAGGGTGGACGAAGCCCTCCGCTGTACATCGCAGTTCGTCACCCAGGAACACCTCGCAGCCACGATGAGGCGGTAAACAATTGGGAGAGAATTGGAAACTATACGCGGAAACTAGGCGTCCTTTATTCTCTCCATGTTCTCAGTGATGTTGTAAGCTCTCAGTGCTGATCGTTTCCTCTTGCTACACATTGCTGCTATGTCGTTCATCCTGGCTACTTCTCGACCCAGATACACATTGCTAAATCATTCGGAGATTTTTGATCGGTTAAGCGTGAGCGTTGTAAGACTGGTAATATTAACAAATGGAAGATAGTGCAATTGCAGGTGATTAACTTCCACTGCCACCCTATATTATTTCAGTTTTGTTAGGAGGCCGTAGATAGTGGCTATGAATACAAGGCCTCTTGGAGAATAATGGCAAATTTCAACCAACACTTGTAGGATAGCAAATCTCAGCTCGGCATAATTTTTATTAGTCGAAACAGAAACCATTAGAATTTGCATACTATTGCGAACGACGAACAATAATATATGTTCCGTTTCCATAAAACTCTGCAGTTCTGCAGGCGGTTGAAAGCAGATTTTCCGAAGCATTTCTTGCACAGGATGTTCCTGAAGTGTTTAAGGAAGCGGTAGATGGTAGGCGACAAATTTGATGAGTATGGTTTATGAGACAAATTTTCGTAATCCAGCTCGTTCAACCTTTTTAGCGTTGGTAGTGCTATATGTGGCTACGTGTTGTCGTGGACAAGGATTACCGCCTTTCTCTTGACCAACTGGTGACGTAGCCGTTGAAATTTCCGCTGCATTTCGTCGATTTGCTGGTCTTGCTTACTCCGTTTTACTCCGACTCAGGAAGCTATGGTGGCCAAACCAGAAGCAGAACACTGAACAGTCAGTATGACTTTTCTGTGCAGCTTCGCCTACGGGAAGTTTTGTGGGGCTTCATAGCAATCGAGCTCCTGAGCTGATCATTGCCGGTTGCCGTAGAAGATCCATTTCTTTTCGCGCTTCATAATACTCTGGTTAAAACGGGTCGTTCTGGTTGCGCAGAAGAAGCCCCGACGAACGCGATTCCTTTGATTGGTATTCAATTTGCGCGGACCGCATCTGTCTAGCTTCTTCTACTTTGCAATTTTTTTGGATGCTATTGAACAGTTCAGGTGCTAAGATCGAGTTCTTTTGTAAGCCCTTGAGCAGTTGTGTTTGTACTTGCTTTTATCAGCCGTTTCATTTTATTGTCGTCAATGCCAGAGGGACGTTGGCGATCTTCCTCATCTTCGACAGTAAGTTTGCTACAACGAAACCTCCTAAAGCAACGTTGCACCGTGCATTCGATTACATTTCTTGCCCCCCATACCTCCCCCATTTTCTGGGCCGTTTGCACCGCTTGCTATCGATCTTGAATTCAAGTAATTTTATCAAAATTTTTTCCTTTTGCTCCTTAATTTCTAATTTGTAGAGTTCTTCAAAAGCGTGGATTATATTACGACCGAATTACACTTGATGAAAATGTATGAGCTTCGGAACAAAAATAGGCTACTAGAGCATTCGTAGAAACACTGTCGCTTAAACATATATAAGATACAACTACAATGACTTGGATTCTTGGATACTTGGACGGTCCGTCTTCACGAGCTGTGCGGGACCCCCAGCACATATGCCATTCGTTCCTTTCTCTTGCAATCGTAGTCTATGGTGGTGGTCTTGTACGAGCATGGTATCGCTTGCGAGTCTCGTACCGTGATCTGTAAACAACTGCAGCTGTGGGTACAGCTGATTAACTTTGTTCACGAACACGTCCGCCGAACGTGTAGGTGGTCGTCCTGAGGGACGTTTGCATCCGTTCTTCTCATTATGTGACCCGCCCATCTATGTTTCGCTATCGATGTATATTCTCCTGATCTCGAAGATGTGACAGATTTCGAAGGTCAAAGCTTCGCATTCCGTCTAGATATTGAGAGTGCCGGTTATATTTCAGAAGACATCGCTCAAGCGCTCTGTGAGTAGTGCGAAGTATTCTTGACGCAGTTAAAGTATCAACCCATGTCTCCGCAGCATAACAGAGCGCTGGGAGGACCGTAGAATCGAAGAGATAAGCGCTGATTTTTCGGGTCCTTCAGTTGGTCGGTGGCTTCTTTGAGAGGCCCGAATGCGGCCCAAGCAGCTCTCCTTCTTCTATCTATTTCCTCCTTCATGTTGTTTTTTCATGTTCATTGATCGCCCAAAGTATACGTACGAGGTGGTCTCTGCAATGAGAGAGCCATCCAATTCAATTTTTTCCGCCTTCGCACCATGAGTTTTTTCATGAACTGGGTCTTCTTTCGATTTATGCGAAGTCCAATGTTTTTCCCCGCTTCGTTGAGCTCGTTGATCATCATCTCTGCTTCGCTAGTACTTCTTGAGAAGATGACAATGTCGTCGGCAAAACGAAGGTTTGATAGGAATTTTCCATCATTACGTATGCGTATGAGAAATCATCCCAGTCGAATGACTTCGTTATCCACTGCAGTGCGGCACTGAACAGCTTTGGCGATATTGTGTTGCCCTGCTGAACCCCTTTTCCTATGGGTATGGTAAGAGGTCGATGGAAAAGCTGTATTTTCGTAGTGCAGCTCCGATAACAGTCGCACAGAATTCTTATGTAGGACGGGTCCTTGGTTGACGAGCGCTGATAGGGATTGCATTCGTTTCGACACTGTCAAACGCTTTTTTCATAGTCCTCGAAATCCTGCTTGCTCGACTGGTTGCGCCTCATCCAATGTCCTTGACAAGCGCAAGAGGATAATTCGTGAAGAGCTTGTAGAGTACACTCAACAAGCATATCAGACGATAGTTACGAAGATCCCTTCGGTCTCCTTCCCTCGGCGGGATGACCGTACGCGACGTCCTCCACTGGTCTGGGATTTTTTTCCTTTTTAAAGGTAGGCTGTCATATAATTTGCGAGAAGTACATGTGAATTGTGGCTTCCAGCTCTAAAGAAATCGGCGGTGACATTGTCTGCTCCTGGAGCTGTGCCTCTTTTCATACTTTCTATCGCAACTCGAACCTCCGACGGAAGAATTCCAGGTGGTTTTTCTCCGGCGAGGATATTAGGGTCCGGGACGTGGATTGTGGAACGGAAAAGGTTGGTGTAGAACGTTTCCGCTATTAATTCCATATCATGGCGGAAACTTTTGACGATCCCATCTTCACTCATCAGAGCTGACAGCGGAACATTATAATCACACAAGTCCCGACGGCATTTTTTTTCAGACTGCTTTTTTTTCTGCTGCTTCCAGTAGTTTCTTCTGCTTGTACCGCTGTAGATCTTCCTGCAAAGCTATTCTGCAGCTGGCATTTATTACTAGCCATGTCAAACGTGTTGCAGTAGGATCAAGCTTCAGTTTCTTCTTTTTCGAGCAACTCCTTAGTAATGACGGAGATGCGATCCGATCTTCTTGCTTGAGGAACTGAGGCGAATTCGGCACAGCTTTTCAGTCCTTCGACAAGCAGCTCGTAGTCTTCGGTCGGGTGTTCTTTAATCTGCCAATCACATTTGGATAGGGCTTCGTTGGATAGGGCTTCGTTCAGAATGTTCTCGTCGTATACAGCTAGACTTTTCCTTCGTGGTCGATGAAGAGAGTTCTTTTCCAGCTTGTGGCTGAATCGAATCTTCACGCGAAGAAGGCGTTGATCGGAACCAGTACAGAATGACGGGACTACCGATGTGTCAAGTAGGCACTATCTTCTGTTTGTCAGAATATGGTCGATATCCGCGTGAGTCATGCTGTTGGGAGACCCCATGTCCAGCGGCGGCTTTCTTTCTTCTGGAAAACGAGTTTCCATGGAAGACACGTGCTGCTGACAGGGAGTCCTGCGAGACGGTTCCCCATTCTCATTTCTTTCTCCTAATCCAAAATTTCCGATCCTGTATTCGTTCTCGTTGGCCTTTTCTATTCTGGCGTTGAAGTCTCCGACAACAAATTTATGATATGCTTTATCATTGCGGATGACTTCCTCCAACTGATAGTAGAACGCATTTAATTCGTACTCATCGGCTGCGTCGGTCGGTGAGTAGCAGTTGATGATAGTGATCTTCTTACGATGCGACAATTGAAGACGGAGGACGGCTATGCGAGGGGGAAAGGATCTCGTATGAGTCGACGAGATGGACAACGGACGGGGGGAACGACATAGCCTACGTCGCCGACATTTCGTGACGGGACCTTTTCTCCACGGATCACAAGGTTCCCGTTGTTTAGTTGGCGAATGTCGGTCTTCCTGATTTTTTGTTTCTTGTAGTGCGATCACGTGAAATTTAAAGCGATCTGCGGCTACAAGAAGGCCGTGAAGATCGGAGTCTATGGGAGAGTGCTCTGGCATTATACGTGCATAGTGAGAAACAATCTCCATGGCGTGTCGTGCGTGTGTTCGTCAGATCCGGTTCCAATGGCATCCTGCGTAACCCGAGATTTTCTGGTCTCTGACCGGTCGTCTCACCGCCTGAGGTCATAGACGGGAGCACCCAGTTTGCGGGGTACTGAGGCTGCCCTATTGCTGGTCGTGCAACTTGATCCTCCCTGGTGTCCTGACGTAACCTTGCGAGGGCGTATCCAGGTCTTCATCACGATGTGGATCAGAGGGAGGTGTGTTTTCGGCGGCGAATCGTTCGCTCGGTTTTCTTCAGACTTGGGTGATTAAACCACGTTGGCCTATTTGGGCCCCCCAGATCAATCCTGTTGACGAGTGATTGCTGATGGCACTGGTCGAGAGAACAACCTGAGAGACATGCAAAACGGACCGGCATGGTGTGGTGGTGAACGCGTTACTCCCCGAAAAAGACAACAGCGCGTTCGTTTCCCACCGTAGACACCTGCGGGTCCGGACTTTTGCAAATATTTCAGCATCATTGTGGTTGTATCACACATAATACCGTGCCGTGAAAAAATTCTAACGGGCAGTAGATAAAAAAGTCGAACAAGAGAGATGAAGTTACAAATCTGATAATAATTCCTAAGTAGGCGAATTATTTTAGCAAAATTGATTTCGTCGAAACCCTATTTTTACTCTCCTTGCTTTGTGGTGACGTCCATGTGGAAGGGTCGAATTGTGATTAGAAAGTGCCACATAGCTCGAAATGAATCTTTGGGTATGCAATAAGAACGTACGGGCTCTCAAGCAATTCCAGTGAAGGTCGTTAAGCACATGAAAGCGTAACAAAGTAGCATTTTTGTGCTATACTGGCACTTCAACTGTCTTGTCGAAGATTTATGATTTATGAGCTCCATCCTTTTAGCTATCCTTCTTGCTCGTATAGCATGGCCGTCTTCCATCCCAAGTTTCTACCAGTCCTATTGAAGATGAGTTGAGTGGTGAGCTTGTAGAGGATAAATAACTGGTCGCGTAGGCCTTTCGTTTTATAAATAGTTTTGCTGGCCTAGCATAATTCCCATTTTTTTGGGCGTTTTGCTGGCTTGGCGCGTGTTACGCAGTGGTCGGAGGTGCCCTGCGATACACATGGGGTCGATCCCTGCGCCCTACTAGGCTCACCAAGCCCTCCATCCCTTCGGGATCGGCACATAGGTAGCAGGCTTGTCTTGGCGGATACCAGCACTGGCTCGACACATCAGTAGGCTACCGCAAGCCATTGTAAAGGCCAAATATGCATTCAATCACCTCCACCAATGCTTGATGAAGTCGAATGCATGGCGCCTCGCTCAGGATTTGATCAACTCCGAAAAGCGTTCTCCTTTATCCTTTATCCTAGTGTAGGTGAACATCGAAATTCGAAGTCTGAGGGCATATATTTACCATGACAATATGGCAAGTCACTCCAGAAGTGTGTATGCATGTAGCTGTAGTTCAATGTTCGATATTTTTTACTCGACCTGTCTTCACATCTGCTGTGCGGGTCCAAACACTTCTTTGCACTCTACTCGTTTCCTCCTAGCCATCATCCGTGAAAGTCTTCGAACTTTCTGCGTGTGAGTTTTGGTTGTTGCTAGAGGATTGCCGTATTTATGAATGTCGTTGAATAATGTTCAACTCGATTCCACTGGAGTCTTCGTATAGCTGCGTTAGAGCGTTTTACTACTTTGATTGCAGAGGTCAAGCTGTTTCAAGAGAAGTCTGGAACCAGTAGCGTAAATCCGAAGGAATCACAGGGTCGGTGAGCCCGGGGCGTGGTCGAACAAACACGGTGCTAGTGGACTTCATCAGAAACAGCGTTCCCGCCCATTGTGTTCGGTAAACCAAAACTACTAGTCGCTCAAGGGCTAGTGATCCACAAGGAGTGAGCTCATTCATGTGGTTCCACACTGCGTGTCCTATTCCCTAACTCCTATTGTCATAATCCTCTATTAGTTTAAGTGTATTGCTCAAAAAGTTTGTTTAACCGTTCACAATTTTTTTCATCCTCTATATTAACGGTATATACAGTTTAAGAAGATTCTTTAATTCAAAAATCTCTGTTCTTTACATTTCTGCCACCTTCATTGAGATAATTTATAAAGGACTGCTCGGCAAGCGGTACAATTTGTTCATTTCTTTGCCAATGAAATCTGTCAGGGTGGAACTACATGATGTGTGGACAATTGTAATCTACCCATTCCAGTAAAACTGAAACAACATTGGACCTCGAACCCATGCATTGACATTTTTTTGTAGGTAACTGGCGACATGCTCTTATTACTCTATTTAATACTTACTATATTTAAATGTCCCTTTTTGTTCTCCAAACACACCTGATTGATTAGTTGAAAAGAGAGTCATGTGTAATTAAGCTGTGGAAAAGCTAACTCGTATTCATTTAAAATATTTAAAAGCAAAGTGCAGGTGCTCTTTGCTAGTTCTTCTAACACACTGAAAATATCCTAGATAATGGACCCAATCTGGATGATTGTGTTCACAAACAATTTTTTCTGGTGGCGGTTTGTGATTACCAGCGATGTTACGGCTCAAGGAGTTGCATCGTCACTGCAGATGTTTCAGTATCATTGTACCGTGGATTATATTGCTAACTCTGCTAGCTTCCTGTCGGCAACAAAATGCCCATCCGAGCTGCACTCATCAGGATTGACGAAGTGTTCTACTGAAGTGATCCACAGAGTGTTGAGAAGTATTCAATACGACCTACGGCAGCGAAACTCACTCAAATGCCTCTAGAGCACAAAATCCATCTGACATTGATCGAGATAATGAAGACAAATGTGGTTACGCTCAAAACCCAGAATATCGCTATTCAGTACTCAAGCACCGTTTGTGAGCTATACAGCAGTTTCACAACCATAATTCCAAGATTCTTCAAGGATGTCGTCACTGTCATAAAGACTGGGGTTCAACAAGGCAGTGTCGCCTTACGATAGTTATTGGTATCCTCTCTTGTGAATTTCCTTCGAAAAGTATAATAGGTTAATATGGCAGTTATAGTCAACGGCTGTAGCTATACTACCCTGGGTTTGGCGAGCATGCCTTTCTAGCAGCTCCAAACATTAATCAGGCGCTACAAGCCGTGATACATTTCGACTGCGCTTCTGGAGCAAATGGTCTCTTTGCTTGCATGTCCGGAAAATGGTGATAAAAGGCTAGTGTATGACACTTCATTCACCTTTCGAATTTCTCAGCTATGCGTATCTATGTTGAAAATTTAACATTATGAGCGACGTGACACCAGAACCGAGCTGAACTACAGCAGTCAACAACAAAGTACACCGGACTCTGGATTTAATTTTCAGACGCCGAGGTTTTTAGCCAGCTCAACCTAAATTTTAAAGCCAAGTAAGCAACCACGTGGAAAAGGAGTTAATTGAAGTTTTGTGGAGAGGGTGATGTCGAAAGTGTCACGCATCATTTGTGAGAGGAAATTAAATCTTCCTACCTATGTCGTTGATCAAAAACAACAGAAACTGTCTCACCCGTCGAGATGTGGAGTTCAAGAATGTGTCAGCTGGGAAAGTTACGATTTTTAATGAAAACCATTAGATAACAGCCGTTCGAGACAGAGTCTCACGGGATCTCAAGAGCACTGAAGGAAGGCAACCAAGTGCTCATAGTTTTTCGTAAAAAACTGGAAGCAACTCATGACGAAACCCCTTCAATCAAACAACTTCCATTGCCTTACCATTGCTCGCCACAGGAGCAACTGAAAAACTTCTTAGCTGCGTTAGAGTTGCTTGATCACAAGCTCGAAGACAGGTGACTACAGGTGATCGAGATGGGCCATTATTTGTGCACATATTGGATTCAACTACAAACCCTTCCTGAGTACTGATTCCTTGTTCCTTCTAAATCTATCGATCAAATGAGTTTCCTTTAAAGCACGTCATCATTCAGAGATATTTTAGCAAGGCTAGAATGATTTCACCTCCCAACGGTTTACCGGCTCATCGTGGCTGGGAGATGTTCTTGCGTGTCCGGCTGCGAGCTACAGCGCGGGATTTATCCCCCTGGCAGAGTCTCCCAGGCTAGGAAGGAGTCCGGCATTCCCATCAGGAACCCTAGCTAAAGTAAGCCAATACCAGGATCCACCACCGTCCTGGTATCAAAGTGGCATGGTGGCAAACCTCCCTCTGATCCCACAAGAGCTGCGACTGCCTGTGGTTGCGAAGACCTGAGGGAGACTTTGGCCATGTTGATCCTCGCGATTCCAGGGAACCACAATGGCTTAACCACCAAATCTCCGAAAAGTGGAGATTATGCTGGAGCCCGCACAACCAATGGGGACGGACCATTCAAATGTCAAGTGTGTGTATCAAGAATGCATTCAAATACGTATACGAAGCCTAATGAAATTGAATGCATGGTGCATCCTTGACACAACGGCGACCACGTGATCCGAAATAGGTTCACACCCTGTCCAGTGGTTTACAAAGCTTTTTATCGCGATTTTTTTTGAATTTCGTTGATAGTTTGTCAAGCGTAGATCCAATATCAAAAGCAATTCGTGGAAACTTGATCTCTTAACTTAATAATTTACAAGAAACCCCTTTGGTCGAGATCAAATTGCGACGTGGGACTATTGCGAAGAAATGTTTCTACTTGAACACGATAATTCCGTACTTAGAGAATGTTTAGGCCGTGATGAAGTGGTGATAAGATCGTCAAGGAAACTTTTTCAGAGTGGATTGATGCTCACTAAATATGCGCTCATCAATGGGACTTAGTACATTTTATTTTACCACACACCAAGTTTTATCACGTTTCTACTTCACATTTATTTTGAAACATTTAATTTGTGCAATATTTGTGCTTACGACATATGGGGAGCTGATAGAACAACGGTAGTGATACCGACACTGGGAACACGGTGCTGGTTCGATCAAGCTTTGGGCTCACCAAGACTCTCTTCCTTCCGGGGTCGTGAAATTGGTTCCCAATTTCTCTGGGAAAAATCACTCTCTGCAAACTGCTTGGAAAGGCTCTAGCCCGGCTATCTCAGAACTCCGGGGAGAATTGACTCGACCAGCATTCTACGACATTCAAGATGAAATGAAAATATTCAAGCAACAGCCGAAGCTACACTCAAAATTGGAAGACCCTCGTGGATGGTGGATGCAAAGAAATGAGTCGAAGGTGAGCGTGCTGGGGTCCTACAGTAAATGTGGACCACGGATCGTATAAAAAAATAAAACGCAAATAGAAAGATGTGTATTTCACATCATGTAATTAAGCAACGATAACTAATAACGACAGCAATAATAACAATAACATCTTGTAATTCTCGTCCACGATCAACATTGACGCAAGTCTTTCAGAGGTCACTTTTGCGTGTCCAAAAGCAGTTACAGCCTCCACTTAAAACTTGCAGTTCTTCACCTGTCACCCGTATCACCTGCAGTCCCGTAGATCCGCGAGTGACTCGAGTGGGTTCCAGTAAATCTTCTATTTTTTCCTTGTCGAGTGGTAGAGACTTGTTGATCATCATATCTTTTTTCTAGGGTTTTCGTGAAAAAACTCTGACCAATGGGTCGGTGGTCTTCCTGCAGTGCGTTTAACATCCCGAAGACCCCACTCACTGACGGCTCTTGTACATCGGTTTTCATTCATACGCATTACGTGTCCGGTCCGGCCCACCTTATCTTCGACTGTTTGGCGTACTGATCGGCATCTTTGATTTTTGATCCTTGACGCAGGTCAGAGTTTTGGGTTCCTTCCCTTACTTGTGTGAAACAGGATACTCCTAGCATCGTCCTTTCGACTGCGCATTCAATAACGCTAACTGATTTTTCATCCTGCTTAGCCAGCGGCCACGTTTCTGACGCATACGTTAGGGAGCAGGAAGTACCGTTGAGTCGAAAAGGTGGGCACGGAGTCGGGTGTTCTTTTGTCTCTTCACTACATCCTCGATGCTCTTGAAAGCTCCCCAAGCCGCTCGTTTTGCAGTTCTTACCTACTACAAATATTCTTCATACAGAATTGTTAAGTAGTAATGTATACATTATATTACGTCTGTCGAAATATTCTAAGCAACCACGCTCCCTACATCTGGCGCACCTATTGCGACCTCTCTTGCACGTCCAGCAGCGTATTTCCGAACGTGTTGCTCTGTAATAGCCTTGCAACATACCACATATCACCACTTTTTCGAACCTCTCCTACCATATTCGTCAACGAAATGCACTGCCGACGGTGTCTAAGCATCCCCACATCCAAAACAATACAAGTAGACGTCCATCTCGAGATCATTCGGCAAGGTTTTATCCACATGTTCACCGGACACTTCTCAGTGATCACTTGGCAGACAAGCTGTATGTACGTATAGTATGGACAAAGAAGACATTTTTACACCATAAAGAGGCAGAAATATGTTTACCACTTGCAAGCGAGTTCCTGTTAATAAACTCTATTATGAGCTGAGACATTCTTGCCAAAGGATGAGTGCCTTCGAATATACGTGAATTGGAAATAAAGATCGATCTATGGGTGCAAAAAACTGACAACACCAAAGGACTGCGAAAGTTTTTTACAGCTTTTTTTATCGGAGGAATCGGGTTCATAGTTTTTGTCAATTATGAAGAATATTTTAGATCAGAACAGTATGTAAGGCTTTCCCTTGAGAGGTTGTCGTTATTCTATACTTCATCACTTTATCATTTTTTTTCCTTTCGCTATTTCTTTTCCACCTATATATGCCACCGATTTGCCTACTTATTATAAATCATTAACTTATCATTATTGATTCTTGATACACACACTTGACTTTTTGAATGGTCCGTCCTCAATGGTTGTGCGGGCTCCAGCATAATCTCCACTTTTCGGAGATTTGGTGGTTAAGCCATTGTGGTTCCCTGGAATCGCGAGGTCAACATGGCCAAAGTCTCCCCAGGTCTTCGCAACCACAGGCAGTCGCAGCCCTTGTGGATCAGAAGGAGGTTTGCCACCATGCCACTTTGATACCAGGACGGTGGTGGATCCTGGTATTGGCTTACTTTAGCTAGGGTTCCTGATGGGAATGCCGGACTCCTTCTTAGCCTGGGAGACTCTGCCAGGAGGATAAATCCCCCGCTGTAGCTCGCAGCCGGACACGCAAGAACATCTCCCAGCCGCGATGAGCCGGTAAACCGTTGGGAGGTGAAATCATTCTAGCCTTGCTAAAATATCTCTGAATGAGGGAAGTGCTTTAAAGGAAACTCATTTGATCGACAGATTTAGAAAGAACAAGGAATCAGTAATCAGGAAGGATTTGTAGTTGAATCCAATGCTTTTTCTTTTTCATGGCAGGGTATTGTGTCAATGAACAGCCACAATGATGCGCTGACATATTCGCAAAACTTAGACCCAAGATCAGATTCTAAATCGTGACTACCGTTTCCAGGGACTCAGCTGTTACTCACTACACTGCTGATGTTCTCGATTTTCCTCTCTTTCAGCCATTTTTTTTTGCCCAAGTGGTGCCATCAACGGGAAAGACGTGTGAAGCACAAGTTGGTATCGAACCCAGTGAAGTTGAAACTGTCGTCAAAATAACAAAACATAACTTTTTTATTCACTGCCTATTACTGCAATTACAGTCTCAGCTTAACTGGGTTCACTGCCATGCGCTCTCCAGATCTTTCCCATCTACGGGTGACACCATTAGGGTAAGAATTGCCTATTAGGGAAGGCAATGCGAGTAGTGCAGTGAACAATACACATGAGCTAATACGGAAAGAGTGATAGTGGCCTTGAATGTGGCTTGGGACTTGCCTTTTGCAAAGATCCAATAAATTTTTCTGGGTTGTTCAGCATAAACGAGGTCGTTATACCGCTTTTATTCGTCTGGCATTTCAACGACTTCATCTTCATCGGAGCCGATGATTCGAGTCGTCGGGCCACGAGTCGCTCGTGCTCTCGATGTGACATCTTCGTCTTCGTATCGGGTCAAATCTTCATCTTCGTCTTCATACCGGGTCAAATTTTTTTCAGTGGAGCACTGCCAAAATGAGGTAACCCTAACCCAGCAGCTCTCTTCAATGTATGATAGTTGTTGACTGGTTGCCCTGACTTTCATGCCGACAATCCTTCCTGTAGCAGTCGGTATTAGAATAGCTAACACACAGTGAAATAATACTATTAATAATCCGGCTTCCGTTGACCTCTGTATGAATAATCAAAAAAATTTTTTTGAATGGCACAGCTTGCACGAGATTGTTATACAGCTTCTAATTGGCTGTTTCGACGCCTTCGCCTTCATTTGAGCCTTTTTGCGTCTTCTCAACTTGTAGAACAACCTCGTGTAAGTTGAACAATCCAAAGACATTTATTGGTTGTTCACATCAAGGTTGGCTCGAAGTCGGTTTATTAACAGCATCTCAGCATCACTATGGTTATTCTAGAGTATTCTTATTTCTCATATGAAGTATTTCTGTATGTGCTTTCTATTTCTATTCATGTGCCTTCGTGAATACAAAAAATATTTCATGAGCTTCATTACCACATTTCCAATTCTAAGAAGGTGTTTATTAACATACATCGTAGTTCTGCATGTCTAGCCGCCTCTTGTGTATGATTTGAATAAACTGACATGCAACCACAACGATGCTGAGATATTCGCAAAATTCCGGACCGCAAGTGTCTGCGGTGAGGAACGAACGAGCTATTACCCTTTCCGAGAGCTAACGCGTTCGCCACCACACCATGCGGGTCCTTCGTTTCGCCTGTCTCTCAGCTAGTTCTATTTAGATTGACATGCTCATATACCTGATTCTGATGTGGGATTTACTGGCGGAGTGCCACTTTTTCCTGTGTATGGCAGAAGGTCTCACCGACACATTCGCGTCTACCCGCCCCTCCGTACTCTTTTTGTTCCTTTTTTTGCCATAAGCTGAACAATTGTGTACAACATGTACTTTCCGTTCTAGGCTGTATTGTTGACCAAGTGAAGATGAGTGAAGTTTTTAGATTTCTTGCTATCACTTTGGATCCAAGTGAATCAAGTCCAGAAATTAAACTGGAGGAGAGGAGCAAAAATCGGTTCTCTCAATCTAACAGTTTCTATCTGAAGGCGATGACTTCAATATTTCTTTAAGGAGCTGTGGATTTTGATGACTACTGCCTTGTCGAAACCTACTTGTCTTCTTCACTTTCAAGCCATGTCATCCGCAAATATTTTAGAAAAATATGTAAATATTTTGAATTCGAGTGGAAAAATATATGCTCAGAACAAATTTCATCGGCACTAACTAGTGTATTGAGGAACGACGCTGATCGCTTGATGTCAAAGTTTGGAAGTAGAAGATGTTTTTCCATTTCTGCTCATACTATGACATCATATGTTCTCATGCTGAGGGGGAAGATGCAGAAAATATTTGAAAAGTCTAAATGTAATTTGCACTGCTTAAGAAAGCTTATCAAACGCAGGCAGCTGCTAGATAATGAAAGAGTTTTTTGTAACACATGAACGATAGGATATTCGAAAATGGATGGAGAAGAGAGACAGAAGGACATAAGTTAAGTAATAAATGAAAGATAAGTCTCTTGGCAAATATCAATCCCTAAGGGATGCCCTATGCATTCGACTTCATTAAGCATCGTTTGGAGGTGATTGAATGCATATTTGGCCTTTACAATGACTCGCGGTGGCTAAGATGTATCAAGCCGGTCAGCTATCCTCCCAGACAAGTCTGGTACCAATCTAACTACCCCCAGAGGGTTGGAAGGCTTGATGAACTTGGGTGCGACGATTGATCTCATGTGTATTGCAGGGCACCTCTGACTACTGCGCCACACAAGCCAAGAGATAGGTAACTTGCAGAAAATAAAGAGGGTAGAAATTGGTATAAAATGTATAAGAAAACCAAAACAAGAGGCGGAAATGCGGGAACAAGGACAGGATCGTCCTTCGAGAAATTTTAGACGAGATGCATTGAGCTCAATGCATTTCGTGCAGCAAAAACTACACGCTGTCACGTGGCAGCTGTCGCAGTTTCGGTTTCTTCGTGTGTTGCTAATGTTGATTCCTTTTTCAATTCTCACTTGAATGACGATTATTAGCAGCCACTCTCAATTTAACAAGTGATTATCAGTTTTAAATCAAGTTGTGTGTTTCTTTAGTTATGGATGTGGATGACGTTTTAATTGGTGGGGGAAGTTCTAGATTAAGACTATATCCAATTCATTTATAGCCTGTCACAATTTCCCGCTATAAAGCGTTGTTAAATATTTTGTCGTGAGGACATACCTAGTTGTTTACAAGTTATTAGAAGGATATTATGCATTAGTACAGTGCTAGCGGTGTTATTCACTACGCGCAAAGCCGTTATTGGATCTCGTGCCACCCAACCAAGCTTCCATTCCTCAGAAATTAGGAAATTAACGCAAGTTTTGCCCAAGAAAACTCGCGTCAGCTTATAAATGCTGGTGACTGTCAGGGATGAGTACCTGGTAATGCTCTATCACGGCAATTCCGTGATTCCAAGAAAAATCGACTCGACCAGTATTCAACAACATTCACGAAGAGAGCAAAATCCCCAACTGGTAGCTGAACCCACACGCAGATGTGAAGAAGAGTGATGAGGGTAAAATCGAAAGAAAGAAATGCTGGGATATGTAATACCAAGTCATATAAAATAAGAAAAAAGCGTGCTGTGCTTTATATTGCGGGCCTTGTGGTTCAAGAATTTCCTCAATAGATTGCGATACTGTCAAACTTGAAAAATGCGTGTTTTCCTGAATCTGTTGCGATAGCTCTCGTATCCAACCGCACTGAAGTGATTCTCATATGTTTCCTTACGTTACCTGCCTTCCATGGACCATCCAAAAAATTTTTGCCGTTTATTTTTATGGCTGTACGATGACTGCTTGATTATGGATAATTGATAGATTTGCAGAACTTTCATGCCTTCTCTACTGCGTGTCGAAAAGTCTCGAAGCTGAAAGCGACGATGAACTGTGAGTGTTTTCGCCTTCATTAAATCCAATGTCCAGAGGCATAACTATCCATCGTGATCGATTTGTTGATTTACACTGAAACATTTCTTTCTTTTCATCTTTCCATTTTCCTTTTTCTTGAGAATATCAGCAATAACGTTGCAATTTCCAATAAGGGTACCATCTCTGAAGCTGTGCCCTTTTGTTTCCATGTTTTTTCACTACTTTTTTCTTTTTTCGAAGTGCTACTTGTAGATCAAGAAGAATTGGAGCAATTGCAATTAGTGTCTGATATTTGTAAAAGATAAGTTCCATGGATTTCAGCAGTGCTACTCTTTCGTTCTGTCGACGATCTCAGAATCCGTTGTCGCCACTCTCCTTTATTTTTCGAATGCTTTGACTGCTTGCTTTCTTCATATAATAGTTGTTTGAGCTATGAGAGGATTAGGAATACAGACTCAAGCCAAACTTTTGCTTTTAATTTTTTCAAACTTTTCTTGGTATTTATCAATAAGCCTCCTCAACGCTGTCCTCCAATCGAACGCCTTAGCTCGTCTATCTTCAAGAGTACAAGGATTTTCGGCCACATCAGCATTCTGCAACATTCGCCGTGACGATGATGGGCGATGAATGCGAGGAAAACGAATCGAATGCAAAAAGTGCTAAAACCCCCTAAAGTATTCGTGATGACGGATCATGCAAACGTACATAAGTGTGAAAAAAATACAACCACAATGATGCTGAGATATTTGCAAAACTCCAGACCACAAGTATCTGCGGTGGGGAACGAACGCGCTATCCAGGTGCTAACGCGTTCACGTTAAAAAAAATACTGACTGAGATATAAAATATAAAGGAAAGTTCGCTCGGCTTTGATCAATCCCTTCCAGATGTGACGTGCATTCAACTCTATCCGTAGCATCGTAGATTTGAACGAATTCGTATGTCCACTAGGTGCAGTAGCTTCTGGTGGCCTAGCGATTTATGACACCGATGCTTTTATCCTCCCAGATAAGCCCTATACCCGTTGACCAACTCCAGAGAAATGGGAGGCATGGTTAGTCTGGGTAGCAACGTCGAAACATCGGCCACGTGTTTGTGACGTAACGCTATAACCATTGCACTTCATGTGAGATTGAATTATATCTTTCTACATTATATTTCGCTCTACCATCTGTAACTGCTGCATGTGCCAACCGTCAACTAACTCGAGTGAACATCAATAAAGTTCTCATTCTTCCCTTTCTCGTTTTAAACTGCCTGACGAATTCCTGTCCCTTCCGTTTTGGTGGACATGGACAGCATAACACTTTTCGTAAGAGGCCTCTTGTTTCTCTTTTGTTTTTGACAATAAGATAGTAATGAGTTGTTCCCCATGCTTACCTATGAGGTATGGGCGTATTCTTAAGTTTCCTCTTCTAGAGTACTTCATTTTCCGGCTCATTTATTGGAATCAGACACTCGAGCCACCTCCCATTTTCCAGAAGCTCGATTGCAGGTTGTCATCGAATCGACAGGATGTAACCATTATACACCCAAGCAAGCCCACGTAGCACAATTATAGTTGCATGTGCACGAAGACGATGCAATTTGTCGTTGTATAGTATGGGAGGATTGAACCCCCTTCTTCCATGAATTATCTGGCATTCGTCTTAAAGCAAGTACGTGATCGCTTTCACCCCCTTTTTAAGCTTTGTTCGTTATCTGGATACTAGGTACCACATAACCCCTGAACTTGCCGGTCTGCGCACTTAGAATCGATCACTCAAATCCGGAAGAGCCGTGCCACTCAATGCGATATTTATAATATTGAGTGAAACGAAAATTATGGGTTTAGCAGAGTAGACGATGTTAGCTTAATAGTACAGCGGAAAAAATTTGTAATCTGTGTAACTTAAGTGTACTGATGAAATTGGCTTGTTAACATCAATTCGCTTAAAATTCTTTCCTACCAGCTGTTATTAAGTCAAAATTTTTCACCGATTTCATAGAAGTCTTCTACGACTTTCTGAAAGGTACAAATATAATCACCGGTCTTTTAAGACAAAAACCAGCTCAGAGCTCAAATAATCGGACTCGGATAATTTGAGTTGGCATAATCGACGAAATTCAATATGTTGTTTACTTCAACCTCATTATCTAGGCGAATTCTAATTGAATGGTGTAGATAATTGAGCGTTAGTCGTAGTTCGAAATAACAAAGCTTTAGGCAGGATGAACTACGACTGTAGTAGAATATCCTAAAAGACTTTTTTAAAAACGACTTTCATTTAACCTCGGTATGACTATTCAACGTGTAACCCTTCACTGACAAGCTGAAACGAGGTTGACTAAAAAAAAATTTATTCGGATAACATCTCGGCGCCATCGACTTCTTCAGAGCCGGATTGATCCGAATCGACTGTCCACAGCTGTTCATGTGGGAAGAGTGATGCGATTCCATGTCGGAAGAAGGACTTAGAACAATTAACCCGGATCAATGTAGATTTGAAGCAGGCGAACGCATAGATGTTAGCCGAATAAAGTTGTTTCTTAATCAAGTTCGTGTTAGCTTATTAATGAAAGAATAATACGTATTCTAGAACAGTGTCTTTCCAAGATATTAATCCGATCCATCTGAGAGTTTTCCAGCGAAAAGTATTCTTGTCTTGTTCTACTCCATTTCTTCCGTCCACTTTTATTTCTTGAGGTACTGTCATCAGAAAACAGATTTAGGAGAAACTACCGACTAGTGGCTCGATGTGTCAAAGTGTTCCTAATAATGGTGGTATATGATGCCGCTTAGGCAAGAAAAATCCGCACTTGAGGTCAGTTTTGCCGTGATGTGTTGTTCCGAACGTGGACTTCGTTCACTTCATTCGATGTCATGGATCCTTGGTAACGTCGTCGTCGTTGTATAGATTAGGCCAAATCCGGTATTGGTTCTTCGATGACTGCCTTCTGCAATTCACGATGGTGTTTTTCCTCAGTGAACGACATGTGCAATGTGCACTCTGTGTTGGTTTTCTGATCGAGTTCCAATGCTTCACCACTAAATCATCAAACAAACATAGCATAGTCGTAAACAGTTATGCTTTTCGAATGAAGCCTTCAAATATTCTGCTATTATAAATGCCTGACTGAAGCATTTGTAGAAAAGCAACATTTTCATAACTTATTGGATTGGTATGGTGGACTACGTAAACTACCCATAGATGTGAAATTGCCTACACATTAACTTAATAGATCGACTTTTTATAAACCTCGGCACTAATAATTAATATATGTAGGTCTTATCTCAATGGTTCGGCTCAGCAGGGACAGTTTTCCGGTAATTAGAGCAGCTGACGAGTTGGGAACTCGACCCTCCTATAGAAGAGCTCTTACCTCATGCTTTAGGTAGACAGATGTTTTCTGAAATCTCCCTTCGATTTTAAATCTGTTTAAGATTTAACTTCATGGAAAATTCAAGGTGAACTTTTACTTTTAAAATTGCTAACGTAAATTCAACAGCCGCAAGCATCAACACATTTCCTGGGACGTCATCCTACACTCTTCTACTTCCCAAATGTTCAGTCGGTACAGTGTTCGAAATACGAACCTCGGCTAGGAATAGGGAAAAAACCGCTTTCCCCTTGCTCCAGAAAACCAGAATTTTGTCATTGTAGAATAAAAGAGGATATAAGTCAAAGCAAAAGTTTGAGAACTCGAAAAGCTCTTCTTTAGGCTAACAAGGTTCATTATGAGTTGAAACGTTTGTTTAAGACTGAAGGGGCCAACAGTTTCGGCTATGTGTGATTCTTTGCAATGAATATTTTCCGTTGTGTGCTAATAAACTACAGATTTTCCCACAGTACCATTTTATTAGCAGAAACCTGAGACTATTTTTTGAGATCATTTTTTTTAAAAATTTTATTACTGAAATGCCAAAATGCAATGTAAAGCTGGTATTCATCCCTTAGCAAGATCACTGAAGCTACCAACGAGTTTGCTATTTCCCTTCGGAACCTCAACTAAGAGAACGCAATCCCACGAATCACTTGCTATCCTGGAGACAAAATAAATAATGATTATTCGGCTAGTGGTGGCGAACATTAACGACTTGATGGCGCTCTGAAACGGATTTCTTGAAGAAAAAACGCTGCCGAACCAGCAGTTTACCAGTTAAGTAAAAAAAGTTCTTGAAGCTAAAACAACGCTTTCACTCGATTGTCCAGTCAACTATGAGTGATTCACCGGCTTTTTCTTAATCAGATTCCTACTCTCTGACTCCCTTGCCGTTCAGATTACCCAGATATTCAGGCAACTATGGGTGATTCACCGCCTCTTTATTAATCTGATTCCTACTCTCTGACCCCCTTTACCATTCAGAGAGTTCAACATTACCATTTTTTCGGAATGTAAGCTTTCACAAGTTTTCTGATTAAATGGTTGCTTCTTTCATGGTATTCTGGACCGCCATCTATTTATTGTCTCATTATCCCTTCTATAGAGATATATGTCCTCTACGAACTCTTTTTTTAAAGACATGTTCATTGAACCTGTGGGAAAATCTAGGAATTCTTCAGGATTATTCCGGTCTTAAAAAACTAGATAACATACTTTTAAAAACAGTCTTTCCTTCAATCTCGCTGTGGATAATCATTCGAAAGCTCTCTTGTGCTGAAAATTCGATTAGATGCAACTACCAAGACCTAGTAAGGACGATCGGCTGTGGACAATGGACTCGAATAAATCCTGCTCTGGAGCAGATGCAGGCGCCGAAACATTAGTTGAATAGAATTTTGTAACAAAATTGTATTTGCTGATCAGTGAAAGAAAATATTGGATAACAGCCCAGTGTTATTTTGTAGCAGCTTTAATAGATTGTTATTTATAAAGTACGCACGAAAAGAGTCTCACAGCTCAAGGTAGCACTTTTCGTTCTTGTTTGGTAATGGACTGATATGTAAGACAACTTGGAGCAACTTTGCGAAAACCAACTGCCTAGACAATCTCCATCAATCGTCTCAAAACTATACAATTACACTAAGTCACCCAAGGAAAGTAAGAGCACTTTCTCTTCTTTTTGCTGTTCACAGATTGCATTAACTCTCCATCTAAAAATATAGTTGGCATGAACCATCAGTGACAATTTCCGGAAGTTTTTAATCCTTCCTGGCAGCAGTTAATCTGGAAATGAGTAAATTCTTTCTCAGCATCCACTTTTCTCATCAACAACTATCTATCCTTTATTTGAAGGCGTGGTTTAACTAGCCACTGACTCCTCCCTTTTCTCCCTGTTCTTCCAACACATATTCAGAGCGTCATCGCTGTAACTTCGAAGCGCGTGTAGACCGTCCACAATAGTACTATTTCTTCGAGGGTCGACTTCCATCTGAACTTCTCACATTAATCGATGGCTTCACGGTTTTTGAATCTTCATTGAAAGAAGTTATAAGAAATTACCCATTTCGTCGAGGAAGTTAAAGCTAGTTTCCAAGGCTCACCACGGGAAAGTTTCATCTCCAGATCTCGCAGGTTACCATCACGACAGCCTCTTACCTCACGATCCTCGATATATTAAGCATCCATCTTTTTTCGCCTCCATTTAGTGTGGATTTTTACGTACGTGAGTAATTTCTCCCTCCTGGGCTTCTTCACCTATTTTTTAGTCTTTCGAAGAACCCTTTTCAACACTGACGAAAAAGTAAACTTTTTATTAAGAATCCACAAACAGATCAGTTCATTTCACGAACTATTTCGCTATCACCATCGTAGAAAATCCACGGACCAACTGTTCCGTGACCGAAAGTCCGATTCAGTAACCCCTCAGCAACAGCAGTGTCGTCGTCTTCGCCCCGGTTTCCGGTGGGAGACGGCGTTCCAGCCACCCATGAGTCACCTAGCAAAAAGCATTCTTCTCCGAAAAAACATCATCGTTGGTCGCTGTGGTGCTTTTTGCATTCGTCGTGCTCTAAGCAGCCCGACATTGCATTCTTATGAGCATGGAAGTCCGTACGGTGCTTTCGTTGCTTCGGCTCCATCAATTGAATTGGACCGCCCACAGCAGCCAGGCTTCTCTATGTCCACCGCCGGGGATCCGTCGAAAGCGATCCTTCTGAATCTGGATATCCCAGCCGTTTCTACACGACGTGAGTTCTTTCATTCAGTTGCTGTCGTTTTACGTATAGAATTTTATCGTTTAATCACTGCAAACAAAACAAACAATTTTACGAATTGTTTTCAATTTGGTGTAGAACTCGGGTCACATCATTACAATCGCACATCAACTGTTAAGGGAGCTCCTATACGAAGTTCTGAAGGTGGACATCCCACCGGACTATTTCTTAAAAGAATTTGTTGCTAAGGAACACACAAAAATTAGAAAAGAAACGAGTTGCTATAAAAACAATTTATTGTTCCGCAGAGCAAATTACGGAATAACGATTTGTTTTTATATTTGGTTCTATCTGGACGTTTAAGATGAAGTTCGTTTCCTTTCTTTCTGCAATTAAATAGTTAGTTTATTATTGCCGCTTTCTATGTTCTGGACCATTTGCTTCCTGCTAACCCTCTTCTGCCCATTCCTTGACTCTTCCATGGAAGAATTTCTTGAAAAAACATAATACATTTAAGATCCTTTCATCGAAATGTCCTGAACTCAAAAAAATCCATTCCTTGGTTTTTTTACTAGCAACAGTGATGCCTTGGCGTTTTCTTCTACACGTTTGTCATAGCTCCCTATACGTTTCCTTATCCTGGGGAAACCATTCGGAGCTTTCGGACCTATAACGCTAATGTTTTACGGGCTTGTTGTCTTGAAACTTCATCGTAAAAACCACTACGCATCATGGCTGTCAAGAGGAAAATACGATGAATTCTCAAGAGCATCAAAAATATGTCTCTAGCCTGGTTAAAAATAAAGAATAAAAAGCCGTCTGTTGTGTCATTGAGGTTTCCTGATGTCATTCTACTTGGATTCGTGCCATTTCATTCTCAATGGGAGTGGTTTTTTCTTGATCACTTCTCCTTAAAGGTTACTATAGGCTTAGAATCTGTCTTGTGCAGTAGCCTTAGAACGAGTATACCAACAGTTCTAACTGGTCTTTGACGCAATACAAAGAAATCATTCATTGATTCAATAAGGAATTTTACAATGTTAACTACGAAGTTTCTACTATTAACATCATCTATTCAACATTTGTTAAAGTATGTAAAGTAAAGTGTTAAAGTATGTCTCAATATTTTCACTTCCACTTGGCATGACTGGAGGCAACTGGTGGGAAAATTCCATGATTTTTCATTGCTTCATTTTGGCGTTTTTTACATCAACTTTTATTAATGTGTGCAATTTTTTTCCCTTTTCTTCCTAACTCGACCCTTTCATCACATCTACTTTGCAAATTCCAGCAGTTCATGCATTTGATTCGCCTTCCTAGCATTCATCATCACATAGGTCTTCAAACATTTTGCCTGTTGTTTCGGCTACTGTTGAAAGGATTTCGTTTTCTTTATGAATGCCGTAGAATGGTGGTCAAGTTGATTCCGCTCGCATTATTGAGGATAGCTGAGCTAAGGGGTTCCCACGTGGATTGGAAGAGGGCATTGGAAGTGGTTGAACCCTAAATCTTGTTTCTCGATGAACTGTATCACTAACCACTGCGCTACCCCAGCCTTGTGTAGGCACTGATTCTGGTATAAATGGTTTCTTCAGCCCCTATACCATTAAAAAGTAATCTTTTTTTTCCACTGTTAGGTACAACGCTCTACTTTTAAATAAGAGATAAACTGATTTCACTATAATACTATTTTGTGTAATTTCTATGGACTAACAACTATCGTTCCAAATAATGTAAGCTACGATAACGGCATTCTCTCGAATGATGGTATGGTTGATGGTGCAGACTAGTAGAAATGACTAGCACATTTTCGAATTCTTTCGCAGTTCTGTTCGTCGCCATGGTTTTGCCGAGAATAATCCCAATTAAGCACAGCCAGCTCTGAACGGACGAGAGTCGGCGGCAGTGTCTCTCAACGTCGTCCCGCTTCGGTCCGAAACACGAACCACAGAGGACGACTCGTCTAACATCTATAAAGGGTTCAACGTTGAGCAATTTCTCAGGGATCGCCCAATCACTCGTCAATCACTACCCTTCCAGGCTCTGAAGAAGGCGATACTGCCGAAACGTCAGCTACTGTTGTATTGTATTGTGTTTTTCTATGGAAGTAAATGTATGCTGTTTAACAACCTCCCGATTGCTGAACAAGAAAACGACGCATTCATATTCCAATGCCGAGGTTAATAGAAAGTCGATCCTGGGAAAAAAATAAGGTTTGACGAAAAAAACAACCAACGACACATTTGCCAATATTCGAATTGTTATACGAATTGAACACGGGAATGACGATATCGTCTTCGGTTATACTATTTGCGTTAGTTCGATAGCTTTCTTTGTCGTGGGTGATAAGTGAAAAACTATAGACGAAGATACGGAGATCAGTTTTTTAACAAGTAGTAAACTTCAATATTAATTTCGTTCTTATTATATTTATGCTTGATATTTGAATGGAAACGCCGGACTGCTCCTCAGCTTGGGAGACCCTGCCCAGGGAGATAAATCCTCCCGCTGTATATCGCAGTCCGACAACCAGGAACACCTCCCAGCCACGATGAGGCGGTAAACCATTGGGTGATATTATATCTATTACTAGTGTAAAATCATTATTATTATTACCATATTAAGAAATCGATAAGCTTCAACTATACTTATTGTGCTATGGCATACCCGTTTCTTGATGGAATTCTATAAATATAACTTCCTTGTTCAGCTTGAGATTTGCAGAATTTAGTTCTAAGCGTAAATTGCATAAAGATGCCCCTTGGTTCTACTTTGTGAGCAATTGTCATTTTTATACGACAGTTTGGCCTAAAGCTGATTAGTATTGCAACTAATTATCCAAAGTTTATAGTTGTGATTAGTCGGACGATTAACGTCGGCAGCAAAAACTGTAATACGTCGTGAGTCGCTCTCTTACCTTCAAGAAAATCTTCCTACCCTTACCTTTGGCAAACTCACCTTTCCACAGAAATTCCATCAGCACAACAAACTCTGGTGGTGAGAGGAGAAAAAATTACCAGACTCATTTGATCACCCGCGAGATTGTCACGGCTGATATACACGGGAATATTGCGTGCCGAAGAATACTTAGAGAACAGGATTCACTAGCAAAATAACGTATTTGTTTTTCTACGTTAATTTAGTGCTTATGCGCAAAAAATAAGCAGAATGACGATATTAGGGGAACGATTGTCCTGAAATCTGCCGTTCGGGAGCGGATAATTGGCTTAGCGCTTCCGTACCACTGGATTTCACCGAGAGCTGGTGTGAAGAAGAGACGCATGGGCGGTGGTAGATGAATATTTCGTTAAGATATGCTGAAACTAAGGATATTCATATTCGACGTGGATTCGTTTCAGTTGGCGTACTATTTTCGAAAATTCTGGAATTCGTATAGAGATATTAAAGACTAAAAGCATAAGAATTCTTGTCTGTGATTACATGATGTGATGAGATGGCAACGAAAGAAATGTTCTTCAACTAGCTACATTTTCGAAAGATAAGTGTTGCTTTCGTCTTTCGTTATCGGTTGTTGAGTTCTCTAAAGGAGTTGACGTTTATACCACTGAACTCCGATATGAATAGATTCCTAAGTGACTTGATGGACTGCTAATCAAGTGCGTAGAAGTAATGTTGAACGGCCGACTGTTTACTGAGCATTGTCAACATCTTTCTCCACTCAGAAATGCATAAACTTCTTCCTCGCCTTGGTGCTAACTGAAGAGTTGTAGAAGAAATTTCTCAAACTAGTTCCAGGACCGGCATCAATTCCATTTTCGTCGTTACCATCTCGCTGGAAACGCTAGTCATTGTGTGAAATCCTGTGGCAGAAATTTTTTATGTGGCGGAATTCAATTATATAATTATGTCATAATAATATAACTATAATTAGTATAAGGTATTATAATAGCTTTTATTGATTTAATTTCATTTATATGTATGCAGAATTTCATACCATACCCTTTAAAATGGGCGCATGTGGCGCAGTGTTTGGAGGCGCCTTGCAACACACAAGTGGAATCGATCCCTGTGCCCATGGCCCACCAAGCCTTCCATCCCTCCAGGGTCGACAAATTGGTACCAGACTTTCTGGAAGGATAGCAGCACTGGCTCGATACATCGGTAGGCCACCGCGAGTCATTGTAAAGGTTGGATATGCATTCAATCACCTCCAAACGCTGCTTAATGAAGTCGAATGGATGGCGCATCCCTCAGGGATTGAGCAACGCCAAGAGCTTTGTGCCTTTTTATCCCTTTACCCTTTCAAATATTTGGATTGCAAGTTTGTCTTGATGAGCACCATCACATATAGGGTGCTGAGAAAATGATCTATAAAAAATTGTTTTACATGAAAGATGTATTTAGGTGAGCACATTCTTCGTTTACGTTCTCCACCAGAAACCCTTTCAAAAAACGATTATTTAACATTGTATGGAGCAACGTGCTAGTG
Source organism: Angiostrongylus vasorum (assembly GCA_018806985.1). Classification (NCBI taxonomy): domain Eukaryota; kingdom Metazoa; phylum Nematoda; class Chromadorea; order Rhabditida; family Metastrongylidae; genus Angiostrongylus; species Angiostrongylus vasorum. Next base: position 332,601 of record JADANN010000336.1, read on the forward strand.
AAAAGTTTTTCCTGTAAAGCACCTTACGACAAGCTATGAACTGCAATTATTGAAAGGCCTTGATTTCAATGCCATCCTCAGAGCTAATAGAAATTTCCGCTATTACTAAAACATGTTAGTCAGAGAATATTGCTCTTGTAGACTGCAGGTGGTTACTTTGACGCAATTGTGGAAAAATCCATAGGTGAGAACTTCCCACACAAAGATCCACATCGAGGTACAGCAAGCATGACGTCTCGTTGAATCTTTTAGTGGGATTGAACTGCATTGTTCAGCAACAAAGGACAAGAATATCGATTTTTTTGTTGCCGTCTACTTACTAAATTCAAGTTAAACCACTTTTGAAAAAACCAATTCAAACGCGTGTCACCATCGCAAGAATCCTTCAACCACTGTAAAGCTCTCGGCGTTGATCAATCCCTGAGAGATGCGCCATGCATTCGACTTCACTAAGCATCGTTTGGAGGTGACTGAATGCATATCTGGCCTTTACAATGACTCGCGGTGGCGTACCGATGTATCGAGCCAGTGCTGCTATCCTCCCAGACAGGTCTGGCACCAATTTGTCGACACCGGAGAGATGGAAGGCTTGGTGAACCATGGGCGCTGGGACCGACTCCACGTGCGTGTCGCAGTGGCGCCTCCAACCACTTTTCTACAATTTTGCACTCACTAAATTACATTGTCCATTAAAAAAAAGAAGGTTATCGAGAAGAATCTCTGAGCTTCGCCTAATGTCTCTCATGAAGGGCTAATTAGTGCTAGAGGCCCGTTGTTATTGGGTTATGCCCTGTTTAAGTTTCCAGTTTCCAACTAAGCAGTGGGGCCTCTTAGAGTCTCCGTCTCCCTCGGGGTGCATTTCATCTCTTAAAATGCAAAAATGCTTGTAGAAGGAATCTGAATTAAATCGCTTTTCTTGAATGGTCGTGGGTTTTTAATGCGAAGAAAAAAAAACATGAAAAAAACACTGGAAGCAAGTAGTCGTGCTTTGTACCAGTAGATGCGTTTCCTTCGATTTTTCTTAAAGAATTTTTTGGGTTGTGGAGTTGTAGAGATAAGAGTACTACGTCTCATGAACCTCAGCTCCTAGACCGTAAATGCGTGCATGTGGTACAGTAGCAAGACGTGCCTTGCAATTCGCCGCAGTTACTCCTTGGTTCGAGCCCGCTTCCTGGGTTCACCAACACTTCCATCACTTCGCTGCTGGCAAATTGATGTCATACTTGTCTGGGAAGAGCACCACTAAGCTGACATATCGGCATGTCATCGCAAACCATTTTATAGGCCACCTCTGACGATCCTTGATAAAGGCAAATGCATAAGCATTCTTTAAGGATTAATAAACGTCGAAACCTTATCCTCTATCTTTTATTCTTGATTTTTTGGACGAATGGCGAACCTTTAAACGATTGATCAACATCAAACGTCTTATACATTTATGTCTTCATCCTTCCATCGTTTATCCAGGAATTATGGCTGCGTGTAGCACAGCGATAAGGGGGCACGCGATAAAAAAACACTGTATGGTCGCTCTAATCGCTAGTTTTGGTCTATGAAGCCATCCATCCTTGTTGGATTGACAAAGTGGTACTTGTTTGAGAGGACAAGAGCAAAGACACGATACATCATTAGGATCTTAGATGTCGTTTTACATTCGAAATCAGCATTCAGCCACGTCTAAGATGCTAAATGAGGTAGAATGCATGGGGTACCCTTAAGAGATTGATAAGCACCGAACGCTTTTAGGGCCTTCGTGTCATATCAAGCGCTACTTGTGATTTTCTAATTTAATAACCGTTTCAAAAACTGTTTAGTATTTTTGTGTGAAGAGTGATAAATCTTTCGTCTATATGTGAGCAGCTAACTCTGGCTCTCAGTGGAACGCACTTCACCAATGCATTGCGTGGGCTATCAAGTCCAATTACTAAAATCCAGTAACTGATAGTGCTTGGATAATGTCTTCACGAATCTTGTCTCTATATTCATTTACGGCAGTCTATATAACAAAAAGGTATTCCTTTCGTGCATCATGATGTAGAATTCGTTTCTGGGTTTTTCTAAGACAATCAAAGATGTTTTTGTCTAAGCATTCTAAAGAAGGCTACCATATGGGTGTCTTTTTTATCGCGAATTTACTCGACTTCGTCGAGGAGTCATTCACCTTCTCAGATGCGCTTTTTAGAACTGTCTATACGAAGGTGTGATTGTAGAGTTGTGAACCTTGCTATGTATCAGCAGCTTCGTTAGAGGACCAAAGACGTCTTATGCCGCAACCAGTGCAGTTTCTCAACCAAGACATTCACTGTATTGGTTATACAACACGGTTAATCAAAATGAGGTATCTCCAAAGTCGGATTCACATCGATCCATTTTCTATTGCAGAAGTGGTTTTCATAAACTGCGTTTTCTTTTTCATTCGTTTATAGCCTTATAATTTTTCCCTTCTTGTTGATCTTTGTGAACATCGTCCTTGTCTCACTAATGCCTACAGAAATGGGGGTCGTCAGAAAAACAAAGGTTTAGTAGGAGCTTTTTATCGGCATTTGCGATATTTATCCTCCTAATCTGCTAGACCGTCTATCCATTCCACTAAGCTGCTCTCGCTCGCTGTTTGAATAAGAATGTATGGAAGTGCATGCTAATCATTGCTATTATAATGGAAAAATAAAAATATGGAACTAGCACTAGCTGTCTTCTAGTCTCAGGCAACTGAGCACCTCCTATCACTGTATGAAATCGATTGAAGCCAGATGTTGCCCAAATATGGTAAACAATCCCAAACGTAGTTTTGAGTCGAAAATTTCAATTAGTTTAAGCTTGATAGCCTTAACATCTTGCCCCTGAAATAAACCCTCATCCTAGTTAAAACACTTGTGCTGATGATCTTCTCATGTGTACGTTTAAGTTGATTTTCACCGGATATTTATTTATTTAATAGGTTTGTTGTGACTCTTTTCTGATATTTTCATGTAGAATTCGTGATTTAACAAAAAAAACACTTTAACAGCGGGCATCTGGTCTTCCAAGAGAGCATATAGAAAACGTCATCAGAAATGAGCAACAATATCACGAAGCACTGAGATAGCTGAATCACAGATACACGTTACATGAATTCTATCGTTCTACGGGCGCGTGTAGCGCAGTGGTCCGAGGAGCCGTGGAACACACAGTTGGGATTGATCCCTTCGCCCATGGTCCACCAAGTCTTCCATCCCTCCGGGGGCGACAAATTGATACCAGAGTTGTCTGGGAGGATAGCAGCCCTAACTCGATATATCGGTAGGCCACCGCGAGTCATTTTAAAGGCCAGATATGCATTCAGTCACCTCCAAACGATGCTTAGTGAATTCGAATGCATGACGCATCCCTCAGGAGTTGATCAACGCCGAAAGCTTTATTCTTTTGCTATAGTTCACAAGTTTTACAGTTCCCTATATCTCCCAATAGTTTTTCTGTGTATCACCTTGGACAACTCCTACCAGCACTTTTCCTATAAGGCAGAAACAAAGATCCGTTTCCCAGGACTGACTTTCTATTAACCCCGGCATCGATCAACAATTCGCTGCTTTCTTGATGAGCACACACGAGGTTGTTCCTATACTCTTTGTTCACAGATGCTCATGTTGCAGCTGATTTCGCCTTCTTTAAAGCCTGGATAGGTCAAGTTGGCTGTACCGTAGTATGCCAAAAGCCTCCATGGCCTCAGGAGAAAATTCTCGAAAGCTAGATTTCAGTCGCATTCTAAACAAAGTGACGTCTTCCCACACTCACCGTTACCTATGAGTCTTTACTGAGTAATTCACTATTTTCATGATGAGAAAACTTTGCTCATTAAGAAAACAGTGAGTTCGCGATCAATGCCGAAGTTAGTGGAAAGCCGGTCGTGGGAATTACTTTTAACGAGTATTTGACGTGGAGAGCAAGCGCACAAAGTGCACATGGTTGAATAAGGTGCATCTCTTGCGTTAAAATGTGAGTCTCAGATGTTGTGTTAGGTCTGGCTTAATAATGAGCCATTCTTCCTTGTGGCTCATTTTTGGGTTCATGGAATTCTCGAAAATTCTTCGAGAGTTTTTTCGCCCCGAAGTTTTCTATTTCTGTGCGACGGTGATAATTTCAACTTCAATATCGTCTTCGTTATGTCTTTTTGTTCTATGTGCGCCCGTTGGAGTATTTGGTTTAACCGTAGGCTATTTTGTGTTTAGTGCCCCAAATTGTAATCAATTTGACCTTCTATGCCCTGAAGAAGGAGAAATCTGCCGAAGCACGAGCTTTTGTGAATGAAGAGTATAGTAACAACCTCGTATGTGCTTATTAAAAAAAACAACGGAAGACTAACTTGTTTCCTCGCTGGTTATTCGTTCAAAATAACTCCGTCTCGCCGATAAAGGATAACAAAGGATAAGCTCTCAGAGTTGATCAATCCCTGAGGGATGCGCCACGCATTCGACTTCATTAAGCATCGTTAGAGGTGATTGAGTGCATATCTGACCTTTACAAAGACTCGCAGTGACCGCCGATGTATCGAATCAGTGCTGCTATCCTCTCAGACCAATCTGGTACGAATCACCCGACCCCGGAGGGATGGAAGTCTTGGTGGGCCATGGGCGTTGGATCGATTCCACGTGTGTGTTGCAGAGCGGCCTCCAACCACTGCGCTACACGCGACGCTGTCTTTTCCATAAGCCAGTATAAATCGCATGTGACTTTTATCACTTGCAATTCCGTTTGTGACTCCAGCTGACAACGGAAACGTCGTCGTCGTCTCATGTTAGCATTGTAGGGTGACACACACTCGCTCGAAGGACATGAAACCTTATTTCACTTTCATGTCTGCTGAGACTAGCTAGATTGGCTGTAACTGGAGACGGTGTTCAACAGCATTCCTCTCACATGTTCTACTAGGCTACGAGTTAAATGCTTTCTATATTCATTCAGCGATAAGGACCTGCTAAATCCACTGTCGATTCTGCTTCCTTTTCTCTAATCTGATTTTATAACACCGTTGAATATTCCCATAATTGTGTTCCAATAGCCTTTTTCCCTAACTCGAGCGCAAGCTAAATAGAACTAATCCTGACGAGGAGTTCTATGGGTCAATAGTACGAATGAGCATCTTCTCATCAAATATTCGAACTCAAATGCTAATGAATGACGGCAATTGGATTAAGCATTCCTTAGGAAAATGATGTCTGTCTTATATCTCCCTTAACGGCTAACAGGCTTTCATTTTATTTACCTACTTGAATATTTGAACGGCCCGTCTTCAATGGTTGTGCGAACATCACCACAATTTCTATTTCTTCAGAGTTCTGCTGGTTTAGCCACTGTGGTTCCCTGAAGTCCCGAGGTCAGCCTAGCCAGTGTTTGCCCCAGGTCGTCACCAGCACAGGCAGCCGCACCCTTGTGGATCAGAGAGAGAGATTTGCCACCATGCGACTAGTTTGATACCATGGCGGTGGTCGATTTTGGTGTTGGTTTACTCGTAGCTGGGTTTCCTGATGGAAACGCCGCTCTGCTTCTCAGCTTGGAAGGCCTTGCTGTGGGGGATGAATCCCCCGCTGTGCATCGAAGCCTGACACCCAGGAACACCTCTCAGTTACGATGAGACGGTAAACCGTTGGGAGGCATGTTATTTAGTTTGTAGATTGTGTATTTAGCACTATTGCTGCAGTTGTTGACGACGTGAGTAGATTGTTGAGAACTGGCTCTAGCCGGGAGTTGAGAATCTGTCAAATTTAAGTCCTTTTTCGGATTCATCTCTTGGTATAGAAGTTTTGGAAATAATTCTAGATAAATTTACGTAGTGTCAGATATTCTAGAGATATTCCGACTCCCTTCTTTAGCAAGTATCCGTGCATGATTGCGTAATTTTTCGCAACGATTAACTTCCTATTCTTTTGCTGACTTAACCGGAGAACCTAGCTATCAACATAAACTGCTATTCAGCTGAAATGTAGTACAGCGTAATGCGTAAGTAGAGTAGTGGTAGAGGTACCCATCAATAGGCTAGCGCCTTTTGATCAATAGGCCGCTAGGATTCGATTCTGTACCGGTCCACCCAAGTCGTCCATCTGACCGGATTCTGTAAATAGGTGTGACCTTGGTGAGGAAAGCTACCTACGAATAATAAAGACTGGAAACTGTTTGTGCTGAAGAGCTGTGATAGCCCTGAAAAAATGGAATAAAATAACAACGGTTGGAGTAATTTTTTACAACGCACGAGATTGCCCTAAAGCACAGTGTTTCTCTTATGGAAGAAGAAGAATCCAGTGCATAACAGTGTTCTTTACAGTCTTTCTTAGCACTCTCATCCACTTGGTGTTTTCATAACAAAGAGCATAACTGAAGGTAAAGAAATAAGAGATGCGTACTATAAATGATTTCCGTGCTATTACCCCATTAGAACACATTCTCTTTGACGTAACTTGCTCGGTTTTTCGACATTCCACTGATGATCATGGCTCATAGGCACGCACACATCATGGCCCCTGTTGACATGTTTGTTTATTATTTTTCACACTGTTAGCGCAGACTGACAAATGGTGATTGGATTGGTAACCCACTTGTTCTACCGATAGCTCCTAAGCGGTAGCGCATCATTGGCATGGGCGTAAAATATTATTATTTGATTATTTCTAGTAACGACTTTCATTTTGTTTTTTACGAGATAATAAATAACTCTCTTTTTTCTCATATGCACTTTTTTCTTAGGCTACTTTCGGTATTTCCCGCGTCAATTTGTCTCTGCCATTTGTTTCAGTGTGTCAATTTTTTGAATATTCTTCTGCAGATGAAATAAATTGGAGCTTTTTAAATTTAAAATTCAACCGTATAAATCAACCGTCAATATATTTCCTCTCAGATGGGATTGTTTCAAGGTATCGAGCCTCAATCTGGAATGGGAAGCCTGTTTTTCAGAGATTGATGTCTCGACATACGTGATAGGATTCTGGCTTCATCGAGAATTTCCTATGTTCATTAGGCTATTTGTGTGAGTGTACGCGGGCGCCACTGGTCGACAGCGAAAGTCGATGCACTCTTCTAAATTTCAGGGCTGAAGAGGATCGTTTCCGAAGAATTTCTGGATTTCCATGATGAGTTCTATCAGTTATAATGGAATTCTACACATAATTTCTGTCTATTAATGGCTTCACGAGTGAAGTTGCGATTTATTCATGTAAAAGAGAAATGAGCTAAATTTTCGGAAACTCCTAGTTTCTGTCTTGAATTTTCCAGTGCTCATTGCCAAGAATCGAATGTTCAGTTGAGAAACTATTTCTAAACAATCACAACGATGCTGAGATATTCGCAAAACTTGGATCCAGGGTCAGATCAAACCACGATGACCCTGGATACGATGGCAGCGTCAGTGTCAGCGTTAGGTAGAAAAACTAACAGAGAAACGCAAAGCAAGAGCCTCAGTGGCGCAGTGTGTAATGCGCGAGACCCCAGAAAGGGTAATCGTCGTTTGATCTGGCCTGTGGTCCAAGTTTTGGGAATATGTCATCGGCGTTGTGTTTGTATTTCACGTTACACCCTGCCATGAAAAATCATAGTAGGCAGCAAATAAAAGGTTGACACCGTTGTTTCGAAACACTTCTGTTTTACCAACACTGTTTTCTATTAGGCCTTTATTAGAGGACAGTGAGTAGAGGCTTCTTTGCCTCGCCTTATTGTTCACCGGTGTTAGTTCCATTCTTTTTTTCTTTAAACCTTTATTTACTATGCGAAATGCCTACTCATGAGGGCGCATGTAGTTCTCTGTTCACTTAAAATCGTTAAGATAATGCCATTAAGCTAGTGGATCCATCTAAGCTTGGACATAAAATATACCTGCACTATTAAAAAATAACGACTTTTATCTCGATGAATTAAGAAGACGGTATAAAACTGTTTATCAACCTCGTGTAAGCTCACAAAGAAAGGATACATATTGATTAGTGATGCCGACGTTAGAGGAAAGTCGGTTTTTGAAAGAAGAAGGCAGCTGTGACGCAATGTAAATTTGATAAAGTTTCAGGCTGTATCACATCATTTTAAGAGGCTTGGGTATAAATTAAGAACAAACAACTTAGGAAAAGCCACAAATCCTGATGCAATGATCTCATGCCATTAGCTATAATGATTTTGCAAATCCGATCTAGCAATGCATTTGATGAAGTGTTCTTACACTTTTTTTCTCCCGTGACGTTTTACATCGATGAGCAAGGCTTTCAGAATAGTGTGATCTAGCCGAGAATTCCATCTTAATGAACTTTTTATACCTGAGTCAAAAAGAAGTAGAATAGCCCTAATGATATCACTTTTTATTTATTCAGTAGTTTTCGCTAGTAAGCAATTGTTCGTTGACGATTTCGCTCTTCATTTTGTGGCAGATGTGCTTCCTGGTGTCGAACTGCAGTGTTCCGCATGGCTTCATATTCTAACAGAGTTCTGAGACACTGAGATGAATTCCTAAAATTCTATCTATAAACTCAACAAAATGGAAATCTATTCCAAAAAAACGTTGTCGTTTCTGGTGGATATCCAATAGCGTGTGGCAAACTTTTTTTTACAATCCGGAAATGACGACGAATTCTCCTTAGTGAGGAAATGAGAGTGACCTAGCACGGCTAACTCCAAAGTCCAGAAAAAGTCTTGTTCAAGCGAGAAGCTGGTACTAAAGAGCAATCTGTCCCTAATACCACTGTTAGTTAAGACTAGATATCCAAATCGGTTACTTGTTTATACTTTTAAGGCAACAAGTTAGTGTTCAGTCGTGGTTCTGTCAACAGAACTGCACTCAGGCAACAACGAGTTTTACTGTGACTAATATGGATTTTGTCGTCAGTCCTCTCGCAGCGTCTCTTCCATGGCGATACAAATCCATTATTATGCATTGCCTGAACGCATGACCAGAAAACAAATGGACTCGTGAAAGACTGTTGTGGTCGTATTGTAGTTGCAATCGTAATTTGTGCAGTAGATCCGCGCTCTTAAGTAGTGCACTAACCAATTTTGTTATAATTCTTGTTTTTCTGCAACGCTATGGTGCTTTGCAGACATCATTGTCCTATTTATACAATTTCCTAAACTCATCAGTCTCTCGGAGAAAACGACCACAAATCCCATTCCTTCAGGTCTAAAAAAAATCGATGAGTGCATCAACAATAGGTGGAAGAGTGCTCTACAACAATGTATTCTCCAACAGCTCATGTCTAGGTTTTTTCGTTGAGAACATCTATATGTCTTGCCTCAACGACTTTATTAACATAGTTCTGTCATAAATTACATATTGAGGTGCTCGTTGGGTGGTGGATTTATGGATTCCATGCATGCGTAATAAATTCAAATGCGATGAATGTTTCGCCGGAAAAAAAAACATCCGAAAACCAATGGGTGACCTTTTCTGAGCCGAAAACATCTTCATGGTATGTGTTTTATAAAAGAGCATCGCCGGATGGATGTGGCTCATTCGAGAGAGATGCTCCACTGAGGAAGATCCTGCCCGATACACGACGAAGATGCCACCTCGAGAACACGAGCAACTGTGGACCATCGATTCAGATCATTGGCTTTGATGAAGACGAGACCGTCGAAGCGTCAGTGGAATAAACATCTGTATCAACCTCGTGTAAGCTCAACGTTATAAATCGATGGATGTTGATTAATCTAATACCGAGGTTAAATGACGGTCGGTTTCAAAATTTGCATAGTAGTTACGGGAGCCATACTTCCTGAGAGCTACCACTTGAAACCTCGTAAAATCACGTACTCTTGATGGGCAATGCTTTAAGGGAAGACTGTCCTAGAGATCCAGCACGCAATCAGTTTGGTTAGAAATCGTAGAGGTGTCTGATTTTGCTTATCCATTGTCTTTTAAGGATCTATAGATTTATCCCTCTTAACGGTTTGGCGTCTCATCGTGGCTGGGAGGTGTTCCTAAGTGTCGAGCTGCAATGTACATCGGGGTGATCATCCGCCTGGCAGGGTTTCCCAAGCTGAGAAGGAGTCCGGCGTTTCTATCAGGGAACCCAGCTAAGAGTCAACAGTGCCAGGATCCCTCATCGTCCTGGTATCAAACTAATTGCGTGGCGGCGAATATCTCTCTGATCCACTACAGCGGCGATTGCCTGTGGTGGTGACGACCTTGGGCATACTCTGCCCTCCTAGGTGACCTCAAGACTCCTGTGAACCAGAGTGGGTAAACCATCAAAAGTCCGAAAAATAGGAGATCATGCTGAGACTCGTACAACCAGTGAGGACAGGCCATACAAGTACCCAAGTATGTAAGCATAGATGTGTCACCTTAAAATTCCTATTTCCCCAAACTAGTCTGGTAGAAAAGCAATGACCGCAGGTGATTAAGTTTTGATTGGCTCAGATGCTGGGCCAAATCAAGGGGCTATATGCACCGTGAGGGCAATTTTGACCACTGCGTAGTACATGTACTAACCTTTAAGGCTTGATACTTTATGACGAGCTTGAGATATCATAGACTTATGGTTTTCCCTAAGCACCTAGCGGATATGAAAAACAGAATGAAGATTGAGTATTCAAACTTCGACAGAACGATTGGAATTTACCCAATCTGAACTAGAATGAGACTTCGTCACCCTTTCGGTACTCCTACAGAGACCATTTTCGCCGATTAATGCATTCCGTGTGCAACTACGGGCGGGCTTTTTTTGGTAAATGAAATACTTAACCGCTTCATCATCACGCCTAGTTTGAGTGGCGGTCGCTTGAGTTGATGATTCGCCCATCGGCGGTTGATCGCCCAACACTTTATCACGCGGTTGGCGTTGAGAAGTCCATCCAACCTAAAAAAGGCTCCTTTGCAAATTATCACGTGTATGAATATTACAGATCACATCTCGCGTGTTGGATGAGCTGTCAACCGAATACAAAACAGTAGCACGAAAGCCCGTTGCAGAGAGAGAAATCTGAAAGCACATGCATTTTAATCAATGCATGCGTTATTTATGCATCAGTCATGGGGTATTAAGACTTCCAACCAAGAAACCATGATCTATTAACAATGAAACTTAATATCTTAGACGATATTTCTGCTGAGGAAATCCTTAAAAAATCAGTGACGACACAGTGATGGGATAACAATCTTCGAGAGCGAGAAGTAATGTACTGGTTGGGCAGGCCTCTTCCACACCCTACTTGCAGAAGTAGATTTTTAACTTAATTACTAAAGGAAGTAGTCATCTGCGGTTAAATAATCGACTAAAGTCACCGAAATCTGTTTCTGTTCGTCCATTCGTTACTTTATCGCTAAAGGTCGTTTTAAGACGAAAAGCAGTGGGATTGCTCGCTTCCTGCTGGATGTTAGCTGATGACGGAAGTGCACAAAAAGCCTCAATACTTTGTTAAGGGGCCCGAGCAAGGCCAGAAAACGATGGTGGTTCGTTTTTTTGACTAAGTACAACCGACCTCTTTCCTGAGCGTCACAGATCTCCGCAGGATTTGGGAGAATGCTCGATTGGTGACATGATAGTCTGCGAAGGTAAAGGAACAAGATTGATTTTCTTGAGGGTCTATTATACCTTGTCTACAGAGTTCATTCAACTGCATTGTTTTACTTACTTCAATTAGGCAGTCTTTTACATAGCGATATGTTACTACGAGAATATTAAATGCTTTACTGTTACGTTTGAAACTAACCCATTATAGGTCCCATTTGTAAGATTTCCAAGAAGAATCAGCTCGAAAAGCATGAATATCTCGTACCATGATTAAAAAAAGTGTCTGAAATCCTTGCTAACTGAGTAAAAAAGCAAAGGCGAGCTGAAGTTTTGTGGCTTCAGTGAATGAGAAGATTTCTTTCCACTAAGCAGCACAGTGCTGGCGGTTAGCTGTCTTGCCAGTAAAAAAAAGAATCCATGCCGTTCCAAGGATTTCATTAGATCTCAACAGAATGACGTTATGTTTTTTAAGAAGTGCTAGTTGCTTTAAAAGAACGTGTAAAATGGCATTCCATTTTCGTCATGTACATATTTAATTTGCGCTCACCTAGTGGTAAAAAACATTAATTCAGCTTGAAGACTGACTCTAGGATGGAAAGGAATTGGAAGTGGGATTAGAACCAGTATTTTCTTCACCTTAAAGGATTCTCATACAACCACCGAGAACTCGGAAATATGCTGGACATCTGACCGTCCTTATCTTCCAGTGTACTCGATATGTAATAGCTTCGAATAAGCCACGATTTAAGCAGTATGAATCATCAGAACGCAATTTCCAGTCATGGCCCAAATAAGTGCAAATGCCGACATTTTTTGTGTTGGGTGGCAGATTATTCGCTTTGTTTTCTCCTTGCTGGTACTTCAGGTGGTAGATGAGCGTAATTTTTTCCACCTTGCAATCTCGGGAGAGCCGCAGTACAAGTTCTTAAGTCTTCAGGTCAGAAAGAAGTCACACATTGTGAATCAAAACCAGGTTTGCTTAAATGCAACATAGCCTTTCGAAGGGTAGCAGCGATTCTTCTTAAAGATTATTCGAACTACCAGTTGAAGTCATTTTCAGCACACATACGCGGTGAGAGTAGGGTTCCTGGTTGAATGAATTAACTACTTCGATTGCATTACTACATATTTTCTACATTTTTTAGGATGGAAGAAATTTCTTGATGAAAACATGTTAGTCGCAACAAATGATGCCATTATAACGTTTCTCGTCGTTCTTTATGAACTTCTGCTGTATCTGATTGATTGAAAGCTCTACCGTTTATCAGCTCCAGCAGATGATCTATAAAAGTTCGGTCAAAGACCAACTAAAACAACAGAATTCGTAAACCATGAGCCACTGATGACGTTGAGTAGAAATCCCTTAAACACCTTCCGTCGCGTAGCTTTTGTCGCCAACCCGCCCTTTGCCCAATTGTCCTCAACCAACGCGTCATAGGAACAATAACTAATTGCTACTCACTGACAGATTAAGCTGACTAGTACCAATGAGGCGCGTTACAATATCAGCTGGAGGACTTTACCAGCAAGAGCCTTATCATCGCCTCCTTCACGCTAAGATTCGATTCAGCAGTAAGTTGGAAAAGAATTCGTGTCATCGACCAAGAAGAGAGAGTCCAGCTGCACATGACGAGAACATTCTGAAAGAAATCCTATCCAAACGCGACTGACTGACTAAGGAAGACACGACCGAAGACTACGAGCTCCTTATTGAAAGAGTTAGAATTTGTATCAAATTTGGCTCTGTTCCTCAAAGAAGAAGACCTGATAGCACCTCCACTACCACTACCGAGTTTGTTCCAGAAGATAAGGAAACTGAAGCTCAATCTTATTTGAACACGCTTAACACGGCTAGTAATAAATGCCAGCTGCAGGAAAGCTTTGCAGGAAGACACATCGGTACAGAAAGAACAAAGCACTGGAACGACAACAAAGAACCAGTCTGAAGAAACGTTGTCGGGATTTTGTAAGTGTAATGGCTCGCAATCAGTCCTGGTACCGAAGACGGAATCGCCAACGCTTCCTACCATGATATGGAAATATTAACACCAATCTTTTTCGTTCCACAGTCCCCGTCGTGGACCCTGAAATCCCCGATGAAGAAAAAGCCACCAGAAATTTCTTTCATTGAGGGTCGAGTTGCGATAAACGGATAAAGGATAAAGCTCTCGGCTTTGATCAATCCCTGAGGGATGCGCCATGCATTCGACTTCATTAAGTATCGTTGGAGGTGATTGAATGCATATCTGGCCTTTACAATGACTCGCGGAGACCTACCGATGTATCGAGCCAATGCTGTCATTCTTCCAGACAAGTCTGGTAACAATTTACCGACCGCAGAGGGATGGAAAGCTTGGTGAGCCATGGGCGCCGGGATCGACTCCACGTGTGTGTCGCAGTGGCGCCTCCAATCACTGCGCCACACGCGCCCCCTCGAGTTGCGATACAATTCACAAAAAAAGAAAAGCACAGCTCCAGGACCCAACAAACATCACTTACAACTAGAAGCGGCAATCTACAAGCAATTTTTGTAACTCCTACGAAATCCTATCTTCAAAAGGAAAAAATCGCAGACCACTGAAGCACGTGGCGCACGATTATCCTACCTAAGAAAGGTTACAGAGGGAATCTTCGTGACTGTTATCCGATATGCTTGTTGAGTGCACTCTACAAGCTCTTCACGAAGATTCTCATATTTCGCATATCAAGGACACCGGAAAAGACACAACTATTTGAGTGAGCAGGACATCAACGGGGATCTTGCTGCATGGAACACATCCACATAGTGTGAAGGATCACAAACGTTTGTCGGAAATACCACCTGCCCCTAGTGATAACTTTTTGTCGACTGTGAAAAAACGTTTAACAACGTCGAAACAAATGCATTCCTACTAGCACGCATCGACGAAAGAGTGAACACGTCCTACATAAGAGCTCTACCTGACTGTTATCGGAACTACACCACGAAAATGAAGCTTTTCTCATCGACTGCTTACCGTACTCGCAGGAAAACGGGTTCGACAAGGCGAAATAATATCGCTAAAGCTGTTTACTGCCTCAATGCGTTGGATTACGTATAGTGCCTCGATTGGAATGAGAAGGGAATTACGTATTGATTGAAAACTCCCATCGAATCTTCGTTTCGCCGTTGATAAAAGCTCTAAAACTCTCGGCATTGATCAGAACTCAAGGGATGAGCCATGCACTCGACTTCATTAAGCATCGTTGGCAAACATTTTTCGTTAACCATGGAAGCGATGATTGAATCGAATGCATATCTGGCCTTTACAATGACTCCTAGTGGTATAACGATGTATCAAGCCAGTGCTACTATCCTCCCAAATAAGTATGGTACCAATTCGCTGACCTCGGAGAGATGGAAGGCTTGGTGGGCCTGGGGGGCGAAGATTGATCCAGTGTGTATTGCAGAGCGCCTCCGACCACTGCGCTACACGCGCCTTTTCGTGAGTGATATTGTCATCTATTCGAGATGTACCAGTGGCGCAGAGACGGTGCTAAATGAGCTCAAAGAAATGGGGTAAAATGTTGGGCTACGGGTAAATCGGAGGAAGATCCAGTTAATGAAAAAGCCAATGGTGCGAAGGCGAACACATCAAACTGAGTGGTTCTCTGATCCCCACCACCCGTGTGCGTCTTGGGCGTTCAATGAACATGGATAACAACATGTAAGAGGAATTAGACATAAGAAGCAAAGAAGGTTGAACCGCACTACGGCCTCTCAGACAAGCCACCGACCAATTAAAGGTCCCGAAAATCCGTGCTCACATTTTGGATCCGATGGTCCTCCCAGCCCTCTGTTATGAAGAGGAGAATAGGTCCGTGGTTCAACCACGTCAAAAAAAAACTGCACGTACTCACAAAGCGCTTGGACGATGTATTATGAAACACAAGCGGGGCACACAACACGTACTGGAAATACGAAACTTTGGTCTTGGAAATCTATTTCATTTTCAAGACCCAGGACAACACATGTTGATGGCTAAGCATGGACGGGCCTGTCACATGATGAGAAAAAACAAACGATAGATGGACGAAAAGAACTGTGGTGGACTGCACGAGTATGCAGGCGTCCCCCAGGACGACAATGTACGCGTTGCGCTGACGTTTTCGCAACTAAAATCGGTCATCTATACTCAGAGCTCCGGTTGTTTTACAGATTACGGATTTTACTCGCCTTCGAATCAAACCACAACCCTGGGTGACTACTACGAGGCAAAGAAACGAATGGAAAATGAGCTAATTGCTCACAACTCGTGAAGGCGGGCCGTCCAAGCAAGTAAGTGAGAAAGTTTATGACCCTCTCGTAGAACCCTGCTTATACATCTAAAACTCCTAATTTTTCATGTGTTAGCTGTAAATTAAAACTTTTCAGACACAACTTTGCTTGGAGCACCTTTCGTACAGTCATCTTAATAATGGAGTCCTGCCAATCAAACGTTCGTTGACATGATAAAGCAGACTAATCACTTTCTAACCAAACATAATGCGTGTCACTTTCATCACTTCCTTACTTTCAATCTTCACTGTAGATTTGTGTGAAGAGGAGGCATGAAAAGAGCACCCACGACATATGGAAAGATGACATATGAAAAGCCAGCAGGGATTTGAAAGCCGTAGAAAGAAGTTTGAATCCTTTCTCATTTTCAGTAGTGAGAAACTATCGATCATGAAAAAAAAATTAAAAAATAAATTGCATGAGGATGGCCGAAATAACACGACCAAGACATGATAGGATGAGTGGATCTTCGAGAACCATACTGTATGTTATAACCTCCAGATTTATCATCCACTTTTGGATTTATATCAGTCACAATCATACTGAAATCTCGTGAGGAATTTTATTCTCTGCATATCATGGATTCTTAGCTATTCATTTTTTGTTAACTTCTCATTTTACTGCCAATTATTTTTTTTTCATGGCAAGGTACTACGTGAAATACAATCGTAATGGTGCTGAGGTATTTGCAAAACTTGGACCCGGAGCTCATGGTGCACTATTGAGGCTCTTACATTGCCTTTCTTTCAACCAATTTTCACCCTAACGCTGTCATTAACATTTATCCATCAACGGGAATAATCTGAGCCATAGCTGTGCTTGTATTCCTTTTCCTTATATTTGAGATTATTTACGGATTACGAGCGTTGTAGATGGAATTTTACGTGGACATAACAAAAAAAAACCACTTCAACGAAGCTGAGATATTTGCAAAACTCTTGACCGCAAGTGCCTATGGTGGGGAACGAACGCGCTATTGTCCTTTCCGGCGAGTAACGCGTTCACCACCACACCATGCGGGTCCTTCGTTTCGCCTGTCTCTCAGCTAGTTCTATCGATCTTTTTATCGAACTGGGTTTAATGCCGATTTGGGCTCCCCAGATCAATCCCGTTGACAGGTGATTGCTGGTGGCAAAAAGATCGATAGAACTAGCTGAGAGACAGGCGAAACGAAGGACCCGCATGGTGTGGTGGTGAACGCGTTACTCCCCGGAAAAGACAATAGCGCGTTCGTTCCCCACCATAGGCACCTGCAGTCCAGACTTTTGCAAATATGTCAGCTTCGTTGAAGTTATATTTCGCAATATACCCTGCCATCAAAAATAGTAGGCAGTAAGTAAAAAAGGTTAAAAAAACACTATTTAGTAAGGTTTTGTCACTATCAATAAATGGTTACTTACTTGCTCGGATACTCGGATGGCCCGTCCTCACTGGTTGTGCAGGCCCCAGCAAAATTTCCATTTTTCAAAGTCTTGCTGGTTTAGCCATTGTAGTTCCTTGGAGTCCCGAAGTCAACCTAGCCAAGGTCTGCTCCATGTCGTCACCAACAAAGACAGTTGTCGCCGTTGTGGATCAGAGATTTGCCACTATGACAACTAGTTTGATGCTAGGACGGTGGTGGATCCTGGTATTGGTTTACTCACAGCTGGGCTTCCTAATGGAAACATCGGACTCCTCAATTTGAGGGCCCTTGCCAGGGGTTGAATCCCCACGGTGTACATCGCAGCCCGACATCCAGGAACACCCCTAGCCACGATGAGCTACTAAACCGTTGAGAGAAAGAAGTGGTTACAGTCCTCACAACTGAAGTTCATAGACGTTCTTAATCGTCATGAACGAATAGAAATTAAAAACCACACTAACCGATATCCATATTAACGAATTCATTATTAACAGTTTAATGACGTATTTTAACCTACAAGATTGAATCTAGGTAATCCACCTCAATGGAGCTACCGTCTTGTTAAAGATTCGGTTAAAAATAAAGATGGAAAATAATTGGAAATGCTTCTAGTTGTTTTGAAAGCATCTATGAAGCTTTTAGTGAACCTTACGTATTGCTGCAGTATATATCCAACGCCTTTAACCTGTAGTAGACAATAAGGATTGATTTCAGTTCATGGGAAACTAATTTAGCCGTTCTACTTTAACAAGCGATTTCCAGTTTGTAGTGAATCTTACTAACAAGATTTTCGGGACGAAACTGGTTTTTCGACAACTGACAACAATTTCTTGACAATAGAGTATCTTCGGTGTTTAGAAACTTATAGATTCATAAAGCAGACATTGTTCTATGGATGTCATTTTCTTTAGATCATGGAACATGCCTCTCCATTTTCCCTCTGGTCGTGGGCAGTTTGATGATCGATGCGAGGGTTTTGTCTATCGGGCCACGATGGCCTCCTCCAGTCGCAATGCTTCCGTTTGAATATTCCAGAGCCTTAACATCGTTTTCAGCTTTTTTTCGAAACTTTTGATTCTAAGCGCAGTCGTACTTTAAAGAAGTGTTTCACAAAAATCATCTGCAACTTTCGTTTTGCGTATGTCCCTTCTGTAAATTCCCTCTGATCCACAAAGGCGGTGACTGCGTGTTGTGGTGACGACCTCGGACAGACTTTGACCTGGTTGCCTTCAGGACTCCAGCGAAGCACTGGGGACAAAACCAGCAAATCTCCGGAGAATGGAAATTATGCTGGGGATCCACACAACTAGTGAGGACGGCCCGTCCAAGTATCCAGATATCCTTCTGTAAATTTCTCAAGTACTGATCTACTCATATGTTCTAGTTATCGTAGGACTATGTTCTAACAATTATCTTCGTGAAGTCTCGAAATAATCTTAATAAAAGGTTCTTTCTTAAAGTTTAAACTAGCCGTTTTTTTTTCCTTTGCAAATTGCACCTGTTCAGCGACTTGTATTCAATTTAATTTTATGTATTTAAATATCAAATGAGAAAAATAGACAGAAAAGAGGACCACTTGTAAGATTTGCTGTTCAGTATATATTTTGATCCATTAGAAGCTAAAGGACTACTTTGCGCTGTCTTCCGAAGAATTGAGTTTATCGGAGCGAATTAGACAGCAGCTAACCTCCTTCACGACATTCTGGAGCACTATGAGCTGAGTAAGCGCTTGAGTTACTGAAACCATTAACGTCCTGAGGACAGGATTGGTAGATTGGGGATAACTAGTCTGTGATCTTCTTCAAAAATTGTTTTTGTTGCGGAAAAAACTTGACGTGAGTATGAAATGGAGGCAGACAGGACAGTTTGTTTTCTTCTACGTCGTTTCTCTACCAAAAGTTTCATTTGGGGTAGGAGCGGCCATGAGCATTTAAATCTTTACATCGCATTTGTTTTGAGCCCCCATAAAGTCTCTCGTCTGGCAACATTTTGGAAACAAAGTCAAACTCTGTGGTTTTTTGAATCAATAACTCCTTGAGATGTGAGAAGGGCCTGGTGTTTAGATAGGGGTGTAAAATTTTATCAAAGGCTTTATTCAACTCGCTCGAAAGCTTTAAAATTTGTTTCCATCACTTTTGCTTTGAAAGGGAGTCAATTCCCTGGTGGCATAACCAGAATTCTCAATTTTGTTTTCATTTATTTGGATCAGCTCTCTTAAAACGGCATCGGAGGAGCCACACTTCTCGTCATTTCCTCAGTTACCATGATGCCTCGTCTCCATAGGGAATGCCTTGAGACAAACGTTGTTTTCTGGATTAATTCTTAACGAACTCCCACTCTTTTTTCCATCCTTGGATTCAACAATGCCACTTACGTTTAATGAATTCACCTCAATTTTTCTACCCTTTTTTTGAAATATTCTTCCATTTCGTTGTTTCCATTATTCGAATAGGTTCTTTCTGCTGATGAGTGGACTCTTGTTCTCCGGTTCCGTTAGTACTCATTCTTTTTGAGCCTCTTTGAGTGCCAGGTCAAGATGGTTATGGAGCGGTAATAGCGTGTTTTTTGTGTCTTTGCACAGAGTTCTCCGTGTTCCTGAACGACTTATGAAGATAAGCAAAAGCCTTTATTACCAGGCAAGAGTACATCTTTTACAAACTAAAATACTACTACTGGCTATAACTGCAAGCTCCATATTTAGGACATGCATAGTGTAATAGTTAAAGGCGTCCTGTTACACACACATAGTCATTTGTTGGATTCCGCTCCAGGGCCACTAATCCTTCCAACCCTCTGGGTTTGGCAACTTGATACCAAACTTTTCTGAATGAACAGCAGCATTGACTTGGTTGGGACATCACCAGGCCCCGCAAATCGTTGCGTAGGCTAAATATCCAATCATTTCATCTTATCAGTGCAACGAATTGATCAAATGCATGACACATCGCTCTGGGATTGATCGACGCTAAACGTTTTTTGCTCCGTACTATTATAACTTATGCTTAAGCTCTACTGTGTTTGTGAAAGTGTTTAACCGAGTATCTCAACTTGACCTTTCCTCTTTGGTCTTGAATAAAGCGAGGCAGCAGCCGAAACTTAAACCACTGTTCAGTAGAACTTAAATTAATAAGTTCGTTTCTGCTCATGAAGAAAAACTAATTATACATGCTAGTACTGGTTAATTTCGTCTTTTCTTCTCATATCGCTTTTGCCAGCAATTAGGAAATGTGAAGGGTTTCTTTTTATTCCCTGATATCCATTTTTTATGATTTGAGGAAATCTAGTAGAATCTTTGAAGCTGCGCAGAAAGTCCTTCTCCTGAAGAAGCTTTTTGAAGTCTTCAAGGCGTCGTGTAGATCTTTTCGGAGAAGGATATTTTAATACAAAATGGCTTTGGAATGTCTAAGACTGGTTAAGGGGATCAAGGAGCTGAGCATTTAATAATCACACTCATTGATGAGGACACTGTCGATCGATATGCATAAAAGGATTGCTGGAATGGGCGTTAAGAAAAATGTTCTGTGTTTTTTGAAGAATACTCAATGAAGACTACCTGAAGCAAAAAAACTTCTTAAGTCTTCTCTTGCTGAAACGAAACTAGTGCGTGAAATTCTCGTTCCAAGGCACTGAAAGCTGATAAGATTAAAATTCTATGAAAATAACTTGCTTCCTTTCGTTTTGAAGCTTCGCATTAGCAATGCTATTTCCTTAGGACGTTGATCCCTTAGAGTGCCAATAAACATTGCTAAAAGGACAGTTGGAGCTCCTCTTCATCGAAGTTTTCCCACCTTATTTATTGCCCTAATATGCTGGAATCGCTCGGCATTTACCAGTCCTCCGGATTTCGGCTGCGGTCATACGTCAGTCTTGAAGGCCGCGTCTCCTCCATTCAACGCTTTAGTGATGAGTGTCAGGTTCCATGCATGCACTGGAGCGAAAAACCTCCCTCTTTTCGACTTTTCGTCTTCACCCTTTAGTCCTGTCCTCATTTTCAAAGTGATTACAAAGAATTTATAAAGTTAGATAAGAGGAGCATTCTCCTTATGTGTAGAGAAATCGATTTCTTTTTTTTGCGCAACACTAGGCTTCGAGAAATTTCTCGAGCTTTTTTTTATCCGTGGATGAGTTATAGAAGAGGTTCCTTTTCTATCTGAAGTTCAAACAGGCCTTTTTTCTTTAAAATTTCAATTTAAATCACCATTAAGAATTTTGGTGCCTTATTTTTTTATTACCTGGTCTATTCGGTGCAATTTCCACTTACTGATCTTCTTTTCTTTGTAGTCATTGACTACTTATCAAGCAAGAGAACTATTTGAAAGACTAAGCGCTTTTCAAAAAATTTTTGAGTGTAGTTGTTACAATCTCACCCTTTTTATTTACTGCCTGTTCTTTTTTTTAATGGCACGGTATGTTGCGAAATATAACTTATATAATGCTGAGATATTTGCAAAACTCCGGACCGCAGGTGTCTGCGGTGGGGAACGAACGCGCTATTGTCCTTTCTGGGGAGTAACGCGTTCACCACTGCACCATTCGGGTCCCTTCGTTTCGCCTGTCTCTCAGCTACTCTTCTATCGATCAGTGCCGTCAGCAACCACCCGTCAACGGGACTGGTCTGGTGGACCCATATCGGCATTGAACACAGTAAATCTGAGGCTGTAGTTAAAATCACACTGTTTACTTTTTATTTTCTGCCTCTACAATTTTCACGTGGCGCCCCCAGATCAATCCCGTTGACGGGTGATTGTTGATGGCACTGAACGATAGAACTAGCTGAGAGACAGGCGAAACGAAGGACCCGCATGGTGTAGTGGTGAACGCGTTACTCCCCAGAAAGGACAATAGCGCGTTCGTTCCCCACCGCAGACACGTGCGATCCGGAGTTTTGTAAATATCTCAGCATCGTTGTGGTTGCATTTCGCATAATAATACCCTGCCGTGAAAACTGTAGAGACAGAAAATAAAAAAGTAAACACGATATTAAGATTTTCTACTCGATTTCATTTCCACTTCTCATATTTCAGTGGAATAGAAGTGTTCGCTGTCAGTCTCATAAGCCGTGAGCGCTTGACTTATCCTTGGCTTCATTTCTCAGCCGCAGGTGTTGGTAGTATTTTGCTTTGATTTTTTAATCCAAATCTTAGCACAGTGTTCTTTGGGCAAGCATAGATTTTAACTTTCGCTTTGTTTGGAACATTGTATCGTTTGGACAAATTGATATCCATTAAAGTTCTCTTAGTGACTAACACTCTTGTGCAGACATGGTAGGTTAACACGATCTTCGACTGGTTGACTGAATAACTGCGAAAAGTTTTATTAATATTTACATGCGTGTCTCCACCTATTGTACGAATCCAACACTTCTTTCATCCGGTTCGTTGTCTGGCATATGTCATTTATGAAAGGTCACCATTTTCTGCGGATTGCAGGTGGCTTTTTGAGTGCTTTGTCTTTCTCAAAAATGTCGTTGAAAACTATTTCAATCTTTCTGGAATTTTTTGGGTAATCCTACTAAAACGTTTCCTGAGTTTGGGCACAGGAAGTCAGTAGGCCTTGTGAATTACAAAGCCTTTTCCGGACAATTTGCTGGGTCCAGGTGGATGGTAGGCCTGTGACAGTGTTGAACTACAGAACGTAAAGGTATTATTGCACAGGATCTATAACCACTGCGTTTCCTGGTGCCTTCTATGAGAACTTATTGCTATCAAATACAGCAGTTCTTTGAAGTTTTCCTAGAACTGTTGTTTTTTTCTGAAACGTTAACCGTTTGCGGTAAAGGGAAAACAAAAGTATCTTTAAAAAAGAAAAAAAAGATTTGAAAAACCACAAAAATGACTAAAAGTAAGTAAGCCGTTTTCTGTTGCTCAGATAAGAAATTTCCCTCCGTTATTCCTCTTTGGAGAAAAGAAGTTTCCTTCTTCATATTTTGCTTTTAGCGATGTCGAACATTAGCTACTGTTGTGCTGACAAGTAATTTGCTCGGGACAAGGCTTTCTTTTCAATAAAGAATCCTATAGAGATGCACATTTTTCCTCCACATCAAACACTGTCTGTGTTTTTCTAGTGTCGTGTTCCAGTAGTAATTTTCTGGATGACACCACGCACCTGGCATTAGCCACCAGCTGGCACTATTTTTCGCCACTGATTCAGTGTCGTATTCAATTTTGATGAATTAGCGTAACGAAGCCAACTAAGCATAGCGCTAAATGGTTGGTCAACTGATATTTTAGCAAAGATTAACCTCTATCCCACGTTAGTTCTCCTACTTCTATTCCTATGGCTTTCTTTCACACCAGCATCACCCATTAGCCTATCAGCCTCTATCTTGAAATTTATTCCATTAATAAGTAATTTGCTATTTTCCTGGTAAGCACACACGAAGCTGTTATTACAAGTCGAATTTCGCTTTCTTCAGAGCCCTGAAAAGGTTAAATTAACCGCAACCTAATCAGTCAAATGCCTCCATAACCTCAACAGAGAAGCCGCGATACCTAGTTTTCAATCGCATGGGTTAATTAATAGAAAGTTGGGTTTTGCGAATTATTCTATTAATGTTAACCATTTATTTTCTGCCTAGCATAATTTTTCACGCCAGGCTGTGATGTGAATGACAACCACAACGATACTAAGAGATTCGCAAAACCTTCTTTCAAAGCCGATTTGTGCTCCCCAGATCAAACCAGGTGACGGGTGATTGCTGATGGCAGCGTTAGGTAGAAAATAGACGAGAGATACGCAGAGCATGATCCTCTGGGGCGCGGTGTGTAATGTGCGAGCCCCGGAAAGGGAGATCGTAGTTGGATCCGGCCCGGGGTCCTAGTTTGCGAATATCTCAGCATCGTTGTGATTATACTATTAATATTTTATGCGTATGAAAGTCGCATCAGACAAGAAACCCTTCCCTAACGTCTTATTTCTGTGATTGTTCTGGTGCATTGAAAGCCATTAAGTCGGCATGCATAGATCCGATTGTATTTTATATACATTTCTTAAGTTTGAGTTCTAAAGACAGTAGTTATGGGCCAGGAAAAGCTCAGTTAGTGGGGGTTTCAATTTTCAGGTTAATGTTTCCTGGAAATCTGCAGCTTGGTTGAAGTCGAGCATTTACTTGTCATCAATAAAAGTGAATAAATAGTATCTGGACTACCATATATTTCTATTATTGCTCTGCATGCTCAAAACACTACATCTGAAGAGTTTTTTTTCCTCGTGCACTTTCTACAGATTTCTTGACAATGAAATGAGCAGTACCAAAATCTATTCGCATGACGAATAAGGACTCTTGTTGTGGACATTCTTTCATAATTTCGCTCCATCATTCACGTCATACAAGATTTCTCAGTCTCGCCGGAAGCACTGAATAGATGGGGGGATTATAAATGCGTCGTTTTCTTGTTTACCAATCGCGGAGTTGTTATACAACATACATTTACTTCCGTACAAAAACACACAGTGCAACAGTAGCTGACGTCCCGGCAGTATCGCCTTCTTCAGGGCCTGGAAGGGTATACTGATATACAATTTACTAGTCGAAACGCTTCAGTAACACGTAGAAAAAAGACGAAAAATCCTTATGGCAATTACATGATCAACAGATTCTCGAAAAACACACCGCTTTTAACGTGACTTCCCTACGTGACTGTAGGGAACCCTACAATGAACAGCAGGGAGGAACGCCCAGTGGTCACGCGCGACCTGATCTCGTATCTTCGCATCAATTTTTGATGTGGGGTGGTGCAGTCATCAACCATTACCTGTATCACCTGTAGTCCCATTGATCATCGAGTGACTCGAGCGGGCACCACTAAATCTTCCATTTTTCCCCTGTTGCATGTAAGAGTAGCCCAGTGGGTTGTGCTCGCTCTAGGGACTCGTTGAGCATCATATCTTTCTTCTAAGCTTTTAGTGAAAAACTCTGACCATCGAGTCGGTGGTCTTCCTGCAGTGCGTTAAACATCCCGAGGAATCCAGTCACTAACGGCTCTTGTCCATCGGTTGTTGTTCATACGCATCACCACCTTATACGTCCAGCCCACCTTATCTTCGAATGTTTGGCGTACAGAACGACATCTTTGATTTTTGATCTTTGACGCAGGTCGGAGCTTCGGATTCCTTCCCTTGCTTGTTTCAAACGGGATACTCCTCACATCGTCCTTTCGACTGCGCGTTCAATAACGCTAAGTGATTTTTCATCCTGCTTAGCCAGCGGCCACGTTTCTGACGCATACGTTAGGGGCAGGAAGAACCGTTGAGTCGAAAAGGTGGGCGCGGAGTCGGGTGTTCTTTGTCTCTTCACTACATCCTCGATACTCTTGAAAGCTTCCCAAACCGCTCGTTTCCTTCTGCTCAGCTCTGGAGCTAAGTCGTTCAACATGTTGATTTCCCGACTTAGATAGACATAACTGGAACATTAGGAGACATTCGTTCCGTTGAGCGTGAATGGGGCATACGATACCAATCCGTTCTTCATGAACACCGTTTTTGTGAGTTTTAGTCGAAGACCAATCTTTCCACAGGCTCTATCAAAGTCGGCAAGTATACGTTCCACATGTCTGTTTGGTGTTATAAGGACGATGTCATCAGCAAAGCGAAGATGATGTAACAGCCGACCATCGATTTTCACTCCCATATTATCCCATTCCAATGTACTCATGACGTTCTGTAGAGTGGCAGTAAATAATTTTGGCGAGATGGCATCGCCTTGCCTAACCCCTCTTTTGACGTCGATGTTAACACCGTTGTAGAATAGTGATATCTTGGTTGCGAAATTTTTGTACAGCTCACGAAGAATCTTTATGTACTGAACAGGGACTCCCTGACTCTCAAGGGCTCCCATGACTGCTTCTATCTCAATTGAGTCAAAGGCTTTCTTTAAATAGATGAAAGTGAGACAGAGCGGTCTTTGTGCTCTAGCGATACTTCAGTCAGTCTTGTTATCGTGTGGATTTGGTCCATTGTACTAAGTCCTTTTCGAAACCCTGCTTGCTCACATGGCTGCCCTTCGTCCAGTGTTCTGTAAACCCTGTTTAGGATGACTCAAGTGAAAAGTTTGTAGACGATAGAAAGGAAGCAGATTGGGCGATAATTGCCGACATCGTGTAGGTCACCCTTCTTGAACAATAACACGGTCTTGGTGGTCTTGCACTGAGTAGACAGGTAACCTGTGAACAGCCGAGCCAGTGTGTTTACGAGGACTGGCGGAGGTTTCTTTAGGTGTTCTGATCTTATCCTGTCCAGACTTGGTGCTGTTCGATTTTTCACCGACGAAATGGCATGTCGAATTTCGCAAGGGAGAACCGGTAGCACAAGATATCCATCCTCCTTTATTTCATATGACAGAAGGTCGACGTGGCTATCGAAGAGATCTGAGTAGTTTTCGTGAATGATTTTCTCCATTGGCTTTCTGGACGCTGTAACTGTTCCGTCTGGGCGTCAAGTGCAATCATCTTGGTCTTATAATTGGCGAAGCTTCGGTGGGCTTTGCGAATGCTTTTCCCATCATCTGCAGCTTTGACCATTACTGCTGCTCTTCTCTCTTTAAGATCTTTGATCGATGTTATCGACAACGGCATCTTCCCAACAGCCGACTAGTGAATTGTATAAGTCGCAGTTTATGGTAGTTCTGGGACTTCGGTTTTTGAATATAGCGGATTTTTCTCCTTTTCGCGAGAAATAGATTTTTGCGCGAAGGAGGCCATGGTCTAATCACGTGTAGAATTTTGGGGCAACAGCGACATGGGTTACCCAAAACCTTCTATTTACCATGATGTGGTCTATTTCGTTATGGTAATCTCCATTGGGGACTCCCACGTCAAGCGTTCTGGGTGCGGCTTCTGGAATTGCGAGTTACCATAGACGGTCTTGGTCGTCATGATAAACTCAGATAGCCGCTCACCCTGTTCGTTCCATTCTAATTCGTGGGTCCCAATGCGACGTTCTTCTTGGTCCAATCTTGTCGTTGAAATCTCCAATGATGATCTTGAAGAATGTGTGGCCTTCTCTATAGAACTTCCCCAAGTGTGTATAGAACGCTATGATCTCTTCTTCGTCATAGTTTGATGTCTGCGCGTAAACGACGAAGATTGCCATAACCGGGATTGATCCACATCTTTTTAATCGTAAACGTCCGATTCGGGTTGTAAGTTGTTCGAATGAATCGATGTTCATGGACAAACTCGTGTTGACGAAAACGCCGACGCCGCCGATTCCTCTACTTTCGCATGTTCCGAGGAACAGTTCTGCTCGGTGTCATAGAATAGACGGCGTTGAATGGGTGGCGTCGTCTCGTCTCGGCCAGGCCGATGACGTCGTACCTTATTCTTCTTGCTTGCATAAGCAAGTGTTTTATTGAGGACTCGGATGCAAGTGTACGTGCATTGTAGGTACAGATCGTCACCTTAGTTCTTTGCAATCCAGGCAGCTTCCATTGGCCTTGAGACTTTAGCAGCCTCTCCGTACTCGTCCCTACCCAACGCTGCGAATTGGGGGGCTCTTTTCGGGGTCAGGAGATTGAGGCCCGTTTCTTTTACTGTTTTTAGCTTTTTTGATACCCACGTATAGCTTGCTGGGCTCTGAACGTGAGGGGTTGGGTATACTCACGGATAGCTTGCCAGGCTCTCCCAGAGTGGACATAGAGCTTACTTGTTGGAGGCGACTCTAACCTCCCCCCCCCCATATACTTCCCTGTCACTTGATTGCAGACTTTTGGCCGAACTGACTCGTAGAATACAATCTGCATTAACTAGAACGCATACACACGCATGCATGAAAACGCCTCGTAAATACAGAAAGTATGTGCCAAATCGGCACAGCAGAAAAAGAGAGTCCATTCCTTGGGTCGACCTGCTTCCCAGGGAGCAAAGGTTACTTTTGGTCCGCGATTAACCCCCTATCTGCCACCTGGGGACGCGCCACGTAGCCTGGCGACTAACCGGCCATCGGGATCCCTCATATGAGGGAGATCCGTGGTCCATATGCGGGGGGCCACCAACCATATACGACTATAATTCTAATCTGTTCTAATCTTCCTCAGTGGAAGTCACGAAAAAAGCGGTGAGTGTATCGAGAAGCCGTTGATCATGTAATTGTCATAGAGTTTTTCGTCTTTTTGTAAGTGTTATTGAAGCGTTTGGTCCAGTAAATTGTATATCAGTGTACTTTTCCAGGCACTGAAGAAGGTGTTACTGAGAAAACGTCAGCTACTGTTGTATTGTGTGTTTTTTACGGAAGTAAATATATGTTGTATGCATGTAAATGAAGGATCCGCATGGTGTGGTGGTGAACGCGTCACTCCCCGGAAAAAGACAATGGCGCGTTCTCGCAGACACCTGCGGTCCGGAGTTTCGCAAATACCTCACCAATCTTATTGTTGTATTTCGCTTAATACCCTGTCATAAAAATTATAGAAGGCAGAACATAAAAAAGTAAACATTGTGAATTCAACTACAGCCTCAGCTTAACTGGGTTCATTGCCTATATGGGCTTCCCAGATCAATCCGGTTTACCGGTGATTGCTGACGCCACTGATCGACAGAACTAGCTGAGAGACAGGCGAAACGAAGGACCCGCATGGTGTGGTGGTGAACGCGTTACTCCCCGAAAATGACAATAGCGCGTTCGTTCCCCACCGCAGCCACCTCCGGTCCGGAGTTTTGCAAATGTCTCAGCAGTCTTGTAAATGTATGTTGTATAACAACCTCGTGATTGCGGAACAAGAAAACTACGCATTTATAATTCATTGCCGAGGTTATAGAAAAGACGATCGTGGGAGATAGGGGGTTTTTTCTTTTTTGACAAGTCAGCCGCTTAATTCCCAAGAACAATTTTCTATTAACTGGGAAGTGCTCTTACACCATATCTCAGACTGGTATGTTAAGGTGAGGAGAACATTACCCACCTACGTGGATTCTCTGTGATTGTCTCTACGTGTAATACTCAGTGGAACACTCATCGACGCCATCGAAAGTGGAGGCTATGCAATGAAACTTTTTTTTCAATGCCATTGAAGTGTAGTTTTCATGCTTTTTCTGTTAGCGTTAGAAAGATGTTTAGATGACTAGGTTGCACTTGACTTGATCTCTCCAGGCTCTGAAGAAGGCGAAATCCGTTGAAATGTCTGCTTTTCTGAAAAGAAAAAAGATAGTACAGTAACAATCCCATCTATGCTTATCAAGAAAGTAGCGAATTAGAATCTAATTAGTTATTCACTTACCGAGCCTCTTCATATCGTAACAAATAAACAGAAAGAGATGTGAATGTGAAGCTATCTTCACTTCATCGTCAAATTTCTAATTAAACCATGACTTCGAATGCGACTGAAGGTGTCAACGAGATTGTCCAATGCCAAGAGCTTTTATCACTGTTCTTTAGTTACCATACACTCAACTCACTCCACTCAACCGTTTCAACAATCTTCCGAAAGAAATAGGTATATAGGTAGACGGGACCAAGAACGTGTCGTAATTCTTCTTTCACAGTGAAAGTTTAATATGTTCGTCGACTTCACTTTAAATAAGGACAATTTTATGGTAGTTCTGCTACAGGGGCGCATGTAGCATAATGGTTAGAAATGCTCTCTCTAATGGATACTTGGTCATTGCTTTGACTGTGCTTTCCGGGCTAACCAAACCCTCCATCTATCCGGCATCAGAAAACTGGTCTCAGGTTTGTCTGGAAAGGTAAGAACACTGACTTGGAATTGATAATGGTAGGGGCTCTGGATGTTAATGTATAGGCCAAATATGCATTCAGTTGCCTCTACCTTCCTTAACACTCTGGCGACGATGCCTAATCTAGCGTTCATTGCTGACTGGACAACTTCTAATTTTCGGTCTTTAAAGACTTCCTAGTTTTTTGAAGGTCAACAATAGTTTTTCCTGTTACTAGAGCGTTTTCCGGGTTATGAATATGATTGGATTGTAGAAAAGACTTCGCTTTATCGTTTTATTGCCACGAATAATATTTGTGGTGCTATTTACTATATGCTACTATGGCCCTCATACAAACACGTTACTGCCAGCACTTGAAGACGTTTTTACAACTAATGGGTCCTTATTTCAATATTTTTCATATCCGCACTCTCTATACGATAACTACCGTTCATTATAGCAATTAGGAATGAAATAATTAGCACCCAAACTTCTAGTTAGTGGACTCGTTCGAAAACGGGCTTTGGTACACTTTTAAGTACAGAATAGAGTATTTCCCAACCAAAGTCTAACACAACATCTGTGTTACACGTGGTACCAATTGGCCACAAAAAAGTATAGGAAAATAGCCCTATGTGTTAAAAATAAAAATACCGGAAAAAAAATGAAGTCCGTGGATGTCACGCCGGCCACTTACTCTGGACCACTATGACACCCATAGGTGTCACTCCTTGCGAGAGTGTGAATGAAGTCGAATGCCAACAAACAAATGCTTCATCATTTATGCTTTATCTGCATCATAATAACTGGATTAGAACATAGTATAAAGTCAATATGGATATCAGTTAGAGGTAGGGATACCTCGAGTGCCGAGTCTACGATGTGATGGATTCGCTCCTCAACTGACAGCGTGCGACCAGAAATGGCAGAGAAGAATAGCGCGCTTGACTTCTTTCCAGTCGCTTATTGACGAAAGACGTGCGCAAGTGTTTGTCTAGAAGAAAAGTGCGCATCATGCGCACAACTGTTGAACGTCCTTCCTGGTCTAATCCATGCAACCAGTGACTGACCAGCTGTCACTTTTTTTGTTGAATTTTGGTCCTTCTATCTGTTGTGGCAGTTTTCTCGATACTTGAGAATGCGTTATAATTCCGTTTAAGTGGGAAGAAGTGGGTTTGCGTCCATTCGTTAGTCGTTTTCTTTCTCTGCAACTGACTATTTTTTGGAGAATTGCTGCAGAGTTCCTCGTTTTTATATCGAGTCATGGTATATGTACGCTCGAAGAAGGTCCAGAATAATACAAAGAAGGCAGAAATGGCGAAATTATCAATTGACGAGCTTCCGAAAGTGACGACTAGCCTTCCTCTATGTTGAATTATTGAGCGAGCTAAATTCTGTTCGGCAGAACGCGATGGTGTTGAATGCGTCGTTGATGTTTGTATGTACTCGTGTTAAATTTAGCACTGAATTACTTTATAGTTCTATCAAATAAATTTTTTTAAATCTTTGTAGAAGAGCACTTAACGCGTTCTCATGTACTTACATAGTTACTTTGCGAAAATTTATCCGCGGTTCGCGGGAAACATACGCAGTCGCTCACGACGAGGGTTAAGCGCCTCATACTAATCTCAACTCCATAAGATTTCTTTTCTCTACATAAATATGGATTCTTTCTTATTAAATGAATTTATAGTGTTTCGTTCCAACAGAGGGCTTTTCTATTAGGTTCCGAATTGCTTCGAAAAAGGGAGTTGTTAGGTAAAAATTCGAAAAAATAGAAAACGAAAGCGAGCGAAATGTAAAGAAAGCATGGTAATATCTGGAATGGTCTACCAGTTGGTGGTGCCATCTCCTTTTCGATGACAAAATATCGTTTTCTGTTCCCCTGCATGCTGTTGTAGAACAGAACTTATTAAGTGACTAGCAAAGTCATCGAAACGACCCGATTCGCCACAAGTTTTTCCTCCTACCGTATCTTTATATACATAACTGAGTAGCAACGTGTCTCAAATAACGAATAGAATTGGATTTCTAACGCATTTGCCCTCACCGTACACTGTTTTCCGTGCATCTAAGTGAATATCAAGGAAGCAAAACAATCAAATCCGACTCCATGAAGCGTGCCATCCGAAGCTCTATGCTCATAGTCGAATCAATTGGATTTCGAGTTCAACGATGCATTCCATCAGCCGTCAGCTTTCAGAATCGAATGCCTTGCCATTGAATATCGACACTCGACGTTAACGATTTTCGACCTCAACGGATAGAGTACTAACAGTTTTGAAATACAATGTTTCAACTTCTGTCTACTGTCTATTCTTTCTTTATAGTAGGGTATGATATGAAATACAAACAAAAAAGATGCCAAAAATATGAGCAAAACTCGGGACCCCAGCTGGGCTTCGAACCCACGATTACTCTTGGCTATTCCTCACATGTTATCCACAAGACCAACCGACGCCCTTGTTTTTGCTTTTTCCCTCAGCTCTATTTTTCCTCAAAACACTTCTCCTTTTTCGCTTTACTTTTTTGAAAAAATTCAAGTTGATATATATATATTGTGGATCTATTTTACATGCAGATACTCCGTATCTAGAAGCATTGATTCTGTCTTGAGAACTAAGGGAGAACTGCTGTCGACCTAACTACAGTGTAGCTAAATAGTTAATGAGGACGCACTTTGCTGATTCCCTAGTGAGCTTAACTGCATACAGAAGATTGTCTATGTTCTACACGGATTGAACTACACTGGTCTGAATTGTGCTTAACGAGCTGACTATCCTTGCATAGGTCCTTTGTCGTTTCTTCGATTTCGTCGCTAATGCAGGACACCGACTATCATTATCATTTCAGTACCTTTGATATTAATCTCTCTGTGTACAAATGATGTGACACGAATCATCACCAAATCACACATTTCGAAAAATCAATACAAATCAATATGTATGGTCCACAAGATATGCTGACGTCGTCGCTTTTTATAGTGAGAAAGCTGAGTCAAGCGTTCTTCAACGCACAACATGGCGATAAAATCGGTAGGTCTACTTTATATACCGCTTTCCGAATTTTTTTTTCCGCACTTATAAGTTTTTTCTTCTCAGATTTTTTCTCTTTCAGCTTCGTCGATTTTTGCATGTGTTTTTCCTTTCTCTATTCTTGTTCCGATTTCGTCTAGTCTTATTTACTTATTTAATATGGACTGGTTTTTCTCCACAAATGAGCGCATGGTGCATTTTCCTGCGCTAAAGATGACGGTGGTCTAAGTAGAAATACATTCTTCCGTGACAACAACCCTGTTTTATAAGCTGTTTGATCTCAAGCATTCTCTTTGAACTATGATTTTTTTTCCCAATATATCCTCATTATCATTATACGGGGCGCGTGTGGCGCAGTGGTTGGAGGCTCCACTGCGACACACACGTGGAATCCATCCCCCACGCCCATAGCCCACCAAGCCCTCCATCCCTCCGGGCTCAGCAAATTGGTACCAGACTTGCCTGGGAGGGTAGCAGCACTGGCTCGATACATTGGCAGGCCACTGCGAGTAAATTGTAATTTTTTTACTTTCATTGTAAAGGCCAGATATGCATTCAATCACTTCTAAACGATGCTTAATGAAGTCGGATACATGACGCATCCTTCATGGAATGATCAACGCCGAGAGCTTTATCCCTTATTTATCATTATCATGCAGCTAGGTATTGAAAACCCATGCTGAGTAGAGTCATTTTCAGTGGATGACGGTTCATCAGAGGATCAGATCAACCTTTTAGAAGTTATGACTAGTTACGATACACAATACAGTTCCAGCTCCCGTCATTTGCTAATAAAAACACTGCTGTTTCGATCGCGTTTGAGACAGTAAAGCATTCCATTTCTTTGGCGGTGATCGACGATTATCTTGTTCTATTCATAAGTGAGTACGACTGCGAAATTTGACTCTGAAGACGACGAATGCACCTATTCGTTCGTCACAAGAAAGAATCTCAACACATCTTCGTGTTAGCATATGAATACAACAAGATGCTGTTCAATCGTATCAGCTGAGATTAAATGTAAGTCGATGTTCAAGAATCGACCAGTAGTTAAACAGAATTGTCACAGCGATGTGTGAAACACCCATCGATTTATCCTCCACAAGTCATGGAATTCGAATCTAGCCGTTGTCTAACGAATCTTTAGATTGAACACGAGTATGGGAGCGAATCGCTCATAAATTTGGTCGATGTCATTTAATAATCCATCTTTTATTCGTGAGCTTGACCTTTTTCGCGTGCAGTATGCAAAAGCCCTCGTAGGCCATCAGTGCTTGGCCGCGTGCAGTATCAGTTTCCAATGTGAAAACTTGAAGTGTTTTTGACTCAATGTGAATTTTTCCTTTGCGCCTTTTTTCCCTTCCTCTCTTTCCGTGGCTAACGTTTCAGCGGATGAGAGCCGTTTATTATGTAGCCCACTTGCTTATTAAGTGAAGATGGCAGTCGTAATGCTGCAAACATCTTTCGCAATATGAGAGCTACATTTCGCCAAAGAACCGACAATAGGGAGTGCACATTAAAATGTTGATTCTAAAAGTTTCGTGACGGAGATGAAAGCCTTAGAGATGAAGAAAGTGGGGGGAGGTGACCTTCTCACTTCGATGATAACTGCACTTCAACTGCAGCAAATCCACACTGTTGTCTGATAGCTCACGAAACTGAGCAAAACAAAATTGAGCAGTTAAAAAAACTTCAGCCGATTTTGAAAAACAGTGAGGAAGAACTAGTCGACAAATGGATACCACGTGAATTGAGCGGACATTAAAAAACGTTGTCACTATGAGATTAACTGCTCGACTACGTTCCCATCCTATGCGTTCTTTCTAAAAGCGGATGGGAATCGACATGACAATGGACCACGTTCTGTCTGCGGTTGGTTAGTGGTGAAGCATCGAGACATGTTCCAAATCAAGATTTGTATTTTAAAAAAGTATTATGACTACTTTCTGCTGGACAAGTGAGGTCACCAAATTATCTAATTGTAATTAATTGGAAATCCCGAGTTTTCTTTTACTCAAGAACAAAACGAATCCAGACACATTTGGACAATAGAGTACTCCGAGTAGGTTGTGGTCCAATATCTTAGGAAGTTGAATGTCTTCAAAATTCCAGCTTTTAAGAAGCAGCGCTAGTCTAAAGTGAATGTTCAATTTTTGACGACCTTTTCAAAGTGACTCTAAATATAATAAAGTGGTTAAAGACGTTTTGTAATACCCACGCGATCCTTGGTTCAATTTAGCCCTCTTGTAAACCAAGACCTCGTTATCTGTTTGGTCACCAAAAGGGTATTAAGCTTGCATGAAAGAAAAAATATTAATTTGGCCCATCAATAATCGCATACAGGTCACCGTACCCAGTTATGCATTCACTCAACTCTACGATGCTCAAAAAAGTCAAGTGTACTGTGCATCCCTCAAGGACTGATCAACGCTCTGCGCTGTATACTCTTTTTGCCTTTTTTCCTCTGAGTTGAAGGGTTACTAATACCATATCTTACCACTTTATTTTTTGTTATGTTCTTAGTTGTTCTGTATGCAACAACATGTAAATCATATGCTAGTAAAAGAACGAATCAACGTAAGTGCTTCTCGTTACCGTCACATATGATTTTTTGACGCTTTTTGTTTTGATAGTAGCATTTAGTTACAGGCTAATCTATGTTGTTGTGAATGTCGTCTTGAGCTTATCATGTATTTCCCAGTGGAACCTAGCGGAAGTATAAAAACAATTCAACGTCGACACTAATTGGTACGTGGCTCTTCTAAACTCGCCCACCAGAATAGCCTGTCGTGGGCGAACACATACCGTATCCCGTTTTTCAGAAGTTTTCTTTTACGAGTTTTCGAAACTGCTTCTGATGAACGCATTTGGGTCTCCGAGTAGTCAGCAGCTGACCCTATAGCTTTCAGTGCTTATTACGTTGCCATAAAATCGTAAGAATCATGGGAACAATCACGCTGAAGTTTCTTTTTGTTTCGTTTCTAGCTTCGAAACGAATTTCTTTCACCGTCGCTCTATCAACAGATTCTCGGCCGATGTTGTCGTTTATATTGGGGATTCCAGTAATATACTATTTTTTGAGCAGTTCGATTGTTTTATCTCGTGTGGTTATTGCGATGCCTTATGGATTGCCGCTCTGAACTGCAGCTGATTTAATTCACAAAGTTCTTTCGCACACTCCATTAAGAGTCGAGTCGCATTTACCACAAAGTGCAAAGGACATTAAAGCGTAGGTCTAGGAACATCTTTGAAAATCGTGCTGCTCAGCTCATGGTTCGCTTGACTACTAATTCGGTGGTTGGTCAAATTCTTCTTCTTCTTGTAATCTCGTGATATCCACGTCTGTGAAGTGTTATCAGAGTCGTCAATCCTTCTGAACCGAACAGAGTTTTTTACCTTATTAGTAGGCTTTTTTTTGGTATAGACAACGATTTTTTTTCTTTAGGTTGCTCTTCAGAGAGCTCTCTTTTGAAATTTTAAACTGTACACGTTTTGGGTGACTATGCTGGGGGAACTGAACTCGTTGCACCGCAGTTCGCCAACCAAGAAAAACCTTCACTGCCTACATTTAGGCAACACATCATTGAGTTAATTTCCCAGTGACTAATTTTTAATCTGTTCCTAACTATTAAACTGTAACCGGAGTGAAAATTTCACATGGATCAAAATTCCTACAAACTTTTTGTCTGGACCGATTGTCAGGGCTTAACAACTTGTGATATCAAGATGTTTTTGAACTTTTTCTTCTTACTGATAAGCTGGCAGCACTATCGTTCGCCTCAGAAAATCCTATTAAGCATAATATTTGAGTCTTCTTTGTTTCAGTACATCTCATTAGTTCGTTCTACTTTGAACTATTTCCAGTAATCATGTCATTTTTTAACGTTGGAAATAAACGATAACTGAATAAGCTGGAGGGAAGTACGAAGTGAGCAAATAGAATTCATGGCGTAGATGAATCTCATTAAGATGCATGACAACAATGGAGGGCTTCGTGGGCGACGATGCTGCGATCGAACTGGTCGACCAGCCGCCGACCGCCGGCGCTGCTCATTTTCAGAACGAAGAGTTGAATTTTTTACCACTTCTACGACGTATTTTTCCGAAGTTACGTCTCAGCAGAAGAACGTAGACACACTGTGATGTTTTTATGTGATTATCTAAAAGATGCAGATCAGTACTGGATGCTGGAAAGGGAAAAACGATTCAATGTTTTATAACGACGAGTTGATCTCTTACAACTCGAAATAAATCCGACCTGAGTAAAAACGAGAGGGAGCAACTTTATGTTAATGCAATTTCAGACTGCTGGCACCCAAGTAAAACGACATTGAACTGATTAATTGTCGGAGTTCAAAACAAATTTTCTTTCCTTATATGATCCGTCTTCACGCCTGCTATGCGGCACTTCTCACAATCGATTAGTTTCCTCACATCCACCATCCTCGAAGATCTTCCAACTTTTTAAGTGTGGCTCTAATTGTTGTTTGAGGATTTTCATTTCATCTTGAATGTTGTAGAATGCTGGTGGAGTCGATTCTCTTTGGAGTCCTAAGAAAGCCGAGCTGGATCGTTCGCAATTGGATTGCAGAGAGCGATTTTTTTCTACCGGACAAGTCCTTTACCAGTTTCCCGACCTCGGAGGGATCAGAGACTTGATTTAGTCCGGAGCGGAATCGAGCTCATATCATGCTCGCGATGATCGACATCACTACCATTGTGCTTTCCGCCCCCTTCAAAATGAAATTAAGAAGATGAACCGTTACTTAAACCTCTTCATCAAATTTCGTAACCATTCCATAAAGTCTGATTCTTGACCAGCCATAAATGAGGTTCACATGGGAAACGCTTTGTTTCTGCAAATCGTGCTCTTCAATAAACGCCATTTTGCTACTTTCGTCGTACAAATCAATTGCTTACAGCAGTTATTCTTTGCGATATTTCAGTCTTCGTAGTTGCATCGAGTCAATGAATGGTCGAAGAATTCTTCAAGAACAGTACGAAATCGTTAATTGCCCACTTCAGTCCACTCGTGTGGACTCAATGGGACTATGATGCGACTTCATCACTACGAATAACTGCTGTGAACATCCGATTCAAATCTACCTCTAAATTTTTAACCACTTCTCTCAAAAGCTATTTGGTAAACTGGTTTTATCATCAAGTTTCAAGCCTTCTTTTATTTTTCTTGGATAATAAACAACTTCATTTAAAGGAAGGATGTTCTGTATCGCCAACAATGAATTCGCCGATATCACACATAACCCCCGCACAGTTTTTAGCGTCCCCACAGCTTCTGATGACGTCCAACATTCAGGGCCGTTACAGACACACTGGTTTTTTGGCGATAGCCTTTTTAAACTTCTTTTATTACATATTCCTTATCTTTTTTCACTTTTCGATAACTAGAACGCATGATGACATATGCTGATACTTGTACTATGGCCCATCGTGTAAATACGTTACTGTCGCTATTTGGAAACGTTTTGTCTATTTCTGTACTTTTTATACCTGGCACATTCCATCCGATAACAGTGATTCAATATGGTAACTACAACTGGAATAGGAGCTATTTATCAGTCAGATCAAATTCCTGGCCAATGAACTCATTTGAGTGAAAGTTTTTACTATATTTATAGAAGCAGAATAGAACCCCGGCTGCAAGCGCGCCAAAAATGTCTCTATTGGATAAGAAGCAATCGATTGGTTATAAAAATTATGGGAAAAAGGCCTTTTGCCCCAAAAATAAACCATCAGGAAGTAAATGACCGCTATATGGCTTATGTGGAGCGCTACATGTGATTGTATAAAATGCACACCGTCCGTCATGTGGTGGAGAACATCCTCTATGAAAGTGTTCATAACCGATAATCATATGTAAAGCTAAAAACGAGGGAATATCGCCATGTACATGTTTAAATGGATACTTAAAAATAGAATGAATATTCTCTATGGTGTTATCACTTTCACACTTCCGTATGACTTAGGTAATATACTGACAATTTGAGCATGACCTGATCAGTGAGCACCACCTGTTGAAAGGAGTGGTGAAAGCCCTAAGAGAGCAAGCGCAGTATTTACAATATTTACGCGAGAGCGCTGAAGCATGTTTTACTTATAACCACGAAGTCTCCGTGAAATCGGGAAGACGCATGACTTTTTCTCATGTTTCAATCCAAATGGCTTTGTTTAATATTTTTTATTATCTAGTTTCACGTAGTCTTAATCTTTAAATCACAGTCCTTTCTTTCCTTTGTCACTCATTCTCGGTCGCTTGTTCCATATCATTCCTTTTAGTCTATAAATTGCAACATGGCTGCACAAATTGTTCGTGGAACTAGATGGTCTAGCATAGTTTGAGAGGAAGAGAGAGTGGAAGAGAAAGAAAGAGAGATGGAGAAATAAGAAGCGAAGAGGATAGAGAAGGGGATAATAAGTGAGAGAAAATGAATGTCTCCTGGCCTTCCTGCCTTCATTCTTCATTTTTCATTTTTTCATTTTTCGCTTAAGAAAATTAGTTGCCTTACTGGAGATCTCGTCATGAGATCTACGTCAATTCTTCCAATTTCTTTAATCACTCATATTCGACAGCACTCCTCGTCTGCCAATTAGACTGACAGAAAAACCTTTTTTAAAGCGGCTGAAAATGTATGATATTCTACTAAAAAGAATACTGGAGAACTTTGGCCGTAAGCCGAAGAAATCGAATCATCAAGCTGCCACCTTATTGGAACAGTCGATTTATTTAAAAATGTCCAGCTTTGCGCAAATCTGTTTATTTCCTCATAACTTCACTAACAGTATGATTTAGTCCAACTCCTCGATTGTTTGAAAAAACTCAGTTTATTGCGTCACTTCGATGAAGAAAGGATGAGCCTGTACGACATCTTGGGAATGTGCCTTTTACGAGGATAAAGGATAAAGCTCTCGACGTTGAGCAATCCCTGAGGGGATGCGCCATGCACTCGACTTCATTAAGTATCGTTGGAGCTGATTGAAATGCATATCTGGCCTTTACAATGACTCGCAGTGACCTGCCGATGTATCGAGTTGGTGCTGCTATCCTCCCAGACACGTCTGGTACCATTTTTCCGACCCCGGGGGAATGGAAGGCTTAGTGGGTCATGGGCGCGGGGATCGATTCCACCTGTGTGTTGCGGGGCGCCTCTGACCATTGCGCCACACGCGCCCCAGACATTTTCGTCTAAATTTGAGACTGGCCATTCTTTTCGCATCAAATGGACTGTGCACAATGAATCTGGCGCGTTGTGTGTTAAAACTGGATGTGGAGGTAATTATAATCGGAATTATTCTACAGCAATTGAGCTGACAAGTGATCATATTGATATATTGATACTGAAATTGGACATAATTGAGTTTGCCTGAAACTCTTATTAATCCGTCCTATTTCTCGAATATTCCATCGGGTCCTGAGTTCATATACTGACTAGGTCGCCATTCAGGGGAGCACCATATTTTTTGGCACCCGCTGAAATTTAAGGTTTAAGCTGTCACCTTATTGATTCAAGACCGTCATCAGCAATTTATCAAACACCTCACAGTGTTTACATGCGGATTCACCAATCTGAAGGAAACTTTTTTATTAGGAGATTACTTGAGAGGGTGGATTCGAGAAATTGTTGATGGGAAGCACTGGATGTGCCATCTACTTTGCTGCATAATTGTTAACACCTCTAACCCCCTTATACGAGTGATCTCGAGTCGGCTAGGCACATTGCTATATGAGGCGTCTCTCAGTGAAAAATGCTGGAATAGGTCTATAGGTAGCTTGCCTGTGCTTAGCCTATTGACTTACATGTTCCACCCACCTTCCCTCTCTTTGATTACAGTCACGTAGACGTGCCTGCTTGTGTTTAAAGTGCCATACGGATTGAGTCCTGCACAATGAATAAGTTTCACGTCCATCTTGAAAAGTCCGAAAACTGCCTGTGGTTATTTCTAGCCCGTATTACGAAGCCTCATAGGCATTAAGAATAAAAGAGAACTCAATTTTCAATTATTTCTGCCACAGGTGTCGGTTTTGGCCCAGACTAACCCACGCACCACGCAACGCACTCGTGAGGTCAAACCAAAACCTCAACACTTCTATTGTTTAACAATTATTCATTTTCTTTTTATTTCCTTTTTTTCTTATTTCCCACTTATTTTTTTGACCGATTTGCCTAAAGGCGATAATGTTCTATTGGCGCCACCCATACCAGTATGCGTTTTATTGCCCATTTGAAATGTTACCCAATTCAATCCTGTCCACAGTTGCCACACGTGGGCGTTTTTTACTACGACGTCAAGTGTTTCCCGATGTCGAACTAGTTTGTATAGTAGAGATTCTTCGTCACTATAATCATGCTGAGAAGAAGCTCAGAATTTTTGATTCACGGTTAAGTGTAAACCTCTTCTTGGAATCACTACCGTCCTGACGATTGTGGTAAAACCGCTTCCTATATGCCGTCCCACTTGTAGCGAAGTACTACTCTAATGAAATTTGTTTGGCAGCTTTTATAACAGATATCGAATTGTCCAAATATTCAGGCACCCAGTTACTTTAGGGCGAACAGGACATGTGTTCAAATAACAATGATTCACGGAGGTAGTAGCGCAATGGTAGTGATCTCATTCATTGCGCAGACGGACCAATATAGCCAGGCTCTGGCTCGATTCCGCCTAGAGTCCAGCAATCCCTTAATCCATCTGGGATTCGGATATTGCATCAGATTTGTCTAGAATTACCGAATCCCCTCTAATTCATGTTGCTATCCTTGCTATCGCAGGAATTTGGAGAGAATCGACTCGACCAGCACTTTAACAACCATTCCTGACGAAGACGAAAAAAATCTCCAAGCAGCGGGTGAATTCACACTCGAAAAGTTCGAAGACCTTCGTGAATGTTGGATACGAGGAAAGG
Source organism: Angiostrongylus vasorum (assembly GCA_018806985.1). Taxonomy (NCBI): domain Eukaryota; kingdom Metazoa; phylum Nematoda; class Chromadorea; order Rhabditida; family Metastrongylidae; genus Angiostrongylus; species Angiostrongylus vasorum. The sequence goes on from JADANN010000336.1 coordinate 374,364, forward strand.
TCGAATACATTAAAGTTATTGCATCCCACACACTGCTCTACATTGATGTCAGATCATGTAGTGAAGTAATATATAATGGCTCAAGTCCGGTTACTAAGTATTGGCAACGTAATGGTACCAAGCACTGAAACGGGGTAATATGTCATTATGGCCAAAATCCCTCCATCACTAACGAACTGAAGCGCCGGTTCGTTGGTCGATGAACAAATTAAATAAGCTTAATATGGGAAGTACACGCTTTTACACCTAGCACAAGAAAGCTAGCAAGCATTTCATACATCTGCATGGCATTTACCACAGGATATAATACCTAGTCATGAAATACTTCTTCTAGTAATTACTGGAAAAATGTGACTGCCAGAATAGCGGTGCTAGAAATTTCTAAAAGAGGAATACCACTTAGTTCTCTGTTAGATGTTTGTCACCACAATCCGTGCGAGCTCTATCACTGCGTTCACCACTGGTTGTTCTGCTGGTTGAGCATGAGCTACGTCTTCTAGCTTAAGATGATCGTGTTGAAAGTATTACGAGATCGTCACCGATGGCAATCGCCAACTCTTAAGTAACAAAGGAAAGTTTGTTTCAAAGCATTCTTCAAAGGCAAATAAAGTTATTTTCACATCAACGTCTGTATTATCACAGTTCAATTTTTTCTGATGCATTACTTACAGTTAGAAGCTATTAGGTGTGGTCTTTTCACTTTAACAAGTATTCCATTCGGCTTACAACCTTTCAGCAGTTTTCTAGTGAAAACTTGGTTATTCAAATACCACAGATGTTTAATATTGTCTCATAACATCAGCGTTCTACATGTGGTTGCCTCAATGTACAGCCATGCTATGTGCAATGGATCCCATGCATGCGTTTTTCAGGGAATTGAGCGTTTCCCTAGATTACAGCTCTTTGTAGCGCGTGTGACGCAGTGGTCGGAGACGCCCGACGTACACGTGGAATCGATCCCCGCACCCATGGTCCACCAAGCCTTCCATCTCTCCACGGTCGGCAAACTGATACAAGACCTGTCTAGAAGGATAGCAGCACTGGCTCGGCACATCGGTAGGCCACCGCGAGTCATTGTAAAGGCCAGATATGCACCCCCAACAATGCTTAATGAAGTCGAATGCATGGGAAATCTGTCGAGGATTGATCAACGTTGAAAGCTTTATCCTTTGTCGTTTTATTGCTCTTTGAGCAAAATCAGCCACTCTATTGTTTTCCAGTCAGGTTTTATTTCGTATGAGAACAACTGGGTACTTTCTGCGTGGGAATAGTCTGCTTTCTCTTTCACATGCATCAATTACGAAGTCATTCGCTTGCTTCAGTGCTCCGCATATTAGAGTTGAAATTTTGTATAACGTCTTCAATAGATATCGTTCTTCTTATTAGCGATGTTTTTCATCTGCTTTCGTCTGTTTGCAAAAGGTGATGCCATTATTGCGACAATAAGTTGCTGAATTGTACAATTTTCGAGAACTCGTATTTTACGTGCCGACCACAAATTCAAGAGCACTTGTTGTTGAACCAGTAATGATGGTCTACTTACTTAATTACGGTTGTTCATTACAACATGATGTGAGACAAGTAGTCCATATATTTCAAACTCACCACTAAGCAACTCGTTCTATTGCCACCTAGCCGTAAAACGCCAGCCCTCCTACGTCATGTTATATCCGACGAGTATATGGTCATAGCTGGCGGTATTTCAAGGAATCCGTTCCTCTGCAAGTTTTTTTTCTTCGCATCAATTTCTTTCCTTCGTGATCAATCCGAATGTCATATCACCACAGAAATTTCCGTAGGTAGCCTACTTTTACGCGAGAACTGAAAAAATCGGACATAACGATTTCAATCAGCTCTGATATCAACAATTGCGTAGTGCTATTCATTTGTTTAATAAGGTGTTCATTTCTGACCTGTAGCCCATATTTCTTCATGAGTTGCGGCTCAGACTGAAAGCTAGCTGTATTTTAAACTCCTAGGTCCTTGTAACCGGGACATTTTCACGAAGAATTGAATTTCTTCTGTTTTGAGGAGGCTTTGAAGCTCCGGAGCTCCACGGATTATCGGCAGTTGAATGACCGGGAAGCTGTTTGTTTCAATACCGCAATCTCAGGTGGCAGATATTGGGTGATTGGCGATGTAATGGTGACCTTATGCTTCATATGAAATGCAGTTGGATTCAGGAATGGATTCGCTCTCCAATTCACCTCATTACTTCCACTCTAATCGGTAGCTAGCAATCGGCTTCCTTACTAAAACGTTTACGATGGTACTAAAAAATGTTGCGCTTCACCAATTATCAGACCTAGTGTGTCGCTTCGGTCACCAAATGGTAAAGCGACTAAAACCGATTTGAGTGTTGCAACTATTGTCAGGAGTGATAAAAAATCAGTCAAAATGTGACTTTTTTAAGGTCTTTGCCAGTATTTTCTCTCACTTCTCTTGTATGGCGCTGGAAAATGACGTGCCACTCACGAATGACTGAAAAATGCTTCGGAAACTTATGGAATTATGCTGAAAAACTCGTTTGTGAAGGATAAATCACCAGCTTTGTGGGAGCGTTAGGAGGTCCTACGGAGAAGTTCTACGTTCCGGTTCCACATCGCTGTACTTTGTGAATTAATGAATGAAACAGAATGCTACGAGATGACCCCATTATCCTCGTGGATTATTAAGTTAACACGAGGTTGGTAGAAAAAGATTTGTTTGACTGAGGTTTCGACTTCTTCGTCTTCAGAGCCGGGTTGATTCGAATCTATTGTTCACAACTGTTCGTCCTCACGATGTGCGATCTTCGTTTTCGTAACGAATCAGTTCTGAAGGAGCCGAAGTCGTCAAAACATTAACTGAATTAGTCTTTTTCTACCAACCTTGTGTTAGTTTAATAATTCAGGAATGTACTGACTATTTATGCCGAGACTTAATAAAAGTCGGCTTTTAAGATATCGTCATTACATTCTGTAGACCGCACGTATTCTTTGACAATGTGATACCAATTTAACTATCGAAGTTAGAAAGTTATTATCTATTTCAAAACTTTCTTCTTACAAATTATTGCTATTGAACTTTTTAAAAAAATTTATTATCAAAGTCCCGAATATAGAAATAACGTATATGTTCGCTTTTACAATTTTAAATTTCAGTTTCCATTTGGATGCTTAAATACTTGGGTAATCCATCCTTACGAAGACTTGTCCCGGATCGTTTGCACTTAGGGAATGTCTTGACATGATCTTTTTTGAAAATAATAGTCCAGGAAATTCCTTGTCAGAGCTTCTCTGAACCTGTCCGAAGAACGCTGGTGTTTACACTGATGCTCGTCTAGTGAAATTTCCGGATGAGAAATTTTGGGCCTTTTTCCACTATATGATGATAATCGATAAAAGTAAGAAAGCTCAGTAGTGTTTATTTCAATTATTAAGCATAGAAACTCAACAATATTTTATCGCTTCCTTGTTTCCTCATGACATACATTAGAGCACAGCCGCCTTTTAATGGCAGAATTCACCCAAAATAACTCGAAGAGCTGAAAAACTCAGCACGAACACTCTAACGCCACAGCATTGAGAACGTTCTCTGTAATCCTATTCTTCTGAAGCCGTATTGATCAACACAAATTTCTCGGATCCGTGAAATAAAAGAGTGCAAGTAGAAAAAAGTTGTCTCGAGATGAATTTGTATCACTAGTTTTAGTTGGTATATCCTTTGGAAATGGCTTTTCAGCCTAGTCCATAGGACGTTAATTGATTCTTACAAGTGATACCTTCAGGAAAAAGTACTAGTAATCATTCCCATTGTATTTTTCCTCCGCGTAACGAGGCTTTGTCGGCATAGAGGATGGAGTTAGGCGTTCATCACGAGCAAGCGCCATTAAACCTGGACGGCTTTTTTCCGCTGACTGCAAAATCCGGACGTGTTTTCAATGTTTCCAATGTTCATAGATTGAATTGTAGTCCATAGATGGATTTTTTTCCATCGCAAATGCATGATATTCATTCATAATCAGGTGGGACAAACATGACGAGAAAACGATTTTGCGAATGAATGAGAATAGTGATTCAGAATTTCGCTTGAAGACCACGGAAAAGATTTTTTGAGTGTAGCACAACCATTTTCCATGTCCAATACTGTATTGTGGTTTTTTTTATTGTAAACTTTGATACGATCACGAAGTTTTTCACTACGATACATTTCTCCATTAGAGATAAAAGAATAAAGCTCTCGGCGTTGATCAATCTCTGAGAAATGCGCCATGCATTCGACTTCATTGGAGGTGATTGAATGCATATCTAGCCTTTACAATGACTCACGGTGGCCCAGCGATGTATTGAGCCAGTGCTGCTATCCTCCCAGACAAGTCTGGTAGCAATCTGTCGACCCTGGAGGGATGGAAGGCTTAGTGGGCCATGGGGGGCGTTGGGATCGATTCCACGTGTGTTGGTTGTATGGCGCCTCCAACCATTGCGCCACACGCGCCCTCAATCAGAAATACTGTTGAATTGTCACTTTCGAGATTTCTGTATATTGACTGTTTCTTTTTTCTGTTTCTCCCTAGTTTTTACCGTCTAACCTAACTGTTATCAGAATCATATAACAATGAAATTTTAGATGTAGTCGTTGCAATTTGAATCAAGACACTGGAAAATCTATAGAGAATCGAAGATCAATGTTAATGCAGGCTGTGAACGTCATCTTACACTATGATGTTCCTGGAAGAATTTCCCTTCATTCATTGCTTCCGTGGCAGTGGGCAGTTTTCCCTTCTTGCTCTATAGGTCTTTACATTAACAACATGTACATTTACAACATAAAAAATGTGTCAGTTGATAGGGATTTGGTCTCGATTTATTGATTTTAATATAATTAATTAATTTTGCTGGAGTACATACTGATTAGATCCGTCTGAATTCGATCGTCTATATATCTGAAAAGAATTTGTTCATTTCCTACCCAGATTTATTCGCTACAGTCATTTAAAATTCTTACACGTATCATAAGAAACAAAGCCTTAGGCTCTTAGACTCTTTATAGATTATCCTCAAAATGAACACCACGAAAATGTGATGTGAGAGAGCCTCATCAAGTTTTTCAAAATGCCATGTTTTGAAGGAAAGCAGAACTAATTTCAAAGCTGGATCACGTTTCCCTAATAGGGACATCCGCACGCCTACATTGACATCCTTTTCATTCTGGCCACATCTACATCTGTTATTCCCACGCATACATATACATATACATGTAAATGCAAATATACATACATTTGCGTAGATATACAAATACACCCTTGCTTAATAGGCATGCACATACGCCATGACATATATATCTATTCATGTGCATCCATAAGTACACATATGCATAGCCGTACTCACATACATTCACATACATACATACATACATACATACATACATACATACATACATACATACATACATACATACATACATACATACATACATACATACATACATACATACATACATACATACATACATACATACATACATACATACATACATACATACATACATACATACATACATACATACATACATACATACATACATACATACATACATACATACATACATACATACATACATACATACATACATACATACATACATACATACATACATACATACATACATACATACATACATACACATACATACATACATACATACATACATACATACATACATACATACATACATACATACATACATACATACATACATACATACATACATACATACATACATACATACATACACATACATACATACATACATACATACATACATACATACATACATACATACATACATACATGCACATACATACATACATCACATACACACATACATACACATACACACATACACACATACACACATACACACATACACATACACACATACACACACACATACACACATACACACATACACACATACATACACACATACACACATACACACATACACACATACACACATACACACATACACACATACACTACACACATACACATACACACATACACACATACACACATACACACATACACACATACACACATACACACATACACACATACACACATACACACATACATACATACACACATACACACATGCACACATACACACATACACACACATACACACACATACACACATACACACATACACACACATACACACACATACACACATACACAGAAATATTCACATACACACACATATATATACTTGTCAGTGTTGTCTTAGAAAACATCTAGAGCCATTTTATAAAAAAAAGGTTATGATGAGCATTTAACTGACTACCCTGCTCTGTGATATCCTCCTTAACAAGGCTGTAGGTTGTTCCGGAAGGTACTGGTTTCGCCTAGAAGAACGTAATTGGCTCACAAAAACTATTCATCAACTGGTTCAAAACGAAATTCTGCAAAGCAGAGCCACCCACATTCATTATCTCAACAAATTTGCAATGGTTACGCCAGCGTGGGCGGTTTTATTGCTATTGATGGAAGGCTGGAATTGAAGAGGGCACTTATTGACATTCTTCGCAGAAAACGCTACAAATGTCCGAAGTCTTAATTTTTTTCTGTTGTTACAAATAATATGCTTTTAGTCGTATTGTTGGGTTCCTTTTTCCCATTTGAGAAAAGTTTTTGAAATGTCTCATATTGAAATCACTCATTAAAATTGTAAAATTAATAATGTAGACGCGCAACATCTCTTTTTAATTGCAATTTCTCTATGCTTCTGTTCTCCTCTCTCCTTCTCTCTGTCTCTCTCTCTCTCTCGCTGTCTCTCTATGTGTCCCTCCCTATCAGTTTCTCTCTGTCCGTTCCTCACTCTTATACTGTGACTAGAATATACCGCCGTTTACTTGCTTTATTTTCAGTTCCCTGAGTTCGTTGTCTCAAATCAGTCATCCACGAAGCTCTTCGGATTTACATGTGGCTCCGGCCATCTGTTGATGACATTGTCTTCTTCATGAATAGTTTCCTGGATTATTAAAGCAAATACAAGTTTCGAAATAAAGTTTTTTTTCGGCCAATGCTCCGAAGCCTCTTCGTCTCCTTCAAGGCCGAATTGATGTGAGTCGATGGGACACAGTTAGTCGTTCTCGCGTTATGGTTGTTTATTGTCGCATCGAGTCGAATCCTGTGGACGGAGCACAGCTCGAATGAAGAACCTCACTCGGCCGTGTCCTGTTATCCAGGGCGAATGTTGATCTATTGCCGCCATTTCATTTGTTGTTATTCATTTATTTTATTTCACATGAGCAACCATTACATCTAGTGTCCGGATCCAAGCACTTCTTGCATTCGATTCGTTCCCTCGCTTTCACCACCGACAGGGGTCTTGGAACGTTTTTCCGTGTAGTTTTATTACACTTTATTGTTTTATATTTTAAGTCCATCAATTTGTAGCAGATATTTTTTAGAAGCGAGGTGTTCAAAAATCTGGCAATGGGGTGACGAAGCGTCAGGCTGTCTTGCAAACTTTAAGCAGTTCTTGATGCATTTTGGCAATTTTCTTACACTACTTTTCTAAGGGTTATGCTTTCGAAAAGGTTAGATGAAATTGGCCTTTATGATTCACCAACAATCGATCACCCTAGCTCCGAGGACCAACTTTCTATTAACCATGAAGTTGTTCAACAATTCAGAGTCATGTTAATAACAAGGTTTATTTAATACAGTACTGGTCGACGTTTCGGCGGATTTCGCTTCATTCAAAGCCTGGAAAGATCAGGTTAACTGCGACTTGGATAGCCATATAACTACATAAGCTCAGAAGAAAAACCATAAAGCCTAAGTTTTCACCACAAAACAGCTTCACAACCCAATCAGCGTTTTTTGTATCAGTTTCCCATCGTATATTGCAAGTGGGCTCCCAACGGTTTAGCGCTTCATAGTGGCCAGGAGGTGTTCCTAGGTGTCGGACTGCGATGTACAGTTTCCATCAGGAAACTTAGCTAAGAGTAAACCAATACCAGGGTGCACCACCGTCCTGGTATCAAACTAGTCGCATGGTGGCAAATCTCCCTCTGATCCACAAGGGCTGCGACTGCCTGTGGTGGTGAAGACCTGGGGCAGACTTTGCCCAGGCTGACCTCGGGATTCCAAGGGAACCACAATGGCTTAATCAGCAAATCTCAGGAAAATAGAGGTTATGCTGGGGCCCGCACAACCAGTGAGGACGGGCCATTCAAGAATCAAGAGTCAAGTATTGCAAGTGGAGACTAACCGTGCATAGTTCCCATTGATGGGTAATGTGCTTCTCTCAGGTAAATATACCAGTGTGAGATATTGTATGAGATCATGCATGATGACAAGACATTTCTCTCTGCAGTTCATTTTTGGATTCCTTGAACTTACCTAGAATGCTTCGAGAGTTTTACGTGCTAATGTGTTAGCTTCCCATGCCAGAATGGTGACTTCTACTCAAAATCCTCTTCGGTATGTCGCTGTGTCCTATGCGTAAACAGGACCCCTAGTCTCGGTGGGAATATCGTTTGGTGTCATAGCTCTTCCTCTTTTCAAGGAGCTACCGTTTCGTAGTCGCTGGAAATGGCTATTTAATGCGCCGGTTTAAGGGATTCTTCCTTGCACACACTGGTGGCGGTGCAATATCTATTTCCTTCTATGTGGACCGGATTACAAAACAATCATCCATATATCTACTGTAGGACAGTAGCCGCGGATCGATTACTGGAGATTGTATTTTAGATATAAATGAAATTGAAATGGCGAGGCTTGGTGCCCCTAACCGTCGCATTGCCGGCTCTCTTATTTGAACGCAGTAATTTCCGGACCATCTGAAGATTGAGCAGCTCAGGCACTGAGAGCCATGAGCTGTTGAATCGACAACTCATACATGTTTGTTTCCTCTTCCTGTTATATGATTCGAGGATGGCTTGCATAGCGGAGCTATCCGATGCGTTTATATAAAGTGCGTAATTCAAAAACGAGCCGCAGAGAGGAATGCCTCATTACCACGTGTCATGTCACACAATATCTTCCCTCTACTGATTTTTTTAACCTGAAAGTGACACATTGCCCATGCATGTGAACTGTGTGCTGCAGGGCTCCAAGTGGAATGCTCGGTGGGACACTCATAAAAAATGGAGATTGAGTGAAGAAGCCGTTTTTTAAGTCCGATTGAAATTTAGGTTTCATGGTTTTTCTGTTGAGGTTATGGCGGTATTTGGCTGACTGGGTTTCCGTTAATTCGACTTTTCCTGACTCCGAAGAAGGCGCAATCCGTGGGAACAATCGCTCTAACCTTTCCTGATGAAGATGTGGCTTTGTGTTTTTTTCTCTTGTTCTCTGGTCTTCTTCATTGCTCAACTAGCGCGAAAATTCCATTGATAGTCCTACAATATACATTTTTTCATCGCACATCACATTGAAATCAAGAGACGAGGATTGTCTTCACTGCTATAAAAAAACCCAGAACATATTTTATAACTGACGTTCCAATCCGGTTGAGTTGGTTCCGAAAAAAAGTCCTGCTTGAGTGTTTAAATCAATGTCTTCAACCAGTGCTATCGTCCAGTGCAGCGAATTGGCTCACATACTTCCCCTTCGAGGTTCTTAAGCCCATTATGAAAAACATAAAACCAGTAATAACCAAACAACACTATAGGCGCAGTGGGTAACAACTCCTTACCCATGGACAGGTTCGATCTTGCATAAGGTTTCTAGGCCTTAAACTTTACATCCTTCATTCGCAAGGAGAAGAAATCGTTGAAATTCCTATTTTATTCTTCTCAACAGTGCGTATTCAATGTTTATTGATGATGGCACTGGATGTTAGAAAGCTAGCTGACAGAAGGACGAAATGAGGGATCTGCATGGTGAGGTAGTGAACGCGTTAGACCCCGGAAAGGGCGATGGCGCGTTCGTTCCGCACCGCAGACACTAGCGGTCCGGAGCTTTGCAAATATCTCGGCATGTAAGTTATTGTAGAAAAAGGAATATTGGCGTCGAATTGTAGAGTAAGATACACCTTACGAATGCAACAGCTTAAAATTTTTCTCAAAGAAAGAAAGGTTAAAAATTCGAACGCAGCCAATATTTACGTAGCTTCAACTCAGTGTTGATGTAATTGCCAAGAAATTAATTCATCGTATTGTTGTCCTCTTCCTTAACTCCTATTTCTCCCATTTCGGAAGGCTTGTACGTCGCTATTTATGGACTTTGTGGTTACCAGATTCAGATTTCCATCCAAGACTGGAGAATAGCGCGCGCTTGTAAGGGAATGCAGTAAAGAATGCAATAAAATAGCATTCTACTGTTCATTCACTACGAGTACTTCTTCCACAACAACACGTGCATTTCGTCGCCAACATCAACCGTATGATGGGAACGACACCATTTTGGGGCGCCACCTTGTCTCCTTCCCCCATCGCTCTACTCGCTCGGTGAAACGAGTCTCGAAACTCGCGATGTCAATACTGAGGCATTCCTCCGCCCATGACAACTAGTTGAAACGTCAGCACTAAGAGTATCCAGCTGCGACTATGTGTGGGTCGATGTAATCAGCTCAGTTGCTCCCTCACTATCGAAGTCCGCGTACTCGCTCTTGGATACCGTAGAACGATTGCTCAATTATTTCCAAAGCTATCGAAGTGAGTCGATACGTTGCTCTTCATATCTCTATCCACTCCCACTTGTAAAAAAGGTTTTGAAAATCTGGCAATAGGCACGGAGATTATTGTTCTGCTACATTGAAGTTTACCATCACTTCCGGCAGGACAACAATGATCAGCTCAGCTAAGACCGAATGGGCATGGGATGTTATAGTGAGAGAGAGAACTACTGGCTGGGTACTACTGTAGGAGGAAAATGCCTGAAGCAAGTTTGAATCTGCCTTTAATTGGAAGACGATCTGACTCGTTGCTTGCGGGAGACGCTAGACTATGGGACATTTCTGCATTGTCTCTGTAGCTCATACGATTCCATTACCATCTTTTCGAAGCTATGAAGTCTTCCTTCGTGGCAAATATCCCAGTAGCTTCGATGCCTTCATGGTGAAGCTGCAGTGACTGCAATGTTTCTGAGAGAAAAATGAAGCAGTCTTTGATGGAAAAATTGGGCTCAGGTTACTTATTGACATGGTCACTTTACGAAAGACTGAAACAAGTCCTCATAGAGTATAATACAGAAACGGAATTCGAACATGACATTCCCGTATTAATTTTTCTTCATTAGCTCGATAGAGAATGCTGAGTCAGCTTTGCGCGATTCACAACGCGGGACCTTCTGAACGACTGTAATTTTTTCTATCCATTATGATCAACGTCTGCGATGGTAATCTATGAAAACCTTGGCACGGGTTTATCCCACGTCTTTGGGAAAATCATAGAAAACCATCAACATCTGAATTGTATGGAAAGTATGCTCAGCCATGCCTCAAGTTTTATTAAGTATGGCCGCTTTAGTATTCACGCAGTAAGTAAAACTTGTGTTAAAGCAGTCACTTAACTCCTATATTAAACTACCCTGTGGGTTTCTCCCGTGTAAGAGACACCAAGAACATACGCTCTTGAAAGAGTTATTAAGATTCTTTAGAACGAACTTGGCGTTTACTCGTTGGAGGCGAGCGGTCGCTATTGTCTCTTTCCTACTCACTTTCCAGTCTCTTCATTCCGTCGTGATATGGCATTTCTCTGCCTATACACAACTCTGTCATTTCTCTCAATGCCCTCGTGCTTACGCTCATCTATAATAGTGAATCAGGTGCTTTGGAATTTAGCCGTCCGGAAATAATAATATCCACACGAGCTCGTGCAATCACATTCAACATCTCTTCTCGGGTAAACTACTTAGCAGAACTTCTTCATTTCCTGTTAACGTTGACGTATTTGCTATCTTCCACTGATTATTTCAATCAGAGACTAAGATTTCTGGTTTCATAAGAAGCCATATTTTCTGTGTTGTCGTTAAAACTGATCTGTTGCCTGAATTTTGACAATTAAACAAATTTTCTGATTGTCTAAACATCTCCTGTTCTGCAGTCCACATTTTTTAGCCTTTCTTTCTTGAGTGTTCCTCGTTCTGATAGTTTTCTTTCCTTCTACAATACAAACATTCCGTTCTGTCAATTTATTGTGTTATTCCTTTGCTTACCTTAAAGATGCATCATTCCTTAGCATTTTTATTTACTGGATGTAGTCTTCTACTTTTCATCCATAGTGACAAAAAATTGCCAGCCTACTAACTGGCGCGACTTTGTCCATAAACTAAAAAATCTCTGTCTACCTTAAACGGTCAATGATAAGCTGGAAAAAATTCAGTCAGTCTCTGTTTATTTGCCAGTTTTTCTAAGTATTTACCTAACCAGGGCCAATTTGTTTTGAAATTTACGTTCACTTTTTGTTCAAGACCAATTAAATACTTAGAAAAATAACATAAAATAACAAAAAAAGAAAGTAGTAAAATAACATTTAAAACTCTGATCTCATGAAAACTGTCGCGATCTCGGTAATGGTTCAACACTCCCTTTGCACCGTGTATAGCACGAGCTACGCGTCCTTTACTAATCGTAAATTTAGTGAGAGCTGATTAAGCATAATCTCTTACAAAGGCATTGATCATTCCTAATCATCTCCTGAAAACTTGCTCTTTTTCACACGTTTCACCATTTTTTTTCATGCATTTCCTAACCATAATGTGACATTTCGAAGAAGTCTGTCGTTTTTATCGGGTTTCATTTCAATCACGGTATTTTCCTGACGTCTATAATCCTTTTCAATTAAATCAAAGACGTGAAGTGCTCTTATCTTCCTTCGTTGTCAGTGTCGATAATGCACCTCACTTCGCTCTATCAAAGAAATATCCTAGGCCTCGATATTTGTGTTTTCTTCAGTCAAACTTTCCCTCAATCTTTGTTGTGAATCGAAAAGGTCAGCATCGTGATGGAATTTACTATGCTTTGTATCGTTACTATTATTCTTCTGTGAATAATTTTTATGTGCAATTACACGTTCTTCTAACCTCTAAACCAGCACCCACGACCGACTTTCCACCCTTTAAACTAATATTTTGCGCTATGGATTTGTCATTTGCAGATGACTATACTATCAAAATTTGCTGGCTCTTAGTAGCACCTCTTATTTCGCAAGAGCTTGGAGTTCAGTATACAACCATATCTCTAACACTAACAGTCGATTGCATGATATCACTTTATCATTCGTCACAAGTTTTTTTCTATCAATTTTACACGTCAACAAATAACCACTGTTTAAAAATAACCTGAATCTACAATTTTACGACTGTGAATCAGCGATTGATCTCATCCACAGAGTTGGTACTGTCGCCGCTGGAGTGAAAGTTTTTCATCCTACCATCATTCTGTCAGGACTAGCAGTAGCGCAGTGGATAGAGATGCCCTGCAACAGTCATTAGTTCCACTCGGTGCCTTACGCAAATTAAACCCTTCGTTACTTCGGCGTGGGAAAATTGGTACTATATATGTCTGATGAGACATAAACACTGATTTGATGCATATATAGACTACAGCAAGTTGATAAACGCCGAACGCTATTACCATTAAACTGCCACCATCTTCGACGTCATGACACCAGACCCCTGCACATCAAGGATCGCCATGCAATCCATGCGTGCATGATTCGTTTCTATATGAGGCTTCCACTAAGCCATTGTGATGATTGATGTGTTGACCTGAACGCAGTGTTTACAGCAGACGTTGGTGATGGTGTTCGCCTCCACCTAGGATTGCATCATTTGTATACACTTGTGGTGGTAACATGTATGATAATGCGCCATGAGAGGGTAAATCGATAGTGACGCACAGCCAGCTTTAAAAAGCCTTGCCCAAGCAAGGGAGGCACGCAGCCAGCAGCAGCAGTAGCTCTACTCAAGTCCACACACAATCGCACCGGTCGGTCGGTTCGGCTGACCGTTTTATGTCGTTACTAAGACGTCTAAGTGAAATATTTGATGAGTTCCGTGAAGATAAAGCTGAAGGTACGTTGGCTAAGACCGTTCGTGTTTTTTTCAACCGTGGAACACTTCGCCTCGGCCACACTATCACACTAGAAAATCTCCACTTGGCACTTTTTTTCTGACTCGCTTTCTTCACCGTTCACACTTTTTTCCTTCTTCCTTATGTTATCTAACATTGTTAAATGGAAAGCGAAGCAGCCAATTAGCTGACATTTCCGTATTCTGGTATGTTCTGCCGTTATACGTTCTCTTAACATTTCTCAGCTACATTTATCCCTTCCATTGTCAGCATTAGTGTTTTCAACTGTTTAAAAAGTTTCATACGCTTTTGCAGAAGACACAAGTATAATTTCACTTCATTGCAAATAATATACATGCTCAATATTGACTAAAACAACCCAAGACAATGTTGTAATTGGTGATTTCTTCCATGGGGAAAGCTCGCGTACATTTCTGAAAGAATTATTGCTTAAGTTTCAAAGCTTTCCTTGACAGTGGAATTATGAGCATATGGTCGGTTACTGATCTACTTAGAGTGATTATAGACTTTTTTTCAGCAGCTGTCAGCACCATATCAAACTTAGATTTCACCTGTCACCACCTCTATCACTTAATAATCCCTTAATCGTCGAGTCCATTTCGTCCTCGTCGCGTGCCCGAGTGAACTTTGCTCGCTCATGTGAGAGGAAAAGAACAACAGAAACATCTTCCATATGAGGCCCATTGTTTTTTACTAGTTAAGCAAAATGCGATACATGCAGAGACACTTGCCATGTTAGACTATGGAGCTCCGTATACTTACATTTACCCTCTCAAGCTTTCCTAACGAAGTAATGAGGCTCATTTAGTGTAGGCAACACAATCCGCAAAAGCACAAACACATGCATATGAATACTTATGACTCCACGTATGTAGTAAGTATAAGGCAATCCAGCATAGCAGACAGAGGAAGTACATTTCCTGAATCCTTCTTGATGTCAAAGAAAATACACTGTAGCTCCTAGTTCTGGTCTATGCACTTGTTCGCAGCTTCGGATCTGATCAACACGTGATCCCTTAGATGATGAAGATCCGAGCACTAAACTTTGTGGACTAAAGGTTTAATTGAATTTCCTATGGCTATTTATTAATGCCTGTGTATGAGATTTATTAGTGAAATTTTTTAGTGTAACGTGGATAGGAAGACTTTACAAGCGGATTTCAAAAAAAACCCTTCTACCTTCGTGTAATTTGTTTTTTGCTTTTTGCAACAATTTCGCTGTACAGAATGGATTCATAAATTTCTCAAGGCTCTCAGATTGCACCAGCTTCAAAGGGTCTTGTGTTTTTCCCAAAATTGTAGTCTGTCGAGCATAAATTTTTCGGCTTTTTTTCTTGGCTCTCGATCTTACGTTCCTAGCTAACGAGATTGTCGGTAACTTCTGAGTTCTGCTTCTAGGGTCGGCTCTATACATTTGTTTTCTTCTACTGTCTAATTCTGTTCTGAATGGGGTACTGCTAATATCAATCAACGAGAAATTATTTCCACTCGGTGGAGCTTGCTTCCATCTACAACGATTTCCTGTTTCTGTTCTCTGAACTCTCAACAACTTTCAGGATATTTATACTCCTGGAAACTTTGTTGAAATTTAGGTTTTTTTTCTTTTGATGTTTGTTTTTGAGCTTAATATGAGTATTCAGTGTTTGTGAGGAAATTGTTAATCATGCAGTGAATGTTGTTTTGCAGAAGTCCCTCTCAATCTCTGCTCTTATTAATCCCTTCCTCAGTGGAGGTTTTTCTTCTCGTTTGAAAAAAAAGCTTTGGGTTTTAAACAGCAGTTTTCTGCCTGTAGAATATCACTAAGTTGATAGCAGTGCAATATATCCCTTCTTATGAAAACCACTCGCCTGCTTTTTTCTGAGCTATATTAAACAAGCAAAAGTCCAGCCTCAGTATCATGCACACCGAACGCTCCCGTGTACGACATCGCGTGGTGAGACAACCGCTTAGAGGTGGTCAAATCTCGTGTTGAAAACGAACGCGCCCGCCACGTGCCATAGAGACTACTCCTTGTATACCAAAACAGTTTCTTCAATCGCCGATCTTTACGCTCTACTTGAAGCTACTGGTTCTATTAAATTCCATGTGGTCGCCTTACAAGATTCGAGAAGCAGGAAGACCGACATGCGCCAATTAGACGATGGGAATCTTGTCATTTGTGTAGGGAAATTCCCGTTACGAAATGTCAGAGGCGTTTGCTTTGTCATTCACCTATCTATTTCTCATCTAATCCCCCTCATACGAAATCCTATCACCGTTCTTGGCCATTCTTTGTTTCCAGCTTCCGCGTCAAAAGAAAGTCG
Organism: Angiostrongylus vasorum; assembly: GCA_018806985.1. Classification (NCBI taxonomy): domain Eukaryota; kingdom Metazoa; phylum Nematoda; class Chromadorea; order Rhabditida; family Metastrongylidae; genus Angiostrongylus; species Angiostrongylus vasorum. Next base: position 390,698 of record JADANN010000336.1, read on the forward strand.
TTATCATTATTTGCCACTCATTAACTTCTGCACTTGAGAGCGAACCGGATACGTTCTACAGTTAGTTAAGAGAAGTATGCCATAAAGAAAGTCCCACAAATTTATTATTGGAGATTTAATGCCAGATTAGGAACGTCCAACGAAAATGAATACAGGGTAGGGAAATTCGGAATAGGAGAAAGAAATGTAGGCCAGGAAACGGTGCCTCTTTGACACCTCAATGGTAGCTGGATTCTGTGCAAAATCGGATCACCGCCTTTTCCGAGAGAAGATTTGATTGAGGTATGAACTGGAAAGGAACTTTTGCCAACGTCCAAGAAAAACAAGGCTAGCCATGTGTGACGAGGATATTGTCAATAAAACCCTACGACTGGCAGATGAAGGAATGTCTGACCAAGGACTAAAACTGCTTGTGGAAGGCCATAGAACTTGTGCCGAACTCGCCCCAATTCCTCGCACAAGAAGTTGAGACAACTTCTTCATCACCATTAAGGGTTGCTCGAAACGAGAATGAGAGTGAAGCTTGCTCCTACTCCACCTAACACAGGTGGTAATAAATAGCATCTACAGAAGATCTTTGCAGGAGCAGTGTCGGTATAGGCAGAAAAAGTTATTGGAAGCAGCGCAAAAATGGACTAGTCTGAAAAAGTGCACTCATATCTATGCGGTTATAATGTTCCGCTATTGACCGTCATAAGCGCAGATGGGGCTATCACCAAATTGCGCCAATGTATGGAATTGATAACGGAAAAAGTTCTACCCCAGTTTTTTTTTCCGTTCCACAATCCGCGTCTCGAACGCCGAAATCCCTGCCGATGAAAAACTGCTTGGTATTCTATTCTTTAAAATTCGAGTTGCGATAGAAAACATGAAGATAGGTAAAGCTCGACGTTCCGATAATAGTATCACTGACTTCCTTAGTGTTGGACGCTACAGTTTACATGCACTTCTGGTAGCTCATATGACATCTTACCTTCAGATGGAGAAAATCCCAGACCAACGAACTCCCAAAGAGAATGGCCGGGTGGATGTTCGTAAATTATTGTCCCATATGTGTGTTGAGCACACTCTAGAAATACTTCATGAAGATAATCCATTTGCCCATTTTAAAGACCTGGGATAAGGCACAACCACTTGAGCAAACAGAATTCCGACAGGTAGTCTGCCGCATGGGTAACATCCAAACTGTGTCACGGATGATAGAGCTTTGTCAGGAGTTTGGTTCTTGTCCTAACTTTTATCGACTACGGAAATGATTTTGATATAGTTAAAACGAATGAATCCTAGCACCGCTCGTCGATCTAGGTGTTGAGCCGGCCTAACTAAGAACCTCAGCTAACTACTCTCAGAACTGGACTGCGAAAATACAGCTCTTCCATCGACCTCTTTTCGTATCTATCGGAAATGGGGTTCAAAAATGCGACACCATATCGCTAAAGCTGTTTTTTGGCCACTGCGTTGGATAATAATGTGGCTCGACTGGGTCGAGAACGGTATACACAGTGATGGACAATTCTGTCAAATCTTCTTTTCGCCCATGACATGGTCATCTCTTGAAGAAGTACTAGCGAAGCAGAGACGTAGATCAATGACCTCAAGGAGACGGAAGAAAGGATCAGACCACGCATAGATATGACGAAGACCCAGTGCATGAGGAACCCACGGTGCGATGGTGAATAAATCGAACTCACTTTCTGCCTAACTGAAGAGATCACGACATACGTGTGCCTTTGACGTTCAGAGAACAACATGAAGGAAAATTTGTATAGAAAAAAGGAAGGCATCTTAAGCCACATTCAGGCCTTTCAAAGAACTTACCATTCAACTAACGTATCCAAAGCTCCGCACTAGTATTTTCGATTCAACAGTCCTCCCAGCGCCTTATTGTGATGGGGAAACGTGAGCGGATACTTCAACCACATCAAGAACTTTGCACACCTCCTACAGAGCACGTGAACAGTGCCTTCTCAAATTTAACCACCACTGACAACGTCTGTCAGGAACGAGCACCTCAGATCTTCGGAACCTATCCCATTTTTTGGGATCCGGGGAAATCAACGTCAGTAGCGGAACACAGATAGGCCGATCACGTCATAATAACAGATGACAGATGGACGAAAAGAACAGCGGAGTGTACTCCAAGGAAATGCAAACGTCTACTTGGAAGACCCCAAAAGCGATGGGCGTACGTGTTCGTGGTCAACGTCAACCATCTACATTCGTAGATGGAAGCGCTTCTAAGAATTCAGAATGGACTTCGCACACGTCACCATGTTCGAAGCAAACCACCACCATGGACGACGATTGCACCAGAGAAAAACGAATGGAAATTGTGGTGAGGCCTGCATGACCAGTGAAGACGGGTCATTCGGGTATCCAAGCTCTAAAAGGAAGAATTTGACAAAAATAAAGACTGAGCTGTCTTGATTTGCATGGATGGTCCTCATTAAACCTAATGACTTCTCTTTTCTGCTTTGAAGACTTGATGACGAAGTCTGAGATGTCAATATTCATTTCCAAACACGTTCGCAAAAACTTCGTCAAGCAATTCAGTCGAGTCGCATGATGATTGCATTCTTGGTACTGTAGAATACGGCAATAAAGCGCGTTGAGGGATATTTATACTACGGTAATAAAAGCAGGTGAATTTTCCTCTCAGTCTAGTTGTCGTGCTCTTTTTACGGACTTTGGACTTTGCACTCATGTCTTTTTTATCGAAGAATTTTACTTATTTGCGTGTCCATAAAGAAGTTCTGTGACGTGAGGAACTGCCACCTTATTTGTTCACAAGAACGTGTAGTGCATTGGTTATTGTTGTCCAACAATACCTACACTACCTTCGGTTCGACCCCGAACACAACGCCAAAAATCCATCCAGTCTCAAGGGTCGGTGGTTCGATTATAACTTCTCTGGGGGGAATAAATGCACTTTATTGTTGCATCGTTCGGACTTACAAGTGACTGTACAAGCCAAATAGCATTCGATTACCTCTACAACGCGAAGAATGATGTGGAATGAAGGACATCCCTAAGAGATTGATCAACGCCGAACGCCCGAACACCCTTTCCTTTGTATATTTTCCCATTGATAGGTCAACACGCATAAGATTGATAAGAAACCTTGTGCTAACATTTCGACGTCATCGTCCTCTTCAGACCCGGAATGATTCGATTGTCCACAGTCATTCTTTTCTATTGTCTACAGTCATTCAGTTTTTCCAATGTTGGTCTTCGTGAACGCATCAAGTCGAATCCTAAGTGGTATCCCTTTATAGGGAGCAGTTTTTTAACCGATTATCCATCGATAATAATACGTTTTCATGGCGATAATCCATCCTCCAACAGCAGGTGTTATTTTAACTGGCACAAAGCGAAGCAAAATTTCCTATAATAGGTTATTAAGATTATTTTTTATTTCCTGTTGCTGCGTTCATTCCAATTTTTTTAGCTTCTGATCTTTTATGTTATTTGAAGAATAATGCTTTGCTTTCTACTTATTTATTCATAGAGGGCAGGTAGCGGTGTGGTAGGGATACCGTTCATCGCGAGCGTGCTGTTCGTTCGATCCCGTCCTAGGGTAACCGTGACCCTCATCTCTACGGAGTCGGGAGAGTGGTATCAAACTTCAAAGGAAATAGTTCACTCCTTGCACCCTAAGTAGGAGCGCTGTAGTCCGGTTATCCCAGGACTTCAACGAGGATCTTCTTAACCGGCTTTCAGTGACTTTCATAGAAAAGACGAGAATCCTCAAGCAGCAACCGAATCCACAGTTATTTTATTTAGTTTTACTTATTCAACAAACAGCATGAACTGTTACAATGTTCCGTAAATGTTTGAACCGAAATAGCGGTCGAAAAAGAAAATGAAATTTTTTAGGGTAAACTAAACTGGGACGAGTTTTTAGTGGTCTGTGTCATATTTTTTTCAACATTTTTTGAAGTTTTTCTTAAAAATCTCTTTTTTAATTGTGTACTCACATCTGCATGGATTCATCTGAAAGCAGATCCGTAAAATAAAGAGTTACGAACTTGACTAATTTGCTACTCTAGGTTTTCCTTATGAGATTTTTCTTGAAGTAAGATTTTTTTTTCCACTCAGCTTCCACCACTACCCACCATCACATTGATGAAGAAGTTCTTCAACACTTTTTTTGTTTTCCTTAGGGCTATTTCGTTTTTCCATGTCAGCTTTCCGAATATTACAGTGTCTTTCTTTTGTCTCTAATGTCGAAAAAACCATAGTTGTTGTTTTTCTGACATGAGTAGAGGAACATTTAGTATTGAGGCGCCCTCCGTTTGCCACAGAGGTGTCTATGACACTAACTCAGACGTTTCAATTAATCTGTCAGGTTTGCGTCCGATGTCCGACAAGATCGGACTAGTGAGGAAGTTAAAAACAAAGGGGTGTAATTTTGAAAGCTTGACGTCATGGTAATCATAGTTCAGAAGGTGATAAATAGTTTAACCTAATGATCACTTGAGATCTTCAAATGAAAGCGCAAGAGAATGCTTATCCAAATTTACTGTAATACTTAGCACATCATCGAGTGTTCTACTATACTTCTGAAGCCTGATTCAAATACTTGTTGAAAATTTCAGAGTTTTCTTACTACAACGAGCCTAAGCCAAATATGGCTCAATGAGTGATAAGAATTATCTTTCACGGATAGGAAAAGGGAAAGAACGTTCAAAAAATCGTTGCGCAAAGACGAATATGTGAAAGAAAGACTTATGTATTCTCTAAACCAGAAATCGTACTAGCTGTATATAAATGTAAACATTGGTGATAATCCCCATATATAGTCGAAACAGTGATCTGCCTAATGGTTTTTTTCTTCTGATTGAGCAGTACCTGAACTTTCTTGCCCACTCCACGGTTAACGAAGTGGAATTTGTACAGCTTGCTGTTGGCGTACGTCGTCGAAGATTGAACTGCCTCGTTTTCGTCTTCGTCTAATTCTTCCGTAGAACATATCAGTTATTCAAAAGATCGGCTTCCTATAAACCTAGGTATAATAATCAATATATCCACACATATGTTCTTGCAAACTGCTTTGTTTAGCTAAGAAGAGGTTGCTATAGGTGTTCTTATTGTTGTCGTTGTTGTTGTTCGATAGTTGACGTTTCAACTACTTCGAATTCCTCGGAGCACGGGCGTACCATATGATACAGTATGACGTAACAGTATCAATTATTCGTTCCAGTGGTTTCTACTTGCTTTGAAGAGAACAGCCTCGGGAAATGTCACATTTTCCATTGCGATGTTACCTTCTGAGGGTTTCTTACAGTGTACTGAGTACAATTTATGTTTCATTCAATTTGAAAACGGTATTTATAAGTGAAACATAGCAAAGTGCATCAATAAATTTTGGAAAACACACTAACACAAGCACTGGGCTTCTCGGAGCATAAAACATCTTTTATAGGAATTACTTCGCTTGTAATTGAAGCAGCCGAGAGACAGGCGAAAAGAAGGACCCGTATGGTGTGGTGGTGAACGCGTTAGCACCTGGAAAGGGTAATAGAGCGTTCGTTCCCCACCGCAGACACCTGCGGTCCGGAGTTTTGCAAATATCTCAGCACCATTGGGTTGTATCTTGCTTTTCTTCAATGGTTTATCTTTTTTTGTTCAGATTATTTTCTTTGAGATAAGATGTTCTAGCACTGATCACTTATATCCGCCACTACAAAAAGCTTTCATTTGTTAATTGTTGTCTTTTATTTGAATAGTGTTATTGTATGCCTCTATAGTTGATTATGATCTTCGAGGACTTCCTTATTTCTTCACGCAAGCTGCGCTTTGCTCCCTCCTGCTCACGATCCGCTGGAGATTTTTCCATGCTCTCTTCTTCTCCATCCTTTCACCACGTTCACTTCTTGCTTCCTCCTGTCCTGATATAGGTGTTTTGCTTAGCAATGTGATGTGGTGATGGATTGGATCTACTTAGAAAAAGAGCTCAGTGCACTATAATTCTGATTAGATGTGTTGTTTTGAGGGTTCGAATCCCCTCCTTATTCCTAGGTTATCACGAAGATTAAGCAAATGTGAGATGACCTTGCTATAATCGTTATTTTTTATTGCGACCTATTATGCGTGTTCTTACCTTTAGATGAATATCTCTTCCCTTGGATATCAAAGATTTCCACTTCAATTAAAGCTTGACTGCTGAAGAAATTTTATATTGTTCCTCGCTGTTTTATTGGTCTGTGAAGGCTTTCTACAGTCCGTAAAGAATGAAATATTTGATGTGGCCAATTACCGTGTAGAACTAGTGGGTGTCTGTTGGAAATCTCTAGAGAAAACGAGTACAAAGCAGTCAAATTAGGTACCTATTTTGACATAAAAGGTAGATTGTCAGCTTTTCCGAATTGTTTCTATTCAAATCGATTTCTTACGTGGCTTCTTATTTCAGATCTTATGAACGATTGGGAAATCGGCGGAACACAGAACAAATGGGTTTGCCCAAGTGATCGACATCTACAATTGCGAGCACAGTTAGTTCCCCCTTTTCTTATTTAGAAAAGGAAGTGAATATTCTTTTAGAATGCATGTGGCGTAGTGGTTAGAGTGCTCTGCAATAACATATGGTGTTTGGTTTGACGCCGCACTCCGGGCTAAACGTGAAGGCCCTACGAGGTCCCTAACTGATCACCGACTAGTTTGGGGGGAATAAACCCACTGGTACAATGTACTGGTACACCCCCGCATGTCGTGGTCCAAATCAATTATCTATCTGATTATTACTGCGATGCTACTTAATGGAGTAGAATGCACGGTGGGTTCCTCGAGGATTGATTCACACTGTACAGTTTATTTTTTATGTGCTCGCAAGTGCTCACTGAATTCTGTCTCAAGTCGAGCAGAAGATTCCGAATGCGAAAAGCTAAATTTTCGAATGGATTCATAACCACTCTCACATGAACTGAGCCAATCTGCCAGTCTTGTATATCTACGAGAAAGTTTTTCATAATTTGAGAGTTGAACAGTCTGTTGATTAGTATGTGAAGAAAGCAATCAGCCATTTTAAAGTCTGTAAATGATCTCTTAGTATAAAAACTAAATTGAAGTCTTTTTATCTCTCGGTATCGGAACTTTGATATCGTCACTATAACAGTGACAAAGTGAAGTCCTTCAGCCTTAAGCCAGGTAGAGGTTTTCACTACTGCAGCGTTTGATGTTAAGAAAGTAAAGTGGAGATGCAGAATTGGGAGTTTTTCTGAAAATTGCTTTTTTCACTATGAAATTTCTGTAAGGAACTTGTCCTGTAAGCGTGATTTTCTATGGAATTTTCTGGGAAATTGACTTTTGACGAACAAGGCCTTCTTAAAAAATTCTTATGTCGAGTCATCACTTCAAACTGTGGTGATAGCACAATGATAACTTTTTTATTTACTGCCTATTACAATTTTTCATGGCAGTGTCTTACGTGTGATACAACCACAGTGATGCTGGGATATTTGCAAAACTGCGGACCGCAAGTGAACGCGTTAGCCCCCGGAAAGGGTAATAGCGCGTTCGTTCCTCATCGCAGACACCTGCTGTCCGGAGTTTTGCAAACATTTCAGCATCAGTGTGTTGTACCACAAGTATTACCCTCCCATTAAAAATTGTAATAAGCAGTAAATAAAAAAAGCCAACATTGTGATTTTGACTGCAACCTCAGCTTAACTGGGTTTGTTGACGATTTAGGCTCCCTAGACCAGTTACGTTGATGGGTGATCGCTGATGGCGCTGGTCGATAGAATTAGCTGAGAGACAAGCGAAACGAAGGACCCGCATGGTGCGGTGGTGAACGCGTTACTCCCCGGAAAAGACAATAGCGCTTTCGTTTCTCACCGCAGACACCTGCAATTCGGAGTTTTGCAAATATCTCAGCATCGTTGAAGTCATATTTCGCAATGCACCCTGCCATTAAAAAAGAGTAAGCAGTAAATAATAAGTTAAAATTATCTCAGCACCATTGTAGTTGTGATGATAGCGTTAAAGAATGGTGAGCAATATGCAGCGTGCTCTATTTCATTTCCTTATGGCTCGGTCTTCATTAAGAATCTTTGAAGATAGCAAATAAAAAGTTGTTGCAACGACCAAAATCTAACAAGAGCGTTTAGCACGTAAGTTGTAATAAGGATATCCGAAGTGGTTTATCATTTAAACAAAGTAAACAATATCCACCAATGACAGGACTGTGAGGGAAAAAAGCGTTCGGCTTTGATCATTTTCTATGGGATGCACCGTGTATTCAACTTCCAGTAATTATCTCTATAGATGACTTAATGCATATCTGGTCTGTATAGTGACTTCCTAGAGGTTTGGATGGTTTTGCAAGAGCGGGATAAGGGATCGATCCATAGTATATTAAAGGGCCTCTCTAACCATTGTGCCACACGCACCGTTTCCAAAAGATATAGTTAAAAAAACTGTCTTTGTGGTCTGTTGATGTTTTCTATGAGGTATGTGCTTGCATCATATTTCGTCTTCCAATACACAAGGACAGATTCTGATAGTTAACGTTGGATAGCTGTGATAATCCGTACTATTTTGAAAAAAAATGACTTTGAGTGTCTTTGTATGCTACTACTATGGACGGCCACAAAGTAATACCATCTCCATAACAATTTAACTCTCAAGAATGCTGAGATATGAGCAAAACTCGGAACCTCATTCGGTCTTCGAACCCGAAGCTACTCTTACCCCAAGCTCACGCGTTCTCCACTTTACCAACCGCTGCCATTGCTCTACTTTTCGTGATCCTTCTGCAAGAGTAATTTTGTGTTTGATGCCCAGCTGAGGTTTTGAATTTTCCTCATACCTCAACACCCTTGTGCTTGTATTTGACATAGTACTGTACCATGAAAAAAAATAGGCAGTAGATAAAAGTTGAAACTTTCCCCTTATTATTTCATTGATATCGAATAGAGCGTCGTTGCTACCATATTTTTTCATTTAAATAAGTCTTCGTTCTCAAAAACAACGCCGATTTCGAGAAATCATGTCAATCCTTCGAATGCTCTTATTCTACCCTCCTTCCTTTATTCTGGCTTTCACACATTTTTTTTCTTCTTTAAAAAAGTTTCTGAACAATTTGCTTGTGGAACGGTCGTTCAGAAAAGTTTTTTAGGATTTGATATTTTCAGTTGCTTGCAGACTTTGAAAAAGGAAGCAGCCGTAGAATTTTTGCGCGTTAGTAAACAGTACCACTTGACACTTGAGCGGCCCGTCCTCACTGGTTGTGCGGGCCCCAGCATAATCACCATTTATGCGCAGATTTGCTGGTTAAGCCATTGTGGTACCCTGGAATTCCGAGGTCAGCCTGGCCAAAGTCTGCTCCCAGGTCTTCGCCACCACAGGCAGTCGCAGCCCTTGTGGATCAGAGGGAGATTTGCCACCATGCGACTTTGATACCAGGACGGTGGCGGATCCTGGTATTGGTTTGCTCTCAGCTAGGTTTCCTGATGGAAACGCCGGGCTTCTTCTCAGCTTAGAAGACCCTGCCGGGAGGACGAATCCCCCCCCGGTGTACATCGCAGTCCGACACCCAGGAACACCTCCCAACCACGATGAGGCGTTAAACCGTTGGGAGGGGAAACAGTACTACTCGACATTTAGATAAAATAGCAGACAAATTGAAATTTGTTTATGGTGATACCTCCTGTTTTCTTTTAATGGGAATCCTTTAAAGAGTTTCAAGTACTTCTGGTACTCTAACAGTAGTACTTCAGCAAGAAATAGCTATTGCGCTTTTGTTCACAGCTTTCCAATCTTTGGCATTTCATCTGTATGGTAAATCTTAGCTGTGGATCCGTTTAAGTCGTTAAAGGCGATTTTTGACTTTCTTTGATTTTACTTCGCGAAAAAAAAGAAGTTATACAGATATTTGAAGAGTCATGAGAGTTACTAAACCGGCTTTCACTTAACCTCGGCGTGAGTAATCAATAAACTTCCTTGCATTGTTTATCTTACACAAGATTATTATACAACTTTTATTCGGCTAACGTTTCGATGTCTTTTTTCTTCATCTCGGCCGATGATTCGAGTCGATGGTCCACAGCCGTTCGTCTTACCTATGTTGCGTCTTCGTCGTCGTATCGTGCCGAATATTCTTCAGTGGAGCGCCGCTCGAATGAGCTGGCAGCGCTGTTTTTATACAAGAATTCTGTTGATGATAATGATTGTTTCTTGGTAATAATTTCTTTTCCAACGATCAATCCATCCTGCAGCAGTAGGTATTAGAACATCTTGCACATGATGAAATAAAGAAATAAAATAAGGGGGAGCATGTAGTGCAGTGGTCGATGGCTTTGCTTCAATTAACATGTTCAGTTCCTCAAGGACGGCCTGTCTTTTTTGACCCTTCTTATCTTCAAGACTCCTTTTCATCACGTCACATTTTAAACAGACTTTTAAGACTTTATCCTTTTTTAATAATCTGAACTGTTACCTATAACGCTTTCCTGGTCCTACAAAGTCAGTGTTTATATCTCGACTACTTTGTATGATTTTACGCTAACGATTGAATTTGTGCAAAAAAAACTGCTCAATTTTATTTAATCTACGTCTTTTTTCGCGGGTGTGGTGCAGTGGTCGGAGGCGCCTTGCAACACACACATGGATTCAGTCATCTCCAAACGATGCTTAATGATATCGAATGAATGGCGCATCGCTCAAGGATTGATCAACACCGAGAGCTTATTACGCTTGTACATCTTTTTATAGTGGCTTATTTTAAATTCTTTCTACTCCTGTTTAGCAAACACGAGGTGTTATTTTTATTTCTTTATTAACGTACAAGCTGACGTTTCGGCGGATTTCGCCTTCCTCAGAGCCGCTTTCTATGCGAACTGCCAGAGGATAGCCACCGAATACTGGACATCGAATTGAGAGTACTACGCACCTGTCTACGAAGCATACAAAATCAGATGTTCGCCAAGTGGAAGAAGTGCGAGAAGAAGGAAATCTATTGTGCTCAGTATTTGAAAGGTCTCCACGTGAAATATTTAGTGGAAGACGGATTTCGCCTTTCTCAGAGGTTTGAATTTTTTTCTCTCAGGGATTTTCTCTGTTTGGTTATGGAGGCGTTTGACAGTGTAGATTGCGGTCAATTTCACCTTTCCAGGCTCCGGGAGGAAATCGAAATCCGCCGAAACGTCAGCTTGTACGTAAATAAAGAAATAAAATAACACCTCGTGTTTGCTAAGCAGAAGTAGAAAGGATTACTCAATCAATGCCGAGGTTAATAGAAAGTCGGACGTGGGAGTTACTGCTTATTTTAAACTCAAAATATTGTAAGAACGGAACTATTGCCATAGAAGAGTAGGGCGAAATCTGCTCCTTAAGATGACTTAAGGAGATCTCATTAGTAGAAAATTACACTAATCAAAAATGGCTGGGAGCTTTCAGATTACAAAATCCTGCATTTCGTACTAAACAACCTACGATTGTCGAAATCTAACAGTAACTGTTGCACTGCCTGGTTTTCACTAATTCAACGTCACCTGATTTTATGTCGTTTTTTAAAAGAAATCCATAATTGTTTGAAATTAAACGTGTGAAGGTTTGTTGGATGCAAACCAAAAAGTGATAGAAATAAGCACCATTCCACTTGATTTCTATTACGAAGCGTTGAAAGTTGGTTATTATTCCTTACTAATATTCTTCATTGAAATTTAGTACTTCTACCAATAAAATAAAATTCTTTTTTTCTAAAAGAATGTAGGACTGTGCGGTTCAGATTGAAATCGGGATGGTCAGTTCGAACGGCGACCGCTCGTTCCCCAACGAACTCCAAGGGCAACTCCACCATCACCGAAGCCGAACAGGAGCATATTAAACAGGTGGAGACTTTACGTTTTCTTTTTATATGAGGAAATATTTTTTAAAACTAGGGAAAAAAAGTTTGTATTATTAATCAGCCATAGGAAAGTACTCTCCTTCTAAAATGTTGTGATATTCCTTTACTTCACTGGCATTTTATAGTCGGTTTCGGAGCTCTTTGTGTTCTCCTTGTCTTCTTTTCCTTTCTGCGCCTACTTTCTGTTAATGACACAATGAAGTTTGTACCCTGGTTCGTAAATTTCTTACAACACTAATGGTGTTTATCTTATACGGGAAATTTTGTTTTGGAAAATTATGTCGTCAGACCAAATTTTCATGCTTATGAACCCACTAGAATTCACGAGACTTGAGAACATTTGCACGTAGAGGATGTGGTGAAGGCTACTAAGAACTTTGGGAATCAGAAAAAGTGAAGAACGTGGTTAGAAAGATCAGATAAAATGATTTCAGTTAAGGTGCAAACGTAAACTGAAACAATAGGACGACAATGATGCTGAGATATTTGCAAAACGTGGACCCCAGGCCAGATTGAAAATCACGATTACCCTTTCCCGGGGCTCATGCGGTACCCACTGCACCACTTAGACCGTCGTTCTGCCTTCCTCTTAGCCAGTCTTTGTATGTTAACGATGCCCACAGCAATCATTCGTTAACAACATTTGATTTTAGTATTGGATGTACACTGTGATTTTGACTATATCCCCAGCTTAACTGGGTTCAATGCTGATTTGTTCTCCCGCGATTATTCCCGTTGATAGTGGTTGCTAATGGCAGCGTTATGGTAAAAACTTGCTGAGAGAACGGCAAAGCAAAGGCATCAATGGTGCAGTGCGTTACACGTGAGTTCCCGGAAAGGGTAATCGCGGGTTCACATCTAGCCTGCGGTCCCAGTTTTGCAAATATCTCAGCATCATCGTCATTGTATTTCACATAATGTCCCTGCCGTGAAGAAGTAGTCTGCGGTGTATAGAAAGTTAAACATTAAAAGCAACAGAAATCGTGTTTTCAACACACCAAAGAAAATATCTGTGCAAAATCCCAATTTTCAAACATAACCACTTATTATCTGCACGGATTTCGGTAGCTCTCCGCCTCTCGTAGAGGTTTTTTCTTGTTTCTTGTTCTCAGTACCGTCTTAGTTAATCCTTTTTGTGCTCTTCTTTTCATCGTACGAATCATTTTTCACTTCCTTTCATGATTTTAGGTACTGGCGAAAGCTGAAGCTAGCCGATTAAAAGAACAACAGCGATTAGGGTACGCTATCAATTTTGAATTTTTATTTTATCTTTTCTTTTGTACAGAAGTTCGCTTAAGAAAAAATTTCACTAAAATCACTTGACATCATGGATACCTTTGTGTTCTTGATGGGCTGAGAAGAGGGTTTAAAAAAATACAACGTTTATTTTCTTTCACAATGGCTAACATGTTCGCTGCTTCTGGCTTCACCGAAGCCTAGAAAGGGATATATTAACATAGTGAGTAATGTGGTTCCATAATTTCAATGAAAATCGGCTATGAAAATTCGTAGACAGCTTAGTTAATGCCGATTATTTTTTCACTTGCCTAATTTCTTTAACGCTGAAACCACTTTATAAAGCTCACATAGGAAGCCAGTACAGCACAAGAGAAATTAGTCCAAAGTATCTGGCCATGTCGTATGTGAGCTGTTTCAAAGTAGTCGTCCTTCTGGTTCATCCTACATTTCAAAAGTCGGTCGGAAACGGCTGAGGAGTGTAGAGCAAGTGTCAGAAGAGGCATGCAGTGGACATGGCCTTTTGTTTGATTCGTCGCCCATGACTGACCAAGCCTCCCATTCTTTCTGGCTCCTGCAGTTTGGTACCAAACTTGTCTGAGAGGATAAAAAACACTGATTCCGTACATTGCATTCAATCATCAATACGATGCTAAGAATGGAGTCGAATGCATGGCGCATCCTTAGACTATTGATCAATTCCGAGTGCTTTGTCCTTTGGGTTTGTACCACATTTTTTTCTTTCATGCGACCCGTCCTTTACGTCTACTGTGTGGGTCCTGGCAGCTATGGCCTTCGACTCCTTTGATGGCATTCATCATCCACGAACATCTTCCAACTTCTGCGCATGCTTCAGCTGCTGGACGAGGATTGTTTCAACTTCCTCACGAGTGTACTGGTATGCTGGTTCAGTCGATTCTGCCTGGAATCATGAGGTGTCTGTGCTAGAGCGTTCCTCTGTTCAATTGCAGTGAACGAACTATCTCCAGAGAAGTTTTGAGCTAAGTTTTTCAAACTCAGAGGCATGAAAGGCATCATGAGCCTGGAACAGGGGTTAAACCAGCACTGAGCTTGTGATGATGGGCATCACTAGCGCGGTACTCGCCTCCTTTTACTACACTGCTTCTCCAGTACGGTTTAATTTAGTACGGGACGGTACGAAGCACAGTTTTGTGTGCACTTCAACCTTAAATAGACTTTTTCCTTTTCTTTATTCTCTAAGAATAACATTCAAACTTGGACAATAAAAAATGAGCAGAAAGGATAGAAGGTAATTAACTTTAAATGCAGGTATTATAGCCTTTTGTACGTTAATTGTATAGATGGTCATAAACATGCTTGAATACTTTTCGAAGTCACCTACCAGTTCTTTTCTGGGCAAGCTTCCAATGGCACCACTAATACCAAATTTTGATTACCAGTTCGCTCATATTTCTATGATTTGCTTTTACTTGGAATCCGGGTAAAACGTAAAATACTAATGCCTTTCGCTTTCTGAATCCTGCTTACCGATGGAATTCGTTAGGCACTTGTCTACTCGCCCTTGACCAGTAATTCCATTAGTGACGGGAATTAGTGAAGACATATTGGTGTCGACGTTGCCGTTGTTAGCCTAGCCACATCTGGAATATTCGAAACACTTAGCCAAATTTTTGGCATTCAAGTCCTTCACAGTCTCCTACCAAATCTACGAATGCTGCTCCTTTCCCGAGAAAATTTCACATTTGGTTTTTTCTTAACGAAACAAGCTGCTAACAAACATAACAATAACTGTGATACCCACTAACTTAACTGTTTTCGGTCCACATCATTTTTATTCTGCTGACTGCAACACATACGAATCCTACCCAATACAGGCTGACGTCGAATATTCATTTATTCAAGTTCGATATTGTTTACCGCTATTTGTAGAAAATTTAGAAGTGAAGGCTTTAATTTCGTTAACACCATGGTTTAGCTGCCGTAGAATTTCAAAACAGAGCAGAGCATGATATTAATGAAGACATGATATTGAAGAGGGCCCGTGTGGCGCACTGGTCGGAGGCACCCTGCAGCATACACGTGGAATCGATCCATCCCCCATGCCCCCACCAAACCCTCCATCTCTCCGGGGTTAATAAATTGGTGCCAGACTTGTTTGAGAGGATAGCAGCACTGCCTCGATACATCGGTAGGTTACCGCGAGTTGTCGGCTATGCATTCAATCGCCTTCAAACAAATAATACTTAATGAAGTCGAATGCATGGCGCATCCTTCAGGGATTGATGAAAGCTGAGAGCTTTATCATTTTATTTTTATTTTGCAAAATTGTCTGCATCAGTCATTGACCAATGATAGTTTGTAGCTGTTCCTGACTTCCTTGTCACAATATTTGCTGGTTATGATCGTAAACGCGCAGTGGTCCAAGGCGCCCTGCAACACATATGTGGAATCGATCCCCCCGCGCCCATGGTCCACCAAGCCTTCCATCCTTCCGGGGTCGGCAAATTGGTACCAGACTTGTCTGGGAGGATAGCAGCACTGGGTCGATACCTCGGTAGGCCACGGCGAGTTATTGTAAAGGCTGGGTATACATCCAATAACCACCAAACGATGCTTAATGAAGTCGAATGCATGACGCATCCTCAAGAATTGATCAATGCCGAGAGCTTTATCCTTTATCCTTTATGATATTGAAGACATGATATTCTTCCATTGTAAGCGATTTCGTTTTTCCCTTTGTAATAGAATTATCAATAGCAGCTTAGTTCATATTGACATCACCTTTATATGGTGAAATATTATGGCTAGTCCTTTATAAATTAGCGTTAAGATTAAATGTCAAGTTGGTTTAATAGCTACACCGATAACCTGTCTGCGTATTCGCTTCTGGTTCGTATGTTCGTCAGTAGTGCCTTCGTAAAAAGATCTACAGAGAAAAATTTACGTTTAATGTGTTATCTTTTCAGAACCTCATAGGAACCTCTAAAATATTTCCTATATGCTTTTTTATTAGACAGATCGAGTGAAAATTTCAGAAAGATGGTTGACCGGCTTGAGAAAATGCGACGACGTGCCACCGGTAACGGCGTCACACACTGTCTGTTGTGCCACACCGAATTCGGTCTCTTGTCTTCCAAAAGCTATGCAGCGATGTGTGTGGACTGTAGGAAGGTTGGCTTTCTGTCCATCTTTCTTTTGCCGTTTTCGTTTCCCAAAGAATTTGTGATTTAGAGAATTTTGCCCTAGCATCTGAACTAATTGACAGTTCAGCATTCATGCTATCAAAGCAATAACAGATTTGTTAGTAATCAAGAAATACTGATGTTCATCTTCTGACGATTTGTTCAGTGAGGATGAATTGTCGTCGGCCATTGAAACAATATGACAGCAGTTGGGAATCGGTAGCATTCACTTAAAGTTTCATTTAGACATCAACGAGTGAAGAAATTCGACGACGCATCCAAGTGAAGAATTAAAGTGAAAAGAGATAACTAGTGGAAAAAATAGTATTACACAACTTTAAGCACGACAGCTTGGAGAGTGTACAAGAAGTCGGGTGAAATATCCATAAGCGCAGATATAACTGGTGCTTGCCACATCTCTTCAGCACCGAGAATCTCGAAAAAAGCGCATGCCTAGCTTGTCAGCCGTGCCCTCCAAGCGTTCGCAAACGTTGTGCTAAAACGAAATCAATGGCTTTCAATATGAATCTAAGAAAATCGGTTTCTCACTGATATTCTACCGACTGTACGAAATTAATACCATCGCCTAGGTTACAAATATCAGTGTCGGAAATACCACCTCCCTCTTGTTTTAACCTTTGTAGCTTACAAAAGAGCGTTTGAAAGCGTTGTTAATACTACACTTTTAGGAACCATAGCCATCTCCCTTGCTATCACAACGGTACCAGGCCGTCATAATGTTTTAGCTTTTATTTACTGTCAATCCTGTTTATGGTAGGGCAATAAAGAATAGGCAATAAGTAAGGGGTTAAAACAGTGTGGTTTCGACTGCAATTTCAGCTGCAATCTCGGCTTTACTGGGTCTAATATCGATTTGTGCTTCCCAGATCATTACCGTAGCTGACAGCACCGTTAAGGTTTGAGAGAAAAAACAAGGAAGACCGTCGGTTGGTGTGGTGGATAGCACGTGGGCTTCCGATGAGGGCAGTTGCTGGTTCGAAACCCAACTGAGGCTCCGAGTTTTGCTTATGTCTCAGCTTCCTTGTACTACAAGGGCCCTTCTATCAGCCACCCATCATTCGAATCATAAATTTAGTCCAGACAGACAGTGTCTGTCCAAAACTGTTCCTCTTGCATTGAAGTGGTGAAGGCATTTTCAATTTGGGCAAAGTCAATGAAGACTGACGAAGAAATTTCCATCAAACATTCAAATTACAATGAAGTCGTCATCTTTTATCATCTTAAAGCTTCTGCGCAGCAGTGGACAATAATCAGAGAAATCAACAAAACACACAGAAAATTAGAGCTTCGAATAAATCGTCTAGGAAAACTGCAATTGGAGAGCCAGGAAAAATACGCATCTAAATCGAAACAAGTAAGAGGCAGTTAATTTTTCACTTTAATCGACAACATGTGAAGGAAGGCACACACTTACTTGATACTTGAAAGGCCCGCCCTCACTGGTTTTGCCGACCCCAGCATAATCTCCATTTTTCGGGGATTTGCTGGTTAAACCATTGTGGTTCGCTGGAATCCGGAGGTCAACCTGGCCAAAGTCTGCCTCAGGTCTTCATTACCACAGGCATTCGCAGCCCTTGTGGATCAGAGGGAGATTTGCCACCATGCGACTTTGATAACAGGACGGTGGTGGATCTGGTATTGGTTTACTCTTAGCTGGGCTTCCTGATAAAAACGCCGAAGGAAGGAGTAATGATGCAGATAACTACAGTGACGCAAGTATTTTTAAAAACACCATCTACAAGATAGGAGGGCATCGATCATAACCTAAGTATATATCCTATCCCTCTCCCACTATATCCTGGTCTGGATGCGACTTTTCAAGTACAGAACGATTCTACCAGGCATCCACAAGATGGTCGTATAAGGAAGATATCAGTGGAAGTTTTCCTGATACTGTATTATATCAAACTATAAAACCCCTATATATCCAAGCATATATGTTGATATTCCAATAAGAACTATTTAAAAGGTAGCAGGTGGCGCTGTGGATAGAGGTGGTCATTCAATACACCCAGAGTTGTCGGTTGTCCACACTTCCAGGAAAACCACGCTCTCCAGTATCCGGATATAACAAATTGGTCACAATTTGTCCAAGATTTCCATAAAAATACAGACTTCATACATCGGTAGGGTCAGCAAACCGGCAGTTTCGGGCAGATATGCGCTGAATCCACCTCCACGACATATCTCTGAAAGATAAATATACTCCATTGCTTTAGTCCCTTTATGCTTCTTGATCGATCGCCGAGTTGTACAGAAAAGATCAATGAGATTTCTATTGTGAAGAAATTTTCCAAAAACGACTGGTTTTAGCACAGTTTTTAAATTGAAAAATATACCTTCAGTATGCTCTTTATCCCACGGATTAGTAGAGAATTTACACAAATCCTTTTGTTTTTTCAGTATGTCTGTCAGCGAAACTGTGGTGTGGAAACATTGGACTGCAATCGTGGTGAAGTAGTATTTTTGTGCAAGATCTGCTCGGAAGCTCGAGAGGTGGTTAGTTACCTAGAGCACCCTCCTCTTCCGCCTCATCAGATCATTGTTATCCTTCCGTTCTATTGTTATTCTTCCTATTATTTACACTGCTTGCAAACTACATAGTTTCTTGTACAGGGGTGGAAATACGGTTTTATTCAACTTAGACCATTATTAACTATTCATGGGTACACCCTCAATGATGCTGAGATATTTGCAAAGCTCCGGACCGCAGGTGTCTGCGGTGAGGAGCAAACGCGCTATCACCCTTTGTATCTCATATATCAAATATCTCAGCATCATGGTGATTGTACCACACGTAATAACCTGCCATGAAAAACTGTAATAGGCATTGAATACAGAAGTTAACATTATTCATGAGTAGTTTGGCAAAGTTATTGACTCAGACCAACCAGATCCAGAGTTACAAAACCGATCTGGAGAAGAAAAAATGTAAAGTTTCAAATTCTTTAGTAAACACTGCAGGAAATGCAAATTTGTGGGAAAATGGGTAATTATGTGAAATGCTAAGCACTGCTTGTGCTCATCAATTTAATTAAAAGCTTCATAACTCTTAGTGAAATTTATCTACATGAAGTACTGTCAATTCAAGATCAAATCCAATAATGCTTTATGGGTATTCATCGTCGTCTGAAGCTTAGGAATTAAATTAATTTCGTAACCATGATTTTGCTTAGATCGTATAACCTTGGAGTTTTAGATTGGATTTAGTGACTTTTGGAAGAGTTGCCCGAGAAGACCCAGCAATTGGTATCGGCCAACTAAACGCTGCTCCTCTTGAAGAATGCCAATCCCAAGCCAATCAACCTCCTTCTGATCGATGAGGATGAGCAACTATTTTGGATCAAAAACTTGGAACGCTCTTCTACGTCTATATAGCGATTCCAGAGGAGATTGGCTAGACCAGCGTTCAACAATATTCATGAAGAAGTTCAAAATTCTTAAGCCGCACCCGAATCCGCAACCGGAAATCTCAAAGACTTTCATCGATGGTGGATGGGAGGAAACGAATCGAGTAAAAGAAATGTTGGCGTCATCACAACATGTTATGTCGGGTCATGTAAGAAAAAATTAGCTTAAATACGGTTCAGTTTTGTTTGTCCAGGTGATTCTTGAGTAGCATTGCTTATAATAGTTATAATTATACCCCACACTATTGACTGTTACGTTCATTGTCGTCTCTTCGTTGACTTCTCCCCAGATGTATTTCGTCCTCTTACATCTCACCATATTGTGTTGTTCCTCTCTCCCAGCTAAATGCTTGAAATTAGCACATATAAAAACATTTTCGTAATTTTTTTCGATTTTCAGCTATGGAAGAAGTCCGGTGCCTGGTTCTATAAAGAAATGCCTGAATTTGTGCGTCCCGAAGCGAACGGTAGCGTTATTTCGCCGCTACTGCAACACCATAGATCGTCATGGTCGTCACCATCCGGCCCATTATCTTCATCACCGCATGTTCGGCGACACCTTCCCCCAACACCAAGCGAGAGAGGTGAGATAGGGTCTTAATGTCAGAAAAGAGAATTCTGAGGCAGCTGCTACAACACATTTCAATGGTGAGATATTCCTGAATTTTTCTTCATCGTAGTTAACTGCATTCAAAAAGCGAAGGACCTATGTCATGATGAAGCAAACGATGCCATCTGACTTTTTTTCTGAAATGGTATGGTTGGTGCAAACAAAACAAAGTCTCTTACATCATCGTTAACGTAAACTCTTCTATACTGTTTTGGGAAGTCGTCATCCTAATGGATCAGGAATTTGCTGAAAGTTTTCACAAAAAAACTTCCTTTTTCCGGTCTTTGGAATGACGCCGTTTAATAAACAAGAAGCTATTGCTCTGTTATGATGGTAATGTGTTATCGAGGCTAGTGGCGCTTTACGAAAAGGATATATAAAATGAATCAGTGTTCTAAACCCAATTTTAATCGTTTTAAGTATCAGTGTTTTAAGGCTTTGTAGTGTACGGCGTCTTGATTTCTTACTTTGGCAACATAACATACAGTTGTACATAGGGTCTTTGGAGCATAAGAGACTCCCTTGGGATCACTGCGCTCTCTATAATAATCTCTTGACCGTAACATTTAAGCCATGGAAGTAAGTGATGGTGAAGAGGAACAAATCGTCTAATCTCCAACTAGTCATCCGTTACTAATCAACTTTCAACGTTGCAGTTATCAGAGATACTTTTTTTAAGTCGTTCATGAATTGTGAGAGGCTACACGGCCCCTTGACTACAAGGAAAAGTATTTTTCTCATCCAGACAAAAAAACTCTTAACCAGGACGTCGGCAGCAATTGGGTTTCAGAGTATTTCGGCAGGATTGAAAATCTCCCTTAACAGTTTGGAAGTGAAAGAAGATGGTGCTACTACTGGGGTCGTGAGATGCATACCAACCATTCCATATGACATCCCACATTCCAATTTTCATGCTGTTCCTGCCACCTTTCTTCATTATCTCGTCGGTTTCATGCCGTGAATCTTCCTTCATATAATACTCAATTTAAGGACAAAAATCACCACGCCCTCGAATTCAACCGTCATGGGTGAAAGAGAAGGTGATGTCGTCAATGTCAGCCAACGATGATGACAGGTACGACTCAAATTTCAAAGTATAGGCACTGTCCAGTTTCTTTTTTCCCAATCTTTAATTACGGCTTTTGAAAATGGTGGGAAAAAGCCCGCCGAAGGAACTCTCGCCGAAGGTATGTTTTTTCAAACAAACGAAGAAACGGTCTTCTTTGCACAGCGAGATTTTGGTGTCTAAAATCTTAGGGTCGTTTGTTATTAAAGCAAATATGATTCGAATTGAACTTAAGGAGTTCATCGGAAGGCGAGTTTGCTGCGTCCGGAGTGATCAGACGAAATCATAAGCCGGCGACGACTGCAAGGCGAGCAGAGAATCCAGCCCTGCTTGCGCTACACAACGCTCGAATCAGCGATAGCGGTGATTTGTTCCGTGATATTTCACAGATTTGAGGAAACTGATATGTTATTCCCAATTTCGAACCATTGCTGATTTTGATCACAAAGGTCTACTGTAAGGGGTTAAATTATATGCAAATGGAAACATTCTGTTCAGGAGCTTAAACAGGCCATTAGTCAGGTAGATGTAGTTAACTCCTAGTATTTAATTATTGAGTTGTCTTAGTATTAGTACTGTCTTAGTATTCTGTGAATTTGCATCTCAATATTTTATGCCTATTACTAAACTGGCGGCCTATTCCAATACATCCTGTATGCATTGATACAAATTCCAATTCCTTATAGCCATTTAATTTGCCACAGACAGTATATTTGCTGTATTCTTCCTAATCTAAGCACTCTGGAACTCACAAAGGGCATTTCTGAGAGGAATTTTCCAATGCACACCACGTGCGATGAGTGACACCAGATCGGCCACCACAGTGCCCAACCAGACGTGGTCGTGCAGATGTTAGTGCTGTACACTTTAGAAACCTATATATGTACATATAGATATACATATATATATCTGAAAAATATTTATTGATCTGGCATCGATCTGATGTATTCTAAACTGCCTGAAAGGAAAGCTGAAGCTGAGCCTCGGTTGGTGTGATGAATAGCGCTTGAGCCTCCAGGAAATTCTAATAGCGGGTTCGCAGCCCAACTGAGGTTCAGGGTTTTGCTCACATCTCGGTATCCTTGTTGTTCTAAACGACAGTATTTAGAAGAGGAATCATCCCCGGATTCGAGGGCCTCCACAAGATCCACGTCTCCACGTCGTTCACTAGCCACTCCGTCGTCTTACGATTCCGCTCACAATCAGACCGCTCCGCCCACTCATCCCGATGATGCGAGAAGTATTGACAGCGGAGGTAATCGGAGTCAGTTTATTATCATTGCTATGTTTTTTTATTTAGCTAAATCTTCTAAAAATATAGTGCCGAGTGATTAGGGTTGATACCCAGGTTGTCCCTCATAAATAACTCAGCGTTTATGCAGAACTTTGTTTTTGTCGTGGTGCGGGCAGTATGTCGACGGATTAGTTTTACATTGTCTGAAAATATACGTCAGCTCACCACTATTATGTTAACTATTCCAACATAAGCAATAATTAGTATAAACCATAATACTGTTTCAAGTGACTTGGTGAAAGAATGGTTTCAAAAAATAGTACTCTTACTAGGCGAGACCGCAACGGAGAGATGAAAGCTGCTTGTTTATTGTATGAAAAGTAGGCCTATGATTTGTTGTTGATCCGTTGATAATGAAGATCTTTTTTGATACAGTGGTGCAATCGGACCATTCGAATCCGCAGCAAGCAATGACGCTCTCCGTCTCGTCGCTGGCGCCGCTTTCTTCGCCAGCTGCCGTCGAGATGCCTCCCATCCGAAGAGTCAGTCAAGCAGAATTGTCGACGACGAGTGTCTCCAAAGTCGCAACGTCATTGTCTGGTTGGTGCCATGCTAATAGTTCATTTATTCATATCAATCTTCAAACTTTTCTTTTTATGAAAAACTGTTTTTCGACCAATTTCCTGGAGCACTTCTTCGATTGTGACCTTGCACTCTTTTTGCTGTCGTGGTCATAAGGTTTCAAAAACTGGGTTTAAAATGTAGTATTACTGACAATAAGAGCAATATATAGGGCGGGTGTAACGCAGGGTCTAAAAATCTCGGCGAAAAGCATCGGTGAGTCGTTGGTTCGTTCCCATTGTGCGAATTTACCAAGCCTTCCATCCCTCCCGAGTCAGCAAATTAGCCCTCTACGATGCTTCAGGAAGACGAATGTAAGGTGCGTCCATCAAGGGTTGGTCAACGGCAAACGCTTTCTCCTTTATCCGTTAATATACAACAACAATACATCTGTAAAAACCGACTTCTGCTTAACCACGGTATGAATAAATAGTAGATAATAATAGATCAATAGATCAGCATCCATCTTGTATAAGGGGACACTGTGAGATTCTTCATTCGACCGGTGTTCCATTTCATTGGGTTCGACTCGATGCGACAGCGAACATCCAGATCACGACAGCGACACCTGTGAACCATCTATTTGGGTCATCGCAGCTCCGAAGAAGACAAAGATGTCTAAACGTTAGCCGAATAAATATTTTCGTACCAATCTCGGGTCAGCTCACTGCTCCAAGAAAGTACAACAGTAATAATTAGTATACCCGTGTTCCGGTCTGATCCATTCCGCTCCCTAACAAGCCTCTCGTCTCCTTAGGGTCTAGAAATTAGTACCAGACTTGTTTCTAAAAACGCACTACTTTTAACCCACTAGTGAACGGTCTAGCGACACCGCCTTAGGATTCCACTCGGAATAGACCCGATCAGTGTTCAACGACATTTGTGACGAAGTTGAAAAAATGCTCGCGCAGCGGTTGAAAGCGCACGCGAAAAAAGTTCGAAGGCTTTTGCGGATGCTGGATGCGAGGAACTGAATCGAATGCAAGAAGTACTGGGATCCGCACAGTGTGATCGATGTGATATCGGGCTATGTAGTATTAGTAATAATAAATAATTAGAAAGGCGTTCCAGATTTTTGACGCGTTTTTTGCCTTTCATTGATATGGAGTGAAATCTTACCGAACTTATCTTACACTTATCCGACTTCCACTGTGTCAAATCCACTTGTCGAACTTCCAAACTTTTCTAAACATTTCAGTATAGTGGAAAAAGATTCGAACTCATGGCCTTTCTAATCGTTCTCGAAAAGTATGCTACAGCTAAGCCTCAAGCAATGTCTTTGATTTTTCGTTGGCAACGATAGTTTTTTGGTGTTCAATGACTTTCATGTCTGAGAAATTCACAAGAATTTATACCAACAAAAAAGTGGGTGGCACTTTTTGGAAGTTCGGACGTATTTGGAAAACTTTAAATGGTTTTCGAGTTCACAATAAGATATCATAAGGACTGAATCTGATGTATGATGCTGAGCGAAAAACCTTTTCTTTAGATGAGTCAAGTTTAGAAAACATATTTCAGGATGTTCATTAGTGACTCCGCCCCCGATACCTCCAAGAACGAGTCCTGTGCCATCTTTAGATTTGCTTTCTAGAAAGATTAGTATCAGTTCTGCTGCAAGCACTAAAAGAGCAGGAACATCCAACGACAGTGTGAACGTACTCGAGCCAACGAAACAACAGGTGAGCTCTTCTCAACTAAATTGTCAACTATGATAGTGTATCTTTTAATGATGCTGAGATATTTGCAAAACTCCCGGACCGTAGGTGTCTACGGTGGGGAACGAACGCGCTATTTTCCTTTCCGGGGAGTAGCGCGCTCACCACCACACCATGCGGGTCCTTCGTTTCGCCTGTCTCTCAGCTAGTTCTATCGTTCAGTGCCATCAACAATCACCCGTCAACGGGATTGATCTGGGGGATTGTGATTATAACTGCAGCCTCAGCTTAACTGGATTCGTTGCCGATTTGGGCCCCCCAGATCAATCCCGCTGACGGGTGATTGCTGATGGCGAAAAGATCAATAGAACTAGCTGAGAGACATGCGAAACGAAGGACCCGCATGGTGTGGTGGTGAGCGCGCTACTCCCCGGGAAGGACAATAGCGCGTTCGTTCTCCACCGTAGACACCTGCGGTTCGGAGTTTTGCAAATATCTCAGCATCATTAAAAGTTATATTTCGCAATATATACCCCCCTGCCGTTAAAAAGAGTAGGCAATAAATAATAAGTCAAAATTATGATAGTATACTTCTTGGTCAATGATTGTGCGATAGATACTCACATTTGTCCGCTCTTATTAATTCGTTGAATAACTGACCTAGATTCTCCTTCGTAAGTGAATTTACAGTACTCGCTTGTGGAGAGGCAAATGGTTAATCTTTTCCAAACATTTGTGCTTGAGTAATCGTTTCGTAATCAATGAATGCTCGATAAGCGCCTTGGAAAGGTATGTAAGAAAACCTTATCCATGCATAATCGCCTTAATACACTTAGCTGCAAGCTTTTACTGGATTGTTTATGTCTAAATTGAAACTATCCTGTAATTCTTTCTACTTCTGTTTAGCAAACACGAGGCGTTATTTTGTTTCTTTATTTACGTACAAGCTGACGTTTCGGCAGATTTCGCCGTTCTCAGAGGTTTGAATTTTTTTTCCCAGGGATTTTTCTCTGTTTGGTTATGGAGGCGTTTGACCGTGTAGATTGCAGTCAACTTCACCTTTCCAGGCTCTGAGGAAGGCGAAATCCGCCGAAACGTCAGCTTGTACGTAAATAAAGAAATAAAAATAACACCTCATGTTTGCTAAGCAGAAGTAGAAAGGATTATTCAATCAATGTCGAAGTTAATAGAAAGTCGGACGTGGGAGTTACTATCCTGTAAGTTTATGAAGTAGTTTGCAGTAGGCTCAGCAGATTGCTGACACGATCATGGAGTTTTACTTAGAGCTGGATTAATCATGCAGAGGAGACTACTCCTTTATAGGCGATATCTCAGGAAAACATACGAACACATCCATGGATTTGAATACAGAATTGATGTGAAAGGCTGTTTGAGCTGATCATCAGGCCGAAACCAAGGAACACGTACTTTCACGATTCTTCTTTCTGGCATTGCAACGAAAAAATTATCTGATGAGAGTGATTGCATCATCATATTAGATTATTAAATTAGCCCGAGGTTGATAACGATGTGTATTCGACTAAGGTTTCGCCGTCTTCGTCTTCGTCAAAACCGATGATCGAAGCCGATAGTCTAAAACCGTTCATCTTCTCATTGCTGTTTTTTTCGTCGTCATATCGGGTCGAACCTCTACACTAGAGCACCACTTGAATGGGATAACCCCATCCGACGAAGTAGCTATCTTATACAGGACAGTTGCTATTGATAATGACCAATCGTTGATAATAATTTGTTTTTTAACGGATAAACCATCAAGCAGCAGTCGGTATTACGTTAGCTAGGGCATGCCGAACAGCGAAGCAGTATTGTTTCACTCTACTGAAGAAGATCCGACTCGGTGCGATTACGAAGACACCACATCGAGAAGACGAACGATTGTGGACCATCGACTCGGGATCATCGGCTCTGATGAAGATGAAGACGTCAAAAGGCTAACCGAATAAACATCTTTATCAACCTCATGTTAGCTTCGTAATCCAAAAAGGTACGTATTATTAGTGCTGAGGTTAATAGCGGTCGGTTTCAACAATATAATCACATTGTCTTCATTCTAATTTTTTGTCTAAATGATCTTGCTACTATCCTTGAGTTCTCTTTGGGGGGCAAATCACGGCCCAAAATTATCATCTCCTCAAAAATCGGGGGGCACCTTAAGGTTAGAAAAAGCGATATCTCACTTCTTTGCCCAAAAGCACTACTTTATCAATGTTTTATCATTGCTTACGAATCATTTATGGTTGAAGAACATTGGATGCTACCTCAAAGCTACGTAGAACACCTGCAAATGTTGACATCTGCCGCCTAGGTTAGGACTCTGGAGATTTAGCAAGAAAAGATCTTAAACAAAGAATATTCCTCGTTAAATCTACAGGGAGCAGTAGGAAAATCAGCAATGTTTGCTAGAGTTTCGCCAATCTTAAGGAAAATATACCTGCTGTTGATCTCCAAACGGAGCGATCACTTTATCCAGAATCGTCATGGAGAATGGTATCAACGATTTGGATGTCTTGGATTTCCGACATACCATCCTATCGGGAAAGGATTATATAAAACCCGTTTCCCACATACATCCCTTTTCATCGGAGCACTGACTGAGCTTTAAGCAAACCTGCTGGAATTCGAGACACTTAGCCGATGGAAAATCAGAGGCATAGTGTGGTACAAAACAGAAACCTAGCTAATATATGTTGTAAAGTTTTATTTGCTATATGTCATCTACGAGCTCTTTAGCTACGCTATCCACAGTACAGAGGGCGCGTGTGGCGCAGTGGCAGCCCTGCAACACACACGTGAGATTCCTGCGCCCATGGCCCACAAGCCCTCCATCCTTTTGTGTTCGGCAAATTGGTACCAGACCTGTCTGGGTGGGAGGATAACAGTACTGCCTCGATACATCGGCAGACTATCGCGAGTCATTGATATGCATTCAATCACCTCCAAACCATACTTAATGAAGTCGAATGCATGGCGCATCCCTCAGGGGATTGATCAACGCCGAGAGCTTTATCCTCTATCCTTTTTATCCTCAGTACGGTTGAGAGAGTGCTGAATTAGGAAAAACAACCTTATGAGCAAGCAAGATTTCAAGGCAGATTCTTCGTGTGAAACAAGCATAAAGAACGAATTGTGTAATAGTCGTGTTTCTTGAACCGGAAGAATTTACTTCTCATCTCTAGGGACGAGTAGAGATTTTACCTACGTTCGCTCGACTTGTTCTTTTGTTAATGAGAGAATTCGAAATCATTTCTTGGAAGAACTTCAATGAAATAGAACTGAAGACGTTGACTTTTCAGCAAGAGCGGGTGGATTCACCATCGCCGTCATTTATGAGCTCACCGGATGACGACTCAAGTACGAAATCTTTGCACTATTCCTTAATACAAAAAATACTTTCAATTCCTCTTCACCTCACAACTCTTTCATTTCTTCTACTTCGTATTCGCTCTTATTACATTGTTTTCCTCTTCAACCGGAGAAACCGTCTGTCTACCTTCAGTGTTTCAATTTGTCCCAACAGTGGCTTATGAGATGAGTGAGGACCAAATTTCTTTCGACCAAAGCACTGTCGGTTCAGATTTTTCTGTTCACGTTTGATATTCTTAGCTTTCTCTGGTCATCTAGAAATTTCTGCAGCACATTTTTATTCGCTGCTATTTTAATACGAGGTCATCTTTATGTTTATGTGATTTAAGAGCACATTTCTCTGTGTCGTTGCTGAAGTTCTCCTCATCATCAGTTACGATTTTGTCCTAAAGAAAAATCATGTGTGCTGAATAGACGGACTTCAAATGGAACTTCTCTCCTTCTCGAATTCGTTTTCGAAAATTTTTGTTTTCCCTAGTATTATGATACCATCTAGCTAAATTAGAATTGCTTAAGCTGAGATCATTTGTTGTCGGCAAGACACAATTTCAAAGGCAAGCCAAGCCCTCTCTTCTTTATTATCTCGTGCAGTGCTTCGTTTTCTTCGCTGGGTTTGTGGGTTTTTGACTCCGCACCTAAATAACTGCAACGTTTGGACTATCCGCTGGGAACCCGCGTTAAATTTGGTTTTCAGATTGTGTTGAATAAGCCAATAAATTCACCACAAACTCACAGCACCTTTCTTTCATCTGCACACTAGTAGAAAAGCAGACATAGTAACGTTTTTTCCATGTTTCTATTCCCTTCTCACCAATCAACCCCATGCATTTTTTTTCCTGTGCCTTAACAATTCAACCAGAGTTTTGTGTTTTCTGTCAGTTTTTGTAATGTTCCCTCTAATACATAGCTCCTTAATTTTAACCATACACGCTTAAAAATGGGCACAGCATCTTAAGGTAGAAGATACAGCACCATGATAGTTCCTGAAATGAAGCGCGCCAACTGGTCTGTTCAGAGTCACGCGCGCGTCGCCGTGCGCCGCTCGTCCACCACAACTTGTCGGCGATGAATCGTGCTTCGTCTTTGGGGACGACACTCCTCACAACTGATGAACCGCTAACAACTACCAGTGCTGAGAGTTCAACACCTGCCATGACACCACGGTATCACTCTCCGGATGAAGTCACAAACACGAATGCGCTCATCATGACTATGGCTGATACTTCGCGATCCGGTTCGGCAATTCGTCGACGCATTCATACTATTTCATCATTGCTTTTCCGCCTCCTTCCACATCATCGTATTCTCACTTTTCCTTGAAAAAAATACGGGCTTCACATTGTTTTAAAGAACCGGTGTGTGTGCGGAGGAAGGCACTACTTGCATGTTTGCGATGTAGCTTTCATAATAATGAATGCTTTCTGAAAATTAACGTGACGATATACGCATGCATATGATTTCAACACATCTACACTTCAGTTCTATCTTCCTGCTCTTTCTGCATTTTCACTTCTCAGCATATTGTCGGTTATCTACAGTACTTTAGGTACACTCGGCTCAATACAATTTTCCGTCTTGTACAATCTTGAGGAAAAGAAACTGACTGTACATTTGATTCGGGCGAAGGTAGGCAGATTTCTTATTCATGAAAATAACATGCTATCTATTTGTTTTTGAATGGTACTGAAGTTGGTTGAATGTGTGAAATGCTAGTTTGGCTTAATAACCATAACTTTGTCTCGGACTCAAACTTTGTAATGAGAATGTGATCATGTTGTGATTTCGATTGTGGTTTCAGCTTAGCTGGGTTCATTGCCAATTTGGGCTCCTCGGGTCATTTCCGTTGGTGGGTGATTGTTGATATCATGATATCATCGATAGGGTAAAAAGCATTGCTGACAGCAAGGCAAAGCAGGGACCTCGGTTGGTATGCTGGATAGTCGCGGGTTCGAAGATCGGTAAGGGTTCCAAATTTTCCACATATTTCACCTAGTGTGCAACTAGATTCCGCTTTCTAACGGATGCAGGCACAGCTGCCTGGTTGGGTTCACTTCCGATTTACCCCTGTTCCATGTTTCGTGCAACTTTCTCGACAGTAATGCTAAATTGTTGTTAGTCAGACTTCTTTACAAAGACAACGTCTTATTTTTGTATCGACAACGTCATTCTGAATTTGCAAAAATAGAAGGTGTAGAGATGCTTAAAAACTCCGAACGATCTTTTTCAGATGAGTAGAGGCTAATAAAATACGGTGACATCTTGTATCCTGGCAATTTCTTGTGGATTTTCACGTTTCTACAGATGTTATCTGCTGTTTATTAAAACTTTCAAAACATCGTCCATTCATAGAGGGAACGAATCCGATGCAAGAGGTGCCAGGATCAAAGCAGTATCCGTGAAGACTGGTCGTGTAATTCAATAAAACATTTGTTTGTATGAGTTCATCTCCAAATATTCTTCTTCATACTCATATGAATATTTGACCAGTTTTTCTGTCCATATTTTTTGGAAACTCAAACGAAAAGCTTGCTGACAATAGACACCTAGCAGATTGGACGATAGTTGCTGATGTCGTGTTAGTTTCCCTTTCTTGCAGGGCAACATATTTGCGTTGTTGCTTCATTGACTAAGTACTTTGGAGCTTCATCTACACCATGTGAATAATTGGACCAATGGTTTACTGAGGATTAGCAGCAGGCTACTTAAACGGGATTTGATCATTTCAGGGCAAGGTGGTTGGTCGACGAGATTCATGTCCCATCATATTTTTATGTTTTTTCTTCGCTACCATGAAGGCATTTGGTCGATGAAATCTTTCCCTTTTAAACTGGTTCGACAACGTTATTCTTAGCATTTCTTCCTTGAACCCTCAGTTCCTCAAGTGAAGTTTTCGTTTTAAACATGCGTGCCTTACAAATACAAATTGCTGCAGATTTTCTATTAGAGTTTTGAGACTTCATTTTTACCGTTTCTCGAGAGATGCCGAATGGTCATTTGCTGAGATGTGAAGGCGGAACTAGTTCTGTAGCTTACGGCACAGCATATAGAAAGAGTCACTCCCTGAATCCACATGCATCCATGGCAATATAGTTTTTCCCTCTTTGTTTAAAACCATGCTCGTTGATCCAGGATGCGCTGCGTAGCCACATTCCATGACCTCCACAAGAAATTCAATCATTGTCACTGGATTGTCTCATTCAAACATTCCCACGTAATTTAAAAGCACAGCAAGATCTTTTTGTGATATTACTTTTCCCAATTCCTGCAATTTTTAGAATCTGAAGGCGATGGACAGTAACGGTTTCTCGGATCCCTATGTAAAACTACACCTATTGCCTGGAAACGCGAAAGCTACAAAACTAACATCAAAAACGATTGAGAAGACTCTTAATCCCGAATGGAACGAAGAACTCTATTATTACGGTGTTACGGAAGAAGACAAACAAAAGAAGACTTTGTAAGCCTCAATCGATACGATTACGATAGTAATCGACTACGATAGTACTACGATAGTAATAGACTACGATAGTACTACAAAACATTTTCTTATGTAATCAATGCCCTACACAGGCGAATCACGGTACTGGATCGAGATCGCATTGGATCCGACTTTCTTGGTGAGACACGAGTTGCGTTGAGAAAATTGCCCATGAATGTACCGAAAAAATTCAATCTGTATCTTGAACATGCCATTCCGGTAAGTCAAAATTCGCTGAGGATTTAGTAAATAAGAAGTATTTGTGTGTACTTCAATGTCTGTCTAACATGCAGGTTCAACAACCTCCTCACGATAGCGAGATGATTCGAGGCAAAATCCTGGTCGCCATACAATATAATATCCAGCAAGGTTATTAAACTTCTGTTTTAAAGGAAGATCTCCGTCTCTCCTAGTTTTTCTCGTTGAAACGAAAAACTACTTGAGCTTTTAGATGCTTCAAGGTTCTCAACTCTCAAGGTTTCCTTGAAAGTCAGAAAAAAAGTCATGTAGAATCAGTTCTCTTCGCATTTTCCTAAGTAATATTTAGGCTCGTTGTTTGTAACGATAAAACGTTGCGTTGAGCTGATAGGTATGGACTCAACAGGATTTTCCGATCCATACTGTAAAGTGTGAGTGCTTCTTGAAGTTGGAAAGATTTATTCTTTTTTTGAATGCTGAGATTATCCCTCTTATCCACATGAGCAGCGACTGTCTATGAAGGTGACGACCTGGGGCAGACTGCTCCAGGATGACCTCGGGATTCCAGGGAACTACAGTGGCTAAACCAGCAAATCTCCTAGAAAATGGAGATTATGATGGGACCCGCACAAGCAGTGACGACGGTGCATCCAAGTACCCAAGTTGAATGCTCAGATTCTGCATATCTGCACCTCTGTTTAGTAATGTTCTAGTCAGTCGTAAATACAACGACCACGCAAATTTTTCACTTTCACATTGACATAAGCCACGACATAAAACTCATTACACAAGCCATTCTCGTGGGCAAGCGTTTCCACTGATTTATGTTCTATTCGTTGGTTGGTCGCCAGAATGATTTTTGATGTCAATTATATAAAGCCTTCTACGAGTAAGCCAATGAAGAAAAGAGCACTCTACTTTTTTGCTGAGAACTTCTTTGCTAACAAAAAGTTGAAACAAGTCGAACTTAAATGTAAATAGCAATGGAACGTGAATAGCACCAACGTCCTTGTTCCCAGGAATGGCACCTCACCAAGCTGCGCCTTCGCCACCACCATCAGTCAGCTCTGATAAACCGTATTGATTACTTAATTCCCTTCTTACATCAAAGGTTCGCAGTGACCTCCACTTGCTCCAGCTACACGAAGACCACTACATTTTTAGCGTCAAGGTCCTTTATTCGTAGCATTCTTACTGAAAACATTGTCACACAGAGCTCGCCATACTCTACCGTGGGAGTATGGGAAGGTTTCCTCTTAACTGAGCTTTCGAATGGATTGCGACATAGAGTTCAGCTTGGGTAACCCTGCAAGAGGATGGACCCTAATGCACATTTCAGTTTAGTACTCGAGAGCACACCACACCTCAGCTTTGATGTAAAGATAAACCATGGCGAGGACTTGATGATAGAAAGATGAATTCGGGGGAATTTCAAGAGCTACGAAGGTGGAAGACGTCTGTGTTCTATTCTCACTCACCATTCGCCGAAGTTGTAATGCTTGCTTATCAAACTTTTTTTTCAAGATTTACATGTTTAGCTATGATCTAACGAAACTGGAAACAATTTTCACATGAAGTTTGACTGCCTTACTTTGATATTTTAACCCTATTCACGTGTCCTCAATACTACACATTCTTTGCGCAATAATATGGGCAATCCTATAGTTTCATAGCGTTGAATGGTCTATTTCTGATCTGCCTGAAATCAGTTCCATTTCTGCTTGCGGTAGTAAGAAAGGTTTTGTGTTATCTTTTTTAACCGTCCCTTAAATTTGAGGGAAAAATTTCAACCATTTGCAAGTTCCGTGTTTTTCAGTTCATTGACACCCATCACATCGAAAGCTCACAGGCAACGTACGTCGACCAAGAAAAGAACGCTAAATCCTGAATTTAACGAGGTAATTAATTTGGGCTTAACCGATGCTGACCTCTTAACAGAGAAGTCATGCAGTATCCTCTGAAAAACATGCAGTATAGACTTTGGTTTTCATGCAAAACTTTCTGATTTTCAGAGAGTCGTAATCGAAACCAATCACATCTTGGTTAACCTTTTTATTTACTGCCCATTACAATTTTTCATGGTAGGGTATTATGTGTGATACAACCACAATGATGCTGAGATATTTGCAAAACTCCAAACTGTAGGTGTCTGCGGTGGGAACGAGCGCGCTATTATCTTTTCCAGGGGCTAACACGTTCACCACCACACTCTGTCTCTCAGCTAGTTCTATTAATCAATGTCATCAGCAATCACCCGTCGAAGGACCCGCATGGTGTGGTGGTGAACTCGTTAGCCCCCGGAAAGGCTAAGGACGCGTTCGTTCCCTTCCGCAGACAGCTGCAGTCCGGAGTTTTGCAAATATCTCGGCATCATTGTGGTTGTATCACACATCTTGCTTAATTGACTACGTTCGTGCATTTCTACTTATCTAATCAATAATTTTTCAGCACTAACATATTTTTAGTCCTACAAGTACTTACACTGGAGAACCACTTGGATTTTTCCAGGTATTAGTTTATTTACAAATTTCAGACGCTCACTTTCATCGTTCCGTTCAAGGATTTACCTAAGAAGACGTTACAGATCGGCGTATACGACCATGACCTCGGTAAACATGATGACTATATTGGTGAGCTAATTTATAAGCAGATTTGCAGTATACTTGTACCACTTCTACATGACAACAGAGCTGTTTTGGTTCCCAGAATCTCTGTTTAGTATAGAATATAACATTTGTCCAACGGGCGTATTTTCTCGCATCCTCTCAACATCAGCTTGTATTTGTAGAGTTCTAGATTATATGTTCTAATATTACTTACTCACTGTAAACTTCAACACTTCTTGCTATCTAAACCTAATACAGGCAGACTTTGTAAAAAAAAGTTCGCGTTGAGCACAAGTACATCCGAGAAATTAGTGAAAGGGATAGTTGGTGATCATTTTCAAGGTGGTATCGTCTTGTCGACATCGGCTAAAGATGAACGAGGTAAGCAGTGGTGTAACTGCATCAAAAATCCAGGTCAAACATTCGAAATGTGGCATCAGCTTCAACTCGAGGACTAGAGGATGGACAACGAGTTGGCGCCTTTAATGTTCTTCAGGTTTTCTATTCTTCCGACACCAATGCCCTTTGTTTTAACTGTGTTTTAATTTTTCGCTCGCACTGTCATGATATGCATAGCTCTCATCCAGTTTCCTTTCATTTTGCATTAAAGTCATTCCCTTAGCTGCATGGCAGATTTCCTTATGATATTCACTTTTCGGGTTTTGCAGCCGTATCATCCGCCCCAACTCTAGGTAGGGTTTATTGCGTTAGTCTGGCTAGTTACTGTGTAGGTATCACTGTCACTCGTTCATTCATCCATCCATTCATTCATCCATTCATTCATTCATTCATTCATTCATTCATTCATTCATTCATTCATCCATTCATTCATTCATTCGTTCATTCATTCATTCACTCATTCATTCACTCATTCACTCACTCATTCATTCATTCATTCATTCATCCATGTCATTTGATTCATATCCCTTTATCTACTCTAGAAAATTGTTGATGTACTTCATGCCTATGTCATTGATCAATAGTTTGAATACTGGTGTTTTCTGTTAAACGGTGTAACTATTTCAGAACTCTATCATCCCAGCAGAACTTGCAGATATTGATTTTCGTATAAATATTAACATTATTGCTGATATATTATTAATAAACGAATTATAAGTGCTCTTTGAAATCAAGTGAGAAGTGGGTTACCTCAAACGTTTTTTAAGTCGTCGAGAAGGGTTCTGCGATCAAGAATCCGCAAAAGAAGGTATCCGCGTCGACGGTTAAACGTGGCAAGTATCAAATCTGCAGCAATACTCAAATGACTATTAGTCTACGCCTTTCCTGAATCACCTTCTGTCTTTGACCTAGATATCAACTGAAATAAACAACACAGCTCAAATTTCTAACGGTTTCTTTTGTAGCAGCATGAATTGATCACGTTGTAGTTATTTTACTTGAAAGCTATAGAGCTTACAGTGTTTACAGACCTTTTTCCTATGCTGCTACTATTGAATATGACCTGCTGAGGCTGCGAGACTGCGATGAAGCTTTCCCTTTGAAAAAACGAAAGCCCGCGAAATGAGATATTCCTGGTATTGGCTTTGTTTTCATTTTCAAAACAAAAACAGTTCAGCATAATTCGAATGGTCTGGAATGACACCATGAACTCGTATAAGCCTTATTAGTGATCGAACTGGCGATGTAACCACTGATTTTTTGGTTAAGAAGGACGTTACTATGTTGGGTTCAAATGTTTCGATATGAAGATGAGTGCTTTTGATATGTAGAAAATTGTGACCACCCATTTCCATCGATAATTTCTGTATAAATACATCGGCTTAAGCGGAATCGCATACAAACGATTCAATGAATGGGCTAGATTTGGGATGTGCAGCACAAGCGGACCTCATACGAGTTAAATAATCAGAACAATAAAGAATTATAAAGTCGACAAATGGGCACCGTTTGAATTGAACGATACGCAAAGGATTCACCATTATGGAGATGTGCCGCACTCCTTTATTTTAATCTTTTCGCGACAAAGCCGATTTTTCAATAACTGACGATAATTTCTCGATTAGGGGGCTGATAGCACACTGGTAGTGATATCAGTCATCACGAGCATGGTGCTAGTTCGATTACACTCCGGGCCAACCAAGCCTCTCATTTCTTCGGGGTCGGGAAATTAGTATCGGACTTCTATAGGAGAAAATCACTTTCTACAATCCTATTGTAAACGTTCCAGCTCCCCTATCTCAGGATTCCTCGACCAGCATTCTACGAAATTCAAGATGAAATGAAAATGCTTAAGCAGCAATCGAACCCACATGTAAAGTTGGAAGACCTTCGTGGACAATGGAAGCGAGGAAACGAACTGAATGTGGGAAGTGCTGGGATGCCACAGTAGACGTGAAGACGGGTCAAATAAAATAAAAGAAATTTCCCGATCACTAGAGTATTTCAGCAGTCAAGGACTCTGTAAGTTTTTCAGCACATGCTTTGCTCTGTTGCATTAATCGCGTATACAAGCTTAACACCGTGTCCTTCCAAATTCAAATATGTTTGGAGTCGATATTTCAGAAAAAAAATTGGTAGGGAAATGTATTTTAAACCAGCAGTGGAACAGCGGCAGTGCAAACATATACAATATAGACTATGAAGTAGGATCATGCCAGCTGGCCAAAATCGGCTTGCTCCTTAGCTTTCGTGTTCGGAATATGAACTATGAAGAACTAAAAGAAGTTGAAAAACTGTTGAAAAACTATGTGCAACGAGTCTGGATGTTCAAAAATTGAAACCACTTTTTTTTGGGTTTCCTCGAGTGCAATTTATGCTCCGACTGTCCAAGCAACGACTCGAAACACTTATTCATCAACACGCGCATAGATGACAGATGACAACAGTTTTGGTATATGTACAGCTACTACTGGTCGACGGACGAGAAATGAAACTTTTTCCTTTGGCATGAAGGCGATGACAAGACTTGGTAAGCTGTTTCAGTGCCAATCCGCTGATTTGTGTGCAATATTTGCTGCACCATTCGCATTATTTCCCTGACCAAGCATTTTATGAACTTCTTCAAGAGAGCAATGAGCTGTTGAATCGATAGACCATGCGTGTTCATTACTCCTTTATTGGTTTGGAAACCTATTGGTCTATTGCTCCTTTGTACTGGTCGTTTGGAATTGCCTTGCATTGCGAAGAAATCCGTACCACTTGTGTGGAGTGCCGCCATTTGAATAAACTCATCATGTGCGCGCTGCTTAGATCCCCATTAAGTGGATTATCCACTACACGATTCTTCCTGGCTTAACATATACGTTAGAAACCTGATCGCTGCGTAAGCAGGATGAAACATCATTCAGCGTTATCGAATGCGCAGTCGAAGGCCCGATGTTAGAGTATCCCACGTCACGCAAGTGAAGGAAGGGTACTGAAGCTCCGACCTGCGTCAACGATCAAAAATCAAGGATACCGTTCTGTACGCCAAACAGTCAAAGATAAGGTGGGCGGGATACGTAATGCGTATAAAAGACCACCGATAGACAAGAGCCGTTAGTGACTGGATTCCCTCGGTATGTCAAACGCACTGCAGGAAGACCACCGACCCGATGGTCAGAGTTCTTCACAAAAAACCTAAGTTGAGATTTTAAAACAGCAATATTGACAAACCTATTTCTACGCGCTGAAAGTCGGGCGTAGTGCAGCGCAAGTAGCTCAAAATATTAATGAGGTATGAAGCCGAGTAAGTGTTACGGCACAGCAGTGAAATGGTGGTTTGAAAGATTTCATTGTGGCCTACATGACTTCCAAGATTAAGGTGATCGCGGACATCATTCTGCTATTGATGACGATGATTTGAAGGCTTTTCTCTAAGAAAAATGCGCGTACAACCACAAGGATGCTGAGATACAAGCGACACTCGGAACCTCAGTTGTGCATCGAACACACGATTACCCTTTGCTGAGTCTCACCTGTTCCACTACACCAACCGAGGGTTTCGCTTTCCTTTCTCTCAGTCAGTTTTTTTAATTTGACGGTGATATCAGCAATCCCAAAAACGCATTAAAACCAATTGAGCTGTAACTGGAGTGGAAATCGCAACGTGCTAACTTTTGTTTAATGGTTACTCTTTTTTGATGGTAGCGTGTGATGTGCAATACAAACACAACGGTGCTGAGATATAGGTAGTTAACAAAAGTTAAGACACGCCCAGCTGCGATCTTGTTGTTCCTAAGTATAGTACATAAAAGACAATAAATAAAAGATTGACATGTTTTGAGACATCCAAACAAGTTGAAAAAGTCGAAGAGACCTGACATATTGAGGGTGCACGAATTGAATGACAATCAAAGAAGGCTCACTAGTTGGACTGAGATGAAGCGCTGCAGAGCCGAAATTGCTCCAAAGGAAGGTTGTGCTGCTTTTTTCAGAACCCCTGCAGCAGGTTTAACCCATCGCCTCGCCTTCGTTGACAGAAAGCGACCAATCCCTCTTCACAAAGATCCACTGCCACACATCGCACTTTGGACTATGCAAAGATTGAGTGAGCTGGGACACGAAACTCTGTGTCTCTTCAACCACATTCGTGGAGTTGACGCCTGTCTACTTCCTCAAGCATCTCGACAACATTTCGCGCGAGAAGTTCTTTGAAAAGCAAGCCGAGACCCAAACCGCCTTCACCACTTCGTCGCCTCGAAAACTTTAACGCTTTGGACAACCAGGGTAAATAAACATCTTTCTTGTTGGCAAAAATGGGTAAATTCTTGTGCTTCTTATTTCTTTTTAAGAACGCTCTTCCTGAACTGAAATTAGCCAATTTCAGAATACAGGTAGAACTCGGCCATTAATTTCTAAAGAATCTAATAAAATTATTGACGAAATCGTGTCAGCTCACCATGAACGTGGTAAAGTAAAAATTACTGTCAAAAATTGTACCAAGATCTGAGTGAATACGAATTATTTGTAGATTGAGCGCCTGTGTAAATAGCGTAGCGCAATACGGCTTCGCTGTAAGCAAACCATCTCTGTTTCGACATTTATTATCGAATCAAGCTATTATTTATTCAATACGTGCAAAAATCACCCACTTTTAGGAATACTCTTACCTAATAAGTCACTCAAAGAAATGAATCTATAAGGAAGATCCACCGTATTTAGGGCCTAAGGGAATTCTTGCATGAACTGCGATTACCTTTGCTCAAAATGGAAAGCCCTAATCTGCCTTTTTTTAAAATTGTTTAAGAATTCCAACTTAGAGCCGATGTTTGTATTAAAAAAACAGTTCAAATGGCCTACTAGTCATTCAGAACGACTATTCAACAGTGTTCTTGCTATGCAAACTTGGAATTTCCTATTCTTATATTTTTTATTTCATTTGGTCCGTCTTCACCTCTACTGTGCGGATTCCAGCACTTCTCACATTCGATCCATTCCTCGCATCCATGTCCACGAAGATCTTCTAACTTTTCACGTGTGGCTTCGGCTGCTGCTTGAGGATTTTCATTTCATCTTGAACGTCCTACCTAGAATGCTGGTCGAACAATTCTTCCTGGAGCCCTGAGATAGCCGGACTGCAGCGTCTCCACCTGGATTGCAGAGAGTGATTTTCCGCAGACAAGTGCAGTACCCATTTCCCGATCGTGGAGGGATGAGAGGTTTGGTTGACCTGGAGCAGAATTGAACTAGCACTGTGTTCGTGATGACGGACATCACTGCTACTGTGCTATTCGCCCCGTGTTCTATTTAGAATTTCATTTCATTTCTACTTAAAATGTCATCGCAGTAACACAAATTGCTTTTTGGGTGCTTTTTCAACAGCAGCAAATCGGTTTCGAAGTTTCAATTTTGACTTATTATTTACTGCCTCCTCTTTTTAGCGGCAGGGTATACTGCGAAATATAACTTCAACGACGCTGAGATATTTGCAAAACTCTGGACCGCAGGTGCTCTATGGTGGGGAACGAACGCGCTATTGTCCTTTCCGGGGAGTAGCGCGCTCACCACCACACCATGCGGATCCTTCGTTTCGCCTGTCTCTCAGCTAGTTCTATTGATCTTTTGCCATCAGCAATTACCCGTCAGCGGGATTGATCTGGGGGGCCCAAATCGGCAACGAATCCCAGTTAAGCTGAGGCTGCAGTTATATTCACAATTTTGACTTATTATTTCCCGATCTCGCTGACGGGTGATTGCTGATGGCAAAAGATCAATAGAACTAGCTGAGAGACAGGCGAAACGAAGGATCCGCATGGTGTGGTGGTGAGCGCGCTACTCCCCGGAAAGGACAATAGCGCGTTCGTTCCCCACCATAGGCACCTGCGGTGCAGAGTTTTGCAAATACCTCAGCATCGTTGAGGTTTCAAAATTTGTTGACTAGAAAGAAGAACATGAAACTCTGACTGCGGTGATCCGAAGAAATAAGTTGCCGAATTCATTTTTAGGCTATTAGAGAACGATGAGCTGTCAGAGGGTGGCATTCTTCCTTTAAGCCTACAAAGTTCCCAATACACCACTACTTTGTTAGCAAAAAAATTCGAAATGATCAAAAGTACTTTCCTAGATCGCTAAACTGATATGGAATTGGTATAAAATTCTTTATTTGGCCAGCCCTTCGATGTCTTCGTCGAATTAATCCGAGCCAGTGGTACATAGGAGGTCGCTCTCGTGACATCCAGGATGTTCGTCGTCGCATCGAGGCGAATCCAATAAAGTGGAGCACCGCTCGAATGGAAAACCTCTCTCGGTAGTGCCCTTTTATACAGGAGCGATGTTGATCTATTGCCGCAATCCACTATGAAATATGAATGAAATACCGACTAATTCCCTACATTCTTAACACAAGGTGATACCTTAATATTCACTACGGCAAAGCTGACGTTTCTGAGCTGAGCTAAAGCTTTTTCCGCTTTTTCTTTTAATACATTATTGATTTGCTAGTAGCGTTATTATTATAATATCATCAGTATTAATAATTTATTAACAGATTGCGCACCAATATACCCTTCCAGGCTCTGAAGAAGGCGATACTGCCAAAGCGTCAGTTTTACCGTAATAAAGAATAAACTAACACCTCGTGTTTGCTTAATAGGAACAGAGAGAATTATTTGATCAGTGCAGAGGTTAACAGAAAGTCGGTAGTGGAAAACAGTGACTGCGGTAGGATGCACTGCCGCCAAAGAAAAGAGATCATGTTGTGAAGGCGT
Organism: Angiostrongylus vasorum; assembly: GCA_018806985.1. Taxonomy (NCBI): domain Eukaryota; kingdom Metazoa; phylum Nematoda; class Chromadorea; order Rhabditida; family Metastrongylidae; genus Angiostrongylus; species Angiostrongylus vasorum. The sequence continues at coordinate 432,377 of JADANN010000336.1, forward strand.
TGGATACCCCGAGTTATCTTCCATCAGTGTTTTCCGGTAGCCAGCCTCTCAATAGCCGGCCAATGTAATGAACAACTCAAAGTTTATGGTTGTTCTGCCGTCCCATTTCTTGAGTTTCAGGTAAATCTGCCTTCTATGCGAGGAAACGAATCTACTGTGAAGGAGGTGGTAGTGCGAATTAAAGAAAAATTTGAGACTAACGTGACCTAGAATGGGAAGATCTTTGCTGCACTATATTTCATTCATTGTGATACTCTATGCTTTATGTTCCCAAGTCCAACGTTCCACTAGTAGCAGGACGAATGCGTCAGCTAAGCGTCGAGAAATCAACTTGATGAACGATGTTGCTCCGAAAGCGTAAGGAAGAAACGAGCTACTTTTGAAGCCCATAAAAACATCGAGGATAGTTACAGATAACTGAGAACGCTGGTAGAAGTCTCTACCTTATGCTAGCGTTCATCTGATGTATCAAATCCGATCTGTAAAAGAAATGAGACGAAAAAATGGTCACCGTTATCAAATGCGCTATCGAGAGTATAAATGTGAAAAATATTTCGTAAGGCAATGGTAGAAGGAATCTGTTTTTTACCTATATCGGTGTCGAGAGTGAGGTTACTCAGATACGTGATGAATTTCAACAATCACATGGACGGAAACTCTTCATGCTGGAGGTTTCCATGGCTGTGTCAAACACATAACGGGAAGATCACTGACGAAATCCTCAACCTTCTCCATGGAGATCCTCAAGCAAAAGCGTGCTTTTCGTGTCTCTCAACCGAATAGAACTCACCAAGAATCTCTGCTAGCTACAATAATGAGTAGAGATATTGCAAGCGTGAGCCCGAGTTACTCAGCAATTAATAGATGAACACGTTATACAGGTGAATGAACGGCGAATTACAGTACTGAATTTGTAGGATCACATTAGTGCTGAAGATAAGAACTCGCTGTTTCACCTTCAAAGCACTTGGTTGGTGGGGCGCTGTTCTAGTTCCATTTAGCCTACACGCCGCACCTACTACCCACGTTCATTTGAGCTTTGCTGGATGGCAAATACTTAGTGAAAATCCGGTTATAGATCTAACAAGGTTTTACTGGTACATCTTTTTGTTCCTCTACTTCATATCGGAGCGTTATTGAGCATTAATGAGGGACTGCACTGCTTTGATACGTTCAGTCCAGTGTACGAAACGGAACACTGTGCTGCCCTGTACTCATATTACATCCGACCGAGTCCATTTACAGATTTACGGACGTACGTAACTTAAGCCCATCAAAACGAATAGACGGTATTTTCAAAAGCTGCTCATCCGTCATATCGAATGTTTCCTTTCTTGAATATCAGGATATCTTGATATCGAGCATGAAAAATACTTTACCGTAACAAGCCATCTCTTGTCTTCGTCGAGTTTAATATCAAATGTTGTTGCAAATTGGGAAAGATGGGACTAAAACGTCCAGAGTGAACTTATTTTATAATAAATATTTACAAAGGGACGTTTTTATTTTTGCTTAAAATCAAACTTGGTCAATTTAAATAAAGAAGGCAGTCTGATTACAAACTTCTGAAGCATTTCTAGATGTTCGCCCGGTTTCCAAAAACGTCGCAAAAGAAGAAGTGGCAAATAGAAAGTGTCAACGCTTCACAAATAAAAGACTTGTTCTGTAACATACCCTTTTGGAATCATTTTTGAATAAGTAGAATGAACGGTTTTAAGTTTACGATGCATGTAAGAGTTGGCGAAGCAAGTCAGCTAATGTATATAGCATTTGTTCAGCTACGCTTTGTACTTTTTTGTCACTACACATCACTTTTTGGGAGTGTGTGGCACAGTGGTCGAAGGCGTCCCGCAACACACACATGGATTCGATCCCGGCGTCCATGGCCTTCTATTCGTCCAGGTTCGGCAAATTGGTAACAGACTTGTCTGGGAGGATGGCAGCACTGGCTTGATAAATCGGTAGGCCACCGCGAGCCATTGTAAACGTCAGATATGCATTCAATCACCTCCAAACGATGCTTAATGAAGTCGAATGCATGGAGCATCCCTCAAAGATTGATCAACACTGAGAGCTTTATCCTTCATTTATCCTTTTTTACACATCACTTTCACCTTGGGGCATTGGCGGGAACCCTACATTTGTTGTTACGCAGAGTGGAAAGCAGTAATCGTCAAGAAGTTTCTGATTACATACTCCCATTAAAATTATTGAATACTCTACCTCACCCACCCGACCAGCCATTATCAGCAACATTACGGCTTGTGCAACAGTGTACTAAGCTTTGTAGACTTCAAAGATTGTTTCCTTCTACCATAGGCTGAACTTCTTCGCTTATTTTGAAGCCGACGCGCATTGTCCTTACAGGTTCAAATGCTTCTATGCCTCAATTTTATCTCTCTATCCCGTTCTAGTCTTGCCAACTTAAAAAAAAATTTCAGTCGTACTATTGTCTAGAAGACCAAATTAACATTTGGAAGAAATCTACATATACTGCTGTCGTTATTATGGCTGCTGCATGGCTAACGTTCTCAGCAAAACACTATGCGGACCTCCATAATTTGTTGCCGCTTAATAAAACTCACTAAATAGTTGCACAATGATTGGTATGCCATCTTCTTCACTTTCAAACTACGCTAACTAAAAGCGCATTCGTATTCTAAGCACGTTCGGACGACCAATGATCAGGTGTAGGCTGTATGACATGGCAACCGCTGGGATCTGAATAGCACGTAAAGTTTTTTCCATTGCAGGGGCATTATGTGAAATGCAATACCTTGCTAAGAAAAAAAAGAATACGCAGCAAATAAAAGTTAAACATTGCGATTTCGGTTGCAGCTTCAGCTTAACAAGGTTCAATAGCGATTTGTGCTCCTCAGATCTTTCCCGTTCACCTGTGATTGCTGAAAGCACTGCTAGAGTAAAAATCTGGCTAAGGGAAAAGCAAAGCAATGACAGAATTGATGACGTGGATAGCTCGTGCACCTCCGGTAAAGTAATCACGGGTCCGATGCCCAAAAAGAGGCTCCTGATCTTTGGTCATCTCTTAGTATCCTTCCATTTGTATTTCACATAATACCTTGCTGTAAAGGAAGAATATGTAGTAAATAAAAGTTAAGTTGTAAGTAAAATGTTTGCAGAACTTGAAACCAAACAATTTCCAATGTGGACGAAAAGAATGTAACAGATCGGTACCACATAGCAGAACGCTCAGGTTCAATATCGTCGTTCATCTCTCACGCATAACGAGCTCGTATGTCCAATTCGTTTATTAGCGTTAACATCTAAACCGTCTCAAAACCGCTCAACCCCATCCTGCAATAATTGCCCTCCCATTATTTGCTTATAAAAAATTCGTCAAAGTCGATGAACACTACAATTTCCTTTGTGGTAAAATCACGATGATGCTGAGATATTTGCAAAACTCCGGACCCGAGTACGGGTGATTGCTGACGGCACTGATCAATGGAAAACAAGCTGAGAGAGAGGCGAAACGAAGGATCCGCATGGTGTGGTGGTGTACGCGCCGGCCCCGGAAAGGGAATAGTAGCGCGTTCGTTCCCCACTGCAGACACCTGCCGTCCGGAGTTTTGCAAATATCTCAACATCAATAAGGTTCTATCATACATAATACCCTGTCGTGAAAGAATATAAAAGGAAGTAAATAAAAAAGTTTGCTGTAATTTTTTACCGTTTTTCTAGCCAATATCTCGACTACATGGGTAGAGAACCGTTTCAGAATGTGAGCTATTCGAATGTTTGAGAATATATTAGCACCTATCACTCTCAGATAACTGTTGTTGACGAATGAATGACTATCAAGCTTGTTCATTTCTCCTTTTTCACTCGTCTTATAAGGTCGTGAGAAGCGCATATTCTTTTCTCCGGACTTCATGGACAATAGCGAACTAAATGACTATGTCAATACATGCAGAAGAAAGTGAGTTGGCCAAAACACGTGAGCCTCAGGCAACGCCATAATAAATTGAGAACAGTTTGGGACTCAACTGAGCTGTTAGCTATTTTGGCTATAAAGAAGAAAAAAAGGAGTTTATTTCTTCACATAACTGTAGCTACAGTAATTCAGTGAGTCCGTTGTGTGATCTTTGGTCCACGAAATTAATTAGAACGTCTAAGGAAAATGTTTTATGTTACTTCTGGTAAAGGGTGGTAGGGTTAAAAATACGAAGACAATTTCAATTTGTATTTTATATGAGCAAAATATTAAAAGCAAAAAGGATGCCGCTGACTAAAACGGTGAGTATTCCGCTTGTCACCAATCAAAACAAGCTGTGCAAATATTCCGAACTCTAGTTAGAATAAACGCTATCCATTCATAGGATAAATAAAAAGCTCTGAGGATCTCGTCGTTGATCAATCCCCTGAGGGATGCGCCATGCATTCGACTTCACTGAGCATCGTTTGGAGGTGATTGGATGCATCTCTGGCCTTTGCAGTGGCTCGCGGTGGCCTGCCCATGTATCGCGTCAGTGCTGCTATGCTTCCAGACAAGTCTGGTACTAATTTGCCTACTACGGATGGGCTTGGTGAGCCATGGGCGCAAAGGGTCGATTCCACGTGTCTTGCAGGGCGCCTCCGATCACTGCGCCACGCGCGCCCATAGGACAAATATGCGCAAAAAATCAGGATTTTCTCGGTCGAGAATTAGGGATTCAGGACAGTTTTAATCAAAACTTGCTATTGTGTACTGTTAAAAATTTGATTTTCCGGTCGAGATTACTGTCTGAACTGATGAGCGAGGCCCACCAAATATCAATGGTGCAGCAGGCCGATCCCAGTTTTTCTACCTCATTCTAAGGTATGCATCGGAATATACCGATAAGTCCTATTTATGCGTAAATGCCATATTTGCGTCTCCTATCTTCCAGTGAGTTTTATCATTGTCTTTATGTATAGTTAGCAAGGTGTCAGCTACTATTTGTAACAAATAAGTGCATAAAGCTTTTGGTGTTTACCAATTCTTGAAGGATGCGCCACGTATTCCACTTCAAGAAGCATCGTTACAAGTGATTGAATGACCCATACAAACTTACATGCTTAACTAGCGTTGTATGACGTCAGTGCTTTTTATTCTCTCAGACAAGTCTGGTACCAATTTGCTGACACAGGAGGGAAGTAGGGGTTTGACTTGTCCGCCGCACTCGGATCGAATCACAGATTGTTTGGGTGTTGCAGAGCAACTCTAACCACTGCGCTAAATGAGCCCCTCTTGTAATATAATACCTCTAATACTGCTGATGCGAGAAATACGTCAGCAACTTGTTAGCAGGGAAACTGATATTGCAACCATCAATGACCTGTATATTTACGGCTACTGTCGACGGCTTTTTGATTTCCTATATTTAGAAATAAAAAGTGTGATCGAGTACAGATTTCCATTTCAGATGCTTTTAATGGAAGAGATCCTCCGTGTATACAGAGTGGTCAATCCAGCTTCTACGGCTCCACAGTCAATATCGAGTACGAATGTTCACAAAGATGGCAAAGTCACGTCACCGACAGCCGTAGATGCACAGGAGCTTTCACACACTCTGGTCCAAAACATGAACCGGGCTCTTAACTGCATCACAAACGCTAAACAGTCATCACTTAATGGAACGGTATTCCATTTTCTATCTAACTTTGTTCGTCATATGATATATACCATGACATTTGTGAGACAGTTCTGAAATGAAGACTGTGTGAGCAACAACCTGGCTGGTACTAGTTCCTCAGTTAAATGCTTACAATGTTTTTCAAAACAGAAAGAAAAATAGCTTACATTTACTACAACAAACAATAGCTACCACTTACTTCTTCTAAACTCTAAAAACTGGGTCAAAATAAAAATCACTGAAAGCAGCACACCTCATGTAAACGTAGATTCCAGGCTGCGACGGAAGAAGCACATCAGCACGCCTTTACGCTTAATGAGAAGGTTTTCATACCAAGGTCACATGGGCGTAGGATCAAGGGGTACTGTTCCACTTAGTGTCATAATCCTGTTTCCAACAGTCTATGCAAAGCATCATCTACGAAGACGCAGACAGGAGACTTTGCTGCTGTGATTAAAAACTACCATGGCATCCAAGAAATTCGTGGTCTACTATGTCATACCAACACATTCCAGTTCAAAATGCAACTTTATTGGACGCATCATTGGCCCGGCAGGAATGAGCGTCAAGCAGCTGGAATCAGACACCGGGTGTCATATTCTAATTCGAGGAAGAGGAAGTGTAAAAGTAAATGTTTAGTGCCTCGAGGCAACTTGTTTTTTACTTTAATAACTTTAATCACTGAAGAGTTATGATCATTCACATAGGACCCTCGCAAGGAGCAACGACTTCGTGGCCAACCAGGTTGGGACCACCTTGAAGAACCACTACATGTTCTCGTCACTGCCGTGGACAACAATCAGATAGTGTTCGTTTTTAATCTTACAACACGAAACTACTTCGTTAAAATGCTCAATTCACTTCTAAATCGTGATGAATAATTCAAAAAAATTCGTTTAAAGTACTTTGTTTTCATGGTCGCTCAGTTTACAGCACAAAATTAAATGCTTGAAATACTAGTGTATTTCAAATGTTTCACTTATTGCTAATATAGGTGCCAACAGAAACTACGACAGGGTGTGGAAAGTGTTCGCCAGCTCCTAACCCCAGCCCACGACGATTACAAACGCTGTCAACTGATGCAGCTCGCAATAATTAACGGGACCTATCGCCAAGCACAAGAAACAAGCATAAACGAATAAACCCTATAACATAAACTGGGTTTATTCATATTTCGTCAATGAAGAATTGAGTTCAGATACTCCATCTTCGTATTATCTAAATACCCAACAGAGAACAACGGGTAATCAGTTATACACTTTCAAGTTCATATTATTAAAGAATTCCAACGAGACTCGAACTCATGTGTACAGCTTTATCAATTCCTCTCCAACTGCAGCTGGTGTAAGGATACCAAGATCCGTGAACAACAGATTGATATACTGAAAACATTATGTTTCACAAATAATTCAAGAGAATGAAAGACACCGAGCGTTTGCTTCACTTTGCTCAAAACTGTTAATAATCTTAACCATGACAACAATGATTCTAGATTTTGACACAAAAAATAACAAATATCGTAGAAAGGACTTTCACACACCTGAGGAGGAGTGTAATCAACCAATGGATGTTCAATGGATAGGTCACCGTTCTCCAAAACGGATGTGCGATACTAAACGTTGATTGGATGAGAAGACTTCAGCCGTTTCTCTACTTTGACAAACTGATGAAAAAAGACTAGAAACCTTGAACTCTTCTGGAATATCAGCCTGATTTAGTGGATACTCCTTGACGAACTTAATACTTTCAGCCATCACAAAGAATATCTTATTCATTGTTTTAGCGCAAATTGCCACATTGAGAGTTCCTATCTGTAACACAAATGTAATTATAAATTTTCATCAAAAACATAAACGCGTTATGAAGCAGCTAACACAAAGATAAGGAGTGCAAGGCAAACAGCGAACAAAAATACTTTAAAGAGAAAGACAAAACTCAAAGAGCAAAAACGCAAAACTCAGAAATTTGAAAGACATGACTGGAGAAATTAAACAAAACACACACCTTATTAATAATTCCGCCAGTTTCCATAACACCTTCGGCACCAACAATAACCAAATCAATACGTTCCATTAAATAACTGCAAAAACACTAAGAAAATTGTGGATATGAAGACTACTTTCCAACACCATGAAATACAACGCGCACTATATTTCTGATTAATACGATTACATACTGCGCTAACTCCGAATCTCTACCGCTAATCGTTCCAAGAAATGCCCTTAGGGTGATAACATGATACGAGTCGTCATGTTCTTTAGGCAACGAGGTTGCCAGCCACAGTGGTTAAATCGTAGACTATCTACAATTCATAGCCAATAAAAAAGTTCAAATCTTTTTTTGCTTCTCAAGGAATTCTGCACCGGCAATTTGTACTTGTACTTTTGTACTTAGGCCCTGGCTTATGCTTAGATTTTCGTTGTAAACCATTTATCGATAGGATTGATTATTACGACAACTCTCACGATCTCTTATCAAATTCACAGATATGTTGATTCCATTGGTACTATTTATTTTACTTGGATATTTGAGTGGGGATGACCCGTTTTCAATGATTGTGTTGCTCCCAGCATGATTTCCACTTTTTTCGAAGCTTTGCTGGTTGAGCCACTATGGTTCCCTGGAGTCTCGAGGTTAACCTAGTCAAAATCTGCTCCTGGTCTCACCACCACAGGCAATCGACGCCCTTGTGGATCAGAAGGAGATATGGCACCATGCAACTACTTTGATACCAGGACGGTGGTAGAACCTGATACTGGTTTACTCTTAGCTGGGTATCCTGTTGGAAAAGCCGGATCTCTTCTGTTTGGGAGGCCCAGCTGAAGATGTGACTCCCTCCACTGCACACCGCAGCCCGACACCCAGGAACAGCTCTCACCCACGATGAGCCGGTAGACCGTTGAAAGCAATGGTACTACTATAACCCATAACCTCTAAAAGGACAAGCAGACACTAAACGAACTAGTTAGCAATGAGATCTGTACTCACCCTACAGCACTATCTAGAATCAAAGTGACTTTAATACCCTCGTTTTGCAGAGCCTCACACATCCTGGCGCCTGAAGCATCAGGTTGTGACTCCGTTACCTAGATTTTGGACAATTAAAACTATTTACGGGAAAAGCTGTTGAAAAGAACTGTCAGATATCACAAAACGAACCCATACGTGAACGAATGTCCCTGCTTTGTGAACGGCGGTTAGCGATTCCAATACTACTTTGCTATATGAATGGGTCAATATATTCTGAAAATCGGGACAATAAGATAGATCAGCTCAAATTTGTTAACGTTAACCTTTATTTTACCATGACAAAATCCTTACCATGTTATTTCTGAAAAACGGCCTAGCATGTTTAGCAATCATCGCTCTTGATTTTGCTACTCTTTCAATAAATATCTTTCCCCGCTGTCTATAGAAAGCCAGAACTTTCGAAAAATCCCGTTGATCTAGCAGCTCAGGAGGGGCAAGAGTGATAAACCTAAAGGAAAAACCTTAGCTGACTTCAAACACATCAACAATACACAGTCTTGCCCTTGCTAACAGTACACAGTGCCCTAAAGTTAGAGCAAACAATAGAAAATAAATATTTAGTCACCTTCGGAATAGGTCCGTAGCACTTCTTATGGATGTTGAGCTATAATCCGTCTTTGCCATACCACTGACGATTTCGGTCAATTCTTTGTTTAACTCATTTACGGTAGTGGCTAAAAAAAAGTCAAGTAGTCAAGCTATTTATACACATGATGCTTTTGAAATGGAACTGAACATGAACTTGAAATATGAAATTTAGCAGATTCAAACATGAAAAATGCTGTCCTTTGTAGTTCACTGGGCTAAATTTTCATCCCATATCCATATACGATGCAAGTTGACAATGAAGAAAAAAGGAAATGGATGATAAGTAAGGGAATAAGTAAGGGAAAAAGGGAACGGAAGTAAGATAAGTGAAAAACAAGCAACTAAATAACACACTGTTTTGTTGCAAATGAAAGTACTTTGTCTGGATGAGAGAAAGGCAAAGCAAAGGCCTCAGTGGTCCAGTGGGCAACACGTGAGCCCCCGGAAAGGGTGATCGCGGGATCGAATCTGGCGTATGGTCCAAGTTTTGCAAATACCCAGCGTCATAGTGGTTGTATTTCACACCATACCCTACCTAGAAAAACAATACTAGGCGGTAAACAAAAGTTAATATTTAGTACCTCGACTATTTTCAAGTGCCGTGAACAACGTTTCTATGGCAGCCAGTCCAGTAGACTTGGAAGGATCACTGATAAGGAGTTGAGAAAATCCCTCAGCAGTTCCCAGATTGCTCGGTGCTGGAGTCATTGCCGATTTGCAAACCTTCACTACCTTCGCGTATGTTGATTTCCCTCTACAAACTAATCATATCATATAGAAAACAATATAGTAAGTACGATCCTTTAAAAAAAAGAGAAGAAAAATAACCAAAACTGTATGTTATCCTTCATTCTGTCATCATTAAAGTTCGTCTATTTGCTGGATGTCTAGATAATTACAAATAGTAGCATTTACATCGACTATCAAAGGAAACGCGAACCGGTAAACAACAGCTTTCCTTCAAGTTACAAGCAATCACATGGGACCACGAGTAAAGAGGTCGAACAAAGTTAGAACTCAGACTTGGGAGTCGTGACCCAAGGAGGAAAAACCTTTGAACAAACTTGGCTAAATCTCATGGATCCATGAAAAACTGCGAAAACTAAGGAAAAGTGTCGAAGAACGATGCATGTTTCGAGAAAACGGATCACTTACCTTCTTGGGTTGTTAGGCTATTATCAGGCTAGTAAAAATGACTATTCGCCCAACGTCTGATTATACTATTATATTACATTTTACTTTCTATTTTCTGCCTTCTATACTTTTATGGCAGGTTATTACGAGAAATACAACCACAAGATTGCTGAGATATTCGCAAAACTCCGGACCACAGGTGTTTGCGGTGGGGAACGAACGCGCTATTGTCCTTTCCGGGGAGTAACGCGTTCACCAATACACCATGCTATTGCTGACGTCACAGATCGATAGAACTAGCTGAGAGACAGGCGGAACGAAGGAACCGCATGGTGTGGTGGTGAACGCGTTACTCCCCGGAAAGGACAATAGCGCGTTCGTTCCCCACCGCAAACACCTGCGGTCCGGAGTTTTGCAAATATCTCAGCAATCTTGTGGTTATATTATATTATAGTTATCTTATAACTCTTTTAACGTATTGCTTATTACTACCGAGGTTAAACGACGGTCTTTTTTGCTAAAACAGACCAGCTACACTACTTCGAGGAAAAATCGATACGAACCGTGTCCTAGCTGGTGGCACAGACGATGTGACGATCTCACGGGGTTCGAGAACCTCCTGTTTGATACGTCGAACGAACTCCAACGATCCTGGTTGAGGAGGTGGTAATGGTGGTGGTCCGGTATCAGGGTATTCGAACTGCGTACGTCGCCGCTTGGCTTTCTTGTTGGTGCGAATCATGCTTCTCAGGGTATCTCGTCCACCGATATGTCCCATCACTAACTGCTTTACCATCTCTTGACGTTCTTCATCACCAAAAATGAGCTAAAGAAAAAACGCAGTACTGCGTGGTTTTCAGTACTTCTCCTGTGTCAATTTCGAGTAGTACTACACTTTAAGCACTCACCATACTCTGGCTTATTAATCGCCTGCAGGAGATCCTCCTCAACTTGTTCTGGTGTCCCGCTTTCGCAAATATTCTCCCTGATGTCATTGAATTTTGCAATAATCTCTCTTCTCATCATTGAACGAGGGAAATTTCGTGGTTCACAAAAGTGCGGATTTTCCGTACATGTGGGATCGCTCACGAAATAGCCGTTCTGGATCCTCACCGTCGGGACAACGCCATACAGACGAGGGGCACGGTCCTTAAGAGCTCTACATGCCGTACAAACGTAACTAGCAATGCTACCTTGACTATTGAACCGTTTGAAGCTGAATTCCATACAAAGGTCCGGATCTTCCGGCAGCACATAGACGGCAATATCTCGCCCACGTTGCTGGGATGGTTTGAATATCGCTTTCGCCGGTGTGTACGTCATCCTGATGCTTCAATAAATGGTCGAACTGTCCAAAATCACAAGATTCCGTCCGAGATGACGGTTCTGGTGGCGGAGCGACGAGGACGAGTTGAAACGATTGAACAGCGTCGAGGCGGCGAGAGCACATGGCAACTCGTCCCGCGTTCAACCAGAGACGCAGGGGAATGCGTGGTAGACACGGACGGGTGCATCGCTCGCCTTGGCACTTGACATCCTCGAGCTGAGAGGTTTCCGTTACACCGGAGTGATTTCCCTAATTTGTTAATCATGCTTAGCGTAGAAGTACTTGTCCTTTCTTAAGCAGTAACGGTGAACAGTAAGGGTTCGACAAGCTTAACGCTGGGAGCCTGCGGTCCATGAATGTAGGACAATAAACATTTACAGTGTAATGATACCAGCCAGGACCGTACCTTTGGGACAAGTAGCCTAGGTCTTATGGTAATCAGACCTTCCACTTTCATATTTACCAGCTGTCATACTGTCTGTGGTAGTACGTTTCTTACCTAAAGGTTCTATTTAGAAATATTCAATCGATCCTTCTAGAATCTCCTAAGATTGTCAGTTAGTTTATTACCTGTTCACGTTTTCAAGTAAATCACCTATTGTGAGATCTTTCGAGCCATCACGCTTACTTATTAAGAACTTAAGGAAGATTACTTTTCATCTGATAATCAGTAAGGAAATCGATGGAAGATCGTCCAGTTTTGAACTAAGTTCATCTCGTCTGGTCTCGTAATATTTTACTTTTTCATTCATCCTTCATTCCTTCATCCAGTGGAGTTGTTTACTTTTATTTTACCATCCGATTTGTTCAGTTCTCAATATCGATTATCACTGATAATCATGTAAAAAGATAGGAATTACCTTGAGGATGAAACTGTGGTCACACTAGTATAGTTTGACATTGCTCTAACATCAAACTGGCACGAAACAGTCGGTGGTTTTTCTTTCGATATTTATTAACTGTATAGTAATTGTGAGGGATTTTTCTACTTTTTGAACTATTTTGCTTTTAAAGTAAGGTGTCCTTTTTTGCAATGAGCTTTAAATAGCCCGTCTAAAGGGTTCTCAAGCCGTTGTCGCAAGCCGTCACCAGTTCCAAAGGAATGGTCCGAGGTTTTTCCCTCTAGGTCTACTTGGTAACGAGTACAATTCTTAATGCCGATTTGTGCTCCCCAGATCAATCCCGTTGACGGGTGATTGCTGATGGCAAAAAGATCGATAGAACTAGCTGAGAGACAGGCGAAACGAAGGACCCGTATGGTGTGGTGGAGAACGCGTTACTCCCCGGAAAGGACAATAACGCGTTCGTTCCCCACCATAGGCACCTGCGGTCCAGAGTTTTGCAAATATCTCAGCTTCGTTGAAGTTATATTTCGCAATATACCCCTGCCATCAAAAGAGTAAGCACTAAGTAGAAATGTTAAAAACAATTCTTAGTGTTGTCTTATCCTTCATTGGTCATCTAGGTACAAATTCCGTACCCCCTGTCCCCAATACCTCGTAGCCATGGTGAAGCAATGAGCTATTGAGTTCGAGTAGTTTCCGTAACTTTTAATCTATTCTTAAACACTCTGTTGATAATGGGACATAAAGTTGCCCTCATTTCTTTTGAGGTGATATTTCAGGAGATCCGAAAATATTGATCGAAATATTTAGTCTCCATCACAATATGCTCCAGAAGAATTAAATGTTATTTACAATCAATAGCTTTTTTAAAGCTTTTAAAGCTCTTCAAGTATCACCTCAAAAGAAGTCTACTTTATGTACGATTGTCAATAGATTAGGAGCGCATGTGGCGCAGTGGTTGCAGGCGCCTTGCGACACCCGTGGAATCGATCTCAGCGCCCATGGCCCACCAAGCCTTTCATCCCTCCCGGGTCGGAAAATTGGTACCAGACTTGTCTGAGACGATAGCAGCGCTGGCTCGATACATCAGCAGGCCACCGCGAGTCATTGTAAAGGCCAGATATGCATTCAGTCATCTCCAAACGAGGCTTAATGAAGTCGAATGCATGGCTCATCCCTCAGGGGATTGATCAACCGAGAGCTTTATCGTTTATACTTTTATCAATAGATTACTTAGGGGCATATAGCACAGCGGTAGTGATGTCCATCATCACGAGCATGGTGCTATTTCGATTTCGCTCTGGGGCCAACCAAGCCTGTCATTTGTCCGGGTTGGGGGAAATTGGTACCGGAATTGTATGGGGAAAAAAGTCACTCTATGCAGTCCAACTGGAAACGGTTCAGCCCAGCTATCTCAGGACTCCAGGGAGAATTGCTCGACTAGCATTCTAGGACATTTAAGGTGAAATCAAAATCTCCAAGCAGCAACCGAAGCCACACGTAAAGTTGGAAGATCTTCGTGGGCAGTGAATGCGAGAAAGCGACTAGAATGTGAGAAGTGCTGGGGTCCGCACAGTAGACGTGAAGACGGATCAAATAAAATAAAAAAATAATAAGAAATAGCTTTTTAGCTGTTCCGGTAATGTTTAGAAGTACCCAAAACACTTCGGGCGTTATATGGAAGCAATTCTTTGACCACACAAGATAAAAGTCAATGTATACCAGCAGTGGGCCAGATGGAAAACCTATCATGTCATCTGTTGTACCATTTGATGTTATGGTGGACATATTCTGTCATTGTTCCATTTTTTTCTGTGGTCCATCCTAGAAGTTCTCTGTGAAATCAGACAGTATGACGTCCACTCTGATTTTTCGCTTCCGGATCGTCAGTTCTATGTTTGTTATGGCTATAACAGGTTTTCCTTCCCAGGCGGTTGTAAAGTGTTTAGCAATTGGACAAATGATGTTTTATCTTTTGTTTTCTTCCTATTCTTTTTTCTTAACGGGGGGATGTGAAATGCAACTAAGGGGTGCTGATATATCAAGAAAACCCAGGGCCTCAGGGCAGTTTCGAACCCGCGATTACCCTTACCAGGGGCTAACGTGTTATCCATCACATCCGCGAGCGAGACATTTCCTTTGCCTTTCTCTCAGCTTTTTTTTAAACTTCATTGACGCTATCAACAATCGTCAGGTAACGGGAATGATATGGGGAACATAAGTCGGCAGTGAACTAAGTTATGCTGATGTTGCATTTTAAATCACAGTGCTTTCATATGAAATACAACCGCAAAGATGCTGAGATATGAGCAAAATCCGAGATCCCAAAACAAAAAGGAGGAGGAAAGAGAATGACTGAGAGAAAGGCAAGGGAAAGGCCTCTGTTGGTGTGGTGGGTAGCACGTGAGCTCCGGTAAGGGTAATCACGGGTTCGAAGGCCACCTGAGGTTCCGAGCCTCGCTCATATCTCAGAATTCCTATGGTTGAATAAATCACCATTAAGTACTGATTATCACCCACCTATTCTAACGCAAAGTGCCGAATATTTCTCGGTACAGTGAAATAATGTGAGTGGTATTAAATGTAAAACAATAGTAAGTACAATTCAATCTTAGCTTTGCCAAGTATCTTGCACTCTAAAGAGCAGATTTCGGTAGAAGCACAAATGTATTACCTTCTGATCTGTCATGAATCGCTATGGGCAGCGCCGATTTTCGTGTTACCTTAGTATCCAGAAGAATCGGAGTGATCATCTCACATATGTTCTCATAAGGCGTCCAGTACATCCTGATCTTGTGGTCAGGTCGATAGAGGTCGATAAAATTACGTCGAGGGATTGATCATCGTACACTAAACCATCGCTATTTACTTAGGCATAGAGAGAGGTACGTCGCAAATAATCCGTGAACCATTTATGGATATTTCGAGGCTGTACGTTCTCCGTCAAAACGTCGAAATGTTTTAGAAACTTAAATGTTTTCAGTAACAAACTTGTTTACCTAGACAATTAGATGACCCTTCACATGTTCTGTTCGTTTCGGCACGTTACCTTGCAGCCATCATCCACGGCGATGGCAGAGGTCTTCTGCAACTTGAGGATTTGGTATGTCCGTGTATTAAGATTTTGAATGCCATTAAAGCGTGATTTTTCTTGGAAATCCGAACTGGCCGTGCTAGGCCGTTCCCATGTTGTCATAGTGGACAGTTGCCATCGTCAGTGCATCGGAGTGAAGTTTGCTCCTTTACGACTCGGATTCGTGTGAGACAACTGCGATTCCTGATTAGTTGACTGACTTCTCGAAGCCGTTTACAAAAAAGACGTTTCCAGTTGCAGCACTTATAAAGGTTGAGCTTATGGACTTCAGGCATTCTTTAGTATGGTATCATAATATCCGCCGTCTTCTTTATCATTTGTTACACTTGAAACCCAAAAATATCTAGTCCAGATTTCTACCTAAGATTTGCAAAGGTAGTAGATCCATAGAAATCTCTGATATTTTCCATTTTGCTCTCTTGTTTAATCCTATCAGGTATATAATATGTATCAAAGTAACTGTTGTTATATCACGAAGCATACCATTAAAGGGAAAGAAGAGGGGTAGGGGTATTGCTGTTATGCACCTTTACTTTCAATAGTTTTACAGCAATAGTAAGAGAAATGAAGCGGTAAACCTGTCTTAAGCGTTAATCGACGCTATTAGTATAAAGTTACACATGTGCGAATAGTTTATCTGAGAGACAGGCGAAACGAAGGATCCACATGGTGTGGTGGTGAACGCATTAGTCCCCGTAAAGGGTAGCAGCGCGTTCGCTCCCCACCGCAGACACTTGCGGTCCGTAGTTTTGCAAATATTTCAGCATCGTTGTGATTGTTTCACAAATAATACCCTACCGTGAAAATATGGGAAAGGCAGTAAATAACAAAGTGGACATTTTGCGAATACTTTTAAAAGCTTTTAGTTAAGTTAATGACTTATAAGAAACCCCATTATCGACTACGTTCATCGACGAGCGAAGGCCTTACATCTCCTAGATCTTTTCGAAAAATCTTCACGTTGCCTCACTACTTTAGTACACCTGGTATAGAAACCTCTCACTGAAGAAGTACTGGACGATAAGTTCGGGGTTATTTTTGCATATTTTGATTTTCACGGTAAGTTCTAATTTTAAGGTAGCTTCGAGGTAATCGAAAATTGTCCATTCAAGTCCATTTTCATTTAAGTATACTTGTTGTTTGCTACGTATTTCTATTTATACTTGCTCTTTAGCATAGGTTCCTATGAAAGTCTTGTTTTAACGTTTACTTTAGCTTCCGTTA
Source organism: Angiostrongylus vasorum (assembly GCA_018806985.1). Classification (NCBI taxonomy): domain Eukaryota; kingdom Metazoa; phylum Nematoda; class Chromadorea; order Rhabditida; family Metastrongylidae; genus Angiostrongylus; species Angiostrongylus vasorum. The sequence continues at coordinate 449,234 of JADANN010000336.1, forward strand.
GAAACTATTTGTGATACTACATTTGTTCGTTTGGTTCTAGTTTCCATTCAAGGATTTATTACAACCTGCGCCAATTTTGGACACTTGGACACTTGGACGGTCCGCCCCCACTGGTTGTGCGGGCTCCAGCATAATCTCCATTTTTCGGAGTTTCGCTGGTTTAGCCATTATGGCTTTCTGGAGTCCCGAGGTCAGCCTGGCCAAACTCTGCCCTAGATCGTTACCACAACAGGCCGTCGCAACCCTTGTGGATCAGAGGGAGATTTGCCACCATGCGACTAGTTTGATACCAGGACAGTGGTGGATCCTGATATTGGTTTACTCTTAGCTAGGCTTCGTGATGGAAACGCCGGACTCCTCAGTTTGGGAGACCCTGCCGGGGGATGAATCCACCACTGTACATCGCAATTCGACACCCGGGAACACCTAATCATGATGAGGCGCCAAACCGTTGGAAGCCACCAATTTTAGTATGTATTTATCAACGATAAGTAGTCTCTTATTTTAAAATGGTGGGTATGCTGAGCAAAAGCAACTGTTATTTCCTATCAAAAGAAGCTTCGTCGGATTGACTGGTCGTGTTCGTAAGTAGGTGAACATGTTTACGGATATGACGATTGCATCTTACATATCAATAGAGGGAAAAGTCAACTGAGGTTGATAAAGGATAAAGCTTGCGGCGTTGATTGATTCCTGAGGGATGCGCCATGCATTCGACTTCATTGAGCATCGTTAGAGGTAATTGAATGCATATCTGCCCTATGCAGTGATTAGCGGAGGCCTACCGAGGTATCCATCTAGTGCTGCTATCCTCTCAGACAAGTCTGGTACCAGTTTACCGTTCCCGGAGGGATGGAAAGCTTGGTCAGCTTGGAGCATAGAATCGAACCCATGTGTACTGCACGACACCTCTAACCACTGCGCTACACGCGCCTCAATGAATTGAATATGAAGTGTAATAAATGGGCACAGTACAGTGTCACCTCCACTTTAAGAGGGACGGGTTACCCTTGAGTGTACCCAGCAAACAACGCGAACCCTTTAAGGTATCCAGATCGGCCCAGTTTGTCACTTCTGAACGGTTACTCTAATCCACAGTTTCGCTCCTAGGTGTATCATTTCGTTATTTACGCAATGCAAAACGAGTGTGGATCACGTTCCTGATATCAGTCGTTATCTTTTGCTGGTCAGTAGTGATCATCATTAAGCCAACAATGTATAGCGATTTTCCGCTTTAGGAGAACCATAGTAAGCCGAGGAAATCGATAGTACAACCTAACCCGGTGCGATTCACCTATCGATCTGCTCATTCAGTTCCTTCTTTCATTTCCTGGATGAAACGAACACGACTTGGTCGTTCATGGGTGTGCCACTGAGCTGATATGGTTCTGTTGTCGTGAAGTTAAACTCTGGGTACTTACTCGGATACTTAAACTGCTTTGGTTATTTACTTGAATACTTAAATTTTAGACTTGTGGAATCTCCAAACTGGGTTTTCTTTAGCTTAATTTATCACTCCGTTAGTAAAAGACTCCGTTAACGTCTTGAGTTTTGACTCACTGTTTAGTTAAGGGAATAGTTTTTAGTTACTTTAGTTTATATGTGGTCTGCTGTTAGGTTTATTGGAATTATTGGAATGGCCAGCGGTGTCTCATACGAATGAGATTGGAAGAATATTAAATCCTTCTGTCGTAAGACATAACCTTGGTGGTCCGTTTCTCCACATGTCTCCGTTCGTCCTTCACCCACCAGATCACCCACGTATGATGGTTGTTCTTTGTGTTTGAAAACATCGCTCCTAAAAATCGGTTACCAACCAGAAAACACTTTCATTCTGACATTAGCGATCATTTTTTTCTTCAAGCATACGTGACTTGAGAAACACTAATGGCTGTTCTCACAACAGGAACTTCGTTTCAGTTCGACTTTACACTCTCAGTATTCATCCATCTCTAGTAAATTCTTTGTAATCGTTGATACCGCAGACTTGGTGTTAGTCGACTGAACTGAAACAGCATGCTGTAGATGAGTAAAGTCATGCGTGGAACGTCATATATGGTTCCATCGTCCGTTATTGTGTTTCCTGTCCTGGGTTTTTTATCATCCACTAAACTTCTTGTGCTCCCCAGATCATTCCCTGTTGATGGGTGATTGCTGATGGCACCGTTAGGTAGAGAAAGGCAAAACAAGTACTTCAGTGGCAGTGGTGGACTGAGTAACACGTATGCCTCCGGAAGGGGGTAGTCGCTGGTTCGAATCTGGCCTGGAGTCCAGGTTTTGCAACTATCTCAACATCGTAGTGGTTGTTATTCACTAAACTGTCGATTCTGGTATCCATCTTGCTTGAGATTTCATCGCAACGTTTCGAGAAGATCTGGGGGGCCTCTGATTAGTACGGGTTACGTACTTTTGTAAAAAACAACGACAAGAAATCCTGTGTGCTCCGTCAGCTGTTCATCGATTCAGTGTTTCCCTGTGGGAATTTATTACCTCATCTCCAGAACAAAGCGCAGTTTAAGACAGTATTATTAGTTTTTTAAAAGTAATAGCGTTAGGAAACGAAAATCACATATTGACAGTATGGTATCTAGTATCTAAAGAGTACTAGTTTTTTCGTGTTCTCTTATTCTACAAGTAGTTATGAAAATATAAGACATCAACTGAACGACACTTTTCCATCCATGGTATTTGGTCTATGCGGGCCAGAGTTTACTTATATACTTTGAACTGGTTGGAAACAGAAGTATGGAAAGAAAAAAGAAAGAAAGGCGGAGCGAAGGACCCGCATAGTGTGATGGTGAACATGTTAACCCCCCGAAAAGGGTATTAGTGGGTTCGGTCCCCACAGCAGACACCTGCGGTCAGGAGTTTTGCAAATATCTCAGCATCACTATGGTTCAAAATATAGAATTTAGAGGTGTAAGTTGTCTGTTTCAAAGATTACAAACCATTCCCAAGGCGGACTTTCTCGACAATATTCATCGACCTGAATGCATTTTATTTCGGAATGTTCCTTTTACTATAAAACTTTTCCTTCGGAAAGTTTTGCATCGAGCTTTCTAACTCCAGATTTTCTTCCCGTGATCGAATAAGAAATATACAAATTGCTGTTTGATAAAATTCGGTTGCTGGGACGAGTTTATTCGTCTCAGGGGTCCCATGGTGTTTCAGTACACAGTTAGTATATGGCAAGGTTGTCGACGATGAGGGAGATCCTCGGATGTTTTCGCTCTGGAGTCATTTTGAGACGTACGCACAGAGTTCAATGCATGCAGTAACAAAGGAGAAGAAGCTGTGGAATGTGTGTATGTTCAACAAGTCAGGTGTTTTTTGTCTTCATTCCATCGACTTTTAACTCGGATTGACTATTCAGGCAGTGAGAATGTTCTGATGTTATTCTCAGGTTTTCATTTATACCACTTAGTTTGATTACGCAAGATGGTTCACCACATATTCATCTTGTCTTCGAGTCTTAAACACCGTCTTCGTAAGGAATAGGGTGGAATTTTTTTCACTTCAATGGAGATTGTTGGTTTGTACGTTATAGGGGTGATTAGGAACAATAGGTTAGGTTTTCTATTAAGGTCGCGTGTGGCGCAGTGGTTGGAGGCGGCTTGCAATACACATGAGATCGATTCCGGCACCCCTGGCCCACTAAGCGTTCCATTCCGCTGGGTCTGCAGATTGGTAGCAGAATTGTCTGGGATGATAGCAGCACTATCTCGATACATCAATAGGCCACCGCGAGTTATTGTAAAGGCCAAATATGCATTCAATCACCTCCAAACGATGCTTAATGAAATCGAATGCATGGCGCATCTTTAAGGGATTGATCAACGCCGAGAACTTTGTGCTTTTTTAGGAGATAGGTATTTGCCAAAGAATTGAACCCATTCAGAATAGATTTCACTGCAGTTTTCAAACCGACTTTTATTAAACCTCGGCAAAAGTAGTCATTACGTTCTTCTTAGCTTTTTTACACTCGCGTTTTTGCTTAGTAATCGAAGGAGATTTCGCAACAGTGCTGAGTTGTTTTCTGGTCGATTTGACAACTCTCCATGTTTAATTGATAACATCGATAGGAACAGTTTCCGCAGCGGTAATCATCAAGGACGTACTGATAATGAAGTATCGTTTCAGTTGAGTTACTTATGCCCTGAAGAGCGTTCCATCCAAGCTCAACGGTATGTCAGTATGTTTTCCATTGCTAGACCTTAAGGATCCTTACTAGCCTGTTGTTAGTGTTTTCTTCACTACTCATCTTCGTTACCATTTCCTCCCTCTTTCTGACTTTCCTCCTATTTTGCATGTACCTGTTCCTTATTGTAGTGCGCAAACCCAGCAGTATCTTGGTGGCGTATTCTTATTATTATTTGGTTTTATGACTTGTAAACGTGTTGAGTTCAGTGAGAGAAGCACCTGAGATTATTATCGTATTCTTGCTGTTGAAGTTTTCATTCATTCAGACGTCTCCATTGATGTAATGTCCAACCATATGCTTAAATATGATTTCTTACTTCCTTATTTAAGCTAAATGCGTCTCAGCTATAGGACTTTTGCTCCATTTGTTGGCGCAGTCGCGAAGAAGCTGGAACATTACAGGTATTTTTTCCTACCATCTTAAAAAGGGTACGTTTGGTAAGTGATAGATCTTTCATAAATCGAAGTCATAGCATCCATTTTAGTCAGTTTCGACCGTCATCGCTGTCTATTCAACAATATCTTGATTTTGGTCGAATAGGTACTGCAGCCACATCATACACGTTCTTGAAGAATGAACTCATGGTCCGTCTGGCCAATATTATGCAGGTTTGTATCTCACTTTCGAAATCGTCTCACCCTCATATTCCTCGAGGTACGACTTTCCATTTTTGAAGGAATTTTCACTACTTCCTCCAAAACTACTACAAATGCCAAGTTCGAAATTGGTTAGTGAATGGTATTGTGAAAGCTTCGAAGACCTCTTGAAATTTGAAAATTCTGCCCCAACAGTGGAAAATATCGATACGTAAGTATCTTCTTTCTGTGGCTATGCAGTGACTTGGTTTGTATTTGAATCCGTTTTAATGAAGGTCAGCATTGATATGGGGTTTAGATTAAGTGGATTATCTTAATCGGCGCTGCATGTATAGCGCAGTGGTCGGAGGCGCCGTGCAATACAAATGGAATCGATCCCTGCACCCGTAGCCCCCAAACCTTCCATCCCTCCGGAGTCGGTAAATTGGTGCCAGACTTCTTTGATATGATAGCAGCACTGAGTCGATACATCGGTAGGCCAGCGCGAATCATTGTAAAAGCCAGATATGCATTCAATCACCTCCAACGATGCTTAATGAAGTCGATTGCATGGCGCATCTCTCAGGAATTGACCAACACCAGGAGCGTTGTCATTTTTTTTATATTAATCGGTTGTGAAAAGTCACACTTGTTCCATATTTTCCAGTTTCAACGATCAGCTTCAACTGATACTTAAACGACACGCACATGTTGTTGAAACAATGGCAGAAGGTCTAATCGAGTTGAGGGAAACTGGTGTGGATATTGCTAGCGAGAAAGGTTAGGAAATTGGTTTAGTTTTTGTGAATTCCACATTAAATTAAGCGGTTTAATTTCAGGAATACAGTATTTCCTGGACAGATTTTACATCAATCGTATTTCTATACGTATGCTACAAAATCAGCATCTTGTGAATTTTTTTTGTTTTCTTTAATCTGTTGTGCCCAAAATTGGTGTATCCATGCACCATATGCGCTAGATTTCTACACCGCTACAACTTTTTACGAATGGCTTTTACTTCAAAATATTATAGTCTCTTATATGGTATGTAGTGAATGAAGAAAACTAGGAGTTGAGTATGTACTATGATTGAGTGGTTGGTCAACCAACCCCAAACAGGCTTGACAGCCCTCGTAATAGTCATCGGTGAAGGCGTCTTTTCTGCAAAACTGCTTATGACTACACATAGATAGGCCTTTGCTAGTTGATTTCTTACATAGAGTGATTGAGTATCATCTTGTGTTGCTCGGGCAAGGGTTCATGGACTTCTGTCTTAGTGCAAAACTCCCTGTAAAATTTGCGCTACTAGCCATTGGTTATTGTACTCTCATGTTGTTTATCTATAATTTTAGGTTGTATTTGGAAATGTCCTCCCGGAAAGTCCAAGACATGTTGGCTGCATTGATCCAGCATGTGATGTTGAAAGTGTTGTCCACGATGCTTTCGAAAACGCAAGGTAGGCTTACTTTAGATGTGTTTCTTAGAAGTGTTAGGTTGGAAGAATTTGGAGATGTTCTCGATTACATATGAACAGCTTTAACTAGAGAGGCTAACTCTAGACCTAATCCTTAACGGCTGTCAGAACATGTAGTGTTGTAAGCCAGTCTTTTTTTTCCAGGAAGGAAGGACACTGATAAAATTGCTAATGGAGCTGAGATATTGGTCTCTTATGGCAGTCGTCCCAACGCTGTACTAGCTTATCGTGGCTAGGAGGTGTTCCTGGGTGTCGGACTGCGATGTAAACCGTGGGGATCATCCTCCCAGCAAGGCCTCCCAAGCTGAGGAGTCCTGCGTTTCCATCAGGAAGCCCAGCCAGAAGTAATTCCAGGATCCGCTACCATCCTGGTATCAAACTACTCGCTTGGTGGAAAATCTCCCTCTGATCCACAAATGCTACGACTCCCTGTGGTATTGACGACTTGGGGCTGACTTTGGCCAGGCCGACCTCACACTCTAGGGAACTACAATGGCTAAACCAGCAAAACTATGAAAAAAGTGGAAATTATGCTGGGGTCCAGTGACAACCAGTTAAAAAGGGGCCATCCAAGTATTCAAGTAAGTAAGGCAGTCATGCTTGCAAAATTCACTAGGTTTGACAAGGAAAATTGCGCTACTTGAACTCCAGCCGAACTACCATATAAAATAAATCCTTTGCTTTACTGAAAGCTAAAAGGACGGTTGTCATATGAGCTCCTGCCAATCATTGTCTTGGTCTTGTCGCCGTGTCTACATCTGTGCTGCTGAGTTTCTAAAGTTTTCTGTAGTTTGATCAAGTGGATCCCGCACAGAACAAAGTTTGCTTTCTGGATGATAATGTTCGTGGATACTCTGCAAAGATAACTTGAAGAAAAACAACAAAACCATACTCGAAGCTTCATTTCTCTTGGAAGTATCTGTACTGCTTCTGATTCTTTTCGTGGAGAGACCTTAAGAGTAATCTGCGAGACAAGTCATCGACGATAACTCTCGAGAATGAAATATACCGTTTATTCGACTCCCAGTCATCTGTTCTCGTCAAAGGGTATCAGTCAGCTAGCCATCCGTTAAGAATCTGTTAACGATACTTTTGGTTATCATATTGTTAAATCATGCTTTTATGGTGCTATGTAGTTTCAAGAAACTGACGTATTCTTACAGAGCTTTAATCTATTACTCAAGCTTTTTTGGGGCCACAAATTTGAGCAATGTTAGGGATAAAACTTGTCTTTGCAAAGTTGTTCTTACTAGCTTATCTTACTTTGCTCAGCTCACCTCAATCTAAAAAAACTGTTTCAATTTAGATTTTTATGTGATCAGTACTATCTGACGAGTCCTTCAATGAAGCTCGAACTGCACAATGCCGTCGATAAAGGAAGACCAGTATCAATTGTCGCGGTGCCGAGTCATCTCTATCATATAATGTTTGAGTTGCTGAAGAATGCTATGAGAGCAACTGTGGAACACCATGGTGTTGACGATGACCTTCCTGAAATCAAGGTCTTCGTTGTTAGAGGGCATACTGATTTGTCAATCAAGATATGCGATCGCGGTGGTGGCGTTTCTAGAACGATATTAGAGCAACTTTTTAACTACATGTATAGTACTGCACCACCTCCACCGAGGGATGGTACGCAGGCACCTTTGGTTAGTATCTGTGGTCTGATTTCTTAAAGTTATTTCACGTCGCCTTCCGGGCGTAAACTTTATTTGATGTGTTTAAAGTTTAGGCTGGTTATGGGTATGGTTTACCACTTTCTCGTCTCTATGCTCGTTACTTCTTAGGTGATTTGTTCCTTGTGTCAATGGAAGGTTACGGAACAGATGCATGCGTTTATCTGAAGGTTCACTTGTTAATCTCCTTTCATTCTATATTGGTTAAATGAAAAATATATAAAGATGTCTTAATAACTCAAAAAGACCGACTTTCTATAAACCTCGGCATAGATAGTTGATAATTTATATGATCTTATAAACTGATCTTTTTTAGCTGATGCGAGGTTGGTATAGGTCTTCGTTGTCGTTGTCGTTGTTGTTCGTGTTGTTGGTCGATGGCTGACGTTTCGGCGATTTCGCCTTCCTCAGAGCCGTGATGTAACGAGTGGGACGTGCGAGTGCCACTCGTAACATCACGGCTCTGAGGAAGACGAAATCGCCGAGACGTCAGCCATCGACCAACAACACGAACAACAACGACAACGACAACGAAGATCCATACCATCCTCGCATCAGGTAAATAAGATCAGTTTATAAGACCATATAAATAAATACATAAAGATGGTTCTTTTTCGGGGTGACTTAAAATAATTTTTCATACGGCATTCGACTATTATTACTTTACTAATTACCCTTATACAAGACCCTTCTTCACATGAACTATGCGGACCCCCATCAATTCTTGCATTCGATTTGTTTCCTCCCAGCAGTCGAAGACGAAGGTCTTCGAATTCTTCCATTGTGAAATCACTGCTGCTTGAGGATTTTTTTACAAATGTCGTTGAATGCCGTTTGACGCTGTTGTTCCTGGCGGCCTGTGATAGTCGGGCTAGAGTTACAGTAAAACCATAACATGTTCCTTATACTAAAATTGAGATTTTTTCCCTTCTGCATCTCAAGTAGCGATTTTTTTCTTCAGGCTATACCTTTGGAAGCCAGTGAAGTTCTCCCGATCTACAGCTCATCGTCCCGTAGGAACCTGACTATGAGTCCTCAAGTGGCAGACTGGTCTCATCATGTGCCCGGTCAAGGCTTACGTCCTGGGTGATTTTAATGTCTTGTGCTCTGTTTGCTCCACTCTGGAATATTGGAATTTGTACTAGTTCGACACCCTGAGACTAAACTTCGGGTGCTGTTATCTCTTACATAGTTGATCATTACGTTCAATAAGTTAAATGAAAGTCGTGTATGTGAAATCGTTGACCTCGTTCCAAATTAGTGATTCTCTCTATCTTAACCGCTACAATACAATGTCGTCATATCTCCTGTTTCTTACTAGTACCACTCTGCTACATTACGCATTCGTTCAGTGTCTGACTGCCTAATCCAACCAGTCTTAGATAGGCTTTTATCAATTATTGCAATAAACATGAAATGTTATATGGTAAGTTTAAAGGACACACGTTTTCTGACAAGTGTTTAGGCAGCGAAGGAAGGAAGGAAGGGGTCCCACAATCCATGTGGTTTTCGTTTTCGGAGAGGACAAACTGTGCTTTTGCCGTAAGATTTGAAGTGGTGTTCTTTATTGTATGGAAGCATAAAGCGGAAGGAGATTGTTGTTTTCAGATTGATTACCTAGGTTCTCTAAATTACATCTAAATGGGTGTAGCCATATAAGGGAGGATTTCTTAGGTGTGAGCTGCGAATACAGGCTTATACACTGTACAGGCCTACCAATGTGTCAAATCACTTTCTATTCCCCCGTGACCGGGCAGGTACCAAACTGGCAACCACACACAGACGGAAGGCATCGTTAGTTCGAGGAGACGGATCGATCGAACTAACGACTACATATGTATTGATAGGCACCTCTAACTCTCTCACGCTCTCAAAGATGATTCATAAGGATAAAGGATGCAGCTTTCGGCTCTGGCCAATCTGTGAGGGATGCGCCATGCGGCACTTCATTAAGCATCGTAAGAGGTCATTGAAGGCATATCTGGCATTTGCAATGACTCGCGGTGGCCTACCAATTTGTCGATTCAGTGCTGCTATCCTCCCAGGCAAGTCTAGTACCAATTTCCCGACCCCGGAGGGATAGAGGACATGGAGGGCCTGAGGCGCGCTGTCGATCCCATGCGTATTGCAGAGCGCCTTGAACCACTACGCTACACACGCCTACTGAAGGCGATTTATGCAGATAAAAAATAAAATGCTTTCTAATTGTAACTCTGAAGGTGCCGACGGAATGGCAGTTAAACTAAATTTAGGAACAACCTTGGTTGCGATTCAAATCAAAAGCACTGCATTAGTTGTCTAGGCTTAAAGGTGGTCGGATACAGGTGATTTTGTATCGTTAGCTTGTTATAACAACATCTTCCCAGTGCTCTTAAAATGGTGTGAGTTTATCCTTATTGAATCTTTCTGGTGCTTTCAGTCACAGTTTACCAGATTTCAATATACTTCTTTGAGGCCAATAGTTTGTAAAATGGTGTGACTTTGTAAAATGAAACGAATAAGTGAATATCAAAAGTGGAAGGGGAAAGACGTTTCCCTCTTAATGTTCTTAATATCCATACTACTTTTCGCTACTGCTTATGCACATGTCGTAAGAACACCAAATAAAATATGGTCCCGAAAGTCCGGTGCTAACGATCACGGGCGAGATTTTCGCCATAGACAGAAGATACGATTGGCTTACCTTACAATCGCAATGAGCTTGTGAATGAATCGGTTTGAGCGGGAAATGGTTGATGATAATTCCTATCCAATGAACGCCGGCCATCTCAAGCAGGACTTCGTTTTGTTGACACGCTTCCATGATTTTCTTCTAAAAATCCATTTTGGCCAATGTTCAGGTATTACCGACTTCTTCAGAGCCGTGAAGATGCAAGTGCGATGTTCACAGGATTGATTTCTAACGATTTAAGTTCTCATAGTTGTGTCGAGTCAAATCGAATGGAGGAGAACATCACACGAGTAAAGAAATGTACCGCTATTGGTTTTTATTTCAAGCTTCGAGTATTTAAAGAAGTGTTTTTTAATGTCCTTCCAACGGTTTACAGCCTTATCGTGACTGGGAGGTGTTCCTAGGTGTCGGACTGCGATGTACAGGAGGGAGATTCATCCCCCTAAGCAGGGTCTCCCAAGCTGAAGAGTCCAGTGTTTCCATCAGGAAGCCTTGCTAAGAGTAAACCAATACCAGGATCCACCACCGTCCTGGTATCAAAGTCGCATGGTGGAAAATCTCCCTCTGATCCACAAGGGCTGCGACTGCCTGTGGTGGTGAAAAACCTAGACCAGGCTTTGGCCAGGCTGACCTTGGAATTCCAGAGAAGCACAATGGCTTAACCAGCAAGTCTCCAAGAAATGGAGATTATGCTGGGACCCACACAACTAGTGAGGACGGACCGTTCAAGTATCAAGTAAGTAAGTGTTTTAATGTAGATGTTTACTAGTTTAACAATGTCACTTCCATAAGAGATTTATGCAAAATAATTGTCAAGTGTGCAGGGACCGAAAATATGGTTTGCACTGCAACACCCAACAAACGACATGCACCTGCCTTAAAACTGCGAGGATACAAAAGTACTCGAATCATCTGTGCCACCTGTGAACCTGTTAGTTATGAAATACCTCGAATATGCACCATTTAACTTTCCGACATTGCTTACTACAGTAGCAAATGGGACACGTGGAGTATCACATTTTTAACTAAGCTTCCGGATAAGAAACAACTCCTTAACTTGGGAGATCCTGTTGGAGAAAGAACCTCCACTAAATATCGCAGTTCGACACCCTTAAGGAAGAAAAAACAAAATACCGCTGAAGTTTAAATAGGATAAATACTGTAGGGATTTTGGATGGTGCGGGCTTTACCTTGCCTCCAGCAACTGAAAGGTAGTTCTTTATCAGGGATTGTCTCCATCTGTTTTTTTGCTGCAAGCAGGTGCTAATGCAATCAACATTAACATACCTCTTGGGCAATTCCTTGAAGATTGTCGGAAAACATGTGGTGTTAAGATTGCTTAGACCTCGGCATAAATGATCGATGTATTTATTTATGTGTTATTATGAATTGCCTTTTGAACCGGAAAGACGAATGTCTCATTATCACAAGTGACCTGGCTTCTTACTTCAAAATGATTTTTTTAACCCGAGTGGGTCTCGCTCGTCACCCACGTGAACAACACGTGGACAGTCCCACTCACAACAACGAGCTGAGCAGTTTTTTTTTGTCAGCATGGCGGTTTATTTACAAGTTAGATCTTCATTAGTACTACAGATATTTCACTAACTTGTAAGAGTGTTTTCTACCTACTGAGTGCTTTTTTAATGGCGGAGTACTATATGAAATATAACCGTAATGTTGCTGAGATATTTGCAAAACTCCCGACCGCTGCTCTTTGTGGTGTGGACCAAACACGGTATTACCCTTTCCGGAGGCTAATCTCGTTCACCACCATACCATGCGGCCCTTTCGGTTCCCCTCTTTCAGCCTTGTTATTGACCTGCAGGAGCCATCAATAATAATAGGTCAATAGCACAGCTGAGAAAAAAGAAGAAAAGAAGAACTCGTATAGTGTGGTGGTGAAGGCGTTTGCTCCACAAATGATAAAAAGCGTGTTCGATCCTCACCGCAGACACCTGCAATCTAGAGTTTTGCCAATATCTCAGCGTCATTATGGTTGTGTTTCACATAATACCGTGCCGTGAAAATTCTAGTAGGTAGAAAATGAAAAGTTAGCATTGTGATTTTAATAGTAAGAAAAACTCTGGAGAAGTTTTTTTCCACTAAACACAGTATCCTTTTTTCCAAAACGGTGCTAGGGTTTGGCTGCCTCTGATTACGACCTGAGACCGCCATATAAGGGCTGTCTCCACTTTGCCGAGACAGTAACGTTCGATCAGCATTCAACATGTTGATGAGAGAAGGTAATAGAGCTTCAAACAGCATCCAAAGCTACACAAGAGCCAGATTATCTTTGTGATGAATGTCGGTTGTAAGAAAACTAAACGAATGGAAGAAGAGGTAGGACGTCCACGGCAAATGATGACTGGTCAGCTAAGCATCTATGTGAGTGGAAATTGGTAGTCGTATAAAAAAATAAGATGGTTGTTAATATCAGATCAGTAGCCGTCATTACGGGAATTGGGGTTTACTGCTTTCATTAATGCTCTACAAGGATGAGCGTCCTCGTTCAACGTTCGTTCAACTTCTAGCTTGAGAAAAATCCTACTTTTCTGATGATGAAGCTAACATAGGTAATACCTCCTGTTAGCTTAACAATTTAGGAAAGTACTGATTATTTACGCCGATGTTAAATGAAAGTCGCTTTTTAAGATATTGTCACGCCATGTGCCACCTATGAAATTCCAAGTGCTACGGGATTCTATGCACTTAAAAAAAAGCTAATCATATTGGATCGAAATTGATCAATATCCGTCCTGTATAAAAGGACACGAGCAAGTGTGGAATCTTCATTCGAGCGGTGATCCCTCCACTTAAATCGACTCGATGCGACTACGAAAGTCCACGTCGCCACAACGACCAATTGTAGACCGTTGACTCGGTTCAACGCGCCTTTTACAGTAGTTGTTTTTGTAGCTGTTACCTGTCCTTCTCTACCTGCACTTATTTCTTGATCACTGTGTATCTTCCGTATTATAACAGATTGATCGAAATAAGCACCTCACGATAAGGGTAGTCGTGGGTTCGAAGCCTAACTGGGTGCTCCGAGCTTTGTTCATATCTCAGTATCCTTGTGGTTGTATTTCAGTATTTCACTCTTTCATGAAAAAAATGATGAGTAGTAAATAAAAGTTGAAGAAGACCGTGATTTGAATGGACATTATTTGTATTGCTAGTAAACTGTCCGTTATCACGACACGTTCGTAGAACGTAAACACTATAGTGATAACGAGTCAGCCGATGCTCCTTAAATAGAAAAGGTAACTAAAAAAGGATTCCAGGAAAAATGTGAATTGGAAATGAGGGACTTTTATGCAATAAGAACAAATATTAAAAGGAATTAAGAATACCTTCCTGGAGTGTTAAGCTAACCCGCCGTTGAAGAAAAGGCTTATTCGGCCGATGTTTTGACGTTTTCGTCTTCTTCGGAGCCCGATTGATCTGAGTCGACGATTCACAGACGTTCGTCTTCTCGATGTGATCTCTTCGCCGTCGCGTCGAGTCGAATCTTCTTAACTGCAGAACCACCTGAATGAAGAAACCTCATTCGGCGATGTCCTTTGATTCCGATGATACTGATTGCCCATTGATAATAATTTTAATGGACAATCCATCCTACAGCAGTCGGTGCCTTTATAATCTACCACATAAGGGTTACAGTATCCAAAAAAAACTGACCGTCATCTAACCTCCGATTTCGTAATCAACACGCTCTTGGAATCAAGAACATTGAGATCGTTATTTAGTGCAAACAATACTTGAAAATGTTTCAATCCATGAGTTTCAGGGCGTTCTGGAAAGATGTGAGAACGAGCAAGTGAACGGTAAGACATTTAGGAAAATGCATTTGCATACCCAAGACGATCGAACTCAACGAACAAATGTCACGCTTGGTTCAGAGAACTATGTACAATGGCTGAACAGTCGAGCTTGGCCTATGGCCAGATTAGTATATTCATTTATCGATTCACTTAACACAGGTTTCATAGTATCAGCAACTTTCGATCTGTGTCTTCTTAGTATTAACTTTGCACCATCACAAAATATTATATTCCGCCTACATGGAAAACCCAGGAAGTTTAGTTAATATTTGAACAACTGCATGCTCACTCAGAATAGTTCTTAGAGGTGATCTGCGACGCATATTATCGCTGGTTCGATCTTTCTATTGGAGCTAACCAATTCCACCAACTCTTGCGGTGTTGGGAATTTTATACGAAATTGGTGTCGGACCATAAAAGCATTGACTTGACATATTGGTAGGGCACGCAAGTCATTGCATAGGCCAAATATGTCTAATCACCTCTACAATTTTACGGATGGGGTCTAATGCAAATGGTATGCCTGAGGCCAATCTTGAATGCATAGTCCAAAATATTTCACATTTCATCACAACGGTTTCTGAACTTGTGTTAATTCGGCCACACAAGCGAACTTTGGGAATAAAAATTGGAAAGGTGAACTTCGTCAGAGTTCTTTCTGTTACCATATTAACCCCCTATCAAAAGGTTTGGTGTGTAAGGAAAAGTTCATTTTGGAAACCTCCAGAAACTCGTTTTCGTCGCATTGTGACGTGCTCACTCGACCACAAAATGTCATCTCCCGTTAGATCCAAACAGAATGCAACGGTAAAGGCCAGCTGAAACAACCAAACACACATCATTAGCGCCAAACAGTCACTTTACCCTGTAAGGAAAAAATAAATGGTAAAATCTGAACTGAGACGGAATGATTTCGATAGCGACGGCAGCAAAACGAAGGCCAAAAGATGGCTATTTAGCTTTCAAACAAGATTTCGTTCGTGTGGGCAAAATGATACATTAAGCAGCTTAGCTTCTCGGATTAGAAAATGAAGCACAAGAAAATCCTTAATACAACAGTGGAAAAATGCCTGGTTTTGGTGCAAAGATATAAAGCACAACGACTACCATATCGAGTTGTGAGCTTTTCGTCCGTAATTTAACGCCTTAATGATGATTACATTGATGTCAATCACTATCGGAGTACAACGCTCCCTATAACTTATTCAGGAATATCGATTGCTGCTGAATAGGAATATATATGATTATAGTGTGTACGTAGGCAGCACATCGAATATGTGTGGTGTTCTCCGTTTGAATCCATTCATAAGGAGAACAACAAAACAACTACTCGAATTTAGGCGAAATAGTTCGGGAAGTTAAAAATGTTGAGAAAAACTTTAAGCCAAAACCTGTATAGTAATTCGGAGAGTGATCGTAGAGGCGAGGGGAGGTGGGTTCTATTGCACCAGCGACGTCACTAGGTAGCCACTTGTAGAGTTTTTTTGGCAACATAATGCTAATGGTAAAAAAAGTGGTTCGAAAACGATGTAAGGGTTGGAAATTGAGTCAATATCAATATTTACTCCACTAGTTTTTTCCACTGCCTTCATTTTTCAGTGATGTAATGAACTAGATCTATAGTGGTGGCTGCTTAGTCGATGAAGCTTCGTTGAAACTTCCTCCGTTGGTGACGCCGCTTGGTCACTATCTAATAGCAATTTTCATCATCTCATAGCGCATCACCAAGCTTTTTGTGCGCGTGTGGCGCAGTGGTCGGAGGCGCCCTGCAATAAACACGCGATCGACTTTCCGCGCCCCTAGCTCACCAAGCCCTCCATCTCCTCCGAGATCGGCAAACTGGTACCAGAGTTGTCTGGAAGGATAGCAGCACTGGTTCGATACATAGGTAGGCCACTGTGAGTCATTGCAAAGGATAGATATGCATTCAGCCACCTCCAAACGATGCTCAGTGGAGCCGAATGCATGGTGCATCCCTTTAAAGAGATTGATCAGTGCCGAGAGCTTTATCCTTCATTATAGCACAAACAACGAAATGATAAAGCGTTCGGTTCTGATCAATAACTGAAATTTCTATCACGTCCTCGACTTCATTAATCATCGCACAGGTGGATGAATACATATTTGCCCTATGCAGTGACTAGCGGGCGCATACCGATGAACGAAAGCAATGTTTATATCCTCTCAGACAACTTGGTAACAATCTGCCGATCTCAGAAGGATGAACGGGTTGGCTAACCCACCGGTAGATGACCCCCCAAGATAAAAGTATGTCGCGTGCCACAAGTCTCACAATTTTAACAGGACACATTGAAATATAATGTATTCCTCGAAAAAGTCGTCCTAAATGCCCCAGACAACTGAAAAAGGAGTTTATATCTAAGTGAAATGTTACAGCGATAAACAGATCTGTCCTAATCGAACAAATCCGACCCAATAAAAAGCAAGCGTTTTTTTTATTCTATTTTATAAGACCCGTCTTCGAATCTAGTATGCGGATCCAAGCACTTCTCAGATTCGATTCGTTTCCTCACGTCCGTCATATCAACAAGGTCTTTCCACTTTCGCGTGTGGCTTCGGCTACTGCTTGAGGATTTTCGCTTCATCTTAAATGTGGTAGAATGCTGGTCGAGTCGATTCTCATTGACGCCCTGAGACAGTCGGGATAGGGCACTGCCAGTTGGATTGCAGAGAGTGGTTTTTTCTCGGACAATTCCAGTACAAATTCCCCGATTCCGGAGGAATGAGAGGCTTGGTTTTCTCAAAGCAGGATCAAACCAGAACCGTGCACTTGATGACCGACATCACTACCAATGTGCTATTCACCCTTTTCTAACAAGTAAATATACTACAATTCATTCAATAGTGGGCGATCCAATCGCAAACATTTGCACAACATGGTGCCACAGATAAGACGCTGAGAGACTCTAACCGGTGTGTTAACTTTTTATTTACTGCCTATTGTAATTTTTCACGGCAGGGTATTATTTGTGAAACAACGACAGTGATGCTGAGATATTTGTAAAACTCCGAACCGCAGGTGTCTGCGGTGGTGAACGAACGCGTTATTATCCTTTCCGGGGGCTAACGCGTTCACCACCACACCATGTGGGTCCTTCGTTTCGCCCATCGCTCAGCCAATTCTATCTACCAGTGTCATCAGCAATCAACCGTCATCAGGCAGGATTGATCTGGGGAGCCCCAAATCGGCAATGAACCCAGTTAAGCTGAGGCAGTAGTCGAAATCACAATGTTAACTTTTTATTTACTGCCTATTACAATTTTTCACGGCAGAGTATTATTCGTGAAACAACCAAAGTGATATTGAGATATTTGCAAAACTCCCGAGCGCAGTTGTCTGTAGTGGGTAACGAACGCACTTTTACCTTTTCCAGGGGCTAACGCGTTCACCACCACGTTGTTATATTGTACCCAGGGTATTATACCCTGAAATGAAAAAATTGTAATAGGCAGTAAATAAAAAAGTTTATATTGTGATTTCGACTACAGCCTCAGCCTAACTGGGTTAATTGCCGATTTAGGCTCCCCAGATCATTCCCGTTTACGGATGATTGCTGATGGCACTGGTAGACAGAAAAATAGCTAAGAGAAAGGCGTGACGAAGGACCCTGCATGGTGTGGTGGTGAACGCGTTACTCCCCGGAAAGGACAATATTTCGTTCGTTCCCCACCACAGACACCTGCGGCCTGGAGTTTTGCAAATATCTCTAACCACTGTTTCAATCGATCGTACATCATTGCTTAAATCTTGTATCTTCATTTATAAGAGCTTTATACTTAGGAGCAAGAACTTCAAGTTTAAGTTTTATGAGTTGTAAAAATCGTCCTTCTTATTTTAAGATGGGGCATATTTACAAACTTGAAAAATCCTGTTGTCTAAAAAAATCCACCGCAGAGTTAAAGAACGTTTCCGACCGTCAACACATCTAGAGTACGCCCGTGCAGCATGGACTGAAAGCAAACATGAACACGTTTCCTAGAATCTTCATTCTGTTTTCATAATGTTTATCACCACTTTATCTCTACAATATTTAAAACCAAATGGTTAAAGAGCAGCCATATGAAGGGAATGATCGTTACAAGTTTACATTTGGAAACGGAACATAAATGGGTTTCCTTTATGTACTAACACTGTCCAACGACGACCGACTGGTCGTGGTCAGTCGCTGTTTTTTTTGTCCCCTTTTTGTATATGGTGATTTTTTTTGGGTTTTGTAGATCATAAGGAACGTTATTTCGCCTTATCGCCTTATTTTCTTAAGAACAAAGTAGAAAATGAACAGATCACTTTGATGAACTCTAAAACCCGTAATGAGGAAAATCGGACCATGACTAGTACTAGATGAAACTTTATAGCACCTTTAAATTATAAAGCACTGTCAAATAATAGCTTTAGGTTTTCGTCAACGAAAGAAACTATTGTCGAAAACTTGTTATTGTCAAAGAAATTCGTTGGAATTTAGCTCTCACAATGGACGCTTCTGTTTTTCTTCAGGGAAGTATTAAATAAACGGATAGGAATTGAGTCTCTCTCCAAAACACCCCTACGAAACAACCGTAACACACGGCTTCCTTGGTGATTGAGAAACCAAAATTTTACGAGCCAGAGATGTTTTCAATTGTAAACGTTCAATGTTTGATTACAAATAATTGTTACAGCAAGTGCCTGACTCTTTGGGCTAGGTATTTCAATGTAAGAGCGTCCTGAATCTGGCCGGTCAGCTTCAGTGATCCTTGCATATATGCGTTCACAGGTGACAACTCTTCGGAGATTATCTTTAAAAACACCTGCTGGTTCATTTCGAACACAACATCTGCGTTTGGAATGATGCCTTTTCCACAAACACCTGGCAAATGCTTTAAGTCGATAAAGAATGGCGAAACACCAGAGCAGTTGATTTGGAAGATTCGTCCGACGGCTTTCGCTAACTGTTCGTCAATAGCCATGTTAATAATGGTGATAAGCTGATCGATGTCCATGTTTAAATCTACATTTGGTTCCATATCGACAAGCGACTGCTCGATAAGAGCAGACTGCTTCGGAACGGATTCATGAGCTGAATTCTGGTCCGTTGTTTCATTCGGGTTGTTTTCGGCCACATCACGAGCGAATTCTTCGACGTGTGGAGCGATTACCTGAATGAAATGCTTTCGTGATGAATGGTCGACAGCTGTTTATGGTTTCTTTGTCGCGTTTCTTCTGTAATAATCACAAATCTGAAGTGGATAACGATACAAGTTGGCGCAACGGCCACAAGAATGGTTTGCTTACCTAAGCACTTAACCCTTTGGCGAATGTACGCATTGATTTCGAAACATTGGCTTGGCTAGCGCTACTCACATCACTCATATCATCCAACCCACAGAAAAAATAAAGCAAAATCTTTTCAACGAACCTCTTATGTTCTAAACCCTTCAATTCTTCCACATATAGAAAATCTATCTTTTATTGCAAAAAAAAACTGGCAAGTCCGTAATAGTCGTTAATTAAGCGCGGTCGCTAAATAGTTAACCTACAGAAAACCAGGATTTCCATCTGTTGAGAAATCACTACCAATTATTATCATGCTTGAAAAGCAATGTGAAGGTTCTATTGTGAAACTGTACAAAAAAATTCTTTCGCCGTCGAAAAATGTGGCTAGTGAGAAGGTGATTCTTTCAAGATTACGAATGAGTTCAGAACCCTGGCTTCTGCTGTTCATCTAATTCCTTCACTTAAGTCATACGAATTTTCGCTGGAGTGATTTGAATTATTTTCCTTAAAACACTAAAAAATCGTTCTACCTAACGCTCATAAATTTTTAAATTCACTTAGTGAGAGTGAAATCACGAACTTCCCACAGCTTCCGTCCGGCGTCCGACTTCGCGACCGCGGTTAGTGCCAACAGACCCATGTTCTCACCATCCTTGAATAATCAGGTCAGGTATTACGGTAAGAATGTTGTTATATACTGAACCAACAGCATAAAAAGGATAAGGGATAAAGCTCTCAGCGTTGATGGGGATAGGAATCCCTGAGGGATACGCCAAGCATAAGACTTCATTAAGCATCGTTTGGAGGTGAGTGAATGCATTTCTGGCCATTACAATGACTCGTGGTGGCCTAGCGATGTATCGAGCCGGTGCTGCTATCCTCCCAGACAAGTCTGGTACCAATTTGCCGACCCCGGAGGGATGGAAGGCTTGGTGGGCCCATGGGTGCGGGTATCTATTTCACGTGTGTGTTGCAAGACGCCTCCGACCACTGCGCCAACCAACAGCATATTCTGTTCAATGAGGTGACGAACATTTTCTACTGATTTTGAGAAATTCTAAGTATTCGCTAGCTTTTTTAAACGTCATCATTATAGAATTTTTTACTATTCTAGACAAATCTCATCTATCATAAAACAAATATCTGTATCTATAGGGCTAGGGTTGTCCTTGTGTACAACACTTAGTTATCAATACCCAGTAAGTTTAATAATGTTGCAGTAAACATATTTTGATTGATATAACCTTACATGATCCTACATCACATAGTGTCTGGATCCCAGCACGTCTTGCATTCGACCTGTTTCCTCGTATCCATCATTCACAAAGATTTTCAGATTTTTGCGTGGTATCCACGTGGTAGCTCAAGAATTTGACTTCTTAATGACTATCGTTGAATCCTGCTCTAGTCGATTCTCCCTATCCGAAAGCCGCTCTGGGATAGTCGTACTAGGGCATAACTGTGGGTTGTATAAACAACAGGAACGTTCCCGTTGAAGTCTGGGAGCAATTCCCCCTACCTCGGTGGAATGGAAGGCCTGGTTGATTTAAGACGAGATGGAACCAATGCCTTGAGCTCAAGGGCATCACTTCTAATACATTGCTGAAGTAAGATGAAACCTACTTTTGAAAAAATGGTAAGAAACATACTTTTATAACTTTTGGGTCTGATAATTCCACATCGGTGATTTCAACTCCGTAGGTGCACGTGACACTGCCGAGTTCATCCTGTAAGAATCGAACGTTGGTTTAAATTAAAGAAAATTGTTGCATGAAGTAAAGGTCTTGTTTGAGATTTTCCAACTTGTGTGCGCTGTGAATACACAAGGAAAGTGAACTCGCCTTGAGATTAGCAGCGAGGATCCGTCGATCCTGATTGTTGGTGATTTCGCAGATTTGTTTTTTACTGATATATCGATGTAACATTGTGTTCGCCAATGTCCTCGTCGATGAATTTCGATCCTGAGATGAAAGTTATGTTTGGAAATATAGGGCGAAATTCTTAAAGACTATCAATACCATCGATATTATTACTGAATACATGTGAACCACAGAAGTAGAGCAACTAAGTAAACGGTAAACGGTAGTGCGCACGAATACCCCCATGCATTGAACTCCAATCATGGCATCTGAGAGGTGATAGAATGCGTATTGTCGTATAAAGTAACCTATCAGAACCTATCAACGTATCAAACTGAGTGATTTTATCCTCTCAGACAAAAATTGGTAACAATTAACCGATCCCGAAGGAGTGGAGATGCTTCGTTTGCGCGGAGTGCGAGATAGAACCGATATCCATGTCTGTATGCGGGAAAAACTCTAACCATTGCGCTATGAAAAATCAAGTGTATTATAATGATTTGGAAAGTCATATTGTCACAGAAATATATACTTAGTGTCTCCATTTGACATGTCTCCTTTCAGTGACGCAAACGATAGAAATAGAACAAAAATTCCTGATCATAATGAAATTTAAAAGAAGCAGTTCCGATTAGGGTTATAATTCCTATAGGAATATCATGGCCACACAAAAGAAACAAAATGTGAATAGAAAGTAGTCAGAAAGAAAAGAAGGCATACTATAAACACATATTTTCTTTCCAGAACAACTAATAAATGTGTAAAAAACTGAATATCGTCGAAGCAAAACATGAATGGTAGATTGTAAGAAATTCATATGTGAGGGGTGTATAGGGCAGCTGGAGATACCTTGCAATACCCATTAGACAGGTCGGTGGTTCAGCCCAGCGCCCCGGGCTCATCACGACTTCCAACCATCCAAGATGGGCTCACCACGACTTCCATCCATCCAAGGTCGGCAAATTCGCATTAGAGTGGTCTGGTGGAATAGCAGTACCGACTTTATGACCATGGGGGTACTGCAGGTCATTTCATAGGGCAAATATGCATCCTGTCAACGCCTGATAGAGTTGAATGCATGGCACATTAATCAGGGCTTGATCAACACGAAACGCTATATGTTTTCATTCTTTACCATGTTTGAGATTGACCTGAATTGAACAGATAGCCGCTATGGGATCACGAATCCGTAGAAAAACAGTCGCTCCTAATTCAACCAGCCCACGATCGATCGTAATCACCTGTAAAAGTTTAGTCCTAATCGAGTTCTCGTTTCCGCACGTTGGTTGTTCGCTTTTATGTTTCTTATAACTTCATGCTAAATTCCTGTTCACGGAACGCGGCTTTCCACTACAATCCTCTAGATGTGACAATAAAAGCTTTAAGTTTTGGACATCAGGGGTTGAACTCTATTGGGAACCGGTGATAAGAACAACGGGGCTCCCACATTTATCACCTGAAGTTCGCTTAATTAGTCAATGACTCGCACGGCACCAGTAAGCTCTTTGTTCATTGGTGTCTACGTCTGGTTGGGGAACCATCCAAGGCAACCATTAACAGGGCATGAAGCCCTTATTTTTTAATCTTTTCGGCGATAAAGTGGACATGGATAGCCCGCTGAACTATGCTACAGGTCATGCGCATCAGCTGACCTGATCTCTCTCAATGGATGTGAAACCTGGAAGACGACCGCTAACCGTTTTCATGCACTTCCTAATCATTTGATGGCATTCATCTGACGAACATGTACAAAACAAAATCATATGTTCTCTTTTTTAACTATTATTATACGATTCGACACCACATGTATTACACTATGCTGATCCCAGTACTTGTTCCATTCGATTCGTTTCCTCGCCGCCACCATCTACAAAAGGCTATAAACTTTTCGCGTGTGATTTCAGGTTCTCCTTGAGAATTTCTTCACCTTCGTCGTGCTGGGGTGTTTCGGAGTGATTCGACAGAATCAACTTCTCTCATGCTGATCTGGTACCAATGTCCTTACTCCTGTAGAATGAGTGGCTTTGTTCGCCTGGAGCGGCTCCGAAGCAGCGCCTGAGTAGGTTGTGCCGTCCGCGTAATGAACGGGACCATCACTGTTGCCCAACCTACCCCCCTATCCACATTCATTAACATCTTCATTTATTTATTTTATGCATTAATAAAATCAAGGTGTCATTATACGCACTAATATAGTCAGCAGTATAGGGAAATGTTGGCCAATCTAGCGTTGCAATGAGAGGGAGTTCATTGCCTAAATCTATTTGCGTCCCAGGATTGTATCTGATCTGCAATTTGCTCACTAGATGCCATCTAAAGGTACGCCGGGTAGTGCTTTCCCTAAGATCCCTTGCTTGAATAAGATTCAAAGATCCGTGACGTATATACCAAAAAATTGGAACAGTAGAGAGAAGATGACTGTAACAGAAATTTCTAAACAGTTTATTACCGACAACAAACTCTTTTTACTTAAAATTGCTTCATATAACTGTTCTCAAAGGCCTAGAAGAAAGATGTGATGCTCAACGAGTCCCTAGAGCGAGCGGAACTCACTAGGCTACTCTGGGACGCAACAGGGAAAAGTGGAAGATCAACTAGCGCCCCCTCGAGTCACTCGACGATCAACGGGACTACAGGTGATTCAGCTGAGGTGAACTGCTCTTACCAGAGATTTCTGATACGGTGGGGCAATTGTACGCTCAGCGCTCAGATTTCTCAGGAAAGTTTCATACCCTCGTAGATGATCCTCTGAGACGGTAATTATAAAGAAATAGAAGTTCCTCTTTTTGGTTCACAACAAAATCTAGTTTGCGTCTAGGAAAGAAAGTTGATAGACTACGAATGCGGAGTTTTATGTCTACTCCTTTGTTCACTGCTTGAACTCACCATTCTCTTTTTTCTATATTACCCAATTCCACGTAACCCTAAAATCTGTCTATTGCTTAAAATCGCGCAGGTTTTGCTCTGTTGGAAAAAAAAGAACATGCCAAATCGGACCTGCAGTGGAGGAACATTGAATGCGGTGATGCTGGTGCTGATCTTATAGGTGGTGTCGATGCACGGCAGAACAAATGCCGCCCCCGGGACCGCGTGTCCTTTGAGCTCGTCCTAGTCGAAACACTACAAGACGCTCCGATGTTGACATGAACTGTAACAGAGCCAACTCTACAGCAAGATATCAAACCTATCACTACGAGATGTGAACCTACGCTAACGAAGGTAAGAGGAGTCTTTCTGGCCGGAAACAGCAGAATGTATAGAAAATACTTTACTTCGAAACTCGATTAATAAAACGGATCCCACACCTTCTTCAACACAATGCTTTGCGCACGTTTTTTCTATCCTTCATATTATGCAACACACACGGATTATTTTGTTTTCACAATGTTTTTTTCGACCACCAAAGGCAATAATAAAGAATTTTCATAGCAGTTAATATGCCCAGCTCTCGAGGACTTTGTATATTTAACTCCATACTTCGGGACATTATTGTTGTTGGCTTCCTCTTTTGGAACTTTTCGCCACATGTCAAACTAGTTTATTTATTTATATGATCTTATAAACTGGTCTGCTTTAGCTGATGCGAGGTTGCCATAGGTCTTCGCTGTCGTTGTCGTTGTTGTTGGTGTTGCCGGTAGATGGCTGACGTTTCGGCGATTTTGCCTTCCTCAGAGCCTGGACGAATTTTTGTGCAAGAATAATTATTCGGTGGAAAAAAAAGGCTAAAGTATTAATGAGAATCAAACTTTTAAATAGACGCCATATTGATCAGAAAGGCCACTCACTGTAATGTTACGAGTGGGACTGGCCCACGCTTTGTTCACGAAAGGTCGCAAGAAAAAAGTGGTCTTGAAAATTAACGACTGTTGACATCCCACCCAATACCCTACGTCGTCAGTTAGTTTGCAACCGTCTCTATGATCGGTCAGCGCAGAAAACTGTATGATCTGTCCCAACGGGAGAGATGGGGATCGCATGAGTTCAAATATAATATACTTGATCTCATGTAACGCATGCGGTGGGGAATGTGTTGGGGAAACGGGTAGACCACTTTGTGTCCGCATAGAAGAACATCCGGATGGGAAAGCTAAAATTCGTCAAGACACTCCTCTAGGTACGCTTAGGGCACAAAAGCACAATGGTGATGATTTTGAAGTGACTGTGCGGATCCTAGCGCAGGAGTCAAAAACATCAACGCGCAAAACTCTTGAGGCGTTTTGGATAAATTTCAAAAATCCAAAGATGAACCGGAAAGATGAATGCCTCACTATCACACGTGACTTGGCGCCTTATTTCAGAATGATATTTTGACCCTGGGGTGTCGTGCTCGCGACCCCACGTGAACAAAGCGTGGGCCAGTCCCGCTCGTAACATTACAGTGAGTGGCCTTTCTGATCAATATGGCGTCTATTTAAAAGTTTGATTCTCATTAATACTTTAGCCTTTTTTCCACCGAATAATTAAAGTATTCTTATATAAAATACATCCAGGCTCTGAGGAAGGCGAAGTCGCCGAAACGTCAGCCATCGACCAACAACACCAACAACGACAACGAAGACCTATACCAACCTCGCATCAGCTAAAGACGATCGGTTTATGAGACCATATAAATAAATATATCAACTATTTACGCAGAAGTTCATAGAAAGTCGGTCTTTTGAGTTATTCAGGCTAGTTTAGTTTAGTTTGCCATTGGTCCCTCAAAGCATTAAAGATATGTGCCTCATTCTGGTTCTCATCTATCGTAGGGACCTTAATACACTTTTTTCTCATTTGTTTCACCGCTTAACCACCGTCAAATATCCATTCTTAAGGTGGTTGGATTCTTGTAGCGAATATAGGTGCAGGTTGAGAATGTGTCGTCTTCTCTTCTCATTAAAATGTCGAATGCGAGTTCGATGTGGTTTTCTCTGGAATCCTAAGGTAACGGTGGTAACGCATTTTCAGCTTTTCACTGAAGGCTGTCCGGTTCTGGATTCCGACGGAGTTTTTATCATCTTGCGACTGGAATTCTTCTATGACCATAGCGATTCCTACGCGTAGTCAACCGACAAAGCGAGGACAGTGTAAATTAGATGGATCCATTCCTAGCGCTAGTCTTAAACTATTCTTTTTGGAGCGGAACAGAGTAGATCGATACCTTTACAACAAAGAGTAGAGAGAAAGGCAGTGTGACAAAGACAAACAACACACTCATCACATAGATAGTCAGCTCGACGACATTCATTGGTGCCACCTGAAATGATGACATATTTCGTCCTTTGATAAACAAACATAATCCTTTGTAGGCAGTGAATCTGTTTAAAAAGTACTTCTGTTTAAAAACCTTCCACTACCTCCCTCAATTTCCAAGTATTTTGTTTGTTTATAAAACTTCTTTATCTGATCAACTTGTCAGTTTGTTCATTTCACTTGTTCCTATTCTATTTATCTGTGAACAAACGTTGCAATCGTTCTCATCTCCACTCCTTATCTTTCGTTGCATCACGTTGGACAAAATGAATAATACAAGGCATTGAAACTTTTCCTAATTGTAATAAAAAAAACTAGAAAAAGACGTGTTACGACCATAAAAAAGGATAAAGGCTAAAGCTCTCGGCATTGATCAATTCTTGAGGATGCGTCATGCATTCGACTTCATTGAGCATCGTTTGGAGGTGATTAAATGCATACCAGGCCTTTACAATATCGCGGTGGCCTACCGATGTATCGAGCCAGTGCTGCTATCCTCCCAGACAAGTCTGGTACCAATTTGCCGACCCCGGAAGGATGGAAGGCTTGGTGGGCCATGGGCGCGGGGACCGATTCCACATGTGTGTTGCAGGGCGCCTTGGACATCTGCGCCTTTACGATCATAACCAGCAAATATTGTGACAAGGAAGTCAGGAACAGCTACAAACCTCTTTCTCTTCTTGGTCGAAATTGTTACTGTAGGTGAAGTTAGCGTAGCGATTTCCGAGCATGTTTCCGCTCCTTAACAAGCGTTCTATGAACGATACACTGTATATTTTATTTTAGAATAAAAACAATGGAACTTAACTAGAATAAATAAGGCTAGTTTTTTGGATGAAATACTTCGTATTTAAGTTGTGGAATTGTGAACTCAAATAAATATGCTCAGTAGTTTAAACATAGTAGGTAATGTTCTCTGAAATGAATCTGCGGTGCAAAGCATGGCGCATCTCTTAGCACGGACTTCCAATCTGAGGTCCAATCTAGCACTTGCATCTAGAAGCCTAGTTAAGAAAAGATCAGTGTCACCGCAGTATAGCTAAAAAAAACTGGTCCTAATGTGAAAAAATGGATGGTGCTTGTCAATTTTAGTAGTGTCCAAAATCCTCCCAACGGTTTAACGCCTCGTCTTGGCTGGGAGGTGTTCTTGGGTGCCGGGCTGCAATGTACAGCGGAGGGATCCATCCCCTTTGCTAGGGTCCCCCAAGCTGAGGAGTCCGATGTTTCCATCAGGAAGCCTAGCTAAGAGTAAACCAGCACCAGGATCCACCGCCGTCCTGGTATCAAAGTCGCATGGTGGCAAATCTCCTCGTTATCCAGAAGGGCTACGATGGCCTGTGTGAAGACCTGGGGCAGACTTTGGCTAGGCTGTCCTCGGGATTCCAGGGAACCACAATGGCTTAACCAGCAAATTTCCAAGAAATGGAGATTATGCTCGGGTCCGCACAACCAGTGAGGACGTGATATTCAGGTACCAAGTAAGTAATTTGAAAAATCTC
Organism: Angiostrongylus vasorum; assembly: GCA_018806985.1. Classification (NCBI taxonomy): domain Eukaryota; kingdom Metazoa; phylum Nematoda; class Chromadorea; order Rhabditida; family Metastrongylidae; genus Angiostrongylus; species Angiostrongylus vasorum. The sequence continues at coordinate 477,520 of JADANN010000336.1, forward strand.
CCTACACGACCACGGACGGCTCCTTAGAGTGACGACTAAAAAATGTATCACTTAGGCTGCCTGGGGACTCCACGAAAAATTGGTCCCTCAACTAGAAAAAAAAGAAAATAATTCATCTTCAGCACATGCACAGGGAGCGTTCACGTCTACGATGAGCGGTGAGGTAACCAGTGAGACGTACTCAAATCTCAGTTTGCATGGGGGTCATGGAGACTATATCATAGCTACTCGTACATGACACCTTATCCAAACTGAACTGCATGTGGCTATGAATCTACAAAACTAAAACATTCTGCTCTAACGTCTACTTTGACGCTTCTCCTATGTGTCATATGAGCTGCACAAGAAAAAATGGAGCAATAAGACTAACAGTACTTTCTTGAGATTTATACTTGTATTCCCTTCTTCGCATATTGTGCGGATCTTCTTAGTATGCCCTTCATTCGGTTCGTTCTTTTCAATTCGTCATGGACAAAAGCCTTTGGATTTGCGCACTGATTTGGATGATTCTTTTCAATTTTGTCCTCATCATGAACTCCGTCAAACAATTGTCGCATTGATTCCCTACTGGAACTGCTGTACTACAGCGTTATCAAGTCCTCACAACAAGCAGACACTACAACTTGTAGATCATATACAACATTTCTTAAGAATGTTTAGTACCAATTTTCCAATACTATTTTACAGCATATTTAGCCACCGCGCGTCTCTCCCTTGACATACACCAATTAAAGGCCGTAGCCTTCTTAGAGTAGTATACGTCAATTCAATCACGGAACCCTTGCCAGCATGACAACAGCCAATTAACTTCCACGACTCTCGTCAATTGCAGAAAATGGATTTCTTATTGAAATGTGTGGCATAGGCTTTATTTCATACCCATCTCCTAACCAATACGTCCTTGCACACCAGATTCTATCCTATCAATTTTGGTTTGGTCAATCTTGACGTCTAACCAACATGTTGGAAGGAAATTACTAACGTTTACTACTACTCACTGATCTAGACAGGTTCATAGTCGAAGGGCCACGAAACACTTGCGAGCGGGCTTCAGCTGATCGAAGAAGAAGTTTGGATCACAACTCGCACCCCCAAAGAAGTTGATTTAAAAAAGAAGAAGAGTGAAACTGGATCCTATCCCAACATATCTAACAGGCGTCGTTTTCTTGTTCAGCAATCGCGATGTTGTTAAACAGCATACATTTACTTCCATAGAAAAACACAATACAATACAATACAATAGTAGCTGACGTTTCGGCAGTATCGCCTTCTTCAGAGCCGCTTTTTTCACGTGCCTTCCAATGAGGAAGATTAGAACAGCTGATTATAGTCGCATAAGGTTGATGACTCATTGCTGAACAAGAAAACGACGCATTCATATTCCAATGCCGAGGTTAATAGAAAGTCGATCCTGGGAACTGTTACAAGATATCTAACAGGGTTCATGATAAATGTTATCTGTGAAGATTTTTGTAAAGGAATCAACACTAGAACATGCGGACAAAGGAGGAACTGGTAGAAGCAGCACAAAAAAAGAACCAAACAATAGAAATACCGCTGTGACGTAAGCCAATATAATACCCTGAAGTATGAGAACTTGATTACCACAACCCTCGAATCAACATTATATGGAATTCATAATGGAAAGTTTCTACTGCATATCCCAAAATAGCTGCTAGGAAAAATCATCCAGGACTGCTGTATTTGAAGTTCAAGCTAATGTCAAATTTTGCTTGTCAAATGTACTTTGAAAAACCCTTTAAAAACATTATCCTAACCTGCATGTCGAGAAGGATTCTCGATGAAGCTGGACAATTTGAGCGGGCAGGATAGTGGTGGAGATTTGACTGCATCATAATTGATATCATAGAAACCTGACCGGAATACTACGCCCAACACTAGCGAATCGGTCGTAACATGACAAGAACCGGTGATATATGGGAGACAAGAATGATAATGTGAAAAGATGTGTCTGCAGCTCATTGCACCTAACTATGAGAAAACTGGAGGTTTCCGGAATGACAGCTGCGAATGTTACTGCGCTAGGAACGGACTATCACCATCGATAACTTTCATATGAAAACGAATTAGAAATGATTCCATTCATTAAAATTCGTGCCAAAATTTCAGTTTAGAAAAAAATCAGAACTGAAAAAATACGTTGTCAAACTTCTTAACGCAAGTGAGTCAGCTGCAACTGTGAAAGGTTCGTTAGAGACACCACGGGGGTCCTATTCAACGGAGTCTGAACTGTTCACTACCACCTTAGATTGTTGGCTTTGCACAAGGTCGCTATATAAATCAATTTTCCAATTGTTTCATTTATCGAAATAAGGACTTCAACGAGGAAAAGGGCAACTGAAAAATACGTTTTATTGGCTTCGCAAGTCTACCCTTGTATGGTAGAACTAGTACGTTGTAAGTAAAGATCATCGGATTCGACTTCTTTTACGTCATATAATAAAGTTTACATTCCACTGTGAACCGAAATACGCTTGTTTAACACAAAAAAAGGCTGCTACTTTCGAGCCATTCTCGGCATGTGCGCATTGGTAACAATGCACCTGGTCTGTCACGTTTTAACCCGTGAAGCAGACGTTCAACGTCCAAGAGAGACCTGGTTGCTCTTTTCTCAAAGAATTCTCGTGGTTTTTTACTTAGACCATAGTAATGTTGTCATTGTGGTGTAAATGTTGGCTAAGCAACCCATGTCGAAACGAATTTGGCAATTCTAACTATTATATTATCCAAAAATTTTTTCCAAACGCAAGTAATTACAGATCTCGGTCTCTTCCTTTTGCTTCAGTTCGTTCTTTCTCGTTCTTCCAACATCTGCTAATGTAACCTACCTTCTTTATTTTGTAATCCTCTATTCACCTTCTCTGGATTTTGTTATTTCGATATTATGATTTCACTAACCTTTTTGGGTCTTCGTAACCCATCCGATCTAGGTCATTGTATTTTGCGTATGTAAATGGGCTTTTAAATGTTCCTTCAGGACTGCCATATTCAACTCCGCTGCCATATTCGATTTCGCTGCCTCCATTATCCATCACGATGGAATTGGCATGATTGTCGTCGTCGTCCTGCCGCAGAGCAGCGTACCGTATTGACGGAAACGTCATGACTGAGGAATCGGTAGAGAAAAACTAACTGCAGGTGAGATTTGTAGAGAGGAGAACGATAAATCTGGAAAAGAAATGAGATTTCATACAATGATCCCGCTCTGAAACACTATCTGAAAGGTTGTGCTAAAACTCAACATTTACGGCTCAACAACTGTTCGTCATTTTAAAACTACTGGACAGGTGAGAAAGCTAAAAGAATGATAGGGTGATCGCTGTCCATCACAAAACTACTTTTCACTTTTTTTCTACACACCAAGAGAGGTTCATTACCGGATCGGAATGTGTCGTTCAAAGAGGAATAGATCCTAGAGGCTGACTGACAACATTCAGCAAGGAGACTATGATAATATGAGGCCCATTAAAATTTTCCAAAGGGAAATTTGTTTTGAAAAATGTTTTGAAGATTCGTTCGTTTTCATTGGACGGATTCGTACAATACAAGGTCTTGAAAAAATGAAACGATCGCCACAGAAACGTTAAAAGCTATAAAGGATAAAGCTCTCGGCGCTGATCAATTCCTAGGGGATGCACATGCATTCGACTTCATTGAACATCGTTTGGAGGCGATTAATGCATATCATAATGGCCTTTACAAGGACTCGCGGTGGCCTACCGATGTATCGGCCAGTGCTGCTATCCTCCCAGACAGTTCTGGTATCAACTTTGCCGACCCAAGAGGGAGAGAAGGCTTGCTGGACCAGAGGCGCGGGGATCGATTCCACATGTATGTTGCAGGGCTCCTCGGACCATTACGCCACACGCGCCCTACAGAAGAGTTACGTCATAAAAAAGATATCAATCGGACTACAATTTTTCTCAAGAGCGCACGATTCCTTGTGTGGACGGCCAATCATTGACGGACCTTGTTTTTTCTATGGTAGTTTGATCAAATCATATCCATATATTGTTAGATTTCAAACAACAGTTTGCACATCTTAAGCGAGGAGAATTACTGGCGAAACTTTCCTTTGACAGTCAGGACAATATATTTTCAGAGGTCGATATATTCATACAGTCCCACTAGTAACAGCACGGCTCTGAGGAGGGAAAATCCCGAAACGTCAGCCATGGGCAGAGAATAACAACCACTACAACAACGACAACTATACCACCTCGCATCAGCTCAACAAGATCAGCTCATAAGAACATGAAAATAAATAAACATATTGATTACTTATACAGAGGTCTATAGAAAGTGGGTCTTTTGAGTTATTTTCAGAGGTTTGTTTACTGCTGTTGAATCCACAATATGTTCACGACTATATCGTTACCGATCCTCCTGGCCTTTGTTCTTACCGTTTAGGAACAGAATCTGTATGGAAATAAAAGTGCGCGTTAACTTCTAGTTGATTAATGTTTTGTTGGAAAGGATGTGATCTCGATTAGAGTTGTTTTATCGCTCCAATAAGGAAATTTGGTTAAAGCGCTAAAGTTGCTCTAGGAATCTAAAAAAGCGGCTACCATTTCCATTACAAGGATCTAACAAAAAATTTGCCTACTTTTACTTCTTCGCCATTCCCTTGCTTTTTTTTTACAACGTTAAAGTCAAAGATACCCAATGCAGTTAGTTTGGATCCAGAGCGAATATTTTCGAAACTGCATCAAATCTGTTGCCAGTCGATTTCCGAGTTGCCATCGAAACACTACCCCTTTGAAATCAACTGGATAAACGATATTTACGAAAATCTCTTTAAAATATTTCAAGCGTTTCACCATTTATTTAGAGGTGAACGTTTTGCTGTCCATAGTATTATCAGTGAGTGATTAAATGGCATACATCATAGGGAAGTGGAAGGCCTCTAAATACGCTTCACGACCAATACTATCGGTTTTCCGCCTATTATGTGGGAACTGGCTGACATCATCGCTTTGAGGACTCCCACTCTCATTCCTGTTTCGACCACTTCGTCCTCTGTAAAAGTTTGACGTTTTTGTACTAGATATTCTGTGGTATTCGCAAATTTGAACACCATCGTTGCCGCTACGAGTGCTCATTTGTAAATCCGATAGTGATCCGTCGGCCTTTTGCACTTTTTGCTGTTTTCAGGTTGTAAAAATTCGCGGTTCCTCCTACAACCAACCTTATCGACACTGAGAAGTCCATTGAATGCAAGACAGGCAGAAGTCAAGGTTAACTAACCTGAGATCCCTTATATCGACATGAAAACGAAAACCTCTGCAGTGAAGTGCAGCAAAACGCATTGCTAGGCTTCAGTAAGATGAAATAAATCAAGAGTGAAAGCGTCTTAGATTAAACGATAGCTGGTTTCCACAAGAAATCCACAAATGAATAGAAATATAAAATGCAGAAGTCGCGGTCATTTTTTTTCACTTTTTTTCTTCATTTCGTTACTTGGTGTAGTTCTTTTCTAATTTTCTTCTCTTTTTTTCTTTGAGTACTGCTTCTTTAGGGCGCGCGTGGCGCAGTGGTCGCAGGCGCCCTGCTACACACACGTGGAATCGATCCCGGCGCCCATGGCGCACCAAGCTTCCATCTCTCCGAGGTCGGCAAATTGGTACCAGATTTGTCTGAGAGGACAGCAGCACTGGCTCGATACATCGATAGACCACCGCGAGTCATTGTAAAGGCCAGAGATGCATTCAATCACCTCCAAACGATGCTTAATGATGTCGAATGCATGGCGCATCCTTCAGGGATTGATCAACTACGAAAGCTTTATCCTCTACCCTTTTTACTACCCTCTTTGACTCCTTTGGTTCCGTCTTCTCTAGCTTTTTGTTTTCGTTCCCTTTAATGAGAATGAAAAAATGGAAGCGAGATGAAAGAAGTTCAATGTATGGTAGAATCTCCACTAATTTACTTAAAAAGACATTTATAGAATGAATGTGAACCGTTACATTTAGCATGGTAGAAGGTTCTATTGACATTTTCACTTTTACAGTGACATTGATTGATCATGATTCTCACATTTATTTGACCATGAGCGTCAAAAGACTACTTTGGAGATTTTTGAGCATTAATAAGGTGTTTCCATCAGGAATCCCAGCTGAGAGTAAACAAAAACCAGGATCGACCACAGTCCTGGTATCAAATTAGTCGCATGGTGGCAAATCTCCCTCCGATCTACAAGGACTGCGACTGGCTGTGGTGGTGACGAGCTGGGGCAGACTTTGGCCAGGCTGATCTTAGAATTCCCCCAACCAACCACAATAGCTAAACCAGCAAATCTCCGAAAAAAATGGAGGTTGTGCTGGTGGATGAACAATCAGTCAGGACGGGCCATCCAAGTATCCAGGTAAGCAATATGGCTTTTCTTTCTGATATTCAGTCGTGCGAACAAACGCAATAAGAACATTTTAAGGTGAGAGCTTAAATGCAAATAAATGTATTATTTATTTCGTCTTAGATCTTTTCTTTAACAGTACCTCTTCGATACTGTAGACGAAACAGAGCTCTACAAAAGCTAAGGCTCATAAAATAAATGAAATTTGATAAGGAACTTATCTAGTACTTTGTGGACAATAAACAACTGGGTGATTGCTGACGGCAAAAGATCGATAGAACTAGCTGAGAGACAGGCGAAACGAAGGACCCGCATGGTGTGGTGGTGAACGCGTTACTCCCCGGAAAGGACAATAGCGCGTTCGTTCCCCACCATAGGCACCTGCGGTCCAGAGTTTTGCAAATATCTCAGCTTCATTGAAGTTATATTTCGCAATATACCCTGCCATTAAAAAGAGTAGGCAGTAAATAAAAAGGTTAAAATTGTGATAAACAACTGAGTAGCGACGAGAGTAGCGGGAAGGCATCGAATGCAGTTAGGCAGACGTTAACCAAGTACTCACGAAAGCTTTACGAAAATTCACTTTAACAGAAGACGACGGACCTCTAGTGAAGAAACCTTCCCTCTTCGGAGTCTCCGACAAAGTTCTATACAAAAAGATTTCTAAGCTCTGAAAAGGCACAAAGACTCCTTTTCCGATCGCGGTAGCGTTTGACTAGGATTGTTACATATGTTAAAGAAGCAATACTAAAAAATATTAAAGACAAACTGATAAACGGATAATGTTTTTCATCCAGATGTTTTGAAAAACAATCTTAGTAACGTCTCTGACTCTTTGTAAAATTTCGTGTGACAATAATTGTTATAATGGATTATATGGTTACTACGACTGCGTCTCCCAATAGTTTATCGCCCCACCGTGGCTGGGAGGTGTTCCTGGGTGTCGGTCGGACTGTAATGTAAAGGGGGAGGAGAGGGGAGTTCATCCTCCGGCAGGGTCTCCCAAGTTGAGAAAGAAGCCGACGTTTCCGTTAGGAAGCCTAGCTAAGAGTAAACCAATACCAGAACCAACCACCGTCCTGGTATCAAACTAGTCGCATGGTGGCATATCTCCCTCTAACCCACAAAGGCGCCTGTCGTGGTGACGACCTGGGCAGACTTTGGTCAGGCTGTCCTCGGAACTCCAGGGAACCACAATGGCTAAACCAGCAAATCTCCGAAAAGTGGAGGTTGTGCTGAGGCCCGCACAACCAGTGAGGGCGGGCCGTTCAAGTGCCAAGTATCCAAGTATGACCGCAACTCGTATAATAGGCCGGAAAACCCAATAACCAAAAAAGAAAGTGAATTAATGAGAGAAAGGAGATAACTAAATTAATCATTCAAGATTTCACTGATATATGGAGCCAGAAAAAAAGCCTCTCAAAAAACGTTAAAGTGAATATTTAGATTTGGATGTAAAACAACAAGAAAAAGCATGTTGAGGGGAAACCGATAGTGTTATCCTTCACAGAGCAATTCCTGACAAAATCACTGGATTACGAACGCATGGGAAGTTTGATTGGCCTTGGAACTAGTGGAGTATACTTGCTGAAATTTCTATTTTAAGCGTACTCCAGAATGAAGTCGACGATAGAAGAGCCTGCCTCATTTATCTCTCATGAATGTAATCGAACGCGTAATCGCCAAGATAAATGTCGCATCCCTAAAAGGTTAAATGTGAAGCAAAAGCAACCAAATTCCTATTCTAATGCGAGAATGAATCAAGGAAATTCCTCATAGACGCTTCGATAGAGTGATACGCTCAATTCGGTTACCGTAAATAGATTCACTTATTCGTGACTGTGTTGCTTGTGTGTATACTGAGTGTATCGCGTTTGTTGATTCACTTAAGGCGATTCGCTGACCAAGTAACCGGGAACCACATGGGAACTCTGTATCGCCTTCACTTTCTACATCAACTCATAAAGAACTCGAGAAGTTTCGAACGAGTCTGCTGAGCCTCATAACAGAAGCTGGCAAGTTGCTAGTAGGTACCTTCTCGTCAAAGAGATTAAATAAGGGAACTAAACGAAAAATTTGTTGTTCCCGTTCACATTCTTACTGTTGAAATGGTGGAGCTCGTCCTTGTGTTACTTGACGACAAGTAGGATTCCTGGTGATACAGATGATAAACAAAAACATCTAGCATTTAGTGAACATTTCATCTCTTCCAGTCTCTCTGCCTTTGTTGACCCCAAAACAACATGTTCAAAACTGTTCTAAAAATTGAACTAGAAACTAGCATTGGATTGTTCTGAGCTAAATGGACTCCACACAGATCTCATAAGACCTAATCGAATTCTATCGTTCTCATTGAGAGAAATTGATTGTGACTCAGTATGTCAACGTTTATAAACGACTATGATCAAATAAGTCTGTTTGTTTTACGAATCGTTATAGTGCTGAAAGAAACGTAGTTCCCAAAGTGGCAAATGTTGCTCCGAGCCACAGAGACCGACCACTTCTTGTGATGACTACGAGACACCCTAGTAAGGCGGTATTGGAACTCCACGAGAAGAAAAACTTTCCCAAACAGTAGCATAGCAGCTGAATGAAAATGCTGAAGTCTGCCTGATTCTTCGACGGTCACACAAATAATAAAGAAGTAAGTAAGCAGAAACAAACTCCATATGAAACTCCAAAGAGAGGAGATCGCTTACGAAACCACTACATGGTATGAACCTTTCCAAATAACGAAAACCGAAAACATACCAAAAAGCCTAGGCTCTTTAGAAAACTACCGAACGATTGAGACTAGTGAAGGAGAAGAACTCCAAAAAACTTACAATCACATTGCTATTAGCGGAATTTTGTAGAAGTAATGAGAAGATACCATAAATAATACCCTGCCGTGAAAACTTATAAAAGGCAGTGAATAAAAAAAGTGGACATTGTGAATTTCAACTATAGCCTCAGCTTAACTGTGTTTAATGCCGATTTGGGCTCCCCAGATCAATCCCGCCGACAGGTGATTTCTGATGGCAGTGATCGATAGGACTAGCTGAGAGAAAGGCGAAACGAAGGACCCGCATGGTGTGGTGGTGAACGCGTAATTCCCCGGAAAGGACAATAGCGCGCTCGTTCCCCATCGCAGACACCTGCGGTCCGGAGTTTTGCAAATATCTCAGTAATGAGAAAGTTATACGAAGTTGTTGATAATAATGACCATTATCCTTGGCTACGAACTGTGATTTACTCTACTTCTCTAAAAATTCTTTACTAATTCAAGTATCACCTGTCAATATACAAGTGAGCAGCTCTTAAAGAAAACGGAACCTCAAATAATGAAGCGAACAAGTAATCGCAGTGCACTGAGAGGACAATCACCATAGCTTTAAGCTGGTAAAGACGATGTGGATGCAAGGCGATCTTGGTGGTTACACTGAGTGCCCAGCAGAGCTGCACGAGGCTTTTGGCTGGCTTGTCTTGTCGTGGATGTCCTCTCCCCACGGACAGCACACTCTGTTCGTTCGGCTGGCGACATTCCTCGCGTCTCCCGCAAACCCTCTCAGCCTCCACGCTCTAATTCTCGCAGCTACGCATTGATCACCCCCTAAGCACTGATGTATGCATTTTAATGGCAGAAATGTTCCATGTAGTCTCGCTTCGTCCCAGAATGTTCAACATCTCTTCCCCCATTATGGTGGCAGTTGAAAGAATACACGCATATGCAAGCATCGGAGTTGGTAAGTGACCATCTACATTATGAAGCATGAAGGAGATCGCAGACCTTTTGGCTCCAAGCTCATTTTGATAATACCCTCTCATTTCTGATGCTTTGGTAAACCCCGTCAAAAAACATCCAATGAAGTCTTTTTTTCCTGCAAATCCATGCGTTAGATTCATGCGTTACTCATTGAGTTTTCCTTCACCTTCCAACTCCCAACTGTTTTGTGTTTCAAACAAGAAGTTGCTTGAAATTTCCTCCCTAAAACTTTATTTTTTGTTCCAGTGGCTTAAATTCGGCACTACTTAGCATAGAAATAGGGCCACTATTATAAAACCAAAGAGAGATTTAAGCTTGAGATGAAAAATGGCAGCTAACATATGCACAAAGGCATGGAACCTTACCGAAACAAAATTATTTTTTGAACAACCCGATTCCTGCTGACTTCTCCTACAATTTTGAAAAATAACTAAGCAGTGAAGTCGTGCATGATTTAACTTCTCTCTACGTTGAAATAATCAGGTTTTGCAAACAATATCGGTTTTTGGGTGTGGCATAGTGGTCGGAGACGCACTGCAACACACACGTGAAATCGACCCCCGTGTCTATGGCCCACCAAACCTTCCATACCTCCGGAGTCGGCAAAGTGGTACCAGACTTGTCTGGGAGGTTAGCAGCACTGTCTCGATACATCGGTAGCCCACCGCGAGTCATTGTAAAGGCCGGATATGCATTCAGTCACCTCCAAACGATGCTTGATGAAGTCGAACTCATGGCACATCCTTCAGAGATTGACCAATGTCGAGGGCTTTATCCTTTTTTTTACCGGTTTATGAATAGAAAAGAGTTCATTTTGCTGCACTTTTTCCAATGCAATCGAGAGTTTATCCAACAGAACTGTTGTGGGAGAGGTTTTCTGTGAAAATTATTATTTTTGATTACATGTCCGAACCGCACATTCACCCACTATTTCCCTTATTCATTCGATTCCCTCGCATAGATCATTCCCGTAGCTGTTCGGTTCAGAGCGTAGGTTCGAGTGCTTCTCAAGCATTTCGGTCTTCTTCATAAATATCGTTGAATGTTTTTCGAGTCTTCTTCTAGAATCCTAGGATAGTCGTGTTAAATCGTTCCTCTATCTTCATCTCAGGCAGTTGCCAGCTTCTGTGACAGCGAGCCGTTACCATACAAGTCTGATACCAATTTCCCGGCCCCGAAGGGATGGAAAACGTCGGTTTGTCCTGGGTTGGAGTACGACCAAAGTCTTGCATATATTGCTGAACGGTATTTTCACCGCAGCGCTTCCCGAGTCCCAAGCTACGCTCAATATTTAGTAGTTCACAAAGGGCTTTTTTTCCCAGGAATTCTTCAGTGGTGCTCAAGCTCAACGAAAATTAGGCGTTGCATTGTGCAAGTGCCACACAAAATTAGGCCTTAAGAAAATATATTGCAGATGAAAGAATTTTTGACTACGCAAGTTGTGCATGAAGACTTTAACCAAGGAAAGGCAGGCCAGTTCATAATCCACATTCTCTCACCATTTTTTTAGGGCCATTTTTTGTGGTCTTCAGTTAGGATTACGACATAATTTAACTACTTGTCGATTTCCACTTTACACAAAGACAACTGCGTCATTAAATATTCAGGTTGTTGCCTTGACTACTCTCAAAACTGCTATCGAGTTGTTCAAAGCTTTCTTTCGCGATTAGGACTTCTGAACATCAACGCTCATTGAAAGCTCTTTAAAGTTTGTCTTTCGAATTACTCGTCGTAGATATCCAGCCATAGTTCTCATGAAAAAAAGGACAAAGGTCTCGGTGTTGAGGATATGCCATGTATTCGACTTCATTAATCATCGTTTGGAGATGATTGAATGCATATCTGGCCTTCACAATGACTTGCGGTGACCTACCGATGTATCGAGCCAGTGCTGCTCTCTTCTCAATCATGTATGGTACCAATTTGCCGACCCCGGAGGGTTGGAAGTCTTGGTGGGCCATGGGCGCGGGAATCGATTCCACGTGTGTTTCATGGCTCCTCCGACCACTGCGCCACACGTGCCCTTATGTTTAGCATGGCAGAGTCAGATAGTTCTCTTTTATAGTTTTCGAATGGATCCAAAAATGTTTTCTTGATTTTGGGCAACAGTTTGTTGCATGGCTTATCGGATGTTAAAACGCGACTTAACACACCGCTTTGAGTTTTCCTCAAAGATTTTCTCTTTCACTTCTGCGTTTCAAACTTGCCAAAGTTGCCGATGAGTACATTGGGAACGAAGCCAAATTTGAAAAATTACGCGCTTATGCAGTTGAATTTGTTTGGCTTCAGCTTTCTAACACAAAGAGGTTTGGGAAACAAACAAGAACAGAATTGTAGTCAGAGAAGACGCTACGACTAAATGTAAACCTCTGTTATTAGAACAACGATATCCTCGCAACAGTTCGGATTCAGAACTGTTTCCGTTCTAAGTTTAGAATCTCTAGACTAATAAATCTAGGAAATAATTTTTTTTCTTCCTTTTTATTTATTTTAGTTTTTCAGTTTTCTTGAGATCAGTGAACTGCTGAAGCACTGCAGTGGAAAATGAAGTCACTTGATTGCAGTGAGAAAGGCAATACGTATTGATGGAAAATTCCTGTCAAATCATCATTTCAGGAAGTAACAACGGCGTCGGGACAATGAACAAAGGTCAATGAGCTCAGCAAACCGGAAGAAAGAAATTACATGAGCATACTAGCTAGCATCTACCAGTGGAATCAGCAATTACCCGCCAACGAGATTGATCTGGGGAGCACAAATCAGCATTGAACCCAGTTAAGCTGAGGCTGTAGTCGAAATCACAATATTCATTTATTATTTACTGCCTATTAGAAATTTTTCGCCGCGGAAAGAAAAAAGAACTCGTGTACGCCGGTCAGGCCAAAGTCCTTCTTGACAGTCATTGATTCCTTATAAAATTTAGACAGAACTGAAGAGTTTGGTCAGAATTTTTTTATAGTTCATTCGTTAATATTAAAAACGAAATCTTCAGGCCAGTGTATAATTGGGACCCAGAATTCTCGGTGAATCAGAGAATGAGAGCACACCAGAGCGATCTACAAACATTTGCTCGAAACATCGTGAAAAACGTCTATACCTAATACCTGAACTTCTGCTTTCTATTCTTTTTACAGCATTATAGCAAACGCTTTGTAGACGGTTTTTCCTGACATGGAAAAAAACGGTGATTTAAAGGAAAATATCCAAATGTTGTTTGTTCAGAGCTTTCGCCATTTCTTATAGCTTCCATAGATCTTATAAACATACAACACACATAGGCATCAGGCTGAAAGTAACATGAAAAGATAGAAAATTGTGGAGTGAGCTTTGTGTTTTATGATGTAAACAACGAGAAAAAGGAAGTTTACGATAACAAATACGGACATTCGTGAGCGCATATTCTTCTATATACTGACTGATGAAATCCACTATGATTAGTCGAGATCGCCAGGGTGGTGGTGAACGGAAGCACATTAACACGCGCTCCACAATGAGACGCAGCAAATTCCGCACTCTCGGCGGAACGATCTCCAGCAGCCCATCTCTTTCTCCACGTCTGAAATTTAGGCATTCCCACCTATTCATCATTCTGTGACATATTTGATAACCTGTAATCGTCGCTCAGACTACTTCAGATGTAGAAATTGACATTTTACCACTGCAGGCTTATAGTACGTTGAGATTCACGGCCTTCAAAATGTTCGATCTGGCACTAGCAGCACACCGTTCTTGTGTGTCAACTATATCGCCATTTTTTGAGTTCCATATATACCATACTCCAAAAACCGACATACCTTCTACCTTGGAATTACTATTCAACATGTATTCTTCCACTGGTAAGCTAACGTGAATTTGTTAAAAAAATTTTATTCGGCTGAAGTTCCGGCGCCTTCAACTTCCTCAGAGCCGGATTGATCCAAGGCAATTGCCAGTAGTTCTTCCTTCTTCCGATGTGGGTCTCCGTGATTGCATTGAATCAGAGTCCACTGGAGCACAGCTTGAATGAAGAACTTCTATTGGTTCTATTGGCAGTGCTCTTTTATACAGGACAGTTGTTGTTTATTGTGAATGTCCATTGATAATAACGCATTTTTCCCTAGACAATCCATCATGCAGGTGTTGGCATCATTATAAGACAGCCGGATAAAGTTTTTAAACAACCTCGTATTAGTTTATCAGTGAAAGAATGCATACAGCATTTATTAGTTTCCAAAATGTACGGATTGCTTTTCCACTAACGCTGACTTCAGACTGGGAGCTGAAATAATAAAGGAAAAGAAGCGACATTGTTCAAATTCACTATAGAAGACCAGAGGTGAACTTAAAGCAGGCGAAAACGTCTGTGATAGTAAAGTTATATTTATCAGAAGATTACAGACAAGTGCTCCATTTGCCATTGGCTCCAAAATTTTTGTGGTGATGATGACAAGCTTAAAAATCAGGAAGCAGCGATCCATTGCCATTAAGAATGAGCCTAGCTCTAAAGACGCGAATTAAAACCAAACAATGCACAATGGTGGGAGCCTGCAAAAGTCAGAGCACAAGTAGTGCTTGATCTTCTCCATAGCCCTTATCTAAGCGGTGACATTTCCGTCTTTGCCTAGGTGAGCAGTTATCTTCTGGTTGCAACAGGGCAAAATCCCAGCTGTGGCTGCGGATGCTGTTCCTTGTCTCATTAGGAACTTCTGTCAGCTTTTCTCTGCAGAGGGTTTACAACTTCTAACATGACACGGCAGCTGCTTCCAGGCATCAGGTCTCCATGTTGACTTGTAAGCTTGATTGTTTCCAGTGAGGAGCGTCTCTTGGCAGGTTTTAAACTCTGGGACTTTTTTAGTGTTGTGAACGCGTTGAACTATCCAGCCGTGACCCAAAAGACCAACTTTCTGTAAAGCTGGGCATAAATGGTTCATATATCTATATATGTACTCCTGCGAACTGCCATTGTTGAGCTGATACGAGCTTCGCATAAGTCAACTTCATCTCAAGTGAACAACGCACGGATGGTCCCACTCGTAACAGCACGGCTGAACAAGGCGAAATCGCCGAAACGACAGTCATTGAACAACTACAATAACAACAACGAGAACGTATACTAGTTTCATACCAGGACGGTGATAGATCCTGGTATTGGTTTACTCTTAGCTGCGCTTCACGATGGATACGTTGGACTCCTTCACAGCTTGGGAGACCCTGCCATGGGGATGAACACCTCGCTGTGCATCGTAGCCCGACACCCAGGAACAACTTTCAGCCACGATGAGGGAGGTAAACCGTTAAGTAGCATATAACCGTAGATGCATATATATATATATATATATATATATATATATATATGTTATAAAAAAATGATGGAGCTTTCGGCGTTGATCAATCCTGAGGGATGCGCCATGCATTCGATTTCATTAAAGCATCGTTTGGAGATGATTGAATGCATATCTGACCTTTACAATGACTTGCGGTGGCCTATCGAAGTATTGGGCCAATGCTGCTATCATTCCAGACGACTCTGGTAGCAAATTGCCAGCCCCGGAGGGAGAGAAGGCTTGGTGAGCCATGGGCGCGGGGATCGATTGCACATGTGTGTTATAGGGCGCTTCCGACCACTGCGCCACGCAGGCCCTATATATATATATATATATATATATATATATATATATATATATATATATATATATATATATATATATATATATATATATATATATATATATATATATATATATATATATATATATATAGTCGTACTTGTCAATGAGGTTGTTGATAACGATTTCTCTCCAAAAGAGGGTTAAGGATTTGAAGAAATCCCGTTTCTTGATTGTTTCAGGTTATGTCTGTTCATTTTTAGGCTTCGTATGTTTTCTGGGAATTAAAGAATTTTTTCAAGAAGGATTCGAAGATCTAATTCCCTGAAACTGTGAAAACAGTGGTACTGACAAGGAAAGATATTTTGTTTAGTAGTACCAATCTGTTTAGGAATATGGTGTATTTCTGCATGCAGCGAATAGATGAAGGCCTATGGAATTACGAGCCACAATGAATGGCGTTCACCTTCAGATAACCGCTAATATTATCAGTCTACTTTATTGTCTTCAACCTAAGGTGAAGTCTTTGACAAATCTTTCCTCGGCGTTGCATTGGAGAAGAATAAACTTGAGGATCGAGTGAATTTATCCATGGAAATTATCGAAGTCTATAATGGTTAGACCTTGTCGTTGTCATAGGCCAGTGTTGGACCTCCAGCGAAGCAGATCTTCGTCGTTGGTATCGGTCCACGTCTTCTCAACGTCAAACTTTTGATTTGGATGACGGTCGTGCGATGGAATCGTTGTTTCTAGCATAGTCTACGCTGATGAGGTAACCAATGCACTGACTCCAGGAGAGTGGGATTGCGGTGTAAGAATAGCTTTTTCTCGCATGACAAGAGGCCTTCGATTTGATGAGGAAGGGAAAAGCTTTTTCTTTTCATTAAGTCGCTTACGTCGTACTTAACTTTCTTATGATCGTTGGTTGAGTATGTGTGCGTTGCACAGATCGCCATTTTAATTCGTTCAATTCTAAATAGCATGAAATGTGGCTGAAAAATTTAGCAGCATGTTCTGTTTCGTCTTACCCTAACGTTCCAGTGTTAAGGGCTCATTAGAAGGCAAAGGAATAAGGTCCTGTCTTTTTTAGAGCTTTTGTGAAATGAATATTCATAAACAGCTTGGTTTCCAAGAGATGTTAGGCGTGCACATGGGTAACGTGTCGTATTCCCGCAGAGTACACGTCAAGCTTATTTGTTAGAGATGACTCGTAGTCTCTTCCTTTTACCGCGCAGTGGATTTCAGGATTCTCCCAAGGTGAGATGTCCGGTTTTATACACATGTATGAAGGAACCCCGACGTGCGCAAGGATAATTACGTCCCTGCGTTTATAGGGACGGTGTACGTCAAAGTCATAGGAGGGAAAAAAGAAATCCATTTGCGTATGAGGCGCAGAAGGAGTAGCTTGTCGTCTTTAGCAGCTTTTCAACCCGCATTCATTAGCTAGAAAAGCGCTACGTAGCCACGCGGCTATCATGAGATAAATACCCCTACATCGATGCAGGTAAGAAAATTTTGACCTTATATTTAAATTTGCATGTTCTGATAAATCGCCGGAAATGATTTTACCTCTGATTGAATTCGATTTCATGAACGCTTTATTGAAGTTTACTGTGTGACGGCATTACGTCGTCGATTTCTAGTTCCAAACATGGCTTACATAATGTCCTCAATTTTTGTTTACTACCTACCATTTTTTTAATGGCAGCGTTTTACGTAAAATATAACCACAATGTTCCCAAGATATGTGCAAAACACCTGACCGATGGTCTCTGTGGTGGGGACCGAACACGCTATTTCCCTTTCCAGGGAGCTAACGCATTCACCACCGCACCGTGCGGGTCCTTCCCTTTCGCCTGTCTCTCAGTCGTGTTGTTGACCTATAGGAGCTATTAGTAGTCACCGTCAATCTCGGCAACATTGTGGTTATAGTTTACATAATCTCTGTAAAACGAATATAACTTTTATGCTAATGGTAATCTTTTTCAATAATATCATTGAGATTTTAAAATGCAGTGAAATACTTCTGATCTTAATGAAATTCCACATTACCTTCCGGGACTTATCTGCCAGGAAAGACATATGCTCACCTTCTTTTGTCATTGGCTGCAACTTCGACTCAGTACCCTCTTGTGGCTTCGGTTGTGTCGTAATGGGTCTTACTTGATCACGTCTAGGAGGTGGCATTGGAGGATTGGAGGAGTTTGAGGATAGTATCTGCAAGGCGACAGTCATTCACTTGATTCCAAACCCTGAGGGTAATGAACGATAGCACATAAAATGTTGGCCAATGTGGCCGACTGGCACCACCATAAATCGTTGATGAATTA
Source organism: Angiostrongylus vasorum (assembly GCA_018806985.1). Taxonomy (NCBI): domain Eukaryota; kingdom Metazoa; phylum Nematoda; class Chromadorea; order Rhabditida; family Metastrongylidae; genus Angiostrongylus; species Angiostrongylus vasorum. The sequence goes on from JADANN010000336.1 coordinate 495,553, forward strand.
ATTGAACACAAAGGAGATCTAAGGAATATTTTCACTCCAAGTTCCCCTTCGCCTATACTTGAAAGCTGAATCAGACTGGATTCCACCTATTTTTTGGATGTCGAGACCGTTGGGCCCAATTCGAACTCACATTATCATCTGATTTTGTCCTGACATGCACTTTCGGCTGTTGAAGATCTCCTGCTGAGTGCGATCTTTGACTGTCTGAAAAGTGCTAGAATACTTTTTTATATTTCGATTATAAATGAAACTCCCTCAGATCTTAAAAGATAGGGAACTAAGTTGAGAAACGGTGCCAAAGACCCGCGATGTGCGGAAGGATTTATACTTTCTGTCAATTCTTAACATTTTTTGAAATCTTTTTGAAAAATATTTAAATACCCAACTTTTCTAATCTTGAATTGACCAATCAATGTTTACTGTTTCATTGATAAGCAAACATGAGGTTGACAAATCTATTCTAACGTTTCGTCTTCGTCTCCGTAAGAGCCGATGATCCTGGTCGTAAGATGTCAAAAACTTAGCCGAATAAAGCTCTTCACAAGCCTCGTGTTAGCTTATCAATAGAAGAATACATGTTCTCAAAATGTTTTCAAGAGTTTCTTTAATGCATTTGTTTCTACAATTCTGATTCTCACTTTTTAGAAACTGCGACCAACAGAAAAATGGCGAGTGCTGTTTAACAGTCTAAAATTTGTATAATATTTATTCATTAGCAATGTGGAATACTGACAAAGCAAGTTTATACAAGAATATGTCCTGCTCCATTGATATAAAAAGGAGAGAACCACTCGAAAGGTTAGCCGTTGAGAATCGAAAAACGTGTTAACAACCTCGTGTCAATTCATGAAGTTCGCTCAGTTCGTAATGATGAAAAACTTGAATTCGTATATTATTTAAACTCGAGTATTCGAACACCCTAACTGCTCAGCCTGATCGGTAGCTGTAGCTCAACGACTCCTTCCTCCTCCAGTTTACTGAATATCGCTAAGCTTGTACCGATCGCACTGCTGTCGAATTGCTTCACGCTCACAACATCACTGTCTGGAAAACTCTATAAGTTAATGTTTGTCGACGAAGCAATATATTCGAATTAAGTGTACCAATGTATAAAAAAAGCTATAAATAAGCATGGAAGCGGTCCAACGTTATTGCTAGTGATCGCGTAAAGCTGTGAACACTTTCGTGGCAAGGTTTGGCCGAGGAAATCTATTTTTACCTCAGACATCAAGAACTACTCTTGAATGCAGATTGATTAATATAGGCACCGTAGTTGAGTTCGGATGAAGATAGGTCAATAAAGTGTGGTGAAAGAAATTTTGATCCTCGACGAAATTACAGTTAACTGCCACTTTCATCCATAAGACATTTCTAAATGATAACCTTCCACTTCCCTAACCTCGTTAAGGCAGACAATCCTTAGTCACACTAGTTTCACACTAGAAAGATACACCTATAACGATGCTGAGATATTTGCAAAACTCCGGACCGCAGGTGTCTGCGATGAGGAATGAATGCGCTATTACCCTTTCAGGGGGGCAACGCGTTCACCACCACATCATGCTGCTTCTTCGTTTCGCCTGCCTCTCAGCTAATTCTATCGATCAGTGTCGTCAGCAATCACCCGTCAACGTGAGTGATCTTGGAAACCCACATCGGCATTGAACCCAGTTACGCTGAGGCTGAGAAAGATGGTTTTTCTATAATGATTTACGCAGTCTTTATGCCTAACCAATATGTATTCATCGATTTCATATCGAACATTGTTCAGTTATGGCCCTCCCAACGGTTCACTGCCTCATTGTTGCTGGCAGGTGTTCATGGGTGTCGGACTGCGATGTACAGCGGGAAGATTCGTCCTCCCGGCAGGCTCTCCCGAGCTGAGAAGGAGTGCGGCGTTTCCATCAGGAAGCCTAGCTAAGAGTAAACCAATACCGGGATCCACCACCGTCCTGGTATCAAAGTCGCATAGTGGCAAATCTCCTTCTGATCCACAAGGACTGCGACTGCCTGTCGTGGTGACGACCTGGGCAGACTTTGGTCAGAGCTGTCCTCGGGATTCCAGGGAACCACAATGGCTTAACCAGCAAATCTCCGAAAAAATTGTGATTATGCTGGGGCCCGCATAACTAGTGAGGACGGGCCGTTCAAGTATCAAGTAAGTAAGTATCAGTTATGGCACGGATGCCTCAATGTGACGGCCTTTGGACGTCTTACTGAATCCATCTTAGCGTTGAAGTGAATAATGGAGAAGATATTATGTTCCTTCTAGAACCTCTCAAGTGAAGATGTTTCGATCTTCGTTGCAGCTTAACGGTTTGGCGAAAAGACGAAAGATAGGATTAGGAAAATTCGGGCTTTCGTGAGCAAGTGATGGATCAAGAGAGATCTCAGAGGCCCGTATGAATGATTCAGGCCTATTTAAACTTCCAGTATTATTAAAAACAAAACCACACAATGTCAGTTTACATTTCGCGATCTTGGGCACAAAGATAAAAGAAAGCTTTCGGCGTTGATCAACCCCTGAGGGATGCGCCATGCATTCGACTTCCTTAAGCATCGTTGGAGGTGACGGAACGCATATCTGGCCTTTACAATGACTCGCGGTGACCTACTGATGTATCGAGCCAGTGCTGCTATCCTCCCAGACAAGTCTGGTAACAATTTGCCACCCCCGGAGGGATGGAAGGCTTGGTGGGCCATGGGCGCTAGGATCGATTCCACGTGTGTGTTGCAGGGTGCCTCCGACCACTACGCCACTTCTATCAATTCGTGATATTTTTTTTGCAGTCTTCGCAACTGAAGAATTTTGCTTGTAAGCCGGCCGTTTCCAATAACAATAGTAAAGTGATGCCAATTCATATACACGTACAAGAATTGCTAACTATCGATGTATTCAAGGAGGGGAGTAAGTGACCACCTTTTGGACAACAGCTGCAAGACGACTTGTTGCTCATCAGCACGTAGATGTCATCATCTTCAACGTCGATGGTGAACAAATGATTAATAGAAAGACCGTTGGCGAATAGCCTGAAATGCATGCGCATCAATATGGCATTTGTTATTCACATATGACAAATACACCATCCTAGAAGCAGCCGACCATTTCATGCATATTTCTTGCCGCTCATCCCTTCGCATTCCTTCCACTTTGCGTCCGGGCATAGCGACAGCTATCACAGCGTCCAGCTCGCGGTCACTCATCTGCAGCACTCGACGTGTCACTCGAGTCATCGTCTCTGGAAGAAGCCGAATCTTCGCCAAACAGTATTCATAGGTCTATTCGATATCTAAATTTATATTCACGCTGATGAAATGAGGAATTTAAGAAGAAGGAATTCGTAAGGAGAAATACTGGAGGAAATGTAAAGTGATGACGGATTTTGAAACCGTAAAAAAGGTGTAGAAGAATCCACTGAAGTACAAGGGACTTAGATTGTTATACCCTTTTGCGTGTGAATGAACGTCGGGCACTCCACATTTTTCTCACTATTTTGTTGACACTCTTCCAAGTTCTTTACACTGTTTACTTTTTTCTGATTAGAACTGCCGCAACACTATTGCTAATATTGTGTTTGAAATACAAAAAGAATATAACTGATACACTGATACTTAACTGATAACCGATAACTCATTAAACCGCAGGCCAACCAGCAATCACCAGCTAGTTCTTAGTATATCTCTAACGATGTGTTGATTTCAATGCGTACGTGATAACAGTTTAGAGCTAAATTTTTCAACAAGCATGTCCCAGCTCATAACGAAATTCATTCGTTGAGTCAAAACTTATTGATACCTAGTATCTTTAGCATATACATAAGCATATACAGCTTCATCTATTACACCGCAACGAAGTCCTAGTTTTCCTCATTAGACGAGCACCTTTTTACTTTTTAGTGTCCAAATTTGTATTCGAAAAAGTGGAGAGACTGAATAAGTGCGTTTTGTCCTAAGGAACGATAAACTTGCAGTCATTTCTATAAGGCCTGTTCGGAAATTAACGCAATATTTTCAACCGCTATCTTTCAAGTGGCATATCTTAGCTCAGAACAAGCTTTGTTAATCGAAAAAAATCTATACATTCTTTCTAATGAGGAAAACGTTTATTTATACCAGATGAAAAAAATTCTGCACTTCAGGAGGCGACGACTTCGAGAAGTGGTAGTCGGCAGGCGAGAAGCCCAGAAAGTGAGGCGAATGGGGCAGAGTTTCGTGGCAAAGCTCGCTCAACCCATGGCAGGGTCGTTAGTGTGACGTATCGTCAAATCGTGCTGCACCCAGCCGTCCGGTTTTTCCAAATTTTTCTAATGCTTTGAAGCAACTGAGATCTTTGCACCTAGTCCTAGTTTCTTCTGCACCTTCTGAAACAGTTGTGCCTGTTTTGTTGCCAGTAAAGCTTTCAGTTTATCACCGTCAATAGCAAAAGGATGTCAGCGATCTTCGTCACTGCAAAGTTAGGATTTCCACGACGAAATCTTCCAAAACAACTTTGCACTGTGCGTGTTTAACGCTTTCTTAGCTCCACATCTGGTGATTAAAGTTTCGAGATTTTCACACTATGTAAGTCAGAGTTTAATTTCATAATAGGAGGATGAAGACGAGGGATAAAGTTCTCGGATTTGAACATTCCTTGAGGGATGAGCCGTAAATTCGACTTCATCAACCATCGTTAGAGGTGAATGAATGCATATCTTGTCAATAAAATGACTTGTAGTAGCCCACTGAAGCATCGAGTCAGTGCTGCTGTTCTCCCAGTCAGGTCCGGTACCAATTTGCCGACCCCGAGTAGATTGAAAGCTAGATGAGCCTAGGGCGTTAGATCGAACCCATGCGTATTGCAGTGAACCTTTAACCACTGGGCTACACGTGCACCTAGTTGATAGATATTCGTCCGAATTGACGTTTTTAAATGTAATCCTTTAAAATTTACACAATTTATATCATAATTCAACTTTATGGGGCAAACATTTGTTAATGGAGTGCGAAGTGTTGACACCACACGACCATAACAAGTCGACCCACATTTCTTCCAGTTGATCCATAGTTTGTGTAAGAGCTACTTTGTGTGAGCAAATTAGTGATGGTGTTATAGGCAAGTGTAGAAACTACGTTGAGTTCTTCTATTTCTCGTCATTAGTAATAAGAGTTTCTTGGTGCGACATTTATAGCAGTGCTACTAAAAAATTGGTCAATCGATGAAGTTTTTCTTAAGGTTACAAAGAATGACTGAACGATGAAGTTCTTTTTAAAGCTTCTTCACGCCATTGAGCTCATGGGTAACGCAATTTCGACCCATATTTTAGGCATCGGGGAGACCTTCAAGCATTATTTTCTTTCGCTTAGTACTAACTCACCAATAAATTTCGGATAGAAATCTTTCAACTGTCTGATAATGTTTCGCCTGTCTCTCAGCTAGTTCTATCGATCTTTTTTGCCATCAGGACCCGCATGGTGTGGTGGTGAACGCGTTACTCGCCGGAAAGGACAATAGCGCGTTCGTTCCCCACCATGAGGCACCTGCGGTCCAGAGTTTTGCAAATATCTCAGCTTCATTGAAGTTATATTTCGCAATATACCCTGCCATCAAAAAAGAGTAGGCAGTAAGTAAAAAGGTTAAAATTGTCTGATAATGAATATGAATAGTGGAAAAATTGACGATAACGATATGCAAATCCAGTTTTGGATTCATAAATCATGCAGAATGTCATATTTTGGGAAGAGCGGTAATAAAGTTTCTTCCGGAAAATAACGGATATCAACAGTTTCTGAAGAGGGCGCGTTTAGCACAGTGCTTAGAGGTGCCCTGCAATACACATGAGTTTGATCCCGCACCCCCTGGCTCACCAACCTTCCATGCCTCTGGGATCGGCAATTTGGTACCAGACTTGTCTGGGAGGATTTCAGCACCGACTCGATACATTGTTAGGCCACTACGAGTCTTTGGAAAGGCTAGATATGCATTAAGTCACCTCCAACGATTCTCGATGAAGTCGAATGCAGGATCTCAGAACTTCTCACATTCGATTCGTTTCTTTGCATCCATCGTCTACGATGGTCTTCCAACAAATTACGTGTTGCTGCGGCTGGTGCATGAGAATCTTTCCTTTTATCATTAATGTCGTTGAAATGCTGATCGAGTCGTTTTTCTCTAAAGTCCTGAGATAGTTTGGCTAGAGGGCTCTCATTTGGATTGCAGAGAGTGACCTTTTCCCAGAGAAGTCCGGTATCAGTTTCCCGATCTCAGAGGGAAGAGTTAGTGAGCCAAGAGCGGAATGATCAGTATTGGTAGCACCGCTCCCCCGATATGGCCAAAAGTAAAAAAATTTAGGTAACTTGTTATGACGATAAATAGAAATTAAACGGCACAACTTTGCGGTTTAGCCGTCAGTTGATCGTAGTCTCTCATTACCCTTCCATTCGTTAGAAAAACCATGCTTTCAATAAGGCTCACTCCAGCCTAAACAACCAATACATTTCTGCTCAGAGATTTCGGTTTTCGTCATCAATTGAGGAACATCGATAATCTGTTTGGGAAATTCAGTGACCAGCGAAGTGGAAACAACCACTCATGTGTACAGTTCGCCTGCACTTCATGGTAGTAACCATTTTCCGCACTATTCAACTCAATCATTCTCTCCCTCTACTGCCTGCAACTGCCCTACGTAGTCCGACAAAGAACCCACAGCTATTGATCGAGAGATGACGATTTTTGGAAAATATGACAAATATGCCAGCAATTATTCAGAATCACGTTATACCATCCTCTAAATGATTATTTGTGAATCCATTCCGGTTTCCAGGCGGTAGACCACGCATGCACAAGTTGCGGCAGTGTTTTTCGAGCCAGTACTGTAGGGCTAGTTACCGATGATTGTAAAAAGCAATCCTACTACCGACAACTGGTTAGTAATCAAAAACGCTTGTTGGTATTGAAATTGTGGAGCCCAAGGTCTTCTTTAAACGTTGAAACAATGAGTATGACTGACTGCTTAACAACAACGTCGCGATTGCTAAAAAAATAATCCAATGCCGAGGTTAATAGAAAGTCGGTCCTGGGAATTGACTGCTCAGTGGTAGACATGGGCGACATTCTCATCTTACTAACATAGCCAAGAAGATTCAACAGTTTCAAGAACAAAATGAAGTTCTTGAAAAGTATTACTGTAGCTCGAATGACTTGTTTATAAGGGTCTCTGCCTGTTCGCGGTTGTCGTGTTACAAACTACGTCCTCTGACAAGAGCTATTTATAGCGTTGTAGGCAATGGTGCTCTGCAATCCACAAAACCGTTTGCAGGGTCGTGAACTAATCAAGCTCTTTGTCAATCTGGGGTCTACAAATAGGCACCAAATCTGTCAGGGGGATAGAAACACTGACTTGATAAAGTCATTCGCAAAGACCAACAAGCCCTGAACCGATGTGCGATTTAAAGGCGGCAAATGCTGGTTTCTCCGATGATGAGTGATAAATCACCAACATTTAAGAGAGTTTTTGAGTTGGATACTTTAAAAAAATTATATAAAAGGCGTTACCTTACCCTCCGAGAGCTAAAATGTTGTTAGTATATGCTACACGTTACCATTTCACCGATCAAACACATAGGTGTTGGAATTTACGGTTTTGGCGAAATACGATTTTGCTGCTTATGTTGATGTATTTCCGTATTTCTTGTAATCAACCATTCCACACAGTGATCATGACCTATCATAAAATGAAAAAATAAAAGGATAAAGCTCTTGGCGTTGATCAATCCCTGAGGGATGCGCCATGCATCCGACTTTATTAAGCATCCTTTGGAGGTGAATGAATGCATATCTGACCTTTGCAATGACTCGCGGTGGCCTACTGATGTATGGAGCCACTGCTGCTATCCTACCAGATAGGTCTGGTACCAATTTACCGACCTCGGAGGGATGGAAGCTTGGTGCGCCATGGGCTCGGGGATCGATTCCACGTGTGTGTTACAGGCGCCTCCTATCACTGCTCCACACGCGCTCTAAAGTGGTACCTTTTCTAGAATATAATTCTCCCTTTAAGTCCTGCCCTGACGGACATCACTACCACTGTGCTATTCGCCCTCAGCACGGATAATAAAGATATAATAAATACGTGCATAGAATTTTCTCCTTGAATGATTTGAAGCTGGAGCCTTTTTGTGTTGTGATGAATGTAGGAACACTTCGACAACGTCAATTTCTTATTTCTCTGAAGCAAACGGCAATATGGGTTCGAAAAAAAATGGAATAGATGTGCAGTTGTTACAGGGGTATTACAGAGGCGTTCGGAAATATGCTGCTGTACGGGCTAGAAAAATTAGCCCTAAATGAAGCCGTTATGGGAAAAATTTTTCCTTGTGATGTTTCAGTACACATGATGCAAAGAGTTCATAACCAGTACGATCTTTTAGGTGAAAACTGATGATTGTGGGCAGGACGGCAGTGGTAGGTCAACGCTTTGTGAAATGGCATATCAGGAAGCAATGTGCTCGTTCGACCCCCTACCTAACGCTCTCTTCCAATTCACGTAGAAGCGCCTTAGCTTGGCCATTTCTAAGATTACAAGGAGAATAGACTCGACCAGCAGAGCGGCCGAAACAACACGAGAAGTGTTACAAGACTTTCTGGGCAATGAATGCGACGAAAACGAATCAAGTGTGGGAAATGCTGGGATCAGCACAGTAGATGTGATCGTAGGTCATGTAATAATTAAGTATCAATAAATATTTTATCATATAACATTAAGTTATACGTTGCTCCTATTCATCTCCGTATTCATATTATATTTGTTTATTATTATTACACTATATTCTCCCAACAGCTTACTGCCTCACTATGGTTAGGTGTTCCTGGGTGTCGGGCAGCGATTTACAACGGCCGGAATCATCTCTCCGGCCGGGTCTCCTAGGATGAGGAAGGAATCCGGCGTTTCCATTAGAAAGCCTAGCTAAGAATAAACTAGTAACAAGATCCAACACCGTCCTGGCACCAAGCTAGTCGCGTAGTGGCAAAATCCCTCTCTCATTCACAAGGGCGGGAGACTGCCTATGGTGGCGACGACCTGGTGCAGCCCTTGGTAGGCTGTGCTTGGGACCCCCAGCGAACCACAATGGCTAAACCGGCAAAATCCCTGGGAATGCAAATTACGCCGTTGACCGCACAACCAGTGAAGACGGGCCATCCAAGTAGGTATTATACTATATGCCCATGTGTGGAGTTACTATCTATACCTATACGCTTTATAACCGTAAATATTATTACATCTATATTACATATATGAATATATCCGTCATTGACAGCATCGCCGAGGAATACGACCGGCTCATTCGACATCCTTCCTCGCGTTACCGCTGTGGAAGCTGAGAGTTCGAAACCCACTGAGAGACGTCTGCCTTCAGAAACACTCGAGATTATACGTCAGCTTGGAATCGCACGAGCTACACACAATCGCCAACTCACGTCCGAACTTGCAAAACAGTGCAGGCAGGCGACAAAAAAAAAGATCTTAAAGAGAGAAGAGCACCAGTTATAGTCGAAGCTGTAGAGGCTGTGAAAAAGCGTTTGCGAAGCTCATCGAAGCTCCATCAATTGCAAAACTAGGATTGTTGGACTCCACGCCTAGTCGGAACAGTTACAGCCTCCAGAAAGACAATAGAGAAAATCATTCGCGATTACTACTCGGATCGCTTCAATAGCCTACGCCCTCTTGCCCTCATACGAAATAAAGTAGAGCGGGCATCTCATCCTAGCGGTTCTTCTTTCCTAAATCAGATATATTACTTGCTCGTTGGAAAATCGAACAACACCTCGTTCGGACAGCATACGATATGAACACGGAGAACCTTCCACCACTCCTCGTAAACACACTGGATCCGCTCTTAACATATTAGCTGTCGGAATGTAAGGCTCCCCATTTAGTGGAAGACCAGCAAGACTGTGTATGACTTTAAGAAGACTGACTTCCACGACATCGGCAACTATTGCTCAATCTGCTAACTGCTTATCATCTATAAACTCTTCACTCGAGTCCTGGTCTAAGGACACTCTTGTGAACAGACAGGGGTTTCGAAAAAGGATTCAGTATGATGGACCATATCCACACGACAACAATACTCATTGAAGTAAGGCGAGACTACAAGAGACCGCTCTGTCTCACTTTCATCGATTTAAGGAAGCTTTTGAGTTGAGATTGGAGCAGTCGTGGAAGTTCTGTACGGCCAGAGCACCCTTCTCAATACGTATGGAATCTTCATGACCTATATCAAATCTTCGCAACTAAAATATTAACATTCCACAATGATATTAATATCGACGTAAAAAAAAGAAAAGAGCAGCAAGGCGGTGCTCTCTCGCCAAATCATATACTGCTATCCATAAGAACGTCACCCGAACATTAGAATGCGACAGCGTGGGAATGAACACGAGTGCTTGTGAAAATTAGTGGCACAAATCGATTACACCATTTCTGCTTTGCTGTATTATCTGTATCTGATTCTCCATCTGATTCCTATAATATCAAGCATTAAACAGACAAAACGAATAGTGATCGACGTTGACAACGCTTGTTAATAGAATGGTCCTCGCCTAAATCTCACAAAGATGATTTCTATAAAGAACAGATTTGTTTGCTACGCCGCAATCACTTCCAACGGAACGGATATCTCCGAGTGCTCCAGCTACGTCTATCTAGCTCGGGAAATCAATGTGATGAACAAAGATGAGCACGGGGGAAGCGCTCGGCTTGCGAAGTTTTCAAGAGCATCGAGGATGTAATGAAGAGAACAAAAAACGCTTGACTCCGTGCCCACCCTTCTGACTCCACGATTCTCCCTTGCCTTAACATATGTGTCAGTTACCTGGTCTCTGCGTATGAAGTATTAGCGATCACTCAATGTTGCAGAACGCCCACAAGAAAGAACGATGCCAGGAGCATTCCATATCACGCAAGTGAGAGAGGGGATCCGTAGCTCCTACCTAAGTCAACGAAAAAAATTCAAAGGCATTGTTCTATAGGTTAAATTGTCAAACATAAGTTGAACCTGACACGCTATGCCTATGAACGACAACCAATGAAGAAGGGCCGTTAACAGGTAGGTTCCTTGGGACGTCAAACACACAGTGAGACGACCACCGACCCAATGGTCAGAAATTTTCACGAAGATCCTAGAAAGATATGGTGCTTAAGGAGTCCCTATAGCTAGCAGAACCCAATGAGCTACTCTTTCACGCGACAGGGGAAAAAAGGGAAGATTTTGTAGCGCCCGCTCGAATAACTCAACGATAAACGGGATGACAGATGGTAATGGGTGAAAACGAGACTTTCGGCGTTTCTCGATCCCTGAGCGAGGCACCATGCATTCGATTTCATCAAGAATCGTTAGAGGTAACTGAATACATATCTGGCTTATGGACTGACTCGCGGTAGCCCATCGATGTATCGAGTCAGTGCGGCTATCTCTCCAGACAGGTCTAGTACCAATTTGGCAACCCCGGATGGAAGGAAAGCTTGATGAGCTTGGAGGCAAGATGGAATCAAAGACTACGTTTGTATTGCAGGACCCCTCTAACCACTTTGGTTGCTACAAACGACCTGTGGCAGACGATACAGGTGTTTTTTTATCGCAAATATCTCTATTGCAAAACGTAGGCTGGTGTTGTGGAGCACAGAACGTTGGTTGAACCAGCTCTACTATCCCTAATGATCGATCGACGAAACTTTTTTCAGGAACATACCGGAAAATTTTAGAAAAAAAATCAAAAAAATGAACAACTATACACGTAGCAAAACAATTTAAATACATGTTGATTATTTTGCTGCCGAGGTTAAATGACGGTCGGTTTAAAAGTTGTTTTGCCATTCCCGGTGCGTCAGCTAACATAATGCCGAATGCTACAGGGGTGGATTATCCGTTTAAAAACAAATTATTATCAACGGATGGTCATATCAACAACGACCGCCCTCTGTAAAAGAGCGCTGCCTGGTTAGCATGGCTCATTCGTGCGGTTTTCACTGAAGAAGATCCGTCTCGGTGCGACTACGTAGATGCCAGATCGAGGACACGAACAACTGTGGACCACCGATTCGGATCATCAGCTTTGATGAAGACAAAGACGTCGAGAAGTTAGCCGAGTAAATCTGTGCATCAACAACCTCGTGCAAGCTCAACAATTTAAGGACTATGTGCATATATTATTTCCATCTATTTTTTTGTGCGTCAGGAGAAAAGTTGTATTTTGTGAAATCAATGTGAGATTAAATCGTTATAAGACTTGATGAATGCTTCGAAGTACGAACTGTGTGGAATCCCGTTGATGAGTGCATGCTTAGTGAATACCGAGCCACTCTGAAGAAGCTTTTTCGCTGTGACAAGATGAAGAATCTTATCTTAATCTTGTCGCAGCGAAAAGCTTTTAGTGTCGAATACCAGTGTTTAAGTAGAAGCATCTTCGCGTCTCTCCACTGGCTATACTGTCTGTGCTGCACATCCTCTTCAACAGCAATAGCTTCTTGCCGCGAGATGATCTTCTCTGAAGAGGTTCTTTTGTAATTCATTCGATGTATAGAACAATCATCATTCTACAGCGATATTAACATTGACGTCAAAAGAGGAGTTAGACAAGGCGATACCGCCATCTCGCCAAAATTATTTACCGCCACCCTCCAGAACGTCATGCGAACACTGGAATTGGATAACATGGGAGGGAAAATCGATGGTCGGCAGTTGCACCATCTTCGCTTTGCTGATAATATCGTCCTTATAACATCAAACATTAGCCAAGAAAGCCTGTGGAAAGACGGGTCTTTCACTAAGTCTCACAGAAACGATGTTCATGAGGAACGGATTGGTTTCATATGCCCCATTCACGCTCAACGGAACGAATATCTCCGAATGCTCCAGTTTTGTCTATCTAGGTGGGGAAATCAATATGATGAACGACTTAGCTCCAGAGCTGAGCGGAAGGAAACGAGCCGCCTGGGGAGTTTTCAAGAGCATCGAGGATGCAGTGAAGAGGACAAAGAACACCCGATTCCGTGCCCACCTTTTCTACTCAACGGTACTTCCTGCCCTGACTTATGCGTCATAAACCTGGTCGCTGCGTAAGCAGGATGAAAGATCACTCAGCGTTATTGAACGCTCGAAAGGACGATGCTAGGAGTATCCCGTTTCACACAAGTAAGGGATTGGATCTGAAGCTCCGACCTGCGTCAACGATCAAAAATCAAAGATGCCGTTCTGTACGCCAAACAGTCGAAGATAAGGTGGGCCGGACACGTAATGCGTATGAACGACAACCGATAGACAAGAGCCGTTAGTGACTTGATTCCTCGGGATGTCGAAGGTACTGCAGGAAGACCACCGACCCGATGGTCAGAGTTTTTCACGAAGAGCCTAGAAGAAAGACATGATGCTCGACGAGTCCCTAGAGCGAGCAGAACCCACTGGGCTACTCTTGCACGCGATAGGGAAAAATGGAAGATTTACTGGCGCCCGCCCGAGTCACTTGACCATCAACGGGACTACAGGTGATGCAGGTAATAGAACAATCGATGTCGCACGCCTTATCCTCTTAACATTTTCTCTTCTATCACTTGCAATCCCGTCGAGAACCGGCTAATTTGATTAGAAACTGTAGAGGGCCAAGTTCTTGTGTGCTGTTCGCCATAGCTGCCCCGAGGTTGCCAGTCGCTTGAAGAGGAGGAGAATGTTTTAATGCCCGATTTCTCTGTTGTAGTTGTTGGTGAGCTTACTTTTACGCCATATTATCACAATTTTTCTTTAAGTAGGAAACGCATAGAAAAAAAATAGAAGTGAAAAAGAAACGGAATAGCTTACGAGTCATATAAACAAATCTAGAAAACATAATCATTTCTGTGTGAGGTATTCGTTTTCTCTACTTTGATCACTGAGAAGCCGAATTGCCGCATTAAAATATAGGTGAAGCCAACCCTTAGGGTCGAATAAAAAATCTCCATAAATGAGATCTTTGCTGTTTTCCTGATTAGTATAAATGGGGTTACCACACTATTTATTTAGAACAGCCGGTGTTTAAGCGGTAAAGCAAAATTGCATAATTTGCCCCAACGGTAAGACGACGACTCTATGGGTCTGGCTACGGTGTACCTGATCTCTTGCAGAGCATGTGGGCATGAATACGTTGGCAAAACGGGTGGAACACTTTGAGTCCGTTTAATACAATATCTACTCGGTAATCTTAGGGCTAAATCAAACATTCTACTAGGCACGGATAGAACACAGGGACAAAACGGAGAAAATTTTGAAGTAGAAGTCGCTAGCTTCGCAAGGAATCCAAAACAACAGCGCGAAAAACTCTTAAGGCGTTTTGGATTAATTCCAAAAATCCAGAAATGAACCGCAGAGAGGACTACCTTGTGACCACGCTTGACCTTGCCACATACCTCAGGCTGATTCTATGACGTGACCCAGGCATAGTCCTCGCCCGTGTACTACTCTGTGCGGTTGCTCTCCACCAATTAGTTGGAATACTTACAAAGAATAAAACCGTGGGTGTTCAAATGAAGCAAATGAAGCTGTTTATTATGCGAATGCAAATCTAGTGTTAAGTATTATCTGGCAGGGTTATGGAAGTGTCTGGCTGAGTAGACTGCAGCAAATTTGACCTTTCTAGATTTTCAGGAGAGTGAAACGGCCGAAATGTCAGCTATTCTGAATAAATAATGTAATAACAACCTCGTGTCTGCTTATTAGCAGAACAGTGAGTTACTGATGAATGCCGAGACTAATAGAAAGTTTCCATTTCATAGAATGAACACAGTATTGACAGAACATTCAATCTGGCCGTTCGTTTGTCTACAACACTGAACGGAAAAAAGAACTGTAAGTGTTCTACGATTTTCCGTATAAAAGAGCAAAAGGTTCTAATATAAATGTTTTCTGGAGTCTTTTTCTCAATTACCACATTTAAATGTACGTGTAGTGATGTTTATATAATCTAAGACCTTAGAAGTTCCTTTAAAAAAAGGTAGAATCTAGTGGAAACCAGACAGTGATCTTTTGGAGATGTTTCTCCTCCTCCCTTAATGGTTTTCCCTTAATTCTGGATGAGAGTGTTCTTGGGTGTCAAGCTATGAGGGGAGAGTAGAATTTACCAATCCCCGTGGTCAAGCAAGCTGAGAAAAAAACTCGACATTTTCATCAGCAAGCACGGACAAAGGAAAGATAATGTCAAAAATAGAGCTATAGAGACTATTTGTTGCAAAAAAAAGATTATTCAGTCGAAATGGGATACTCTTGGTGTTCCTCGAGTCATCGGGACCACACCGACTAGCTCCTGTGCACAGAGGTTGAAAAAGGGGTCAGCTGATACCTGATGGAAACCACCCGTCATTAACGAAATCAAAGGTAATGGTGATACGAATGACATTGATCGTCTTGAGTTAAACTCTTAGAATTTTAAACCCCTGAGTCATATCGCAGAGCCCCTTTTTATTTCGATTCCTATTCAATGCATTCAATTGCAAACTTTGTTGTTTGGATGTTCTAACCTTTATTTTCTGCCTATTCTTCTTTTATAAAAAGAGTACGATGTGAAATGTAAACACAAGGATGCTGAAATATGGGCAAAACTCGAAACCTCAGGTGCTTTTCGAACCCGCAATTACACCCTTACCGTGGTCTCACATACTACCCACCACACCAACCGCTATCCTTACCTTGCCGTTCTTTCAGCTAAGTTTTTGCTGGATACCACCACGCCTTTATGTCGTGGATAGCACGTGAGCCCCTGGTAAGTGCGATCACAGGTTCGAAACGCACCTCAGGTCCCGAGCGTTGCTCATATCTCAGCATCCTTGTGTTTGTTGTATGAGTTTGAAAAGTAGGCGAGTGAAATTCTCTTAATATATAGATGGTTAAAGACGAAAATATGGTGGAGAAAGTAGATAAATATGGTAAACTGAATCCATCTGAAGCTTTAGATGAAATTACATCGTATTGGCGAAACGAATGTCGACGGCTGTTGTTAACGTTTCAACAGACCAACCGATCGATGAAGTGTATCATATTGAGAGGTGAGTATTATCGTCAGGCGAATTTCAATGAACCATATCATCCGACCGCGATCGCCAGCTGGAGACTTCCTCCCATACGACATAAAAAATATTTCACCTATTGAATGATAGAACATTGTACTTTCAAGATGTGATGAATTTTCAAGAACTATCTTAAAGCACCTGCGTATTAATTCCACACCTCTCCTCAACCATTTTTTTAATTTCGAATGAAATACTTGAGCCACAGGATCAGCTATGTTCTAATTTTCCCTCAGAAATTGAATTACACTGGTCTTGGTTGAGAGTAGAGATATATGGTACTTACTTACTTGATACTTGAATGGCCCGTCCTCACTGGTTGTGCGGACCCCAGCATAATCTCCATTTTTCGGATATTTGCTGGTTAAGCCATTGTGGTTCCCTGAAATCCCGAGGTCAGCCTAGCCAAAGTCTGCCCTAGGTCGTCATCACCACAGGCTGTTGCCATTCTTGTGGATCTGAAGGAGATTTGCCACCATGCGACTAGTTTGATCCCAGGACGGTGGTGAATCCTGGTTTTGGTCTACTCTTAGCTGGGTTTCCTGATAGAGAGAACTCTTTTCTCAGCCTGGGAAAGCCTGCCAGGGGATGAATCCTCCACTGTACATCGCAGTTAGACACCCAGGAACACCTCCCAGCCACGATGAGGCAGTAAACCGTTGGGATTGTAGAACATCTCTTAGAAAGAAATAAGACCAGTGATGGACAGTCTGTTTCACTTGAAGGAAAACGATGAATTCGTCACCTCATACGGTAGTTTAAATTATGCAGTCTTTCAAACAGTGGTTTCACTCTCACCAGTTGATTAACATGTTCGAGGTAACACTGATTCTTTCAACCATAGCACCATAAGGGTTGAGAACTCAACAGAATTATAGAAGAGGCTTTATCCGACCGTTATGAAGGATGCGCAGCTTATTTTTAAAGTGTGATTTTTTATTTGAAGCTCTTCTGAAACTGCAATTTTCGAAAAAAAAGTTAAACAAAGGAACAGATTTATAAATTCTTCGATGCAAACAGCAATATGCATTCAGAGAGACAAAGCTATGTCTGGCGGGTGCAATTTCGCTTTTCAGTCGTTTCGCAGCACGATATATGAGCAAAAAGAAATCAAAAGCAAAGAGCGGACAAATTGAAGTAGCCAGTTATTCACGATTAACTAAATAAGTCCGCTAAATTTGTTGTCAAAAGTAAATAAATAAAAAAGGATAAAGGTGTCGGCGTTGATCAATCCCTGAGGGATGCGCCACGCATTCGACTTCATTAGTCATCGTTTGGAGGTGATTGAATGCATATCTGGGCTTTACAATGACTCGCGGTGACCGTATCGAGCCAGTGCTGTAATCCTCCCAAACAAGTCTGGCACCAATTTGTCGACCCTGGAGAGATGGAAGGCTTGGTTGCCCATGAGTGCGGGAATCGATTCCACGTGTGTGTTGCAGGGCGCCTTCGACCACTACGCCGCGAGCGCCCTTTAGTTTTAGTACCAAACGTGGGTACTAAAAATTTCTATTTCATCTGATAGTGGTCATTTAGAGCTGACAAATAATTGCCTAGAGTTGGGAAGTTAAAAAATTTCATCCAAAGCATGAGGAATATATGACTCGTATTGTCAGAATGTGATTAACGTTAGTGGCACATTTCGTTCACAACCAGTACTTGCATTACTGCAATAACTAGCTATTGTCATACAGAGCGTTACACGTGTCAAATAGTTATGAATGTTGGTTGAAGTTGGAATCCTTGTATTGCGGAAGAATCAAGTCCGTAGTACTTCGCAATAAAAAAAATAAAGGCTTAGAGAAAAGAAATTGCTAGAAACTCATTAAGAGGACAATTTCCTAAGGCTTTTGCGGCTATAACTTCAGCACTACTGTAAAACACATGATGCTGTTGAAATGACATTACATGGCCAACGGATGGCAGTGGCAATGGCAACCAACAATCCATGGCAAAACATGCGCTTGCACGAGAACATGGTTAGGTACACCATTGAAAAAAAAGCGCGCGAAAAAAGCAACAGCTTATTCTTTCCCTTTACAAGCTTAGTGACGAAGACGGAGTGTTCTAAGAAGCCAAAATGAAAGTAGGTGATCCTCATTGATTACTAATCAAACTCACTAATAAAACCGTTTTCATTCAAGCTGGGCTTTCTAATTGCCCAGTAAACGTGAAACACTAAGTAAAAAATCAACGAAATCAACTAGATGAACAAATAAAGAGCAAGGGTTAGACTTGACAGCTTATGTATTCTGAATGGGATAACACAAAGTTGTTAACAGCGCAATTATTTTACGATGTCTGATGTTTCAGCTTCACCAAAGACGCGTACGAAGAGTTGAACGGTTTTGATAGAAATGAAACTGCTGTGTAAAAATAGTCGGTTATTGCGAAGTAAATATGAAAAAAATGATACAGCCACATATCAGCTCATCAAAAGAACAAATGGTCTGTGATGAAGTTCTGTGAACAGGAAGAAGGTTCTGTGAAAGAGCGATAGAGGAGTTATTATCATTATGATCGCGATAAATCATCACAATCGATCAACGTAATCCAGAATTCCATTTTATGCGGACACACGTGAAATCCATTCCCTAATCGGGACATGGCTGTCGGCGCAGGGTGGCTGCCATGTCGGACCAACGACCAGATGCACATGAATGGATAGGTAGCAATGCGCCACACTGCGACGGCACGCATAAGTAGAAGGACAAATATAACACTTTCATTTAGACGAAGATTCGATAGCATTGCGTTACAAGTTCCTTCCCATTGATAGACCTCCTATCAATAACCTGATCATTTGGGAAGAAATTCATGAAGAATTCTTCTTTAGCAAGCCTTCACTGAAATTTTTTAAATTACTATCGATAAACTCCTGCTATAATTACCCTTACATGGCTTCACACTTCACTTAAACCTACCGCATATTGAACAACAACACTAATAATAATGATAATGGTAGAGAAAAAAAAGAACTACGTCTTGGCCTACAGAGGATTCCTCTACCATCTTGTCATGGGTAAAGTGTATTATGGAGTATCGAACTGTAGAGCATAACTAGAGTTCATCACGAAGTAGTGTATCCAGACAGTACTCAACTAATTCCAAAATTCCCACTGGTCTGAGGGAAAGATAATCTTGAAATAGGTGAACTCTTTCTGTCTTTATCACGATCACCGAAAGCCGTTATAGAAAGTTTCAAATCTTATCTAAACAGCATTTTATCAATCAAATGGAACTTATAGCACATCTGTATAATTCACTGTAAAAGCAAACATTGAAGAAAAGTAATAAAGTGTTCGTAGAAAATTAATGTCTTGGGTGGAAAAGCTCTTCCGAATTCCAAACGGGTAAACCAAATGTTCAGCCGACGGCGTACCAAGGATATGCGGTATAAATGTATGGATTAGTGAAGAGGATTAGTTGAACAGGTTATTGTGCTCGTCAAAATGAAACTTTCCTGTGGCATATGACTAAGTAACTGGTATGACTCAGTAACTGGTCATCCCTCCTACTCTACAAACGTTGTTTCACGCTTGCGTGCATTCTTGCATCAGCCAACAAATAATGTGCTAATAGTGCAGAGACGGTTGGACCGATTATATTCCTGAACTATTTGGAATTCCGAGCAGATTTTATCTCGCTGGTATTCTGTTGATACGAGTGGTGCATTTATTTTTTGGAGTTGTGTTAAGGCGTTCTTATGCTGCCACCAGAAGCGCTTTCTCCGAAATTCTTGTACCGGAGAAAACATTGGATGCTTCGAGAATAGGTTTTTACAGCACAGCGGCGAATAGTGACACAAACTTGCATCTTTACTAAGATTCCCGATTGGAATTTTTGAACTCGTTTTTATCTTGGGAGTTCTCGCCGAGGATTGCGCATATTCTAGCGTGAAACCAAGGAACAGCTTATCATATCACCGAAGTAATACATCAGTGAGAGTGTGAAAAGGTAAAATCTGGCAACACATTTTAGATCTCTTTTACATTTAGTAAGTGATCAAGTCAAAGCGGAAGGTAGTGAGATGGCAGCGATGCCGTCCATTATGAGCAATGCCAACAACCTAGGTTCTTGTGTGACCACTCTTCGGGCTCAGCATGTCGTCCCTCCTTTCTGGGTCGGGAAATTGGACACAGGGCTGGTCTAGTTCCTCTACTCTACGTAGGTATGCCGAGATATGGGTGTCGCAGGATTCCAAAGAGAATCACCACAAGCATGTAACGACATTCGTCAAGAAGACAACACTGCTTAAGCAGTAGCGTAGCCGAACACTTATAAAACACGAGGACTTTCGTGGATGGTGGATACGAGTAAAATGAGTGGAATGCAAGACGTGCTTGGATAAGCTTAGATAAACGTAAGATGGGAAGTTCGGCATTGTACAATCCGGCCACACCTCGCTTTCCTTATTAGAAGAGTCCTGTAGATGACTGAAACAGTAGAAGGATTGCAAAATCATAGAGAAATATTGCATAAACATAACAAATATTGCATAAATGTTCCTGCGAGTTTTGCGCTTAGTATTTTTTCTTTCCGAATGCAGGACTTTTTGTAATGGCGCGCGTTGACCTTAAATATGGGCAACTAATCCTTTACATGAATGACCAACACTTACTTGGGTACCTGGACGGCATGACATTGCGAGTTGTACAGACTCCGGCTCATTTCTACTTGTCTTTGCCTCGTAATCGTCGCCTATGGTGGTGGTCTGCTTCGGTCGTGATGGCCACGTCCACTAAGTCCATTACGTAATCCTGAAATCTTTGTCATCTGCGTGTACAGATGGTTCACATTAGCTACGAACTCGTCCGCTAATCTTTTAGGTGGTCTTCCAAGCGGACTCTTGCAATTTCTTGGAGTCCACTCCACTGTTCTGTTCTATTTGTCCATCTGTCATCTGTTCTTCTTAATATGTGACTGGCTCATCATTGTTTGCCTACTGATGTATATTCTCCTGGATCCCGAAGATAGGATAGGCTTCGATGACCTGAGCTGCGCATTACAGCTAAGAGTTTATGGGTGCCACTTAAATTTCAGAACACGTCGTTCAAGCACTCTGTGGGTGGTGAGCATGAAGAGAAAACCTGTGATCCGCCATGATGCACGAAGATGGAACTATCACTAAATTCCACTTGCGAAACAAATAACGGAAAGGTTCTACACTAAATTTTCAGCCTACAGTCGCCGTCTCGGATCCTGAAATCCCCTCTGGTAAAAAAAACCTTCTGAAGTTCTACGCTGTAAAGTTTCAGTCGCAATGGAGAGCATAAAAACTGGCTAATATCGAGGACCCGATATATCGTCGTTGTTCTCCTTAAAGGTAGTTGCCACAAATTACATGTACTTCTCGCAATCCATATGACATCTTAGCTCCAAAAGAGAAAGTCGCGGAAATGTCAGAGACGATTTTGCGCACGGTCATCTCACTCAATAAGGGTGACCAAAGAAACCTTTGTAACTGCCGTCCAATATGCTTGTTCAGCATGTTGTGATAGATGAAGAATGACCACAATTTTTTGTTGAAGTGAATGGTTTTGACAAACAAGATTCCAATCATAGTATTTTTCCACTATTAGAAATTAACCTGACATACGGTCCGCAGTGATAAGACTAAGGTTCAGCGTGTTTGCGTGTGTTCATGATTACGGTAGTCGTTCACCGCCATTATAATCGGCCGTGACCCGCGCATTTGAGTTTTCAAGACATAAATTGTAATGTTAACTTTGTATTCACTGCTTTTTTACAAATTTCCACGACAACGTGTTATGTGTGATATAACCACATTGATGATGAGATATTTGCAAAACTCTAGACCGCAGGTGCCTGCAGTACGGAACGCGCTATTACCCTTTTCGGGGCTAAAGCGTTCACCACCACACCATGTGGGTCCTTTGTTTCGCTTGCCTCCCAGCTAATTCTATCGATCAGGACCATGAGCAATCAACCGTCGACGGTATTGATCTAGGGAGCACAATTCGGCAACGAACCCAGTTAAACTGATGCTATAGTCAAAATTACAACGTTAACATTTTATTCACTGCCTACCATAATTCTCAGCATCACTGCGGTTTTCACACACGTAATACCCGGCCATGAAAAATTACAATAGGCAGTAAATAAAAAGTTAACATTGTGATTTTGACTATAACCTCAACTTAAATGGGTCCGTTGCCGATTCAGGGCCCCCTAGATCAATCGCATTGATGGGCGATTGCTCACAACGCTGTTCGATAGAACTAGCTGAGAGACAGGATAAACGAATGATCTGCGTGGTGTGCTGGTGAACGCGTTAGCTCCCGGAAAGGATAATAGAGCGTTCGTTACCCACCGCAGACACCTGTGGTCCGAAGTTTTGCAAATATCTCAGCATCATCTCGGTTGTATCACACATCGTAATATTTAAATGGAACGGTCAAAAAAATAAAAGGATAAAGATGTCAGCCTTTAAGAAATGTGCCATGCAGTCTATTCCACTGGCAGTGCGCTTTTAGGTGATCAAACCCGGTTATGACCAATGCGGGATGTGGATGTGTGTGGCACAATGGTTTGAAGCGCCACTGCGACACACATGTGGAATCTATCCCCCGCGCTCATGGGACACCAAGCCCTCCATCCCTCCGGCGTCGGCAGGTTGGTACCAAACTTGTCTGGGAGGATAGCAGCACTGGCTCGACACATCGGTGGGCCACCGCGAGTCATTGTAAAGGCCAGATATGCATTCAATCACCTCGAATGATACTTAATGAAGTCGAATGCATTGCGCATTCCTAAACGGATTGATCAACGCCGAGAGCTTCATCCTTTTTTATTTATGACCAATGCGGTAACTTGCAGTGGCCTACTAATGTGTCAAACCACTGCAGCTATCCTCCAGACAAGTCTTTTACCAACATGCCGATGACGAGGAATGGAGGGCTTGGTGAGTTTGTGCTTTGAGGTCGAACCAACGACCACGAATCTGGAAACGCACAGAAATGGTCTAATTATCACGATGAATCTTGTTTTGGAACGCCAAGATAATTTCTATCTGAGTGGTTTACGAATCTCCTTCATATAGAGATCTCGTGCCGATTAGTAGCGAGGTAATGTGCATGTCCTTAGATGGCGGATAGCAGGTGAATAGCGGACGAAAAGCGACCCAAGGGCGAACGCCCTGTTTTTGCTGCATTGATTTGGCACATTCCTTTCGTGTTTATAAGGGCCTACCCATGCATGCGCACACGATTATGTTCTCGTTTATGCGGTTCGTATTCTACCTGTCAATCCTGCCAAAACCTACGATCGAGCAACTCACAAATATGCGGAAGGAGGTTGATGTCGCTTCTATAAACTTCCCGTCTACTCCGGGGAAGAATGGAAAGCTACCTGCCAGTGGACCAGTCCACATGATCACAGCTCAGCAAGCCATGCGTGGGTAATAAACATCAAACACCTTGGAATAAGTGAGCCTCATTTCCTTGGTCCTGAAAGAACCCGATTCGGCAGCGTAGAGTAGTACAAAGAGGCTGCTAAAATCTTAGAGCCATTCTAGACTGCCTACATCGCAAAGGACTAAGGTGACGATTTTTTACCCGAAATGTACACTCACTTGCATCTGATTCCTTAGTAGTGAACATGACCACGCAAACAAGAAAGATAGGGCACGACGTCGTCGGATTGGCTGAGATAAGAAGATGTTACCTATTCAACGCCGTTTATGACACCGGAGAAGAACCGTTCCTCGGAACAAACACTAGTTTGGCCATGAACATCCATTCATTCGAACAACTGGCAAACCCGAATCAGACGTTTATGGTTGAAGAGATGTGGATCAACACTGGCCTTTACAGCTTTCGTCGTAGGACGAAGTATAATAGAAGCGTTCTATGTGGAAGTGGCGAAGTTCTACAGAAAAGGCCGTCCATTCTTTAAGGTTATTATAGCAGGATTTAATGCTAAGATTGGACCTATGAGAAAGTCTGAAGGACATCACATTAGGACCAGCGGATTGGAATGGAACGAACAGTGTGAGAGACAGTCTGAGTTTGTCATGACGACCAAGAGCTTTCATGGAAATCATCAATTCCAGGAGCCACACTTTCAACTCTAGAAGTGGGAGTCTCCCAATAGAGAGTAGCATAACGAAGTAGACCAAATCACAGCTTTCTCTCCCTAATCGGTAGCGGTGTTTCCCCAAAATTCTATACGGGACCAGGCTATCGCCTCTTTCTTACAAGATTTCATTTCTCATGGAAAGAAAAAAAAAGCCACCAAATTCAAAAAACGAAGTGCCAAAACCACTATAAATTGGGAATTTATTCAGTTCATTAGCCGGTTATTTGGAAGATGTCTTTCTCGATAACATCGACAAGGAATATTATCAACCCATTCAACATCTTCACGCTCGCGCTATGAAAGCTGAGAGTCCGAAAGCCAAAAAAGAGACGTCTGTCTCTAGAAACATTCAAGCTGATACGCCAGAGTGGAATCACACGAGCTACAGGCAAGCATCAACTCACGCCCGAACTTTCAAAACAATACAGGCAGGCGATAAACGAAGATTTTAAAGTGGGAAGAGCAGCAGTTATGGTCAAAGCTGCAGTGACTGGGAAAGCATTCGCAAAGCCCACTGAAGCTTCTCCAATTACAAAATAAGATCATTGAACTCCGACGGCCAGACGGAATAGTTACGGCTTTCAGGGAAGGCAATGAGAAAATCGATTACGACAACTACTCGGATCTCTTCAGCAGCCACGTTTTCCTGTCACCGTACCGAATAAAGGAGGATAGACATGTCGTTCGAGCAGTTCCTTTCCCAAAATCCGACATGTTATTTCGTCGGTGAAGAACCGAATAAAAACAGGTCCGGACAGAATAACATCTGAACGCCTGAAGAACCTTTTGTTAATTCTCATAAACACACTGACTAAGCTCTTCGCATGTTACCTGTCAGAATGCAAGTTTCTGTCCAATAGAAGACCACCAAGACCCTGTTATTGTTCAAGGAGGGTGACCTCTACGATATGGGCAACTATCACCTAATCTGTTTACTGCCCGTCGTCTACAAACTCTTCAGTCGACTTGCCGTAAACAGGACTGACAGAACACTGGACGAAAAACAGCCATTTGAGCAAGTAGAGTCTCAATAACGGTTCATTACGAAGGACCACATTCACACGATAACAGGACCCATTGAAGAATCGCGAGAGTGCAAGAGAACTCTGTTTCAGTTTCATCGTTTCAAGCAAAGCATCACCAGCAACTTTGAATCAAGCCACTATTTTTCTCTAAAGGCTGTCCTCCACTGAGTACAATGGTATTGCTTCGTGGCGCACGTCTTCAACCTGGCGAACTTCTGCTCTTGTTTGCTTTCTGTACAGTCGCGTAATATTCGCATTTTAATGTCCACTACTCGATGGCTATTCTATGGTTGTCGCCATAAATCATGTAGTCGTTATCGTTTGATGAAGTTCAGAACGACCTGGGGTTTGTAGGCAGCGGCGGAGAAAGTGTATTATCTGTCGACCTAAGGCGATCTTTTGTCTTACTGACAGTACTTCTTTCAGAAGTCGAAAGCATTGCGCTGACACGCCTCATAGTAATTCCCACAACTGACCTTCTGTTAACTTTGCCCTTGATTGAACAATTCACTGCTCTCTTGATCACTTCTTTCTAACTAGACTCATTGCGGTATCTCAAGAGTACAAGAAAGCGCTCTGTCTCACTTTCATCGATCAAAAGAGAGCTTCTGACTCAGTTGAGATAGAAGCAGTATGGAAGCTCTGTACAGTCAGAGAGCCCCTATTCTGTATATTCTTCGTGAGCTGTACAAAAAATTTCATAAACAAGACAGCACCATTCTACAACGATATTTACGTCGACGTCAAAAGAGAGGTTAGGCAAGAAGATACGATATCGTCAAAACTATTTACCGCCTCCCTCGAGAACATCACAAGAACACTGGAATAGAACGACATGGGATTGAAAATCGGTGGTCGGCAATGAACTATTTTTTCTTTGCCTATGATATTGTTCTTATAACAGCAAACGTTAGTTGGGGAGAACGAATGCTTCTCGGTTTTGATAACTCCCGTTGAAGACTGATCTTCAACTAGATCTCACAAAAAACGATGCTCAAAAAGAATTGATACGGGTGATTTCTGATGGCAGAGATCGATAGAACTAGCTGAGAGACAGGCGAAACGAAGGACCCGCATGGTGTGGTGGTGAACGCGTTGCTCCCCGAAAAAGACAATAGCGCGTTCGTTTCCCATCGCAGACACCTGCGGTCCGGACTTTTGCAAATATTTCAGCATCATTGAAGTTATATTCCGCAATGTACCCTGCCATTAAGAAGAGTAGGCAGTAAATAATAAGCTAGAAGAAATGGAGTGGTTTCGTGTGCCACATTCACGCTCAACGGAATGAGTATCTCCGAATGCTTCAGTTAAGTCTAGAAATCAATATGCTGAACGAATTAGTTACAGAGTTGAGCAAGTAGAAGCGAGGGACATGGAGTGCTTTCAGGAGCATCGACGATGTAGTGAGCAAAGTAAAGAAAACCCGACTCCCACCCTTTCGACTCCGCGGTTTTCCTGACCTAAGTTATGCGTCAGAAACCTGGCCGCTGGGTAAGAAGGATTATAAAGTGATTCAGCATTGTAGAATGCGAAGTCGAAAGGATGATTTCAAGAGAGCCCCGCATCACGCTAATGAGAGAAAGGATCCGAAGCTATGAACTACGACAGCGATCAAAAAACCGAAGACGTCGTTTTGCACGCCATACTGTCGAAGATAAGGTGGGTGGAATGCGCATGAGTAGTAACCGATGAGTAAAAGCGCTTAGCGACCGGATTCTTTGGGAAAAAATATTGAACGTGCCACAGGATGACCACCGACCTGATGATCAGTGTTCTTCACGAGGACTGTAGATGTTAGATGTGGTACTCAAAGAGTCCCTAGAGTGAGTAGAGCCCACTGGCTTACTCTTGCACCTGACAGGGAAATGGTAGGTTTACTGGCGTTCATTAGAGTCACTCCAAGATCAATGAGACGATAGATGATACAGAAGATACTTGTTTGAGAAGATATACAGCACTGACCTTCCATTGCCTTCGCTACGTTACGAATAAAGGTGAATGCACGACTCATCCCTAAAGGATTGACAACCGCTGAATACCTTGCCCTGTATGGGTTATTCCATGTTTAGCTGTTTGCGTGAATAGAAAATCTCCTCAATGATCCATTAAGCATTTCTTGTACGGTGAATAAGATTACGATGGGGTTTAATCATCACATAGTATGGGTTTGTGCTAGGTTCTTTTTCTTGAATTGTTACCGTGCTCACCAAGCAAACATTTTTTATAAATTCGTCGTTTTCTTTCTCAGCAATCGCGAAGTTGTTAAACAGCATACGTTTGCTTCCATACAATAACACATAAAACACAACTGCAGCTGACGTTTCGGCAGAATCGCCTTTTTCATAGCCTGGAAGGCTACACTAATACGCAACTTACGGCATTTATCCAAAAAGCCTCCAGGAGTTTGCGCGTTGGTGTTTTAGGATCCCATGCCAGGAGAACGACTTTTACATCAAAATCGTTTCCGCTTTGCTTTTGTATCCCATGCGTGCCTAGTGGAGTACGGCAGGGCTCGGTCCCAGTCGCCATCCCATTGCCAACCCCCTTATTTGCGCGAAAATCGAACAGTTTAGGCACTCCTTTAAGAGAGCCATAAGCTGCTGGATGGGCAAGCCATGCACATTTATTCTTCCTTCATGTTCAACAAGAAGTTCGAAGATGGCTTGCATTGTAGAGTCATTCGAAACGTTGGTGTACAGTGCGGTAACGTCGAAGCACTCCATCACGTACGCGTTATTAGGAGACGCATTACTTAGATGTTCTAGGAGCTTTGCCATTGTTTTTATGTCTAAGATAGAAGCCCGTGTTCTTGGTCTCCGGCAGCTACTCTACTGCAGATATATAGATGATTGTTTTTGTTATCTTCTCTACTCAGGAGGAGATGGGCAAATGCTCTGAATTATTGAATGAGCAGTCTGAGTATATTAAATTCACCCGGGA
This sequence comes from Angiostrongylus vasorum, assembly GCA_018806985.1. Taxonomy (NCBI): domain Eukaryota; kingdom Metazoa; phylum Nematoda; class Chromadorea; order Rhabditida; family Metastrongylidae; genus Angiostrongylus; species Angiostrongylus vasorum. The sequence continues at coordinate 523,685 of JADANN010000336.1, forward strand.
GAAACCGAAAGAAACCTGGTTTCCGTTTCTAAACGTTCAAATAAACCTATAAAGTGGCGGTTACATGACAAAATGATACCGAAAACCAAGCAACTAAAACATCCTGGTTCATTCCCTTTCTTCCCACCCTTCACACACAAAGAGGGTGCTTGTGAGAAACATGTTTCGAACAGCACCTCTGTGTGCACAAGTAGGGAGCTAAAGGAAGAATCGCGCGACTTGGCTCGGCAAATGGCCATCTCCAATGGATGCGAAATAGTAACCCCACGAGATAAGTTTAGAAGGAGAGCGACGCACCCCAAAACGAACGGTTTGGCCCAACAAAATTCCGTTTGTCTTGCCCTTCATTAGCGATGAAACAAGTGCAGCGATAAAGCGATGCTTAAGAAGGACAGATCTGGAGGAATCGGCAGCGATAGTTGAAATACCACCTAATACTCTTCGTCGTCAATTGGTTCGTAACCGTCTATACGAACGTCTATGTGAAACACAAAACTGCGTAATCTGCCCTTATGGCAGGGATGGTGATTGCATGAGTTCAGGTACGATATACCTGATCTCTTGCGGTACTTGCGGAGACGAATATATAGGCAAGACGGGTAGACCCTTATGTATCCGCATAAGAGAACACCTAGATAGCAAACGAAAAAGTAAGGCAAGGTACGCCACTAGGCACTCATAGGATACAAAAGCATAGCGGAGACTCTCGAGGCTTTTTGGATAAATGCCAAAAAACACTACAATGAATAGGAGGAAAGAATGCGCCCGATATCACACGTGATCTCGTCCCGTACCATCGTATCGGTCGTTGATATGGGGATGTGCAGTCGTCAACCATATGCGACTTTGAGCGGCTGTTCTTCCTTGGTGGAAGACAGGTAAAAAAGCGGTAGGTTTTTCGAGAAGCCGTAGATCTTGTAATTATCGTGCAGATTTTCATCCCTCTGTTTGTGCTGTTGAAGCGTTTGAGCTAGTAAGTTGCGTATTAGTGTACCCTTCCAGGCTCTGAAGAAGGCGATTCTGCCCAAACGTCAGCCATGATTGTGTTGTATGTGTGTTATTGTATGGAAGCAAACGAATGCTGTTTAACTACCTTGCGATTGCTGAGAAACAAAACGATGAATTCATAATCCAGTGCCGAGGTTAATAGAAAGTCGATCCTGGGAATTATTACAAGATGGACCAGCAAACATTTTTATTTTTATTTAAAGAGAATTAAGAATGAACGAAATTAAAGCATTAGTTTAGGGAAATAAAAGCCATTTGCAAACTCATACACAAAACTCGCACATCCATTCTTACGTACATGTGCACGCGTATACATAGCCCACAGAAACGAATGAACGCGCACACACACACACACACACACACATATGCACACTTATACACACATATACACACAAACATACACACGCATATACAAGTGGACACACAAACATACACACGCCGACACACTTACAGACATGCACATTCACGCAGTAGTAGCAGATCACATATAGCCAAACCCGTTCAGTTCACACAAATCTATGACGATGACAACATAATACTGAGAGGCCATCAATGATGAATTATCACTAATATCACAGCGGCTATTACCAATAAACTTAGTAGTTAATATAACTTGACTCCGTAGAGCGCCACATCGGTTATCGTCTACAATAATCCCTGCAGTGCAAAAATAAAATGAACCATAATCCACTAGAAGAACAACAGAAGTCCGAGAAATGTAAGCAAATCTAACGGATTACAGTGATAACATGGCAGAATAGTTTGTTTAAGACGTTGCTATGAGCAAAAACTAATGAAAAAAGAATCTCATGGAATAGAAGATCATTGCTTTCGAGCTGTTCTTTCCAGATATCCGCTATATCAACAACACTTTCAGAGAATAGTGGCCCAAATGGATTTAAAATATAACGCTGTGGTATCAGACATAGTTCAAACTGAACACCTTAGTATCCGATTTCCTTTAATTTTCCTTCGTGTTTCCTGTCATAACTCTGTTTCCTCAAGGCTCTAGTCTAATGTTCGACGTCTTTGGGTTCAAGATGGTCAGTACAAACTACCTCTGATACGTAATAGTTACAAGGACACAAAATCTTATGTCATAGTAGTTGTCTTCAGTTCGAAACATTCATCGTAATAGAGTGAATGTCTCAGGCTGACGTCTAAGACTATAAGCTGTCTAATTACGAGAAAAAAGAGAATAAGGCCGCCTAAATAAACAGTTCCGTTTGCTCGTGTGGTTGCTCGGACGTCTTCATAAAATAGGTGGTCATCAGACCTTTGCCTTTTACGTTAATCTCTCCCCGACATTCGAACTCGAAACCCTCCTTCTCCAGAATGTTCTTCGTCTCCTCCGTCACCTAAACTTCAAATTTAGTCCAAAAAAACAAGAACGGAAAAAGTGAAACAAAAGATGAGAAGAATGAACAGTTCGGAGTTGATTAATCTCTGAGGAATGAGCTAAGCATTTGACATCATCAAGCATTGTTAAAACTAGTTCAGTGCATTTCTGGTCTATGCATATACTCGCGGTGGGCCTGATGTACCAATTCAGTACTATTGTCCTCCCAGACAACTCTAACACTAATTTGCCGAACCCAAAGGGATGAAAGGATTGGTAAACCTGATGCGCATGATCGAACCAATGACTACGTGTGTATCATAAGGCACCTCTAACCACTGAGGTACACGTGCCCCAGTGAAAGAGTGAAGTATCTTTTGTTAACAGGAGGATTAATAAATCAACAGATAAGCGGTGAAAATAGTAAGATTATTCAATCGTAGGGTACTATATATAGGGAATATCTTCTAATGTAACAATGAGTGCATCTAAAAGTTAGCTTTCATGGCATCTAATCTCCTCTGCGGAACTAGTATAAACTAATTGCTTCAAATGGTTTACACCTGTGTCATGGCTGGTGAGGGAAGGAGTGGGTGTGAAGCAGCAATGAAGATATTCATCATCTCGGTGATATCACCAAAAGTGGCTTTGATATGTACTCGCGGAATGGAAAATGCAGAGGACATCACAGTAAAAATTTGTTGCTCTTTGTATCCGTCGAAAAAGCCGGACGAACTGATTAGCTTTGGTGAGGAGAGAACACAGAGTTTACTACTACGGGCTCCGAGCGAGATTAAAGAGTGTGATGGGCGAGTGTAAATGTTATCGCTGATTTTTACTGAATTGGGACCAGTACACATTAGGGATAGGAGTGAAAAACTTCTCAGATTTTAACCAATTATTTAATTTAGGTAGATGGTTTTTTCATGTGTTGCACTTCACGTGCGACCGACGACGCACATTCCAAAAATTAGAATAATTCAGTGTTTTGTTCATAAGCAAACCCGAGGTTGTTACTCCATTTTTTTTTATGAACAAGCTGACGTTTCAGCGAATTTCGCCTTCCGCAGAGCCTGGAGAGGCTTCTCGTTTACTTACGAAGGTGCATAGCTTGGTAGGTTGCACTCAACTTGACCTTTCCAGGCACTGAGAATGCCGAAATCCGCAGGAACGTCGTCAGCTTCTTCATAAATAAAAAAACGAAATAATAACATCGGGTTTGCTAGTCAGAAAATAGTGAATTATTCGACCAATGCTGAAGTTAGTAGAAAGTCTGTGGTGGTAACTACCAATAATTAGAAATAGGGAAACCTGTTAAGCACTTTGTAAAGCCAAATTTATACCAGTATCACACTTCATTATATAATTTATATCATAGTCCTGATGACTTTCGTTTTCGGCAGATAGAGCCCTCAGCACTCGACCACAGGCTGCACAACTAACGCTGCAGAAGATGAACACGTTGAACTACGAAATCACACATCATACACAGTATTTGTCGGACCACTCGTTAAGCAACCAGCACATTTCTAAAGGATCTCGAGAAATAGCGAAGAAAACTTCAACAATCAAACCGCTGCTAAAACGCCTTTTAGGGGGCTCGTCGCTTCCAGAGCCTCAGAACTGTATCCTTCTAGACCAAATAAGCCTACACCTTGTTGGGAAAATGTGCAGGCTCTGACGGCTTTAACTTCAATCAAAAAGTTTACGGAATGGTAACTGCTTGTAAATCAAGCTAATATTTCATCGATAAAGGGATAATGAAACTGCATTGCATGACCGATGTTTTCTGCACGGGCAATGTCACCTACTGGAATATCTAGCCTCGTCGGAGTTCGCAATTCAATAAGAGAGCACAGCTTAATCTCTTGACTTGTCTTCATAGAATGGCAAGTCACGAACTTTCCGGAAGCAAAATTACTCCAATGCGCTTAAATGACTCCTTAATGAAACAAGGAAATTAGGAAACTTAAAATGATTGTGGTGTACCTGCATCCCAACAAATTTGCGATGGTGCTGGTTTCCAAATAACTGCTGACATTTTTTCGGTAATTATAGCGCTTCGCATAACTTGATAGAGTTGTAAAAGGAACTCTGCCTTATAGCTCATAGGTATGCATCTAGCATTCATATGACACTTAATACTTGATACTTGAACGGCCCGCCCTCATTGGTTGTACGGGCTCCAGCATAATCACCATTTTCGTAGATTTGCTGGTTAAGCCATTGTGGTTCCTCGCAATCCCGAGGTCAGTCTGGCCAAAGTCTACACCAGGTCGTCACCACCACAGGCAGTCGCAGCCCTTGTGGATCAGAGGGAGATTTAACATCATGCGACTTTGATACCAGGACGGTGGTGGGTCCTGGTATTGGTTTACTCTTAGCTAGGCTTCCTGATGGAAAAGCCAGACCCCCTTCTCAGCTTGGGAGACCCTGCCGGGGTGACGAATCCCCCCAACTGTACATCGCTGTCCGACACCCAGGAACACCTCCCAGCCACGATGAGGCGGTAAACCGTTGGGAGGGCATTCATATGAAGAGCCCAAAATTCAAATTATTAAAGAGGAAATCAAAAAACGTAAACTAAGGATTGGATTGTGCAATGGTGGTGGTGCTGTTCTGTTCGAGCACGGTACTGTCCGATCCCTTCCTGGGCTCAGCAAGCTTCTCATCTCACTAGCGTGAGGAAATTGCTACCGGACTTGTCTGGACAAGCTCGCTCCCACTAATCCACGTCGGAACGCTCTAACACGGCTACCTCAGAATTTCAGGTTGAATCGACTCAACCACATTCAGTGACATTCATGACGAAGAGGAAAGAATCCCTAGGCAGCAGCCGAATCCAAACTTTATGTGTGTTCGAAGAGCTTCGTCGTCGATAGATGCGAGGAAACGAGTCGGATGAAAGAAGTGCTGGGACCCGCACACTAGATAATTTTCAGACTTTTATGCATAAGTGAGGAAGTTGCAAACATCAACTCTTCAGAAGATCGACTTTCTATAAACCTTGGAATAATAATCGATATACCCATATCTATCTATCTATCTATCTATCTATCTATCTATCTATATATATATATATATATATATATATGATATATATATATATATATATATATATATATATGTAATGCTCTTATTATTGTTGTCGTCGTCGTTTCGATGGCTGACGTTTCCGCGATTTCGCCTTCTTCAGAGCCCGGACGTTACTGAGTTAGTCGATGATTAACTCTATCATGAGACCACATTTGCAGACGACAGGTAAAATACTAGGTGTTTTGCGTTGACACTACATCGTCGGTCATCTTTCGTTGCTAGCGCATATTTCGAGATTCACCTTTGTAAAAGATCAAAAAAGCAAACACTTCATTGAACTTCAAATGTTGGAATTCTCCTTCTCACTGTCATTGATGAAAAAAGCAGTTTACTAAATTAGAAAATGTACCTGTATCTTTCCGGGAACACCTGAGGAGTCCATACGGCTAGCGACATTCACTGAATTGCCCCAAATGTCGTAATGCGGTTTCATTAAACCTATTACACCAGCCACCACAGGACCAACGTTAATACCTGAAAAAGTTTTCACTGTCTTAGTAATTTTGGTGAATATAGAAAGCAGTCGGTGTGAGGGCTTTGACTATATCTAATGTTCAGTCTTGGTATTAATAGCCATCTTTTTTTCAAACCATCTCATAATCGGCTCCAAATTCTCCATAACTTTTTTGTTCTGGAGGTCATGGGAACGCCTAACACAGGGGTTATTTCTGCTCTAGAATACAAACTGTTTCGGTCATACCGCACTCCAATTTTCCAGGCCTTCCTTTCCTCCGAGCGCGGAAAAAGTAGTGCCAGACTTTTTCAAAAGATCAAAACACTGGCAGAGTGCTCTTTATTTTGGTACTATTTTTTTATTACATAATCCAAAACCATAAGTACTACAAAGTGTAAATCTCAGCATATCTTGAATTCGATTTGTTTCCCCACATCCACGATTCATGAAAGGTTTTCGAACTTTTTTCTCAGCCGATTCGGGTGCTGAATGAGGATTATCGTCTTCTCTATGAATGTTGTCAAATTCTGGTCAAGTTGATTCTCTCAGAGGTCCTGGCGTAGCGGGCTACAGTGTTCCCACTTGGACTGAAGGAAGTGAGCTTATCAAGAGAAGTCTGGCACCAATTTTTCTGACCTCGAAGAGATGAAAGGTAAAGTGGGCCCGGCAAGGATCGAAGCAGAGCCTGGATAGGCTAGACAGTCGACGTAATGAGTGCGATCACCACCACTGCGCTATCCGATTCCTGATAGGGTTCATGATTAGATTTTCACAAATGATTTATAGGCCAGATAAGCGGGTCGTACTTCATGGGACTACGGCTGCTACAGATCAGAGGTGAATTCAGGAATTCTAGTAAACCATTTCACACAAATGTGAACTCCTTGTGAATCAGGAACACATAGAAATTGAGACATTTTTAAAAAGCGTTTCGAAAAAGTGCTCCTCTAATCGTACATCTCCAAGGAGCACCTGAAGTATATATCCTATACAAAAATTCCAAAGGAGATAGGGCCCTTGTTAGCTAAGAAGATTGTTTAGCTAAATATTAAATAACAACGGAAATATAAACCAAATATATTTGCAATTAGATGATATGTATTATAAACAACGAATCAAATGATAAAACAAACCAATTCGAAGGTCAAAGTTGTTGAAACTGTGCTCATTGATGGCTTGGATTTTGTCGAGCAGTTGCAGGGCGAAACGAGCGACAGCCACCACGTGTGAGTTGCCTTCGATCTGAAGAAATACGGTAGAGTGAAGAATCCGTTCAAATCCTAGTCAATTTACAACACAGTGCCATTCCTCCCCCCTCGTCCGTTTTCTTCTACTCTCTCAATTTCCCATTATTTTAAGGGTTATTTCATGTCCTGCCAATTAGAAAGTGATAGAGAAATTGATGAAAACACAGTGAAACTTTCTGTTATGACACGTCGAACTGTTTACAAAGTTTTGCAAAAACCCCACACAGTAAGCTCAAGACATTACTATAATGATCAAATTGTGGCTTACCATTCAAAAGTAAAAGAACAGATTGAAGTCATTCATTCGTCCAACCTTATAGTAGCCAAATCACAAAAAACTCTTTCCTTAAACGGTCTTATATCTGCGCAGAAATGCTTTTTTTGAATTGTTCTTCAAAGCTTACAATGAACATTCTCATGTATTGGCATCCTGGTTATATCTGTTATTTTACTTTTGAGTGGTAAGTTACTTTTTATTTTATTTGATCCGTCTTAACGTCTACTGTGGGGATCCCAGCACTTTTCGCATTCGATTCGTTTCCTCGCATCCATAGTCCACGAAGGTCTTCCAATTTTATACGTGTGGCTTCGGTTGTTGCTTGAGGATTTTCATTTCATCTTGAATGTCTTCGAATGCTGGTCAAGCAATTCTCCGTGGAGTCCTGAGATATCCGAGCTGGAGCGTTTCCAACTGGACTGCAAAGAGTGACTTTTCCCAGAGAAGCCCGGTACTAATTTCCCGACCCCGGAGGGATGAGAGGCTTGGTTGGCCCGGAGCGGAATCGAAATAGCACCATGCTCGTGATAACGGACATCACTATCACTGTGTTATCCGCTCCATGTTTAAGCAAATACCAATAACTATCCAACTAAAACTGATTAAAACGAGAAAGCTTTGTGTCCTACTGTAGAGTACCTGCTACTCTTAATTGAAGAATACAGTAAAGTCCACCACACCTACCTTACCGCATAGTCCACTGGCAGCCATGTAAGTCGTTGAGATAGTTTTTATCTTCTCTATACACTTGAACTCATCTCTGTCAAGCAGCTAGAAAAGGGTTTCATGAAAAAATTCCGAAGTGTTCCGATTTCAAAGGTCCTTTTATTATTACCTGTGCTATAAGGTGTTAAAGAGTAGTCAGTACTTCTTTATTGAACGCACAGAATTTCATTTCGCTTGTAAATAAACCAATTACCATATGTAGACGAACCTCATCGAAATCAGAAATGATCTCATTCAATAAGCGCAAGCATTCAACACCTTCGTTGTTCGCATCCAATTCCATATAGAATCGACTGAAGTCCGTTATTGTGATGAAAATTATACAAGCATTGTCTCTCGCCTGATTAAAAAAACATTAGAAAATACCGGACACCTAAAGCTTAAAGCAGTGATAGGCTTGTCATGTGCCCATATATACCGGTTCTGTCTACTTTCGAACAAACTGAACGTTCTTAATCATGGTCAACGATTGCTGGACAGTAAGATCCAAGTATTTTTTGGAAACTAGTGACGGTATTTAACCTTCTGCTTCAATACACAGATATTTCTTAAAGATCTCCTACGCAGTTAATCGAAGCGCATGCATTAGAAATGAGCATTCGGCTTCTAGAGGTGTAGGAAGTATTCTGGAAGGGGCGGAGCTTCTTATTAAATTTCAACTTGTGCCGTATTGAAACTAAGCTACGACTTCTACGACTTTAGGGCGAAACTGCATCTTTTCGAATCGTCTTGTTCCCTCCCCTTTCAAAAGTTTGTCGCAAATCTTGCAGTTAGTTGAGCACTTTTCCGCTTTCTGGAAACCAGTTTTATCTGATTTTTTTGGCTTCGCTAAGATTGAAAGACGAAACACACGTGTACAGTACCTTTCCTTCGAGAAGACCCCGATTAAGCAAACTCCTTTCCTCGCTCGCCTAGTACGGCCGCGGCAAACAAACTGCTGTAAGACTCACTCCAATCCACAATGGTGGACGATTAATTTTAGCGAAGATAACTCGGGATTCTAGGCAGAATCCGACCCACCAGCATTAAATGGTATTAATGAAGCAGACTGAACCAAACGCAAATCCGAAAAGTTTTGTGCATGACGGAGGCACAGCTATGAGGTGAATAGAAGTGTTGGCATCCAGGTGATGTCTGATGAAATAGAAATAAAGCAAAAAAAATCAACATTTATGCTAGATTCACCGAGTTGTTCCAAGCCTTCTCATATTTTACGTTCAGTAGTCTCTAAAGGCAAGCTGTTCCGTACAATGAGTAGTTTCATATTCCTGCGATAGCCATTCGTGGGCGTTCACAAATCTTCCTCACACGCAGTCGCAATCTTTTGTGAATTATATAGAGTGAACCGAGCCCAGACAACTCGAGTACCGATTTCCTCACTTCATTGGGACGTAGGGTTTAATTGGCCAAATTGAGTCGAACCCGAGCATTGAAGTTATCGAATGGCTTCACTATAACAATACCACAGCCCTATTTCCACTCTTTATAAGGAAGAAGCTGCACAATTTTGAAACCGTGAGAACTGTCATGACGAATAGCAAACGAACTGGCGTATAGAATACAGGCATCAAATCAAAAACTGTCTACTAGGGAAGATTCCCGAAGATCTCTACTATTTAACAAGGATGCTTAATTCTTTAACTCTAGACTATCCTTTTGCAAATTCCTACCAATTTAGTTAAAACTTCAAATCAAAACGAATACCTTTCGAAATCTGTTAGTTTTACAGTGAGCCTAAACAAAAAAAAGAAACTGTTGTTCACCTCATGGTAGAGATCTTTCGATTTGCTGCTAACTTTGTCCTCTAGGAAATGTTTAGCCACATGACTTGGTAGTATATTCTCCAGCACGGATCGGTTCTGTGCGTGTCGTCTCTTCATTTCAAGTTGCTCGTCCAATGCCTGTGAGTGAGTGACATGGTTTCATGCTTCAATATGGCAAACGTTACCTTTACCCACTTCTCGATTATGCCAAGCAAAACAGGCAGAAAAGACCAATCCCATTCTGACTGAGGGAAACAAAGCGAATTTATATACGTGTAAAACCTAGGTTTTTGTAGCGTTTCAGACTACTACAACAATATTCTTTCCTTTGTTGACACTCAACTTTTATCTGTAAGTTATTATGTCATTTTGGCCGAGAGTGATCCCAGTTTTCGAACTGCGATGTACTGAGTATAATACACTTGACAAACCATCGAGGAGTACCACAAATCGAAAACGCAAGTGAACATCAGAAAGTTTTTTCATTCCAGAAAGAAACACATTCACAAAGCGGTAGATCTCTAGGCAATTCACAAGAGCTGGCGCTTACATGTGGTGATGACTTCGGAGTGCCTTTATAGGGTTATCTGATTGCCAGGGAAGAAGAAGTAAACACATCCCGTAAATAGTCATCATAATAAATGCGACACTTGATACCACAGATTTTTTTGTAATCCATGCAGGTAAGTTTCTAAGTTAGTGAAAGTATAGATCTTTTTTTCTAATGTCACCATTTTTATAACAACAACCAATAATTACAGCATAAGCCCCGAATAACAAAGTTCAAGTCAGATCTCTAATATTTGGAATTCCCCATATAAAAACATAAATTCCGAACCTGTAATTTCCAAATGAAGTCGTATCTGGAGATCAGCTCTGATCGACGCGTTTGCATTATTATCAGGACCACTGCGAACGCTGCGGTGACCGTAAAGAAGATGCGCAGATCATCGATGATTGAAGAATTGCTTGAAGAGTTATCAATTAAAATTACTAGTGCAAATTATGAGGTGGGTGTAGCGCAGTAGTTAGAAGTTCTCAGTAAGGCACGAGTGATCTCAATTCTGTCACATGACATCCGGGGTCGACAAATTGGTACCAGGCTTACTTGCTAGGGTAAAGGCATCGAATCGGTTCATTAGCAGATCCCAGCAAGTCATTACACACGCCAGATATACATCGCATCACCTATGTGATAGTCGATGGACTTGAATGCGTGGCGAATCCCTAAGGAATTGAATAGCATCAGACGCTTTTTTTCCCTTTTTTACGCCTCAGTTTAAACCGCTTTCCAAAATTCCCGAGACCGACTTTCTAGTAACCTCGGCATTGATCAATAATTTACTGTTCTCTTGATGAGCAAAAACGAGATTGTTATTATCGTATTTAATTATCCCCAAAAACTGACGTTTGGGTGGACTTCGCCTTCTTGAGACCCCGGGAAAGAGAAATCGAATGCAATCCACTCAGCCAAATACCTCCATAACTTCAATAGAAAAAAACGAAGACTTAAAGTTAAGTGTAGCTTGAACAAAATTAGTAGTGTCAAGCACCAATCAACATGGTCCCATGCTGTTTGAGAACGCACGCTGCTGTGAAAGCAACTTGAAGAGCTATCGATACCTGCAGTACGCCTCCAGCTGATCAACGAGCGTGAAGTTACTGAAGAAGTGATTTCTGTCCAGCCAAAGATGGAATTGTCGATTAGTGAGCTGAGCTCCAGGAAACGACCACATCAACGTGATACCAATCGAACACAGTACCACTACCATACCCACCTGCAACAGTTCCTTAAAAAGCTCTGAATTGACTCTTTTTTTGACAGCGAGAAACCGTTATATAAATGCGGTCAAAGTTTTAGAATATTCACTTACATTCCTCGACATTCTATCCATAGTCACTGCTTGGTTAATTACACTTTTTCATTTAATCAATTACCAAAGATTTTATGCATCGAAGTGGGCATTTAAGGCAATATAAGTGACATAAGTTGCGCTATGGTCCTAATGGTTCCCATGTGGATATTATTTTTCTAGAGTGCACGCGGCGCAGTGGTCGGAGGCGCCCTGCAGCACACACGTGGAATCGATCCCCGCGCCCAAGGTCCACCAAGCCCTCCATCTTTCCAGCGTAGGAAAATTGGTACCAAACTTGTTTCGGAGGATAGAACCACTAGCTCGATACATCGGTAGGCCACCGAGAGTCATTGTAAAGGTCAGACATATATCCACTCATCTCCAAACGATGCTTAATGAAGTCGAATTCATGGCGCATCTCTCAGGGATTGATCAACGCCAAGAGTTTCGCTTTTTTTATAGACATTTCTAAAAGAATTTTTGAAACATTTACATGTTATATAGTTGCAAAAGAAAACAGGATAAATACAGAATAAAGATACCTTAGAAGACGACAGCAAAGCCAAATAGACACACGAGGACAGTAGCAACAGTAAACTCGTCTCGAATATTAGCTGTGATAGAATTTTCTTCACAAGAAGGAAAGAGAAAGGAGATAAAAAAAGACTAGTTATAAAGCAGAAAAATACCTCGGCTTGTGGAGCAGATACCTCTAGACAAGACGAATTGCTAAGGATGGGACCAACTGTCGTGCACTCAAACGTGCACTGTTCGGTGTCTAATGCCTAGAAGACGACAAAAAGATATGGAACTGTCATCGTCTCTTTCTACTCTGAATTTGTTTTCTAGTGAAAAAAATTTATCTTAAGAGGACTCTAGTTGTCCGCAACATCTCTGTGTTCCGCCTACCTATTTCCGTGATATACTTATCTCCACATTTTTATAAAAAGAGCACTTCTGAATGGAATATAACAACCTTTGACATCAATGATGCAAGTCGGAAATGATAAATGATTAAAAAATTATAGTGACTGAGACAAGAGATAAATCGCTTACGCTTATGATGACGGAGTGAGACAGTAGTAGAATGGCGCATATGAAGAAAATACGGACGATTCGTGAACACTTCAGCTTCTTTGCTCCTCGCTTAGCATTCCGTAACTGGATAACACAGAATGATGTGATGTAACTGATTACATATGTCACAGGGATTTGTTCGTTCAGTGTATCATACTTTCTTATTAAGACTTTGGTAAACTTAATGCACGGAGTGCGCCTAAGTTTTTAAACTGGTACCTCAGATTCACCTAGCATCTATTCAAACGTTTACCTTAAAAAAGGCTTAGTAGGATGAAAATAACGAGAAACCGATCAGGGAAGCTTATGTGAGGAGTTCTTGCTTACTCACCGTTTCTATTGATTTCGAAGCTGATTTTTTAAGGTAATCAAGGCCAAGTATAGAATTAAAGACGTGAAATAATAGAATCTTTGAGAGAGGCTCGTAGAGACAGAGGCTTCCAATACTCATAGACACATCCTTACCGAGAATGCTTTGGCAGCGATGTAGATAAGGAGAATGATCAAAGTGACAAACGCTATTGCCATGCTAACGAACATCGCTGAACTACTGAAATCGTTCTGCTCATTTCAGCTTTTTTATCTTTTTTCACTTCATTCCTGTAAGCCAGCCGCATCAAAAACCAGCTTACCCCATATCTCCGGCAATTAGAATCGAACAAGCCAAGATGAAGATGAAAAAATAGCAACAGATCTGCGACAATAAAGCCGACTCTTTAATCTCCAGGAACTGAAACATTGACAACGTTAGTGGATTATTCAATACATTTTTTTATAAATTACTGAACTACAGCGATAATAGTCAGCTTATATGTTACAGGTATCGTTGTCATCATTACTAAGCGAACGTTGTCTTGACGTTTAGCTCCTATGAATAACATTGTGTAAAAAATCTCAAAATCGAGCGAAAATTCGGATAAGTGCATTGAAACCAATGCGTGACTGGAGTTATGTGTTCAGTTACTGTCACTTCTTAAGCAATTATGTCATATTTGGACATTATGTCCGACTTAAATGACGTAATTAAAACAGATTGTTTCCCAATACTAAACCAAGCAGATTTTTTTCCTCAGTTTTTCTTCACCTCACCATTTCTCTTGGATAAGCTTCGATGTTGTGAAAATTCGGCACATTAAGCAAGCAGAAGGGTTGTACGCATAGTAGAAGAAACAAGCAAACAAACAAACAAACAAAGACACGTACATACATATATATATATATACACACACACACACACACACACACACATATACATATACATACATACATAAGGAGAGGTCAATCACCTTTTTTCTCGACATTCGACTCTTTGAATCTCAACGTGATGCGATGACAATGAGTGTCACGCCAACTCTCCTTGTTGATGGCCTGAATGCCTTGCCTTAGATGCGACTCGACGTCGTCTTTCAATGGTTTCGTGGGTTTCACGGCTTGCCGTAGACTCTGACCTCGCTGTAGCTTCGATGCGTGGCCGGTTAGACGGAGTTCTTTGTTGACAGTCTGAAAAACGTTCTGGAATATTCTACCAAAAAAAGACATTTTTTCCCTTGTTTCTGTCATACACTTATCCAGCTGACAATCCTCGTTAAAAAGCTGAGTTAGATTACTTCTGTTTTAAAGGGAACCTAATCACCAATGAAATAAAACACGCCGTAGTCATATTTGCAAATAAGCGATTTTCCTATGGGGGAACTAGAAACAAGTAGACAGAATTTTAGTTTTTACTAATTTCCTACTTTTTTCTAATGGCGGAATATCATGTGAAACCATGTGAAAACAACCACAACGATGCTGAGGTATGAGCAAAACTCGGGGTGATTGCTGACTACACCATTATGCTAAAAAAACTTGCTGAGAGAAATGCCAGGCAAAGTTCTCGACTGGTGTAGTCGGTACACGTGAGTCTCCGGAAAAAGTGGTCAAAGTCCCGAAATACGGAGAGTAATGAACATCCGTGCTTTGCATAAACCTTTTAATTAAAAAGTTCATCTATAGAACAATTTGAATTCGACGGATCTGTCAGAGTTGTCGAAGGCCTTTTTAGCCATCGAATGACGAAGAAGTGGCAATCTGCTATGACTGACAAGGTCATAAAAAGAGTTGACGCAGGATTTCATATTCAAATTCGCTCAGATTCTGCATACCACTTCCGATGTATGAAAACGCAATAACATGCAGTACATTCGGCCTCTTCTGGTCGACTACTGAAGTCCAGCTCTGGTACGTTAGCTCAGTTTTAGTCTACTACCTTTCTGTGTGGAAACCTTGACAATGGATCATCAACCAGCAACCATCACCTTCTCACAGTCCTGATGCAAATCCACCTTAATCATATATAAAAGATCCAAAGATTAAGCCGACTTTCACCCACAGTTACATAATATCCATTTTTTCCCACAAGAGATAGCTGGGACCAAAATGCTGTATACCGGATAAGTAACGAGGTGCAGATTTCTTGCCTGTGCAGGCCATAGGACGTTTCCTGGTCAGTATATCAAAGGGACAAGTATACTTCTTCATTTCAATCTGGAATGCTTCGAGAATGTTTGCTTCTCACTGTCGGAGAGCTCATCCGTCCACATTTGTACAGTTGTGCACTTCACTTTAAATCACGCAAATTCATAATTTAAACTGGGGCCTCCCACATCAAATGCTTGTGCCATCCAAAAATTCGCATTGGTAACCATAAACAAGTGGGCCAATATCTAAATTCGGTGAAGAATCCCACGGGGCTCATGTAGGCGATATCGTTAACCATTAAACAACAACTTGGCGCAGAAGAAGCCTCTTTAAAACAACCCATCATGACAAGAATTAGAATGTATCTTGCTACGATGCACCCAAAAAACGATTAGTATTAAGAACAATGGTAGCAATAGAAGTATTCCGCTGAACTTTTAATCCTACAACGGCTTTCCCAAGATATTTGTGCTTTGATAAATGAAGATAACGTTTAAAATTTTCAGGATTCATCAGTGACAAATGGATAGATTCGTCAAGCCTAACCATGCAGTTGCGTGCATTGACAAAAGACGGAATAAACGATTAGAGAATTGGACCAGTAAAAACCCAATCGGGATTCGCTTGAGAAAGAGATTCGTTCTATGGCTGCACGGGAAAATAATATCATTGACAACGAGCTCAATCACCTATTTGTTTTTTTATTTTATATGACCCGTCTTCACGTCTACTGTGCTGATACCAGCACTTCTTTCATTCGTTTCCTTCCCTTGCATCCATCGTCCACGAAGGTCTTCCAAATTTTTTACGTGTGGCTTCGGTTGCTGCTTGAGGATTTTCATTTCATGTTGAATGTCTTAGAATGCTGCTCGAGCAATTCTCTCTGGAGTCTTGAGATAGTGGAGATGGAGCGTTCCCATTTGGACTGCAGAAAGTGACTTTTTCCCAGAGAAGCACGGTACTAGTTTCCCGACCCCGGAGCGATGAGAGGCTTGGTTGGCCTGGAGCGGAATCCAACTAGCACCATGCTCGTGATGACGGACATCAGTACCACTGTACTATCCGCCCCCACTTATTTATTAACCAGTGCATATGGGAAAAGCGCAATGGAACCATGCGAAAGTACAAAGTTGGGTATCCAGAATAAAACCGAAAATAAAAAAAGCACTAATATGTTTTGAAAAGTTCCTACTTGCACCTGAAGTTACAATTTTTAGAAAAAGGAGACATTTTCATTCTCTGGCGAAACTTACGTTGTTCTGAACGTCGTTTCTTCCTAAACACTGCAAGAAACTCCAATAACAGAAACAGTTTAAAAGAAAAACTACCAGTCTGACAGCCGGACGAGCGGATGCCTCTTTGTTTTTCGCCTCGACGACCAGAAATGTGTCGACATGGTGTTCAGCAAGATATTTCGATCGTTCGTTACCATGACCTTCCTCAACGATGTATTCACCATTCAATGAGTCCAACGTCGCTCTGGTGATATGCACACGCCTGAGAAGAACTCACAATTTGTCGCTTTAGTAGCTTAGAAAGCGGAAAGTATAGCGGTACGTTCATTAGATATCCGAAAGAAAGTGGAAAAAAGTGGAAGGTCGAAAATAAGTTGTTGCCAAACGATAAAAAAAGGATAAAGCTCTCGGCGTCGACTTCATTCATTAAGTATCGTTTGGAGGTGAGTGAATGCATATCTGGCCTTTACAATGACCCGCCGTGGCCTACCCATGTATCGAGCCAGTGCTACTACCCTCCCAGACAAGTCTCGTACCAATTTGCCAACCCTGGAGGGATGGAGGGCTCGGTGGGCCATGGGCGCGGGGATCGGTTTCACCCGTGTGTTGCAAATCGTCTCCGACCACCGCCACACGCGCCCGTTTTTTCAAACGATAGTGCAAAAAATCTGACTTGACCGGAAAATATATAAAACTTAAAAATCGATACGTTTCTTTCTCTCTAAGTATCAGTAATTGACTAAATCTATCAGTTTTAGTTACGAAATGAACAGGAAGAACAAGGAGAGTTATGAAGAAAAATGACAATCGAATGGAGACAGAAACTTGTAAGAGGATGCAAATTATGTTTAACGAAAACCATGGATAAACAATGTGTAATCGATCATTGAAGGGGTATACTTCGATGATAATGTGGTAGTTGCAAAAAACTTATCCCATTCTCTAAACGAAGTATGATGTATTGTTTCCCCCCATATCTCAGTACATTTGTGGTTGTATTTCATATAATACCCAGCCGTGAACAAAAAGAATAGGCATTAAATAAAAGGCAAACATTGCGATTTCGACTGTAGCTTCAACTTAACTGAGCTCGAAGCTGATTTTTATTCCACGGGTCATTTACGTTGATCGGTGACTGCTAATAGCACCGCTAAATAGTAATGTTAAAAGTTAAAACCTGGCTGTGAGAAAGAAAGATAGCGCAATGGCCTCGGTGTGGTTGATAGCACATGTGACCCCATAAAGGTTAATCGCGAGTTCGAAGCCGAACTGAGCTCCCTAATTTAGCTCATGTCTCAGCATCCATGTGCTTATAATTTACTTCCTTTTACAGTAAAAAAAGATTAGACATCTTTATGTAGAGAAGAAAAACTTCCAATTGTGAATTTCGTTGTTTTCCACTCAGAGAGACGTCGTTATAGGCTCGAAGGAAGTAAACCTACCCAGGAAGTCCGCCGCTTTCCATGTGATTTGCCAACGTCACGTCATCACTCCATACGTCAAACTGCCACTTCTTTAAGCCTAGCACTCCGCAGTGTGCTCGTCCGGAATGAATTCCAACTCGCATGTTTACATTGACCCTAGTCATCTCACGCACCAATCTAAACAGAGCCTTTGTTTTAATCACTTCGGGGGTTAATGAAGGTCGCACAGTTTCAAACAGAAAAGGTTCGAAATTTTGAGGAACAAATATAAAGAATGAAGGATAAAGTGTTAAGCTTTGATCAGTTCCTCAGCGATGCGCATAGATTCGACTCCACCAAGTCTCACAGATGTGGATCAATGCATATTTACTCTACATAACGATTGCAGATGTTACTGATTTATCAAGTCTTTCTGTCTTTTTACCGTGTCAGCAAAAGTTAACACCGTTTCCGATCCAGGACGATAAGAAGCTTGGATACCTAATGTTGTGTGAACGAACCAATAATTAATTATATGACTGCGTTTGTATTGCACGGCTTTACCTAACTACTGCGCTACACAGGCTAGGTTGAGAAACAAACACATTGAAATGCTAGCGGCAAAAAAGACCTATGATTTAGAGTCGAACAAGACGAGAAGTGGCAGATGAAATTCTGAATTTACTTGATGGTTTCGATCATATCGAGTCCCATCTCCACTGTACAGGCTGCATGATGATGATTGACATCAGGAAGACCGCTTACGCAATAATAGCAATCGCCAAGGATCTGCAAATTTTATGATGTGTTAAAAACAAAGCTCATAGACCAACATGTACTCATTACAAGAAGTCGTCAGTAAATTTTTATCATGGAGGCCTGCATGAGCGCAACAGTTTTTTTTAAAGAACCACTATGAGGGCAATAGTACGTTGAATTAGGTTATATGGTAGCATTCGTTGTGCTAATACTCGAAGATTTGAACTTCTTCTCGATTAGTAGTTCTTTTTTATCTCTTTGAGATCGATAAATCGCTGATTTCAAGTCCATAGATAAGAGCACGCAATTTTTGTGATTCACGCAAGAGAATCCTCCATCTCCTTTGTGCTTTGTTAATCATCAAGTGACTCAGGGATAGAGCAGAAAAGTCACCACCGGTCCCCGGATTCTGCTCGCTCAATGGACGCGAAAACTATCATATTTTTTTGCAAGAGATTGTTGCGAAGCAGTTTGAACATTGACTTATTGCTCTCCCCATTGTTATATTGACAACCCATGGGACTGAATCGTTAACGGCTTATGTCTCCATTTATTCTTAAGACGCATCATGTGCTCATTCCATCCGATTTCCGACATTTCGGCTCTGATCTCTGGTCGTCGACGTAGACATCGGGACTTCGGAATCCCATTGTCTCTTGTGAAATGGGATAATCCCAATAACTTAAATCTCTGGATAGCGCTTTATGCAATGCTCACTGATGTTTTATCCAGCTCAGCCAGATTTTGAAGTCGTGTAACACAAATAGAATCGTAGACTCGAAAAAGGTGCACACGACGCGCCGCTATTTTCTGCTGCTCAGAACTATGGCGAAACCAGTTATCATGCTAACTTCTCGCACCAGACGCACGTAGAAGTAAAAGATGACAGTCTTATCTGCTGAGCCTGGATGAGACTTTAGAAACGAATCCGTTTCTCGTGAACACATCTTGCTAAGGTTCAACCGAAGCGTTCCCTGCAGATGTTCCACCCTTTCTTTGCCGATTTAGCCAGCCAATAACTTTGAAACACGGTTTTCCCAGGATTAGAGTGAACGGGAATACCGTAATCGTATTTCATTGTTTTGAGAAAAAAACGAATTTTTCGCAAGAGAGATGATGGTCCGATCCCACAGAGAACACTGACGCAGCGTTAATATCGGTACTATTATAGCATCGATAATCATAGAAGGTCGTGTTGGCGTTTCGTCTAACAGGAATGGTAAAGGGAAACATTAAAGGAACAGTAAAAAAGACAAGACAACATAGGCAGGAAAACATTACCATGTGGAGCATGAAGGCAATTGAGGTCTTAGATTGCCGGCCGAAGACGCATCCAACACAACATACTTCCCGAAATCAGGGAAAGATTTCTCGATCACAGGAGGATTTGAGGGTTTTTTCAACTAGGTAGTATTATGCGCAAAAAGTAAAGATTGTAAGAGTTTTTATCAAATCTAATAAAGTTTGGAAAGAGCGGGATGGATCTGTTTAATTATGACAGCGGCCATTATTTTTCATCAAATGCATTGATTCCAATGCATCTCTGGCACTAGATATTAATCCAGTTGCGAGATCCCGGATTTTTCCGACCGCTGCCTATACCCTATAAGCTCCAAACACTGCTGAAATCCTCTGCATTAAGGTGATCTTTCTCACGAAATCCCATGTGCGCAACTGCTTTGCTGCAGGAAATATGAGGCTTGACGAAGAAACGCGAATACGAAACCATTCGTTTGCTCCAGAAGCTTAGCATTTCATCGGAGTCGAATAATCAGTTTTTGTAAAATGTCGTCAACGATATGTCGGTCCCAGTGACTTTTAGATCCATAAAAACATTCCACTACGCCCTCAGATATGTTTGTTGAAGTTGAACGACTTAAAAGACCCGGATTTTTTTGGCTGCCCAGGATGGGTCTAACGAGAATTGACCATTATTTTCTGAAGAACTTTGTTAAAACGATTTCCTCACAAAAACAACTCATAAAGAATGTAATTCGCTTGAAAACAGCTGAGAAAAAAAACGGCAAACACTTATATAATCTTGAAATAAAAAAAATTTATGTGGAGAAGTCAAATGGGAAAACCCGAGAAGGACAAGTGAAATGGCTCATATACTCTCAAAAACTTCCGCACTTTTACACTTTACTGGAGCGGACATCACAGTGTTAGTGATCCCGTTCAAAATGTGGACGGCCCAATCCACCCAGAGGTGGTTCGATCCCGTTCCAAATCGATCAAGCCACTCATAAATAAGGGGTCCAGAAACTGGTATCGGACTTCTCTTAAACAAGCTGAATCCCTATAATTCAAGTGCAAACATTCCAGTACGCCTCTCTCAGCAATGCAATCAAATCGACAGGCATTCAACGATATTCGTGACGAAGACGAAAATTCGAAGATCTTCCTGAATGGTAGATGCGAGAAAAAGAATGGAATGCAACGAATGTTAGAACCTGCACAGTATGATACACATACCCACGCAGTAAAAAGGTGTACTAAGCTCCCACAATAATGGGATTATTGGGTTTCAACGAATTCGTTATCCAGTGGAAAAGGAAATGCTCGCACAAATTTCCTCTGCAAGTTTCTCTAGCATTAGAAATGCGTTTCTCCTCTCCATTAAAACAACATGACGTTCACTTCTGAATGCGATTCCTCTTAGCTAAGACGTTCTTCGGTGTTCTTAGATGTCAGCTGTATTCAGAGAATAATTAGCACTCTTACGACGAATATCGATGAACAATGACTAACATGAATTCCAGACGCTGTGACGTAATCAAACAGATGACGAGTGACGGAATGGAATCAACTGAGTATCTCGCTGTCCATCATGTCAGTTGTTTTTTTTCTCATCCAGTGCAAAGATGGCAACAATATAATACAAATAAAGAACACTTGCCTTGATTCGCATGCAGTTGTGCTGAGCGGCTAAAGCATCGAAGCGTGCGAACAGTTCGTTCAACATCAGCACCAATTCTTCAGCTGTGTATTCCGATGCGAGATTCGTGAAACCGCAGATGTCAGCAAACAGAATACTAAAAGCATTTCGCATCCATTGATAGGAAGCAAGGTGATCAATAACAGTAATAACAATAATAATAATAAATAATAATGGTGGCAAAAAATGATAAACATGCGTCAATTATGCTCTGTGCTTGGTACAGCATGATTTTTCAAAGAGAAGCACCACCTTGTTTTCTGGTTGGTCAGTCGTCTTCACAACGTTTTTCTACGAATGCCATTTATCAGTGATATATTGGCATTAACTAGTGTTGATCGCTCTCGTAGTCAACGGTGTATCAAGGTATGAATCATTTTCTTTTCCTGTCAGAACTTCTAAGAACGTCTAGACACACTTTTAATTTTTGGGAGCTGTCCTGGATCACAAACTTCAATAGTGCGGCTAAGGAGCGAAATGAAGCAACAACATTAGCATCTGTATGAGAAATTCCACAGTTTTTTTCCGAAGTAATGAGCATAGCCAGTGAATAAATTTGACTCCACAAATTTCGAATTCCTACGAATCCTCCTGGCTCTGGATAGCGTGGAGAATTAGGTAAAAACTTGCATAACTAAGATATGTCATAACCGGCTGTGATATTAAAACAGTAATAAGATCCTGTAGTAGTGTTCACACTAAGAAGGAAGTCTACTTGTATACAAGTTTCGCCTGTGAAGGTATTCATTCAAACCTGATATTTTCGTGCTTTCTAATATAGATTTTATGGAACATTTGATCCTTTTCCTTGCCCTCCATATCGTCTTTCACCTAAAAAACTCGAAAAAATGAGCATATGATGATCACGACGAAGCATCGTCTTGATCATAGGTATTTCTCGAACATTTTCTATTCAAGCTGAAAACCTCATAGGCAATGTGTTTAGGCAGAACAGAAAGAAGAATCTTCTCCTGCTTGTCCAGCTCCCTGACCAGCATCATCCTTGTCTCCACGCATTTTCTGCAATAACGCTCAATGTCCATTATCAAGAATCACAGCTGTCCTAACAAAAAAATGATCTTAACTCTGCAGTGTAATTTGAATCGAATTTTCTGAATCTTGACCCCTCAATGGTTTACATCTCATCGTGGGGATATATTTAAGGCTGAATTGCTATGCAGAGCGGTGGTGAAGGAGGTGCACCACCCTCAAGGATCTCACAAACAGGAAAGCAGTTCGATACTTTTATTGGGATGTCCACATAGAAGTGGGCGAATTCATGGAATAGGCATCTTAGCGAAGGACGAAAGGTAATTAGAACGTAAATTTCCTTTCAAGTCATATAAGTCTGGCAAGAGTCAATAGTAACTGCATGAGGAATGTATTACCTACATACTTGGATATAAGGATGGCCCGCCTTCACTAGTTGTGCGGGCCCCAGTATAATTTTTATTTTTTCGGAGATTTGCTGGTTTAGCTAATGTGGTTCCTTGGAATTCCAAGGTCAGCCTGGCCAAAGTCTTCGTCAACGTCGTCACCACCAAAGGCAGTTGCCTCTCTTGTGGATCAGAGGAAGATTTGCCACCATGCGACTAGTTTGACACCAGGACGGTGGCGAGTTCTGGTATTGGTTTACTCTTAGCAGCGTTTCTTGGCGGAAACGCCTGGCTCATTCTCAACTTGGGAAACCCTGCCGGGGAGATGAATCCCCTCGCTCTACATCGCAGTCCGACACCCAGAAAATCCTCCCAGACACGCTGAGGAGATAAACCGCCGAGAGGAGGAAGGGACATATTTGAGACGGCTATTATGAGATTCTAAAGAAACACTTTACTCAAAAATCATGAAGGACGTCAAACAGGAACTATATCTGAACGCAAATGTGGATCATTCGAGTATGTTTAGCTAAGGAAAACGAAATGGATACTGCACTACAGATTACTGAAAATCCATTCATATAAGCCGTAAGAGATTACAGTTCCTTACTTTTTTATTTCTTTCAATTGTTTTATTTCATTTGAAGTCATCCACTTCAAGAAGATGGCAACTTTTCAAATCAATTGGTCTCTTACATAGCAGAAACGAGTACGACTTTTCACGGATCCGATTCTTTCGAAGAACTTGGGTAGCTACTTTTGCACTCGATTCCAGGTAATTTGTTAAAGTGTTGTGTTCGACCTTATACTAACACACAAAGATCGCTCCCAACTGTATTCCATTTGCTTCCGTACTTGCATTATCGCCTACCTCGTCTCTCTGAACGTCTTTCGCTGTACCAACTCTATAGGATAGAACACAAATAATCCAACGATATTGATGGCAACGAACAGAATCGCATGAGATATGAGCTGAAAAAACAATTAAGCTTAAACGTCGACATACGACTTGCTCATTCTCTGTCTTTGAGTCTCGTTTGTATGTATTCGAGAAGACAGACTCTGTCGTTCACCTACCACCATGTGATCGGCATTATTTATTAGTTGAATGGAAAGACCCGTTGCAGAAACGACTGCTGCTGCCAAAGCCTAAACATAAAATAGAAGCTTTAGAAAAGGTATTCGGTAGATGCTAATTGTTTTTCTAGCAAAAACTCGACCTTCACACGATGCTGTTGAGAAAATGTCACATTGGCTAGAGCCTAGTTTTCTTAACCTAAGCCGGTTTTTAATCCTGCCAACATAAAAACAACTTTCAACAGCTCGTCGTCACTTTGTCTTATCCCTGTGGAAAACAAGAGAAACTAGATAAATCTGCTCTTCAATTTTTTATTCATTTCAAAAGTCTTTGCTTCTTTATCTATTTCTTCATACGTTACGCGCTGGATGTGTTGAGTACAACAAGTTAGCTGCAAAAATAATTTTTAATACTTGTTTATTATAATGATAGCCAAAGGATCCGCGGATTTTTTGCCGACAAGATATAAAAGATAAAGGATAAAGCTCTCGGCGTTGATCAATCCCTGAAGAATGCACTATGCGTTCAACTTCACTAGGCATCGTTGGAAGTGATTGAATGCATTTCTGGCCTTTACAATGACTCGAGGTAGCCTACCGATGCATCGAGCTAGTGCTGCTATCCTCTTAGACAAGTCTGGTATCAATTTGCCGATCCCGGAGGGATGGAAGGCTTGGTGTGCCATGGGCGCGCGGATGGATTCCACTTGTGTGTTGCAGGGCGTCCACGACCACTGCGCCACACGTGTCCATGCAGACAAGATGTAAGTAATTTTATTCCACCAATATTTAAATTTTGTTTTCTAAAGTTCATCGCAAGTATTTTTACCACTTTCTGCGTCAGGCCTCGTAGTTCGTGCACGAAAATAGTTGAAATTTCTACTTCGCCCAACTGGACATAATGCTGTTCACCAGTGCACCGACTACGATTGCACTGTGTTAAAAATTTTTAACATCTTAAATTTTGTTATAGGGAGCGAGTGGCACAGTGATAGAGATCCCGTTTACTGCGCGGACTGCTTCAACCTACCTAAACGATGGTTCGATAACGCTCCGTGCCAACCAAGCCTATCAACGCGGAAGCGCTTCAGCACAGCTATCTTAGCATTCGAGGGAGCATAGATTTGACCAGCATTCAACGACATTCGTGACGAAGACAAAAAGTCCCCACGCAGTAGCCGAATCCACACGCAAAAAAAATTCGAAGACCTGATGATCTTTGTGGATGGTAGGAGTGCGAAGAGACGAATCGAATTAGGGAAGTCCTTGGATCCGTACAGTGTGATATATGTGATGTCGGATCATGTGATAGAAGCAAAAAAAATTTAATTCGTCATTTCCCACATACACTAATTCTAAAAATATTTGAAATCAAGGAAATACTGTGTAGAACATTATATATATGTATATACATATATATATATATATATATATATATATATATATATATATATATATATACATGCGAGATTGAATGGCGTCTTTTCCATGAATCTGTGAAGTCCTCAGGCACTCTGGTGATCGAGAAAAAACCACCGTCAGTTGTAGAAAGACCAGCTTCGGGATATGTGATAATGTACAAATACAGTACGAAATGCGATTTGAACGCCATGATTTAACACATATGGGATAAAGCTAGATTTTTTGCCGCGCCAAGTCTTTGTTGGGAAACTCTCCCGAAAACAAGGTTTTCTGTAAATTCTTAGCAGGAAGAAATGCTTTTCACGAACCACATTCGAGCAATATCTATATTTGAAAAGCTATTAAGTGAAAACCAAAAGAAGATAGCAGAAAGGCTTTTTACAGCGAAAGAAAGCTGAGAAAAACACATACATGGAAATCAATACCACATTTTATCAACGTACACAGTCATCTATGTGTCAGAGTTTTTCACCAAACAATCATGACATCAAACCTTCCTTAGTGTTTTAAATATGGTAATCAGAACCCAAAAAGGGGCTTTAAAGTTCGAAAAATTGAATGCTGGATCTACGGCAGCACACTTCTCCAGCATGATCTGATGCATTCATATCACTCTTCTTTTTTGTTGATCTCCCACTGGAACGTCTTTCGCAGTTTGGAAAAATATTCAAGCTGTTTTAATGAGTAAAGAATTTACATATGAATAGGAACTGTAAGAAGAAGTGGTAAGAACTTACTGTAGGAATTAGTGGTAGAGGAAGTAGGGTATAGCAGAGAAACAGTAACAATACTGTCAACGATGAGTGCACGACGTAAGGTGCACATGCGAGAAGCACCTTAAATGAATAAAACGACAACTCCGCACTTCTAGGGGTGTTTCATTGTTTCCCATCAGTTGACCTTTCGCACATACAATACACATATATCTGCACACTAACTAATCTCCATAGGTATAGAACAATTCACTTAAAGAAATGTGATTGATATCAATGTGAAGAACAACCAGGCATCCACTCAAAGGAACATCTGAAGCACAATATTTAGAGGTGACCTGCAGTATCTATATAGTCATTGATTAAAGTCAGCACCCCAGGCTAATCGAAACACCTGCCAGATTGCAATCAAACTAGTCTGGGGAAAAAACACAGACTTGATACACTGGTGGCGCTCCAAAAGGCCCTCGCAACACATCACAAGCCATATATCCACCCACTAATTTGAAGTTGCGGAAAAGAATCGAATGAGTGGTAAAAACCCTAAGAAACAGATCAGCGTCGAATGCTTTATCCTTCTATCAATTTATCCATGCAGTCGATCTAAATTCTGGACCCGTCCATTTCAGTTTGCATCGAGCTCGGTTTCTTCTAATCCCTTTATGGATCGCATTGTAACTACTTTACAGACAACTGCGAATGTCCACCGCTTTCCTCCTCATGAAAAAGTTCGATGTATTGATTGTTCGAAAAGCTGCATAAGTTGCAGGAAGATGCTTAACCATAGACCAAAGCCACCAAAGCCCATTTTGCCTTGCAGCTAGGAACCTTTAGAATATAAAATCCTCTTTTCTTTTTCATGGGATTATTTACACTTCCTAGTGGAAACATGCAATCATAAATGTGGATACGTAAATGAATGTGTTTGCACGTGGGCGAACTGTATTGTTCACGCCGGTGACACCAACAGCACTCGATGACAAACTAAAGGCGACGGTATATATGAATACGAATGTACACCAATTTGTTTTTGTCATTGTTACAGGTACATTAAATAGAAAGTGGAAAGTACGTTGGCTAACTAACCACTGAGCAAACGATCACGACTGATGAGAGCATCACTGAGTTGCCCCTGTAGAGCATCGTCCATGCGAGAATAAACAGCTGAAAAACATGTTGTTCTCGGAATAACCGTACTCCTTACGGTGAAGTTCGTAGAATTCCCTTACTGCGCATGTCAGGTCGCATTTATGAATTCTATTACTACCGTTTGCCTAAACAACTTTGTGTTACCATCTAGCAAAGAAGTAGTCCCATCTCTTAAACAGAGGATTCTGTTCGAATTTCTGTAATGATATCCACATGAGCTAAGAAAAGAAAGCTAAGGACGGGTGTTTCTCAATATTCTGACGAAAATGCTTTAGTCAAAGAAGGCTGAGATGAGATATATTATTTCCTTTCTTATTTAGGGCTAGATATTATGCAAGAAAGGAAATTGGTTGTTACGCAGCCCGATTTGAACCAATCATTTTCACAGGATTAATGGGCAAGACTATCTAACCCAAAGCATCTAGGTCCTATTTTCAATAAATTCGAACACGAGATCTTCCTTGCTTCCACTCCATGATATTACTACAACTGCTGAAGCTGTTGCAATCTAAAGAATGATCATCATCATATCACCGCTGTAGGACCACCTTGTCTTCTCTCTAAGTGAACTGATCGCACTAGAGCTAATGCCTTGTGAATCTACAGTTTCGAATCTAGCAAATACAACTAATTTCTATGCCTTCAGAATACGATTTTATACAGTTTGATAAATCCGACACGAAATTGAAAGTTTGTAAATTCACTGCAAACTGTACTAGTCATCGAGACGACCACACCACTCACATCAATCGCAAGGAGAAATATCAACAGAATCCATTCTTGGAGCAGAATCGTCAATATCGTTTGCGCCATGCACAGTGCGAACAGGAACAACAGCGCGAACTGCAAGCACACAGATTCAGTCGTTGATTGTTCTGAAGCATTCATGGTGAAATACGACCATCAGTTTCATCTATCTACCCTAAAAATTAACTACTTCGGGAGGAGTAGTACGCATTTTAATCAACTTGTTTCAAAATACATGAATAGCGTTGTTTGCATGTGCGTAATTATAGATGCATCAATAGGCCGGAAGAAATGTGAAAGGTGGTGGAGCATAAGAGTTCAGTAGGAAAGCAAAGAATGGAATGCCGACTATGAGCATGAAAGAAAGCAAACTATCTCAGTTAGAGCTAGAGACATCAGACTAGCCTTTTTTCTCATAGTTCGAGAAGAAAGGGATTGACGGTTGGCCGACTAGAGAACGCCAATCTCAAGGCTAATTAGCTCAAACCGGTGTTTCATGAATTCAATAAATGTGTGCAGAAATCGGCAACATTGAATGGCATTACAAACACGGCTGCTGGTTCGATCCCCTTGCCGTGGACTAACCAAGCCGCACATTCGTCCAGAGTCGCCAAATTGACACCGAACCGAACAAATGTAGCGAAATAAAAACGCTGACACAATTGATCAATAGGCTTCCGCAAGTCCATGTATAGGCCATATTTGCATTCATTTCATTCGATGTTTTTTTAATGGAGTCGAATTCATGGAGCATCTCAGAGAGATTGATCAACGCCGAGCGCTTAATCCTGGAGTAAATAGTTCTTTACAAATCATTCACTAGAACAAAATGATCTTATTCTAAGCAAATTCGCGTTTTTCGAGGAGCTTCCTTGGATGAGAAGTCGAACTACAGGCCTTTCTCCAGTCATTCACTGGTACGGATTCGTTACTGTGAGTGGAATGTCGACGACTGATGACGACTATACACATGCTGATTGTGACTAATCATGGCCACAATAATGGTTACCATATTTTCAATATCGACTTTGTCGTCATGTAGTCGTCATTGGCGCCGAGTCGAAGATGGTCGTATATTTCAATCGTCGTAAAGATTTTAGCTCGTTCTTTCGTCTTGTTGACTGCTGTGACGACCATCACACGCAATGTTGAGTATATTTGCATGGATTATAGATGGAAGCATTAAAGAGAAACAAATGATGTTACGGAAGCGCTGCGTTATCAACATTTCCCTTTATCAAATCCTTATAGTCCAACAACAAAGGACCATCACAGAAACCCTGTTCACTTCATGACGACCAACTGACCAAACATTCTCAACGACGTTTCTGGCCACTTTTCTAAGCGGCTTATCAAATATCCAAGTCTCGAGAAGCTTAAAATAATTCTCCAACAGCTCAGAACAAAGCAGATTTCTGTTACAATCTTAACATTTTTATTTACTGCATATTCTTTTTAATGGCAATTCCCCACCGCATACACCTGCGGTCCGGAGTTTCGCAAATATCTCAGTATCACAGAGGTTAGATTTCTGTTGCTTCAAAATTTTGAGGCATATCTATGAATGTAAAGAACATAGTTCTGGGTTATTCTTCTCATACATCAGCGTCCTGATTGTCACTCCACTCATGTAGTCTTTAGAAGATACAAACAACAACATTCTTTCGTTCCATTATCTTTCGTTCTGTTATTGGCACTGCACCATGAAAATACAGCTTTTCCATCAACCTCTTACCATAAAGCTCTAAAGCTTTATGGATAAAGCTCACGGCGTTGATCAATTCTTGAGGAATGCGCCATGCATTCGACTTCACTAAGAATCGTTTGGAGGTGATTGAATGCATATTTGGCTTTTACAATGACTCGCGGCCGCCTAACGATACATCAACCTAGTGCTGCTGTCCGACCAGACAAGTCTCGTACCAATTCGCCGACTCCGGAGGGATGTAAGGGTTGGTGGGCCATGGACGCGGGAATCAGTTCCACGTGTGTGTTGCGCGACGCCTCCGACCACTGCGCAACACGCACCCACCTCTTACCATACCCATAGGAAAAGGGGGTTCGAGAGGGCAACACTCGCCAAAGCTGTTTACTACCACACTGCAGTGGATTATGAAGTCATTTGATGTAGATGAGAGAGGTATACGTATTCATTGAAAATTCCTGCCAAACATTTGTTTCGCGGATGACATTGTCATCTTCTGAAAAGATTCCATCGAAGGAGAGACGATGATCAATGAACCCAACGAAGTATGGAAAAAGATTGGAATCACGTTGCGATTTTTGAACGATCACACAATAATAGAAAATTTCTCTAATAATGCTCCTAGAGCTTCAGAAAAAAAGATTAGCGACCTGTACTCGGCCGGCGTTGATATGCTCGAAGTAGATCGGATAGAGCGCGTCCTGGCGGCAGGCCTCAAGCAGCAGCGACTCATCGTCGGCGATCTCATCCAGTGCTGTTAGCACTTCTTCACTGAAGTGAATAATCTCAGCGCATCCATAGTTTCCCTAGCATTACTACTCTATTTATCAACTATTGCAGTATTTCAATGGAGTTTCTTTTCAAATTCGTCTTATATTAACCATGAGTGTTCATACACTTGCTTATGTATATAGCATATGAGAAGAATGGTTGATATCACATCAAGACGTGACGAATGTTGCGCTGTGGTTAGAGCGATGCTCTGCGATACACAGTTGATCGAACACTGGTTCGATCCTGTACCTCACACTCATCAAGTGCTCCATCCCTATGAGATCAGCAAATTGGTGCCAGATTTGTTTGGGGATATAAGAATAGTAGCATGGTACATCAGTAGGCGACGGTGCAAGTCACTGCATAAGCCAGCTATGCGTTCAACGATCGTTATGCTGCTTCGAATAGAGTTGAATGCACTGGACAGCAATAAAGAATCAACACCGAAAGCTTTGAGCTTTTTAAAGATAAGGTTACTATTATTGCTGTTTCCCTATAGTTTTCTAGGTGACTGAGTAAATATTGAATACATATAGAAAGTTGATCTTTTGAGTGAACGAATCTTATACACGCCTATATACATATACATCTAATGCAGTGACTTGTGAAAGACTTCCGATGTACCATTGCAACGTTTTTATTCCTTCAGAGAAGTCTGGTGCTAATTTGCAGATCACAGGAGACAGCGGTTGTTTAGTTAGCTCTGGGCACAGGGTTGGACCAATGACCACGTGTGTGTATCGTTCGACATCTCTGGCCACTGAGCAACACGGGTCCCTGAATGCCATTGAACGAAATTTGAAAGCATCCAATTTAAGTAATGATACTCGTAAATTTAACAGAATGTCAAGATATAGAAGTATGGAAGATTAAGTATACCAATGTGGGATTAAGTCTTTCTGTCTACTAACGCTCTAAACCACTACGAAGAATCGGGAATTTGTGTTTCTCGGGCTCAACAAACCGCTCCCTAGGCCTCGGATCAACTGTCACCTGTCATACCGTTGATCGTCAAGTGACTCGAGCGGGCGCAAGTCAATCCAGTCGCCGGCAAAAGTAGTTCAGTGGGTTCTGCTCTCTCTAGGGATTCGTCGAGCATCATTTCTTCTAGGCTCTTCGTGAAGAACTCTGACCATCGGGTCGGTGGTCTTCCTGCAGTGCGTTTGACATTCCGACGAATCCAGTCACTAACAGCTCTTGTCTATCAGTAGCCGTTAGAACGCATTACGTATCCGTCCCACCTTATCTTCAAGAAGTTGGTGTATAGAAACATGTTCCAAACATTTCCAAAGGCTTACAAAAACTGAGAATGCCGGTTTTTGCTTCTACTTAATCAATGGATTTTTTAAAAAATGTCCCTTTTTTTCAAACAAAATGAATAAAAAAGAAATTTTTTTCTACCCCATGATTTCAAATGTTCGCGGCAGCGCTCAGTCTCAAGTTAAAGTGGTAAAGTTTGACCAGAGATAGACTTTAATAGTAAGTAGGCATACTTTAGAAACATGCAATTTTTAATAACAATTCCATTGCTATTCCTAATAAATTCGAAACATATACTGGAAACCAAAACACACTTCAATACTGACCCCCACAGTAATCCATAGATATTTCGAGGCCCCAAGTTGTCTAAATGAGGTGGATACATTAACCGGGAAAGGTTAAATAAGACTTTAAAGATTTCATATTTCCTTTCAGAAACAGGCTAAGAGTTAAGCTATGGCAAGAATTTCTACCATCCTGGAGGAATACTAATCACAAACTGCAAACGTCCTTCCAATCCACTACTGGCGCTTGACTGCGGTGCCCATTTAGGACCGTCATAACATCTTTTAACTCAAAATTCCATGAGAAAGCCTACTCAGCCAGAAAACTGTATATCACTCACGGATAATGATACGATCAGAAAAAATTCACGGGGACGATCCATTTAAGTAACTAAATTTACATTTACAAGGCCTAACTTTGTTAGATCCTTGAAAGGTCTATTTCACTGGGAGTTTATTTATCCTTTAACCCTTTGAACTCTAATTTCCTTCAATACGTAATTAAAATTCACCCGTTTTTAAGCTATAGAACAAACCTGAACTTGTCGCGATTCCAGACAAGGCCTAACTTTGTTAGATCCTTGAAAGGTCTATTTCACTGGGAGTTTATTTATCCTTTAACCCTTTGAACTCTAATTTCCTTCAATACGTAATTAAAATTCACCCGTTTTTAAGCTATAGAACAAACCTGAACTTGTCGCGATTCCAGACAAGGCCTAACTTTGTTAGATCCTTGAAAGGTCTATTTCACTGGGAGTTTATTTATCCTTTAACCCTTTGAACTCTAATTTCCTTCAATACGTAATTAAAATTCACCCGTTTTTTAAGCTATAGAACAAACCTGAACTTGTCGCGATTCCAGTCTCCTCTCAGCGGTTCGAATGCATCGGCCCGTCCCATCTCGAGACTCTGGAAATTTTGTCAGAGATTTATTTTCAGATTAAGTGAATCTATGATAAGCAAATGGTTTATTGAAAAAATCTAGGTGTATGAGACAAAAACTCTTCTGTTCAAAAATGGCAACAAAACCTCGACAGCATGCAAAGATTTTGTAACACTTCTGGGGTCAGCTTCACATCCTTTAACACATGACGTCCGAGATATATCGTATACCTTGTATGCATGAGATGGTGGCAAGGTGGACGAAGTGTATGGCATCCAATGCACCGTCCAGAGCCTTTTACATCTAATATTTATTTTTTCCAAAACAATGCAGTGTTTTTTTAACTAAAGATTGCACTTCTCATCAGTTAAGCCAGCAAACTATAGGATAGAGAAAAGATAGTAGAGGCTATGAATGACGAACTGTTAGGATATTGGGAAAGTACTGAGCGCTTCTAAGAATTCAACGCCCCTTTGTGACTAGAGATTTCTGCTTCTTGTGTTCGTTTTACCTAACGCTTCAAAGCACAGATTCCATTTTGTATTGTTGTGCTAATGATTTTGTTTGTATGCTAATTTACTCGAATTCCTTCCATTCCAATAAAAATAAAGAAATGGGAATGCAAGCGAAGTTTTTGTACGGATTCCGACTGGCACATAAAGTCGAAGGCTAAACAGCAAGATATACTGACGTTGATTGCATTCGGCTAACGAACATCATCATTTGAATGAAGAGCAAGAAGATCGTCATTGTGAAGAAAATGATCCGTTTATGCGACACCCAAAAGGAAAATGCGAAGCTGGACGAAAGCAAAGGCATCAGAGCACTGTTCGAAGCCAAATCTGTGTCAGAGCTGCTCAACAGACGGAATCGTATACTACAACTCCCAAATGTAGGGGGAATCACTGCAGCAGAGAAGCACCGTCCTGAAATCAAGAGAACGAAGAAAGACATCTTCTGGAAGGGGCACATACCAATCAAAAAAAACCAATTCCTTTGCAGGATAACGTCTCGATGCCAGAAAATTCGAAATAATAGAATCTCGAAAGTCTGTATCATTGGAAATACTTTTTTAAACCACCACCTCAACAACCTCTTGCTCTGCATCAAAAATGCTCAACAGAAGGAATGAAGGAATTCTGCAAGGAATTTCTACAAAAGAGCCATAAGTCTAAGAAATATGTAATTGAATTCCAACCCATATAAGCGACATTAGTTTTGGAATAAATTAAACCCGGAGTGCTTAGACTCATGCAATATGCATGGTTTCATGCTCCAATAGAAAGAAAACGAATCATCTCAACTCATCAACTTCGACAAGGTTCAAGTGGACTTGATATTTATATGGTTTGACATCGATGAAAAACATTCTTTTTGCAACTCGTTGACTTTGCTCGAACGAATTACATTTTGTGATACCAATGAGATCGACAACCAAGATTCGTTACCGTATTCTTTTGCAGAGCATTTCATCTTTGGAAACTGCTGTGTCGTTCATTTATATCACAATACCTGTGCAGTTATGCAGAATTGTGGGTCATTATGCTCAAACTTTGTAGAATGAATGATGGAAGAAGAGTGATGGTGCGCCTACTCCTTGGTCCTCGTGACAAATTTCTCTGCCAATCACAGAGCCTTTGCTCATGCTTCCATTGTCAGCAAATCGATTAGGAACACTTTCTGCGGTACATTAGGTCCTCGATTGCTTCAATTAGATCCGTTATGGAGATTTTTTGTAATGCAATTTATTCAGTTACGCCTTCAATTGCATAC
The DNA here is from genome assembly GCA_018806985.1 of Angiostrongylus vasorum. NCBI lineage: Eukaryota > Metazoa > Nematoda > Chromadorea > Rhabditida > Metastrongylidae > Angiostrongylus > Angiostrongylus vasorum. The sequence goes on from JADANN010000336.1 coordinate 558,486, forward strand.
CTAGTACCACACCTTACTTTAAACGGTCCCCGCTTATTGGTTTTTCTTATGATGGGGTTTTCATACAGCGCTATGCGCACTGGTTTAACTAATAGGCATGAGAGTTCGGACTCATAATTTGGCCTAAATAGTAGCTTCATGGTCCATTTGTCTAAAAGGTTTCAAAAGCTCCAAAGAGGCAAAAATCAGAAAACTGCTCAAATCTAAGCAAAATAGTCTGGTTAAGAACAGCAATATGTAATGAAAAATCACTGGAACACCGACGAGAAAAAAATCGTTCGCAGAATGAGGAATGCGAATTAATCAGCTGCAATGCAACTCAGTGTTCCAGAATATTTGATTCCTGTTGTGTAACTCAAACAAGAGGAATCGCAAATTCGTAGTAAGTGGCTCCCACCATGCCGGAGGAGAACGTAGCGGAATGGGTAGAGATGCTCTGTAATATATATAGAGTTCTCGGTTCGATCCTGTTCTCCAAGCTGCTTGAAAGGCGAAAATTTTCCAAATTATTGAAAAAACAACTCGTCATTATCATTAAGAAATCAATCTCTTTACGAAGTAAGCAATGCAGTGGACGTAAACTTAAATGATAGAATTGCTGCGCACCGAAAGAAAGGTAAAAAAATAGAATCAGAGTTTGTCAGTTCGGCAAACTATTTATAAACCTATAAGATACGATTAAAACGATAATGTTTGCAAAGGGTCATGAAGTACTAGCCGAGTAACAGGCGAAACGAGCACCCCCCCCTTCCCCCACCCTCCAACCGGAAAGAGTAATAGCGCATTCCTTCCCGACACCTGCGGTCCGGAGTTTTTCAAATATCTCAGCACCAGTGTGATCATAATGTATCTATGTTTCCTCTATTGCACATTTTTTTTGGATGAATGAAATACATCTAAAATTGCAACTACAGAAGAAAACATTGGTAGAGGACAAGAAATCCAAGTAATTACTCTCAAGAACTGTTTACTGCCTTAACGAGTTGGAACTTTTTACAAACGCCAGAAAGGAGTTGAAAACAAAAAATATCCTTGCTCTCGCACAAGTCTTGCCTTGTTCTGTCTATGGCAAGCTCTGTTATGTTTATCCACTTTTCCTTAGAAAAAAGATGCATAAACAATAAGTTTTAAAACATCCGGTAAAATGATGAATACAACTGACTGACGCTACTTTACAAAATAGGAGTATTCATTGTTTCATTGCACAACAACAACAACAACGGCACTGTGTAAAAGAGCCCGTCGTGTGAGCAAGCCTCATTTGAGAGATGCTCCACAAAGGAAGATCCAACTCGATACGAAGATGAAGACGCCACATCGAGAAGATGAAGAACTGTGGACCAACAACTCAGATCATCGGCTTTGATAAAGACGAAGGCGTCAAAACTTTAGTCGAATTAAACTAATTTATCAACCTCATGTAAGCTCAACAGTTTAGACAAATGTTAATTGTTTGAGAGAAAATAATGAAGGAAGTATCTGAAAAATTCTATTCCAGGCCTTGTATGGATTGCCTGGAATAAGTCACTGTGACTCAGCGCCTCATGAGAACGTATATAGAATGTACGCGATCTGGTAGGAACGTTTGAGGTTGGACTAGAGTGAGGTGCGACTTTAGCGAATTCGAAATTGAGGGAGATTCGTCCATTTTTAATAAGTTGTTCCAAATTTCCCAAGCGATTAATGCCTTATGAATAACTTCATCGTAAAATTTATCAGCTATTCAATCGAAAAGTTGATCTAATATGACGGAGAAGGACTTACTTTATAGTGGAATTGATTAGCGTTCGACAATAGAGGGACTGAATATGAATTCTCTCGTTGCATTTCGAATTCAATAGCTAATGAGAAGTCGAAATGAATAGAGGCGGAGCTATTGGAGCAAAATGCTGTGACGGCGCTGGGGTGCTTTCGAGAACTCACAAAACTCCATAATAAACCAAGAATGTTTTGATTTTTGCCAAAAGCACTTTGTCCGGTTAGCCGTTGCAGTAAAATCAAATTGTTTCCATATGGAAGCATTTCTACCTGATTAGCTGTGAGTCCACTTCAGCAAATAAAACCCAACTGCATTCTGGCAGATACTTGCCACTCATCCGTAGACAACTTGTACCCAAACTCTATAGATAAGTGGTCTTATAAGAAAAGTGTACTAACAGGCTTGTTATCCGCTCCCAAAGCGAGTAGGAGCGCAACTGGCAACTCTTAGGTGAACAGAGGCAAGTGGAAGGTTGGTGAATTTCGTTCGAGTCACTCAGTGATTGACAGAGTTACCGGTGGCAGATAGCTCAGGCCAGGTTACAATTACTTTGGACACATAGTCTTAATACGAAAGTGAAAGATTTAGCCAAACAAGTTAGGGTATTTTAAAAAATCTTTTTAAGTATCAAAGAATGTCTAGCAGTTTTCAAGATTATATCATTAAGTTCAGAGAAATTCAAGAAGAAAAACGTTTTAAAAACCTTTTAAACTCACTGCAAATCGAGAAATTTTACTCTAGTTAGCGTTTACAGCATCAATAGAACTACTCTTCAGGGAACATCTCTGTCATGGCCTTTCACAAAAACTTTAGTTCTCGTTCGTGTTTCAGAGAGTGATAATCACTCAGGACATTAATGAATGAGAATAAAAAAAGTGGTAGAAGAAAATAAAAGCTAAAAAGATAAAGCTCTCGACGTTGATCAATCCCTAAAGGATGCGCCATGCACTCGGCTTCATTAAGCATCGTTGGAGGTGATCTACACGCGCGCCCTTGTAGAAGAAACTACTATAATGAAATGTCTCAGCCAGAATAAGTAAATACTGAATAAAAACAATGAGTGAAATACTGTCATAGCCTGGTACATCTCGTAACAGCTGAGCTGAGATTGCTGAGAAAGAAAACGACTGTCATAGGCATCAAAAAGTCAAATACATTCGTTCTTCTTCGGGGAAAAAAGCATGTTGTTTTCCATGATGGTAGCCATGCGTGTTTTTGGCCACCGCAATATCACGCCAATTTTGGCGAACTATCCGAGATACACTCATTTTGGCTAAACGAATCCTATAAAAATCACGTTCCATTGTTTCCGAATAGCTTGTATGTCCAGAAAATAATAAAAGGTCTTCATAAACAGAATAGATGTCATTAGTTTGCCTACAATTTTCTTATTCCACCAGTAGATCGATTCATGCTTATCGTACATGCCCCATCTTCACATTGGCTTACGCCCGCCTGCGGTGAAGACGTGGAATGATTGGGAGTCTACAAGGTAGATCCCGTCCATCACAGCCGGCATACAATGTATGAATGAGGACAGAAGACAAGAGATCGTGAAATCTGAGCCGAATTCATAAAGAAACCTTGACCACCTCGACGGATGACGGTTCTAAGACAGCGAGAAATACCGAGAAAGAAATCTTGAGGCCGGCAAGACACGTGAATGCGGGCGACCTAAGCACCTAATTGTGTTTTCTGTACTGAAATCAAATCTAATTTTCACTTGTGATCAAAACCCACCTCATAGAGAACAAGATAACATAAAATGGGTAAAGACCCACACTTGCGATGTGATTATAGAAACTACAACTTTTACTTCATAGAGAGTGTTTCTTCCCACACATCATGAGCGCGTTCCAGTGCATCTTTCATTCCTTCCTTCGGTGATGTTTTGCATAAAGGATAAATGAAACCTTGCGAAACCTATATACTTAACGTTCATATCATGAAAAAAAACAATATTACTATTCAGAACTTCTCCCAGTTCTGCATGCCTCAGCAAACAGGCACAGTAGATTTGCACTGGTATAGTTTCACTAGGCTTGGGGGAAAGAGATTATTCCAGCTGTTGATCGCCATAAAGTGATGATCGCCTTTTTTTGGGAAGTCCATTTCACATCATTCTCTAACACATGTTGGTTGTCAGGTTTCGTAATGAAAAATTGGCTTCTATGATACATTACAACTGTATTGAGAACGAATCAGTAGAACTGCGAGTCAGTTTTATCCCGAAATGAGATGCGGAACGTTAATTCACTTTAGTTTTGAGCATCTGTGAAACGTTGTAGTCGATCGACTTGGGTTTCCTCAATATCTCAGTGTTCTTAGTGGGTTGAAAGGCGGACGACTTCGAATCAAGCATCTTTAAAGGAAGGCATGACTGCGACAGTTTTCAAGGGTACTCATCATCAGGATACTTGCTTAGCCTGGTTGACGGTCGTCGAATATCTTCCAGACTGTTTAATATCTTCGATTGATTGATTCCTATTCGAAACTCTTGGAAACCTTCCTATGCATTTCAATCGGCTATTGTATCATCTTCCCGTGATTAACCTTTCTGGAGGCTCAAGTGTTGCCCGCTGCACCACTGGGACTCTGACAGAAAGGCAAGGCAAAAGCGACCGCACCCTCGGCTTTACTGGCTTCAGTGCCGACTTTTGTTCCCCCAGATCATTCCCGTTGACGAGTACTTCATGATAGCACTGTTAGGGTAAAAAAAATCTTGCGGTAAAAGCCAAGAAATGGCCTCGGTGGTGCAGTGGGTAACACTTGTACATAAGTGAGCCCCTGGAAAGATCATCACGAGTTCGAATCTAGCCTGGGGCCCAGACTTTGCAAATGTCTCAGCATCAAAGTGGTCCAGTAAAATTCTCAATTTCTCGCGAAAGCAGCCATTACTTTGAAGATAACCTAATTTCTTACAATCGAGATCAAGCTCGAGTGTTTAGTTCATAGAAGGGAATGTCGTTGGGTGAGTTCAGTTAGCTGAGCCGGCAGCGACGACGATTCTCATCAAGATGTAGCAGATGAACATAGTAGGAGTCCTCGACCGGAAAGCGCCTTGTTAGCGACGGAAAAAGGGGTGATGTTGATTTTCGCTATTTTCGCTAGTTAGAACTAGAGAGAGTTTGCGTTTTCTGAGTAACGAAGTTGGCAACGAGTTGAGAACGAACAACATGAATAATTCTATGAGAACACAACACACTACTAAATTCAATTGTATCGGACACCGAGCACCTTCCATTCCATTATTCCGACTAACCATAGAATAAACGTTTTGTAACATCACTGACAATGAAGCATATTGTAAAGGCTTACGGTGCTCTTTAAAAAAGTGTTGAAAGAGAAAAGTGAAAAAATTTGTATTCAAATCTCTATTCATTCGAAATCATTACGCTATTCAAGGAAAGCTGTTGAATAGAAGACTGCGAAAATTCCTACTCAGTTATATGAGTTAATTTGCAACTTGAGTGAAAAAATTTTGAACTAATAGTGAAATAAGACAAGATAGGGACGAGTGTAGCGCAGTGGCTAGAGCTGTCTTGCACTAACTGCACACGAAGTTGTTGGTTCGATCCTGCACCCCGGGGGTTCAACAAGCCTTACATCGTTTCGAGGCCGGCATATTGTTACCAGACCTGTCTGGGAGGATAACACCACTGACATGATGGCTTGGTAGACTACGCGAGTCAGCGTATAATCCAGATATGCCTGCAGCCAGCCCCAACGATGCATAATGAAGTCGAGTGCACAGCGCACCCCTTACGAATTGATTAGCGCTGTACGTTTCATGCTTTAACCTTTTTAAAAGTTAAAATATTATACTAATAATACTAAAAACTGAAATATTTATTTGTTGTCGAGAGTAAACTTAGTGAGAGATCATAAATCCATAGCCAGGAGAGAGCTTTCATCAAGCTTCATGGAATTCTTACTACATGGAAAAGTAGTTCTGCGGAAAATCACTTTATAAACTTCTTTCCCACACCTTCCTCTTCCTTTTTATTTATTTATCTTCTTTAATTCTGTTGTTTATAGTTTATTATTTATATTTTTATTTGCTGCCAAAATGATATGACATTTGCATGGGAAGAATGTCCGAGAATAAGTGGAATCTCTTAGGATTGACTGAAATATGTCTTCCTCTTAGTTAAATATTAATGCTGCTACAGACGAGTTGAGAAATTCATGGAAGCATGTTTACCTTGGAAATGATCTGATAAACAATATAATGAGGCTGTAGAGCTTAAAGGAACAAAACGAACTGGTTTCACCAATGAACGAATCACAGAAGTAAAGGTCCACGGGCCAAACTTTTTACTAAACACATCTTATTCCGTCTCACAAATATTTTGAAACACTCTAATGAAACCATGAGAAGTAATAGTAGTGTGCAAGAGGAAGACTGCCTCCGAATGATGATTGAGAATTAGACCAAAACTCCTCTAATCAGCGGCCAATTATCGACTGCCTGATTGATTGATTGATTGATTTACAACCACCCATCATTATGTACAATGTGAGCCCTACGAAACCTTGAGACGAATTGTTAAGCGTACTGAGGATAATTGGTAAATTAGTATCATTGTGGGAAAAACCTCGTCTATGAAGTAAATCTATGATTTCTCATGCGGTAAAAAACATGGTTCCCAAACCACGGAGTAGGTCTTCCAGAGGTGGAGTATTCCTTCTAACCCTATGGAAGAACTTGCAGAATCCGCTATGGCTGATGACTACAACAATCATAAAACATGGTAAATATCATAGTAGCATCTCTCAGAAAGCTAAGACATTTCCATTCCATAGAGTTATTCACACAGATCAAATGCTAGAAGATGTTTTCCAAATTTCTCAAGTACTCTAAGTAGATCTTTTAAAGCGAAGTCTAAGAGTTTGGCGAATACTCTTATGAGTTGGTGCAGCTCGACGAACATTTACGTTTAGAAGAAACCAAAGTTACTAAGTAAACACGCAGAGAAGTCATAAGTGATTGATAATAAGCAATTTCATGATTAGAACGATGGGAGTTGACATCAGAGACAGTTGTGCTTTCTTCCTACCTACAATAAATTCGCAAATGATCAACGAACCACCAAATGAATGATATTTGCTTGGGAGCAAACCCCTACTCTCTAAGATATCTACGCGGACAAGAAATTGAACTCTGAGCCAATATTTCTCATTTTCTTCGTGGACATAAAGACTACAATATTGAGTGGAAATGAATGCAAGCAACAAATGAGGCTAGACGATGTGAGATGAAAGATCGCCACATGCCAGTTATCAAGGCATTAAACGCATTTTATTCAAGCCATTCCGTATACTCTGTAATGCTTAACGCGAAGTTGGTTGAGTTACGTCTGTCAATTTGTGGACGTGTGTATGTATGTATGTATGTATGTATGTATGTATGTATGTATGTATGTATGTATGTATGTATGTATGTATGTATGTATGTATGTATGTATGTATGTATGTATGTATGTATGTATGTATGTATGTATGTATGTATGTATGTATGTATGTATGTATGTATGTATGTATGTATGTATGTATGTATGTATGTATGTATGTATGTATGTATGTATGTATGTATGTATGTATGTATGTATGTATGTATGTATGTATGTATGTATGTATGTATGTATGTATGTATGTCATGTATGTATGTATGTGTATGTATGTGTGTATTTATGTGTGCGTGTTTGTAGGGTATGTGTGTATGTATACGCATAGATATGTGTTCGTGCGCATGTGTTTCTTCGTCAATTCTCTGTGTGGGTGTATAATTTGTTTACGCGGGAATATAAAACGGTAGGCGTAGATCTGATGGCTTTGGTGGGTTGGGTTGGGTTGAATTTGGGTTGGGATAGATTGGATTGCATTAGGTTGGGTTGTGGTGATGTTGATGGTTGTGGAACGTCGCTTCAACTATGCAGACGTTTGTCTGTAATGCACAGAATAGCAACAATTGGAAACTCCTTTCGAGTTGATGCACTTCTGGCGCCGCTCTACTACGAGCCCACGGCACTCGGAAGATGATGTTAAAATTGGCACGGTGTTGAAGGCATCTTCTGATAGAAAATCGAATCGATTCCCCACAACGATACGTACACATATCGTTATCAGTTATCACGAACGCATTCACAATAAAGAGGTCCTAAGAATAGTTCAATGCATGCTGGCCAAGCAACGGTTACTCGTCGGTGTGTCATCAATATTTAGAGTATTGAAAAATCAAGAGACAACTTTAGAAAAAAACAAATGAACAAGATAATGTCAACGGAATAAACGTAAAAAAATAAAAAAAGAAAGAAATAATATATAATAGGAAAAAACATTACATGATAACAACCTCGTGTGTGTTTGTCAAGAAATTTGCAAAAAGTAAAAATTATGACTGAGGAGAAAAACGGAGCCAGAATGACGATGAAACTAACCATAACCAAGCTTACTTCATTGTGCATAACATGAAAGAAGAAAGAAAGAGAGGAAAGGAAGAGGGAAAAAGTTCCAAAAACACTTCTTCTCCAATACATAAAAGTCATTAGAAACGTAAAGTTCCGAATATTTTCGGTTAATATGAAGGAATAACTACTATTTGCTCATAGTTTTCCTACACAGCCAATGTCGATGGTCCCTCAGAGTCCTGGGTAGACTTGATTTGTTGTGATTTAAACTACTTGAAGTTTAATAATTCCCACGATAACGGCAATGACAATGGTGATAACAATAACAGTAGAAACGTCAATGATTATACTAGTAATGAAATATGAAAACAGTTGTTGACAGTAAATAGTACAGTACCGAATAAGGAAAGCTACGGAGGTGGGAGTGATCAACACAGAAACTATTTTTTACACATCTTTTGTTTATCTGCGCCATTATACGGATGATGACGATTCTATTCATCCATTGGCTGGGGCATGTTTTGTTCCTTTATTAAATTATGTACTTATTCGATAGTTTAGTGTGAGAAAGTTGTCTAGCTTAGTTTCGCCACAGCAGTTTTCAACTGCTGATTGGCGTCAGCTCTACTTGAGCAAACTCTAACCAGATTTTCTGCCTTATCTTCGCCGTCGTTAGCAGATTCTACCATTTCAACACAGACAGATCATCTATCCACTCTAGATGATATTTATCGTCAAAAATGTGCAACAACTGAAAATTCCGATCTCTAGAGAGTTTCTGGATGTCTAGCAGCAAAAATCATAAACATCCACTAAGAATGTGACTTTATTATCCTGGGACTGCTCCGATTTTCAAGTTATCATCAACAAGAAGATTTTGAAACAAAATCTTCTGGAAAAAGCGAGTACATCCATCCAGAAAAATCAAGCAGATCCACATCCACCTAATAAGCTAATGAACAATTGCGCCCAGATTGAACACATTACAAAAGTAAATGATCCCAATGAAAGGAGAAAAGAAGCGGATTATGGTCTAAACGAAATTTGCAGCTCTCATGGAAACCATGACGAAGCCCATATTTAAGCTAAGTTCGCATGCCGAGAAAAACATGGTTTAAATAGCTGAATTTCTGAAAGCCTTCTTAAATGCAATAGCTGCAAGCCACCCAGAAATCCAATCCTCAGGAGACTCTTGATCTGGCCAAATAATGTAGCACAAAAGTTATATTCCAGCATAAACAGTCCTTACGTTTAAGCCTGTATCCCAGAAAAAGTGAGCGCATGTGGCGCAGTGGTCGGAGGCGCCCTACTACACACACGTGGAATCGGTCCCCATGGCACACCAAGCCTTCCATCGCTCCGGGGTTGGCAAATTGGTACCAGACTTGTTTGAGAAGATAGCAGCACTGGCTCGATACATCGGCCGGCCACTGCAAGTTATTGTATAGGCCAGATATGCCTTCAGTCACCTCCAACGATGCTTAATGAAGTCGAATGCATGGCGCATCTTTCAGGGATTGATCAACGCAGAGAGCTTTATCCCTTCATCCTTTATTTATCCCAGAAAAGAGTATTATCCATATTGTATACCATTGCACATAGCCTGCATACGACTTCCTTATTGATCACTATTGTATTTTCTTATTAGTAGTAGTAACAATAAAGAACGTTGTTATTCGTAATGAACAATATCACAAATTACTGTTACCAGTTTGGGAAACAGTTTAGGCAAAATATTCGGGAAGGACATAGCTTGACAGTCCTCTGCTTAGAAAGAAGTTTAATGTAAATTCCAGTGCAGACTAGTCTTTCGTAGGTTTTCCCAACCAAGCTTTTATGACGGAAATTGTCTGAACATGAAAATCCATTAACTACTTTCCTATTCAAGCTAAATACACCATAAGAATTGCAAATCATTTGTCCATTTGTAATAAACATTTCTTACAGAATCAGCCTAGAAATAGAAACGCCGTTTTTCTCCACACTGAAAATTCCGTCATGCAACGATCATTTCAACGAATGCTAAGAGTGCAATGCATTTATCTGCACTTTTGCTTCTTAAACAATATGTATTTGTTATTCTCGTCAAAAGATTTTCATCTACGGCTCAGCATGAACTTTAATATCAGGCAAAGTCTAAACTAGAACCACTTAACTTTTCAAGCTAAGAGGAATAAAGGATAAAGCTCACAGCGTTGACCAATCCTTGAGGGATGCACCATGCATTCGACTTCACTAAGCATCGCTGGAGGTGATTGAATGCATTTCTGGCCTTTACAATGAGTCGCGGTAACCAACCAATGCATCTAGCCAGTGTTCCTATCCTCCCAAACAAGTCTGGTACGAATATGTCGACCCCAGAGGGATGAAAGCGTCGGTGAGCCATGGGAGCGGGGATCGATAACATGTGTGCACTGCAAGACGCCTCCGACCATTGCTCCAGCCCTAAATTTTCAAGCTACTGCTAAGTAGTAGTGCTTTACGAAGAATAGGTTTATTCACCACGTTTGCATCCCACTACGGAAGTTAGTAGATGTTAGGTAAACTGTCAATTCAGAACTCCATCGTTGAGACCACAAAATCATATCGTGAAACTAGAAGCTAGTAAACGATTGGAATGTGGGTTCCTACAGAATGTTCAATTAGACAATCTACTGAGAAAGTAATCGAGGAAAATCGAGGAATATCAAAGGAACTCGATAAACTGGGAGGTTATGGCAAGCATTGCGTGGATGTTTCAACAAAGCAGAGATACACTAAAGAACTATTACCCTTCATATCCCCTCTCACGATCCTATGATTCCGCAAAAATAATCACACTAATTAGAAAGCTTTCATAGCACAGAGCTTCCTCTGATATCTAACCATGAAGACGTAATTGATAACTGAATCTATAGGCTGTGCGCTCTGCTGGCTGTGTAGCAACTGCAGCGCTTCTCGGCTTCATTGACTAGACCGCCTGAGAAAAACACTGATGAATACGATTGCTGATTGCTAGCACATAATTTTACACCATTTTATACTTTAAACTCACATAGCGTACTGGTTAGATGTACTCTGCATTACGCAGATGACGTTTGGTTCAATCCTATTTCCGAGCGAAACTCACGAAAAACGTCAAAGTGCGCTAAACTTGAAATAAGCGTAAAGGATTAAAATGCTTTCATCCTTTAGGGGAAAGCATCAAATTCCTGACAGAGTCTGGCAGAATAAAAAAAGCTGACTTGATGATGCCTTAACCTTTGGTTACTTCCTATTGTTTTTTTTATGACAGAGTACGATGTGAGCAAAACTGGCTGAGAGAGCAAAGCAACGTCCTCGCTTGGTGATGTGGACAGCACGTGAGCTCAAGGTAAGGATGATCGCGATCGAAGCCCAATTGAGATGTCGAGTTTTGCTCATATCTTAGCGTGATTTGGTGCATCGGTAGGCCGCCGCAAGTTATTGTACAGGGCAGTTAACCACTCATTCACATCTACGATGCTACGATTTGAGTGGAATGCCTCTTGCCTCCTTAAGGGATCCATTATCGTCTAACAAACTAGCTTTTATTTGCACTTTATCATAGCTTACGTGAATCTGTTGTGCGCGTGTAGCACAGTGGTCGGAGGCGCCATGCAACGCACACATGGGATCGAACCCCACTCCCGTGGCTCACCAAGCCTTCCATACCTCCGGGGTCGGCAAATTGGTAGCAGATTTATCTGGAAGGATAGCAGCACTGGCTCGGTACATCAGTAGACTAGCGCCAATCGTTGCAAAGGTCAGATATATATTTAATCACCTCCAAATGATGCTTAATGAAGTTGAATGCATGGCGCATCCCCAAGGGAATCATCAATGCCGAGAGCTTTTTTCACATGAATCTACGTGACTAGCACTTAAGAATGTATAGCTCACTTTGATTCTTGTGAATCGCAATCATTCCTCTGAAAAGCCGGTAAGCAAAGTCGTCGTGTTCCTCAGCAAGATATCTCCGCCTGTTTTTTAGGAGTAGATATTAAATATAGGTACCAAACTGTACGTGTTTCGTATAAAATCAGCAGACATATAAAAGCCAATGGTACTTCGAAAACTTGAAATATAGAAACAACTTGCCATAAAATACATTAAATCTAGATGTTGTAACTCATCTAGCTGTAAGCCGTTGAAAACGTGAGGACACTGGTAGCATACGAAGAAAGGCTTTAACTTTTATCACTTCAAATCTGATGAATGTGTAGCTAAGGGGATCAAAACACAAGGCCCGTCAATGTGCTTTGAGCATTCGACGGTGTACATTTGCACGGATTTGCTCAGCACATACTTACTTACCAATTTAACAAAGTCGTCGAAAAACTTCACATTCGCCATTTTCCAAGAACTGGCATCTCTTCGGCGAGGCATAGCGTTCTGTGCACTTAGTTAAACGTTCTGTGTTAAATTAATTAAGAATATTCGAAACGACGACAGTACAGTAACAATCAACAACCACCGAGTTGACGCTCTCGTATAGATCCCGTTGGATCATCGGAAGTAATGAAATACAAGGATAATAGAAGTTAAGTACAATGAGTTCGTAGTAAACGCAAAGAAAATAATGAAGAAATGAAAATTGCAACAAAGGAAAAAATGGTCTTCGAATCAAATCATTTCTACTATCCCGGTGAAGGTGAAGAAAAAAGACGACACTGAAAACTTAAGGCCTTGAAAAGAAGGCAGCAGCAATTCAAATTTGAAACCTGTTGAGAAATGGATAAGAAAAGGATATGAGAAAGATGAGTGAAAGTGATGGAAGAAACGAGAGCGCTTCTGCGGCTTCTCTTTTTCCGTAAAGAAATTTATTGCGATAAGAAAGGAGTGCGATTTCTTTCGCTTGAATTCATTTGGAGTTACGCTGATCCACGAAGCTATGGGACAGCGTCACATCTCTTAGTAGAAAAACTGAATCGCTCATAATCTAACTTTCGGCATAAACATACCGAGTCTGAATTGTGAGAACTACTGTTATGCAAACAACGGCTTGCCCTGACTAGTAGGTTTACGTGATTCAGTGAGTTCCAGTGCTACATGACACCGGAACGAAAAAGCTAAAAAAGAATGGGAGAGGAAAATGCTAACCACAGGACCGACAGAAATAAAGAATACACTCTCGTTTTCTGATTATTATGATTATGATTTTTTGTGATTATGAAAACGATTTATCATTCTACTTAATTCTGGGTTAAATTTATGGCCTATGAGCGAAAAGCACAAAAGCTCGAAGATTAGAAAGGAAAAGGTCTCCGACTGGACGAGCATGAGCGATTCTGCCGTAGATATAAAGCAAAAAAAGCCACTATTATGAGAAATGGGTGAATCAGTGCAAACATTTCGATGACGAAGTGGGAACAAAGCATGGTAGACTTGTGTAGACTCCCGACCAGCATTATCTGGCATCGGAAACAAACATCCGATTGCAGCACAAACATAGGAAAACGGAAAAAAAATGAACAACAAAAAGAGAAGAGTCTCGTCATAGATGGTATCGAATCGAAATTATCACGCGCTAAGATTGTGATTCGAATAACTGCCATGGGAAACGAACAGTACTTCACAACAAGTTAAGAATAACGACTTCTGACTAAATTATTTCCCCTGCCCTGGGCATTCTTCTTCCCGAATTTATCCCGTCATTTTTTTCCGGAATATTCGGCTGACAATCCAAGAAAATCTAAGCGAAGCAAATCTAGGAGATTCTAAGGAAACCACAATACTGAATCGAAAAAACGCAAATTTTAGGTCAAAAAAAGGGTTGTCGGACGCGAAAATTCCCAGGAGAGGAAATGCCTAACGGTCTAATTTGGCCAAAAAGCACATGAAAGAAATGTGCAAGAAAAAAGGCGAAAATCCATCAAAGCGATGGTCGCCTAGAAACAGTTATTGTTTGTGGTGCACTTTCTTCTCGGAGTTGGCAGTCATGGTGCTTTAACATTGGAACTATTCTATGGCTTTTATTTATCTACTCATAATTGAACTGTTCATACCCGGCTCAAATCCTGCTGCACGTTTATAAAAATAAACCATCTTCAAAATTGGCAGTAGCAAAGAAAGGCAGTAGATAACAAGTTACACTTAAAAAAATTGTTGTACTACAAGCATCTATGCAATGAAACCTACGTTTCATGATAAAAGGGCGCGTGTAGCGCAGTGGTCGAAGGTGCCCTGCAATACACATGGAATCGATTCCGGCGACGGTTACTCACGAAGCCTTCCCTCCCTCCGGGGTCGGCAAATTGCTACCAGACTTGCGTAGGAGGATAGTAGCACTGGCTCGATATATCGGTAGGCCACCACCAGTCATTGTAAAGGTCAGATTGCATCTAATCACCTCAAAATGATTCCTAACGAAGTCGAATGCACGGCGCATCAGTTCAAGCATTGATCAGAGCCGAGAGCTTAATTTTGTCCTTCATGTTTCATGAATTGAATACGGCAAGACCACTCCCTGTTGAAACTCATCAAAAGCACATTTCTACATCTATATTTTTCAACTGTTACAACAAACTTGTTACAAAATATCTTTGTCACAGAATACTCAAATCTCCAAGAATTATTTGCAGAATGACGAAAGGAAAACAATAGGATTTCACAGCTAAGAGATAACGCGGAAATAAATATGAACCCTCTGGCAAGAAGAGCTTCCTTTTTACTCTAGTCTCGGGATAATTTTCAGCTTTAAGAAAGCACTTTCTTGGTTTTCAATTTGTTATTGGATGCGGACAGTACTGGAAGACTAAGAGTAACGAGAAAAGACTACAAATCGCTCACTTTCGAGTGCAAAATTACTCTCGAAAATTCCGAATACATTGAAGAGAGACATTGGAGGTTCAGTAAGACGATAGGTGAAACATTCTCACCACACCGCCACTGCGGCTGGAACAGAACGAACGCGATAGCTACCGATCGAACCACCACTGTCATGGACGACTAACCGAATGCGTTTCGTTCCAAAATCGAAACGCGATAAGATTTCTAAATATACATTAGAGGCGCCGTCAAACGATAACGTTGGTCTCATTCCGTTTCGAAGTAGTGTCTACCACAGCTAGCTGATGCTGGCTGCTCTATTGTCAGAACAATGACTAAACACCAAACACCCATTAACTCATTGGAAATAGGCAGTGTCATGCACTATTATCACTGCTGTCGTAGAAAACGAGCGCATGTGGTGCAATGGTTGGTGGTGCCCTGCAATATATATGTGGTTCTTGGTTCAATCCTATGCTTAAAGCCACCTAAGCCACCCATCCTTCCGGTGTCAGATTAAGATTCAAAAAGTTATTCTATAGGTCATATATGCATTTGTACAATGTACAATCAAATGAGTGGCACGTCCTCGGAGACTGATGAATGCTGAACATAGTCTCGGTTGAAATTTAGGGGGATGGAGTTCCACGAACTTCAAAAAGTCGAAATAGCTAGGAAATAATCTTACAGCTACTCTTTTGTTTTACAGTAAACAATACCAACGTCAGAGAAAAAATAGGATAGAACAGTAATCTGATGCATAGTTGTTCACCACCCCTGCTTCACCTTCTACTTCGATCCACATGTAATCAATCCAGTCTTTTCACAGCTTCGTGATGAAGGGCTGTTTTAAAACAGATAAATGATTCATACACCATCGTCTATCAATATATATATATATATATATATATATTTGTATATCCTCCCAACAGTTTACCGCCTCATCGTGGCTGGGAGGTGTTCCTGGGTGTCGGAGTGCGATGTACAACGGGGGAATTCGTCCCCGGCAGCGTCTTCCAAGCTGAGAAGGACGCCGGCGTTTCCATCAGGAAGCCTAACTAACAGTAAACCAATACCATGATCCACCACCGTCTTGGTATCAAAGTCGTATGGTGGTAAATCTCCCTCTGATCCACAAGGGCTGCGACTGCCTGTAATGGTGACGACCTGGGGCAGACTATGGCCAGGCTGTCTTCGGGATTTCAGGGAACCACAAGTTTGTGTTCCACACAAGAACAGATGGATGAGTATTTTGAATTGTTAAACCGACAGTCAGAGCATATAAAATTTACATTTCAGGGAACCACAAGTTTGTGTTCCACACAAGAACAGATGGATGAGTATTTCGAATTGTTAAACCAACAGTCAGAGCATATAAAATTTACACGAGAAAAAACCACCCGAAAACTGGCTTCCATTCTTAAACATCCAAATGCAGCTCTCAGAAAGTGGCTATATAACAAAAGGGTATCGTAAGCCAAGTAGTAAGAACATAGTAGTTCACTACCTCTCCTCTCATCCTTCACACATGGAAAAAGCACTTATCAAAAACATGTACCGTACGGCTAAAAATGTGTGCACAGGAGAAGAGGAAAGGAAGGAATCGCAAAACCTGGCACAAAAAATTGCCATTTCCAACGGCTACGACGTAGAAGCCACTCGCGTTAGACAAAAACGTAGAGCAGTTCCCCAAAATAATGTTTCCGACGTAAGTAAGATCCCTTTTAAGCTACCCTTCATATCAAATGAAGAAAGTTACGCCATCAAGAGATGCATAAGAAAAAAGTGGCCTTGAAAATTATATAACAATTGTTGACATCCCACCCAATACCCTACGCCGTCAATTAGTTCGCAAACCGTCTCTATGATCGGTTGTGCAGCTCAGAAAAACTGTATGATTTGTCCTAACGGGAGCGACGGGGATTGCATGAGTTCAGGTATAATATACTTGACCTCATGTAACGCATGCGGTGAGGAATATATTGGAGAAACGGGTAGACCACTTTGTGTCCGCACAGAAGAACATCTGGATGGGAAAGCTAAAATTCGTCAAGGCACTCCTCTAGGTACGCTTAGGGCACAAAAGCACAATGGCGATGATTTTGAAAAGACTGTGCGGATCCTAGCGCAGGAATCGAAAACATCAAAGCGCAAAACTCTTGAAGCGTTTTTGGACGAATTTCGAAAAATCCAAAGATGAGCCGGAAAGATGAATGCCTCACTATCACACGTGACCTGGCGCCCTATTTCAAAATGATACTTTGACCCCGGGGTGTGCCGTGCTGACGACCCACCGTGAGTAGCCTTTCAGTTTGACTGTAGCATCCTAGCCCACCATCTGTTTAAAACTCTGGTCTTCATTAACACTTTAGCCTCTTCCCACCGAATAATTAAAGTATTCTAATATAAAATACGTCCAGGCTCTGAGGAAGGCGAAATCGCCGAAACGTCAGCCATCGGCCAACAACACCAACAACAACGACAACGACAACGAAGACCTATACCAACCTCGCATCAGCTAAAGAAGATCAGTTTATAAGATCATATAAATAAGTATTTCAGGAAACCACAATGGCTTAATCAGCAAATCTCCGAAAAATGGTGACTATGCTGGGGTCCGCACAACTAGTGATGAGGGGCCGTTCAAGTATCATAAGTATATATAGTATATATATATATATATATATATATATATATATATATATATATATATATATATATACATATATATATATATATATTCAACAGCTATGAATGGGACACGAGTGTGGAGGAACGTCTTTCTAGGAACGTTATGAACTGAGGTTCTTATATTCACTATTATTCAGAGAATATTTGTATCACACGTAATACCCAACCATGAAAAAATTGTAAAGGGCAGTAAATAAAAAGTTAACATTGTGAAATCGACTGCTTGGTACTTGATACTTGAACGGCCCGTCCTCACTAGTTGTGCGGGCCTCAGCATAATCACCATTTTGCACAGATTTGCTGGTTAAGCCATTGTGGTTCTCTGGAATCCCGAAAACAGCCTGGCCAAAGTCTGCCCCAGGTCGTCACCACGACAGGCAGTCGCAGCCCTTGTGTATCAGAGGGAGATTTACCACCATGCGACTTTGATACCAAGACGGTGGTGGATCATGGTATTGGTTTACTGTTAGCTAGGCTTCCTGATGGAAACACCGGACTCCTTCTCAGCTTGGGAGACCCTGCCGGAAGGATGAATCCCCCACTGTACATCGTAGTCCGACACCCAGGAACACCTCCCAGCCACGATGAGGCGGTAAACCGTTAGGAGGATTTCGACTACAGCCTCAGCTTAACTGGGTTTGTTGTCGATTCGGGCTCCCCAGACCAATCCCGTTAACGGGTGATTGCTGATGGCGCTGGTCGATAGAACTAGCTGAGAGAGAGGCGAAACGAAGAACTGCATGGTGTGGAGGTGAACACTTTAGCTCCGGAAGGGATAATAGCGCCTGTTTTCCCCCACCGTAGACACCTGTTGTCCTGAGTTTTGTAAATATCTCAGCATCACTGTGGCTATTCGAGAGTAATGCTTAGGATTTTGCAATTTAGAAGCGAGGAAATAGGCACAACTGCGTTGGAAGAATTACTTCAAATGAAAATGACCTCAAATTAAGGGTTCGCGTACGGTGTGTTCTCACAATGACTACTGACTAAAAGGGATCCGTGGAGCTATCGTCAAGTTCGTACTTTGGGTCCTTTCCACTTTACGAAGATTAATCTATTGCTTCTATACGAAACTTTACACATAAACCGTAAAACAGTATTCTTGTGAGATGCTCGGATGCTCCACCAGTGTCAATCATTTGACTTCATGCAAAGCTATTGTTATGAACAGTAGAATAATTTCTTCAGCGTGGATCAAAGGAATTTTCAGCGTTGCTCGATATCTGAATCCGATGCAGCCTTCGGAACAAAAATTTTCCTGGGAATAATGGACATCTTTTCAGAGCGACCTTATGCGACTGCAATTGCACTGTGCACAATGATTCAGACCTCTCACAATCTCATGGCCATTTCCATAGAAAAAATCTATTCGACTAAGAAAAATCAACTCGCTGAAGCTCTTCTTGTTCAATAAACGCATTCGGTTTACCAAAAAGGAATATATTTGCGATAACGAGGAATCCGTGTCCTTTCGTCCCTTTGTTAATGATGCGTTTAAATGTTCGAGATGTTGCAATGGAATGAAGCCAATGCTCAAAAAACTCAAAGAGTTTAACCGATACTGAGAAAACCGAGGGGCTTACAAATCAGAATAATATCAGTTCATAAAAAATCCTTAGTGTAATGATGAACCAATCAAGATAAATGGCGCTTCAATTACTAAACACCACGTGTTGTGGGTATCTATGGCGCTTAATGAGCATGTAAGATGCCATAAATGATTAGCTACGCAGAAGATGCAGAGAAGTATGAACTTTTTTTTGCTTCTTGCTTTCTTTTGAAGCTTTCGCTTTCTGCTTTCGGACCTTCGGTCGTTGAACAAGTAATGGACATGAATCTTCGCAGAATTTCTCACTGCTCTGCTACGTAGCTGAGACCTGGCATAACTCTGCAGTCCCCTCAAAGATGTTTGCGCACTGTTTAACGGCACTTTGTGAAAAACAAACAGCACAGACATAAAGTAGCATACCAGGCTTTTTAGTGCGGCTCTACAACAAATATCTCTTGCACGTAGCTGAGAAACGTCATTGGACGACAGTGATGAGAGAACGAGATTAGATTTTACGGCACAATTCTTTAAGAATTAGCGTTCAAATGTCCACCTTGTTAGAAATACGGAGTGTAATCAGGAATACAAACTGAAACCTTAATGAATTTCATAAAAGCTGAAAAAACCTTGGAAAGAAACCAGAAGGTTATTGCCGAGGACCAAAACGATAGCAATGGAAAATGGCATCTAAGGCTCGCTGTTGTGTCGCTATAACGTCTGTTTGGAATTGCTCAAATATCGCGACGAAAATCAGTCAGTGGGAAGACCGTTGAAGACATGAACCACCAAATCCCTGTTTTTAGCTATCGGTATTCTTTCATTTCGTCGATCTCATTAGAAGTTTTCACGAGATCTACCTTTGCACACGGGGCGAGTATAGTTGCTGAGAGAACTATCCCAAATATTAATAATATATGTATGCAGCTAATAATTAACGGAAGTTGTTAACAATGCCCTAGAATTTACGCTTGGTGTCTAGGTCGATTCTACGGTAAGTCAAAACCTCCATTTACCAGGTCTGCTTGTGAAGAGCTACCTTTGACACAACATCCAGCGAATGCCAGTCGCGAACACCTGGAAAGACTTTAGCACAGCCTATCCTAAAATTCTAAGGAGAATCTACACTACCAGCACTCAAGTGACATTCAATGAAGAGGACAAAATACTCAGTTGGCCGTCGATAGCCCAGGCTAATCCGAAGATCTTGCAGATGATGGATGCGAGGAAACAAACTGAATAGAAGAAAAAAATGATGAAATGGCGAATTACTGAGATATTTACAACATACGTGGTGACGGAACGTGTAACTAAATCAAAAAGGTAAATAAATTCACTAAGATAGTCTTGTCAAGTTTTCCCACAAGATCTGAAACAGCAAATCAAAGGTGACCAGAATCTGTGTTCTCGCCACCTGTCTACGTCTCTGATTCGGTATTCCACCTTCTAGTGATCAGTTTTGTTTCCTCTGTTCCCAGAATATATCCAAACTCTTCGATAATATCAACCTCGTACTTGCTTATCGAAGAAAAACAGTGAATTATCCAAAGTCTGTTCGGAAAACGCTGCTGGGTTTCGCATCCCGGCGTTGTCCCAAATTTCCCTAATTTCAGAAGAAAAAATGATTAATCATCTTACGAAACGTATTTTTTGAAGAATTTTCCTTCAATGACCTTCTAATCTAGTGGCATATTGTCTAGATGAAAATTGCAAATTTCTGCTATAAAAGCTCATAGATTATACTGACAGACTTTTTTAACCTAAGAAATTGAATTTCCCACGTCTTAGTCTATTTTCTATCTTCAGTCCTTAAAGGATTCTGTAGTTTCTGTAGTTTCTACGAAGAATTCAAAAATTTCATTTTTGTTTTCTAAACAATCGTTCAGTGATTTTCTCCAGGAAATGGCTGAAATGTGGTGTGGCGGTGGAATTTTTTTCCGAGTTACTGGTTCTTCGTTCTGAAATTGGAGACTTAATTACGGTACTTAAGAAGAAGATCGCAAGATCGCAACAAATTGATGAATACAACAGCAAACACCCAAATCAAATACTACAGGAAACAATGAACGCTTGCAAAATCTTGTAGTAGAGACAGAAAAGAGTACTGAAGGCACAACGACAGACAAGAGCTTCATGGTGGCGTTATAAAAGTTTTTTTTGGATAAAAGTTTATACGGTTAGAAGAAGTGATACAAGAAAATACGTCATTTCAATAAACCGACATTCGAAGGCGATCTAAACGAACCAACCAAAGCATGAATGAACCAAATGTAAAAGAAGGCTTTACACTACATCGGAGGGTAGTGAAAAAAGATCTGTGCCATACACAAACCAATGGACTATTGTAAATCTTTAAACGTTATTGTGGGAATGGACGGTTGTTGTCGAATATAGTTATTGATCAAACCTGAATCAACACCGACAACGACACAGGCAAATGGCCGACAAGGTTTTATGTAATAATCAGCATCACCTACAGTGGGCTCCACTTCAAGATGTCAATAACTACGCAAATATTACAAAAAGGCCGGACTATTACCGTGGACAATCGATTCAGATGAATTCGGCTTTGAGGAAGCCAAGGGAGTCGAAGCGTTAGCCGAGTAAGGTTTTTCTTTTTAATCAAGCTCGTCTTAGCTTATCAATGAAAGATTATGAAGGGACCTTATCAGCACCAGTTTTTACTGGACCTTCCAGTAAAAGAAATCTCTGAATTCTGAGAACGGCACGTTCGTTCAACTAAAAGTTCTAGCGCGCTTAAAAATTTATAAGTTCTCATTCGACACAAGTCTCAAGGCTGCAGTTTGAGTCTTCGAAACCTGTTTGTCTATTGACATCGATTCAATGAGGGAAGAATGAAAAGAAAAATGACGACGCAGAACGTTAGTTCAACAAATCCCCTCTAAAACTACTTCGCTGTCGACCAGTACTAATACAACTTTATTGACCAGGTTTTTGGATTAGTTTCATCACTAAAGTACATAACGTCTCATAGTCGCCATAGAAGAAGAAATGTGCTGTTTGCTGCCTACGTATAGCCTCAGGGAGTTTTGCAGAGCTAAAAATATCTCATAAGACTCGTTTCCTGGTTTTTCTTCCCACTTCCGCACCAACATACGGCTTCATCAGAATTGCTATAGACGTACAATGCCGCATTGTAGTATTGTCGCAGATGTCGCTGTGAGATGACAAAGTACTATTGGAAGCCGAAAATGCTATCGATCGGCTCGAATTCCACAACAATAGTCGGTTTTTGGATTGACGAATCTCAAATGAAACTGTTTACACCGAATCCATCACAAGAAGAGTCGAAACTGTTTTCGTGACTAAATTTCTGTCACATCCGGAAATCCGTGATTTGCAGCTGTCTCACACGGTCGGTATAGCTTAGAAGATTCTCCTGCACTCTGATAATGTCAGCGCTAAAGCAAATCCAATAGAATGTAGTCAAAACAAAATTTCCCTCTACTGCACACTAGATTATTACACTTTCACTCTGACCAACGATTTTTAGCTCGACTGAAATGAAATTCACAAAACAAATCGCTAAAAATCATTTTAGAGTTCTTAGAAAAAGATCTCACGCTGCTCTCCGACTTCTGTGATCGTCTAGTTGGGGTGCGAACGAGTTGAGTTGTACGTATAGAACTGTTGCGAAACGACATAATGATGATGATGATGATGGTTGCTGGACGTTCACTACGTCAAACATATGGCCACTACTCCCCTCTAGACAAAAAGCCTCAACGATTTGAGCAAATAACCTTGATAAAATATCAACTCATAGCTAAAAGTGCTTGATAAAGAATATGTATGTCGTACCTTGCAGTACTTTATGCATACATTCTTGCCAACTTGTCACTACGCGGGAAAGAATGGACGCCACGACAATCGACACATAAGTGCTGAAACATGAATAATGAAAGGTGTTAGAATGAATTTCAGGAGGACAAGATGAGACGAAGCAGTAAGCAATATATACGACAGTAATTCCGATAGGAAACTGGCCGCGGTTGTGAAACGCTCTTGAAGTTCGGCAACGAACATCCACGACACTCGACATGCCACGCCCCCGCTAATGAAAGCTTGTGTTCCGCCCACTTTTAGGGTACATATCGATGGGAAAAAGCTCTCAAATGTAAAAAAAAGAAAAAAGAAAAGACGAGCAAAAAAAGGTGAATCAGGTTAAGGAATAGGGAAATGATGGACAAGAAATGAACTCAGCAATATTAAAGCGATATTCCAAAATAACAGTAAAAGCTACTCGAAACTGAGCTGGAGTGATAAGATGAAATGTTGTACATACCTATAATGAGAAGCAATTAGTTTTTCCGTATGCGCTAACTCTTTCGCGTAAAGCGTTTCTATGGAAAGTCACAATATTTACAATCGCACGCGCCGGATTAAGCCGTTCAGAAGGTAATTTGTAAGTGGTACTAAGAGCTTTGTCATTGGTTCTGAAAACAAAGTACAAATAAACGGCCCCCAGAAAAAGTTGGCAACCAGCCACAGAAGTTGAATTGCGAAGACTTTCACGTCAATCAGTTAGTCGCTTAACAACATGGTGTAGAATACTTCATCGGTCTCAATATAAGCGCGGAAGAAACTTCTGCGTGTGCAAAAAATAACCTCGGTCGTGATGACGATTGTTCTCCTGTGGTGAACGAAGAGCTCGATAGATGTCTTCGTGTTAGAGCATGAAAGTTCTGTCTTCCATTAGCATACTTTTTTCAGGAGCCATTTTCTCAGTAGACGTATCAGCAGCGGTGATTTGTATCGCCGTAATGAATAAGCCCAGCTCATGAAAGTGTTCTTTGATAGATTTCATCGTTATGGGCAAGTGACTTGGAATGTCAAACGTCCTGCAGGAAGATCACTGACGCGATGGTGAGAGCTTGCAGCTCGAGTCACTCGGCGATCAACGGGATGACAGGTGACAGCCAAGTGCCTGTAACAAGTTGTTGTACGTTTCTAGACGGCATCGAAAGTCGTCGTTAACGAAGAAAGAGTGCCGCTTCTCATTACTAACAGCTTCGAAGATGGAACGACGTGTTACAAAGCTCGAACAGTAGTCGAACAGCGCAAGATACAGCGCAAGACCGTGCATTGTGCTGTTCACTCAATGTACGATTAATATTGACAAAGGGTGGCTCATTTGCAATCGTACTCATTGGTTACTCGTTATGCACGATTATTCGAAACCAATGTTTTTATATGTATTTTTGGTGCTGTTTGCAAGTTCTTCCTTTTTTACACTGCAGCCTACTTAGAGCACGTTGCCTTGCGTATATAAATTCTGTTCAAACAAGATCAACCTATGCTCCTAAGAGAGCGCTTTACTAAATCTCCGTTTCTTCGTTTGTGTGAGCTCTTAAAGAGCCCACTTACGTCGAATGAATAATATTAATAACATCATCGCACTGATAACTAATTTATGAAATCGATATGGCAGTGAAAAACGGGCTTGGTAGGAGTCATGATATCTTAACTTTTTACTTACTGCCTACTCTGAGAAATCAGCAACACTCGGGTCTCAGGTGGGCTTCGAACCCTGCGACTACCCTTCACCATGCAATCTACCACAACACTTGCGGCTCCAATTTTGCTCATTCTTCAACATTATTATTTTTTTAACTTCACAGGAGTGGGCATGTCGAAAAGCTACAATTTAGCCCAACCCACAAAGCACACCGCCACAGAAATCTATTGCTAAAAGAAAGCATTGTTCTTCATTGGTTGGATGTGCTAAGCTGAGCACACAAAGAATCACCCCGTTCAGAAAAAGTGCTCAAAAAAAGGGATATGATGGACGACGATTTCGGTTTTTCCCCAGCACCTCATAGTACTACTGTTGCAACAATGAAACCA
The DNA here is from genome assembly GCA_018806985.1 of Angiostrongylus vasorum. Lineage (NCBI taxonomy): Eukaryota > Metazoa > Nematoda > Chromadorea > Rhabditida > Metastrongylidae > Angiostrongylus > Angiostrongylus vasorum. Next base: position 583,528 of record JADANN010000336.1, read on the forward strand.
GCACCGTCACATTATAGACTGTACTACAGCGTTTATAAAAAGTTCTACAATTTTACAGTTTTAGAGAAACCCTGACTAAAATGACCAATACTCGTATTCAAATCGGCAAAAAGCATTAAAAGACACCGCATTTGTGAATTGTTAATGGAATACTGTAATGTTTGTATACTTCGCTAATGTGAAAGCTTACCTAATACCTAATTCCGGCTGCTTCAGGATGAACTAAAACCACTGAAAAACAAGTTGTTATAAACGGATAGTAATTATCAAAAAACAACCGTCCTCTATAAAAAGAGTGCTGCCAGCTGAGGCCGCCTCATTCGTGCGGTGCTCCACTGAAGAAGATTCAACTTGATACGATGACGAAGACACCAAATCAAGAAGACGAATGGCTGTGGACCATCGACTCGGATCACCGGCTCTGTTGAAGACGAAGACGTCAAAACGTTAGGCGAATAAATTTCTAATAACAACTTCATGTCAGCTTGTCTGTGAAAAGCGGTACATTGTTTATGGAGTCTTCCCATTGACTGTTTATTCTTCGAGATCCTTTTCTAGAGAATTCGTGCGATTGGTGCTATAGTAGAGATGCGTCAGGAAAATTCTTTTCATATTCGTAGCGGAAGTGAATAAGAACTTCTCTCTTGACGAATGCTGGAATTTTCAAGCTATCGCTAGCGAAAACCAACAATCACACTATGAGCTGATGCCGTGTTAGGCCGGTCCAGTGGCACCATCCTTCCCATTACGAGTGGATGGAAACCCACTCACATTGGACTCAAGAGTCAAATTCTCAAAGTGCTCTGTAGAATATCTAGGTCAAAATAATTGAAGTATTACAAAGTACATCACCTTTTCGCCTCATTGTTTCTGCTAAATATTTCAGTAACTTACAAAACTCATGCTCATTTCTTATAATACAAAACTGGACACTTTTTTGGAATGAAGTGGAATAGCTTTGAAGTTTCGCATGAATCTGATAAATTGATTGCGCTTCTTAGGATCTTAGCTATTCCGGTAATTCAACAGTAAACCTATACGCGAGCATACGTATTGGCGCCAATGCATATGTAGGCCTCAATGGGTGTAGGTGTCGAACTCAATTCACATGGCAAAGAACTGAGTGTATAGCCATGCGGCAGCCGTTCATAACTAGGCGCATTCACTTGCACTTTAGAAAAACCTTTCAAATAAATCAAACTGTGAAACTGAAGTCGAGTACATGCTCCACTTTTTAGCACTCATTTGTTACGCGTTCAGAAAAGTATTAAGTATTTCAACTTTTTGTGTTTCATGTCGGTTTGTAATCACCATGTGCCCGTGTGAAGACTTCATAGCGTACACCTCTTGAGGAGCTGTCTATCAGTCGGTAGCTGTTGTATCTGCCAAGTTCAATGTCTCAGAGAATCCAAGAGTGTATTAATTATAGAACGAACATGATGACACAATTCTTTTGACTCATCAAGAACGCGGAGTTCCAAAATTTTACATATTGTTGCCAACGGGCATCGTATTAACACCCAAAACAGTGTTAGATCACGTAAAAAACACAGTGGAAAAGCTAAAAACATACCAACTGTCCTTCCTAAGGCATAAAGCATATTCCATGGCTAAGCATTCTCTTAGGAAGCTCGTTCTGATAATTTCAGGAAACATTTTTTATTGAGGACGATGCGTATAACGTGATGAAAAAATATTAGAAAAGCTAAATATTCCATTGTTAACTTAAAACGTTGAAATAAAGGGTAAAGCTCCCAGTATTGATCAATCCCTGAGATGTGTCATGAATTATCACCAGTTAGAGGTGACTGAATGCATATTTGGCCAAAACAATGACTCCCAGTGGCCTACCGATGTATAGAATCAGTGCTGCTATCCTCCCAAACAGCTATGGCTACAATTTGCTGACCTCGAAGGGATAGAAGAATTGGTGGGCTAGGGATATAAGATCGAACCTATGTGCATTGCAAGGCATTGAGACCACACTTAAGACATTAATATTATAATACGATACTATGATAAATCTTGCGACAGTATTGACGTTGTCGACGGTCCATTTTTCTTGCGAAGTTTTAGAACTCCTCTCCTACTCTTTTCTCATTCCCTCTGGTAACGTTGTTTCACAGTAGCGTCGTAAGTAACAAATCAGATGATATTATGTTTGTTTAGCCTGTCACATTTCTCACAGGAAATCCGAGGAACAAAACTGTTCTGCGCAGATCCTCACCGGTGACATCTGGAATGGATCAAGTAAAAATGAAGACAAATCAGGGTTTCGTGTTTAATCCGTTCACATTATTTCTAACTACAGCTGACGCAGAATCGTATCTCACACTACACCTCTATGATAGCTTTCTAGTAATCAGCAAGGGTGCTGAATTATTAACAATCTTATTGAATACAACTTCACCGTCATGGCTTATAATAATTAGAGCGCCATTGTGATTGCGCTAATCAGTGAAAGTCATCAATACTGAATCGCTTAATTTCTCCTACAAGAAAGAGATGCGCTTGAATTTACTGTTTGTGATTCGGCTTGTTTGATTGTCCATTTGAAGGAGCGCAGCATTTCTGTTCAAAATGAGCACAACGATTTTTCTAGGTAACGTGGTAGCTGGATACTGCTGAACTAGCCAGATGTCAAAAATTTGAATCGTTCAATGAGAAAGAATTTATATCAGTCAAAAAGTAGTGTTTACTGTTCGTCTCCTTAGTTCATCTATAATTCACGTCAATATGACACAATAAGAACAATAAATACCTTGGACATTCGAAATGGAGGTGCTAGGGCGTTCTACTCAAGTATGGGAGGACAGCTAAGCCTGGATTCATTGTCTTTCTTAACGCATGAAGCACTACTGGTAACTTGTTACAGTAGATGCTGAAGAACTATATATATGCATATATATAGAAATTATACGGCTTATAATAAGAAAGTTCTGTAAATTCATTGTTGAAGACTTCAGCGCCAGATTAGGAACGGTCAATGGAAATGAATACGGGATAGCGAAATTCGGCATAGGAGAAAGGAGGGGAGATGGAAACTGTCTTGTAGGACTTATGCCCGCAGAAGGATTATTCCATCGGAATTCGTTTTTCGAGAAGAAAGAAAAACGCCGATGAACATGAGGGTTTCCTAAAGGCACGATTCACGCGGAGATCCATCATATTCTCACCAACAAAAAAATGGTGCCTCTTTGACACCTCGGTAGTAAATGAATTCTGTGCAACGTCTAATCACTGCCCTCTCCGGGCAGAAGAATTCACTCAGCCATAAGCCGGAAAAGAACTGCTGCTAAAGTCCAAGAAAAAACATAGAAACTTGTGTATGACGAGGACAAAAGAATAAAAGGTTTTTGATGAGAAGATTCTCAGTAAAGTCCCCTTTTCATATTACTGGCAGATAAATGAAGACCCGACATAGGATTACATGCTGCTTGTCAAAGGGCTTAAAACTTGTGCCGAATTTGCCTTAGTTCCTCAAAGAGGAAATCTAGACCGCATCTCCATTACCACCATGAAATTGCTCGAAAACAGAGCAACACTGAAGCTACTGCAATAAACCTATCTATTTTGGTGGATCCTGAAGCTAAGAAAGGTTTTGAAGATCTAAGTTGGGCATTCCGGCAAGACACTGTAATTCCTGGTTATGTTTTCAGAAGACACTCAACTTCGGTCAAGTGTTCTATAGGTGCTGCGTGGATTTCTTGACGTGGTTGAAGTGTCAGCCCACGTTTCTGCTGCATAACTGAGAGCTGGTAGGATTGTTGAACCGAAAAGGTGAGATTGGAGTTTTGGGCCCGTTACTTGGTCGGTGGCTTCTTTAAGAGGCTTGAATGCGGTCCGTGCTGTTCTCTGTCTTCTGTCTAATTCCCCTTTCATGTTGTTCTCTAGGTTCATTGAACGTTCAAGGAACACTTACAAGGTGGTCTACGTAATCGAAAAACCATGCAGTTCGACTTGTTCGCTCTCGTACCATAGATTTTTTGATCAATTGGGTCTTCTTTTGATTTATGCGCAGCCCGATCATTTTCTCCAGTGTAGTTGAGCTCCTTCATTCGTCTCGACCTTATTGGTAGTTCTTCGAAAGGTGGCTACGTAAGTTAGTAAAATGAAGATTTTGCATGAATTTTCAATCACTTTCTATGTACTTTTTGTTCCAGTCGTGCCTCGTCTTTACCAACTGCACTGTTGCCGTAAGCAACTTTGGCAAAAAGTTTGTCACCTTCTCCAACCGCTTTTACTACGAATTTGGAAAGAGGCCGATGAAAAAAGCTGTATTTTTTGTAGTGCAGTTCCGATAGCAGTCAGAAATATTTCTTATGTAGGACGGCTCTACTTCTTGGTCGACGAGCTCTGACAGGATTGCATTCATTCGACACTGTCAAACGGTTTTTCGTAGCAGACAAAAGTCAGGACAAAAAGCAAGTGATATCCCTGACAAAATACTATGACAGCGGACACCGCTTGGATGTGGTCCATGCAGAATCCCTGCCGGAATCCTGCTTGTTTATGGCTCATGGGAAATCCGAGGTCTTTGAAATGCGCGACAAGATAATCTTCACGAGAAGTTTGTGCAATACACTCAACAAACATATCGAAAGATACTTAGTTGCCAAAATTCCTTCAGTTAACCATTATGGTGGATGGCAGGACAGTACGTTCTTCAGTGAACCACTATTTTATTTTTTTTATTCATTTTGCAATGGCGTATCGCGCGTGTGCACGATAGATTCGGTCCCCGTGACCTCACGCGTGACTCGATAATTGGCGGCCTCTCACCAGTTGCTGGTTGGGAAATCTCACCTTGCCTAGAGTCTTGAGTTGACCCTAAACACGAGTTTTCAGGTCTTCATTACGAGATGGATCTGAAGGAAGTATTTTTTCAACAAAGATTCCTTCGTTCAGTCTTCAAACTAGATGATCCAAACACGGTATTGAAGCCCAAATCAAAAATGAAAATAAGAATGGAAAAGTCATCGACCATTTCGGCTTCTACATCGCCCTTGAGCGGTCGGTTACTTTTTCATTCCTACTTTCGTTTCTGATTTCGGTTTTAACATCTCTCCGAATCAACTAGTAGGAAGACCGAGCGAAGTATTCGTCGCCGAAAATACACCTCCCTCTGATCCACATCGTGGTGAAGACCTGGATACGCCCTTGCAAGGTTACGTCGGGACACCAGGGAGGATCAAGTTGCACGACCAGCAATAGGCCAGCCTCAGTACCCCCACACACTGGGTGCTCCCGTCTATGACGTCAGGCAGTGAGACGACCGGTGAGAGGCCAGAAAATCTCGGGTTAGGCAGGACGTCATTGGAACCGAATCTGACCCACGCACGCACGACACGCCATGGAGATTGTTTCTTACTATGCACGTATAATGCCAGAACACTCTCCACAGACTTCGATCTTCACGGCCTTCTTGTAGCCGCAGATCGCATTAAATTTCACGTGATCGCATTACAAGAAACAAAAATGAGGAAAACCGACATACGCCAACTAAACAACGGGACCCTCGTGATCCGTCGAGAAAAGGTCCCGTCACGAAATGTCGGCGGCGTAGGCTTTGTTGTCCACCCGTCCATTGTCCACCTCGTCGACTCATACGAGATCCTTTCTTCTCGCATAGCCGTCCTCCGTCTTTAACTGTCGCATCATAAAAAGATCACTATCATCAACTGCTACTCACCGACCGACGCAGCTGATGAGTACGAATTAAATGCGTTCTACTATCAGTTGGAGGAAATCATCCGCAATTATAAATCACATCATAAATTTGTTGTCGGAGACTTCAACGCCAGAATAGAAAAGGCCAACGAGGACGAATACAGGATCGGAAATTTTGGATTAGGAGAAAGAAATGGGAATGGGAACCGTCTCGCAGGACTCCTGTCAGCAACACGTCTCTTCCATGGAAACTCGTTTTTCCCGCCGCCTGACATGGAAGTCTCCCAATGGCATTACTGGTGCGGGCACCGACCATATTCTGACAAACAGAACATGCTGCCTACTCGACACATCGATAGTCCCGTCATTCTGTACTGGTTCCGATCACCGCCGTCTTGGCGCGAAGATTCGATTCAGCCGTAAGCTGGAAAAGAACGCTCTTAATCGACCACGAGGGAAAAAGTCTTGCTGTATACGACGACAACATTCTGAACGAAGATCTATCCAAACGTGATTGGCAGATTAAAGAAGACCCTGACCGAAGACTACGAGCTGCTTGTCGAAGGACTGAAAAGCTGTGCCGAATTCGCCTCAGTTCCTCAAGCAAGAAGATCGGATCGCATCTTCGTCACTACTAAGGAGTTGCTCGAAAAGAGAAAGGAAACTGAAGCTTGATCCTACTGCAACACGTTTGACATGGCTAGTAATAAATGCCAGCTGCAGAATAGCTTTGCAGGAAGATCTACAACGGTACAAGCAGAAGAAACTACTGCAAGCAGCAGACAAAAAGAAGCAGTCTGAAAAAATGCCGTCGGAACTTGTGTGATTATAATGTTCCGCTGTCAGCCCTGATGAACGAAGATGGGATCGTCAAAAACTTCCCGCATAATATGGGATTAATAGCGGAAACGTTCTACACCAACCTTTTTCGTTCCACAATCCACGTCCAGGACACTAATATCCTCGCCGGAGAAAAACCACCTGGAATTTTTCCGTCGGAGGTTCGAGTTGCGATAGAAAATATGAAAAGAGGCGCAGCTCCAGGAGCAGACAATATCACCGGCGATTTCCTTAGAGCTGGAGGCCACAATTTACATATACTTCTCGCAAATCATATGACAGCCTACCTTCAAAAGGAAAAAAATCCCTGACCAGTGGAGGACGTCGCGTACGGTCATCCCGCCGAAGGAAGGAGACCGAAGGGATCTTCGTAACTATCGTCCCATATGCTTGTTCAATGTACTCTACAAGCTCTTCGCGAAGATTATCCTGTTGCGCATATCAAGGACATTGGATGAGGCGCAACCAGTCGAACAAGCAGGATTTCGGAAAGGATTTTCGATGTATGGACCACATCCAAACCGTGTCCAGGGTCATCGAAGTTTGCCAGGGAATACCACTTTGCTCTAGTCCTAACCTTTGTCGACTATGAAAAAGCGTTTAACAGTGTCGAAACGAATGCAATCCTATCAGCGATCGTCGACCAATGAGTGGACCCGTCCTACATAAGAACTCTGTGCGACTGTTATCGGAACTGCACTACGAAAATACAGCTTTTCCATCGACCTCTTACCATACCGATAGGAAAAAGGGGTTCGACAAGGGCGACACAATATCGCCAAAGCTGTTCAGTGCCGCACTGCAGTGGATAACGAAGTCATTCGATTGGGATGAGAAAGGCATACGTATTGATGGAAAATTCCTATCAAACCTTCGTTTTGCCGACGACATTGTCATCTTCTCAAGAAGTCCTAGCGAAGCAGAGATGATGATCAACGAGCTCGACGAAGCGGGGGAAAGAGATCGGAGTTCGCACAAATCGAAAGAAGACCCAGTTCATGAAAAACCTATGGTGCGAAGGCGAAAAAAATTCAATTGGATGGCTCTCTCGTTGCAGAGACCACCTCGTACGCATGCCTTGGGCGATCAATGAACATGGAGAACAACATGAAGGAGGAAATAGATAGAAGAAGGAGAGCAGCTTGGGCCGCATTCGGGCCTCTCAAAGAAGCCACCGACCAACTGAAGGACCCGAAAATCCGCGCTCATCTCTTCGATTCTACGCTCCTCCCAGCGCTCTGTTATGCTGCGGAGACGTGGGTTGATACTTCAACTACGTCAAGAATGCTTCGCACTACTCACAGAGCGCTTGAGCGATGTCTTCTGAAGTATGACCGGCAGTCTCAATATCTAGCCGGAATGCGAAGCTCTGACCCTCGAAATCTGTCATATCTTAGAGATCCAGGAGATCATACATCGATAGCAAGACATAGATGGGCAGGTCACATAATGAGAAGAACGGACGACAGATGGACGAAAAGAACAGTAGAGTGGACTCCAGCAGAATGCAAACGTCCCCCAGGACGACCATCGTAACCAAAGTTAATCAGCTGTACCCGCAGCTGCAGTTGTTTTACAGATCACGGTATGAGACTCGCAAGCGCTACCATGTTCGAACAAGACCACCGCTAGAATTAATAAAGTGCAAATTAAATCCTGCGCATCATCCTTATGTGGGCACTTTGAGTGGTCTAGTCAACTGACAAGCCGACGAGTCATCTTTTGCTAAGGGATTAACCTACAACAGCGGGCATAGACAGTACATTGTCCACACGTCCTTGCTCCATAGAACAATATGGACAGGTGTGGCGTCGTTTTCAGCTCAGTGATTTCAGAACTTCTTCACTATGCTTTGTATCCACATGAGAGGTAATCGGAAGAAAATCAAAACAAGATGACTGAGAGCAGAAAATCCATTCTCTACGTCCAGTAATTTAGAAAAAGTCCTTTTCGAAAAGTGCATTGAGAACCACTATGATGCTGAGATATTTGCAAAACTTGGACCTCAGGCCAGCTTCGAACCCGCGATTGTATCTCATATAACATCATGCCGTGAAAACAAAAAATAATAAACAGTACATAAAAAAGTAGATATAGTTCATTGACAACTTAGTTTGAACAACAATTAAATGCTGTCTCATTTTAATCATTATAGTCTTTCTTCGGAACGTTCAGATATAGAAAACACTGGAACACCAACAGGGTGCAAAATAGTTCTAAGTGTTGACAGCACTGTATTTGAATAATGGAGCATAGTAACGCATATTGGGTATTAGTATACATACTACTCCTACGGTTTACCACCTCATGGTTGACGGGCTGCGATAAGCAGAGGGGGGATAGAGATTATGCTGGGGATCGCACAACCAGTGAGGACGGACCATCCAAGTATAGTATACATACTACTCCGGCCAGTGGAATGATAAAGTAAAGTCTTTTATAGAATCCCATTATGTTCACAAGCACTGAGGACTTGTCAAAAACCGAAAACTCCACAGCTGATAAAAAAATTGCTCGTATTGCACTGGTTCAGCCGCGCTGAACGCTTACCATCCATTATGGGATAAAGATGAATCAAATGCGATCATTTCTTTGTTACGAGATGAACGTGGTTCAGACGATGATCTGCTAGTCTCTGCTTCAACGGATTGCCATACATCATCCGTAAACACGGGGTATCATTCGTGCATACCTCAGTGTATGTGTTTACATGTGTGCAAATTGTTTCCCTTCATATTAGTTTAGTCAAAAGCATGCACAAAAGTCTGCAAGAAGTAAGAAGGAACTGGAAGCGATTGTACTTTAGGGAAACTTCCATCGAATCCATTCCCAACTCCACTTTGGCGTAACCCAAGCAAGCTACTCGTGAGCATACCCAGCCCTAAATGAGAGCCCTGCGAGTTAGCAACAGAATCCTTCTCGCTCAAAATAGTGAAAATGAATGGCCTCATTCCAAAATTGTGAGGTTTGCCATATCCTTGGAGCAAGTGGATACTACTGCTCTACTGGGCGAAATGGACGGGTGGAAGCCTAAATGATGCGCATTGGATATCCCTCACTATTAAATGAACCACATGAGATACAAATGGCTCTCGTTTACGAAGCTCTAACAACTTTTTTTCAGTAAAACCATATTTGATCACTTCTTGTACACTAAAGTTTGAAATTAGGAGCACGATCACGCAATAACGCTCTCGTGGCCGTCAACAATGCTTGCAAAAAGCCCTTGTCCTTTAGATTGAAACTAACCTAAAAAACCCTTAGGACGCCTTATTATATCTTTTTTCGCCAAGTTAATTATGCCCTCATATGTACATCTTTTGTGAGGCTAATGAGGGACACTATTCTCCTATACAATAGGAGAAGTAAAAAAAAACTAAAAAATGATCAGATAAGAACCTCATACTTTGAAGAACAAGAAGAAGAAAACTACGTCCAGACAGAATTTTTGAGACGACGATTATACCTGAGTGAGAAAAGAAGAACCAGAGCGAGTAAATTACAAACGTTAGTTATAGTTGGCAACTAGGAAGAGAAGGAATTCGACTTCACTGAAACAAAATGCTAAGGTGAAGAAAGAGAAAAGAGGAGTAGAATGAAGGGGAATGCTGATCGTTGGAAACGGACGCGACGGAGATGCTCACGTTGGTGACGGTGGCCGTCCGTTCGGCGTCTGCCTGCCTGTCTTCGCTGTCAGTTTCTCATTAAAACATTTCACACACATATAAGCGCAATCGCTGCACATCGATCAATCACATGCATTTCTATCGATCGAGAACTTGTGCTTATCGTACAGAGAAGCTAGAAGGTCCTAAGAACCAACCGTCGTTTAACCTCAGAAGCAGTAATCAGTACCTTCTTGGAATGTTAACCTAACAAGAGGTTGTTACCACATATCTATTCGCTTAACGTTTCGACTTCATCGTCTTCCTCAGAGCGGGTGATCCGAACCGATGGTTCACAGTCGTTTGTCTTCTCGATGTGACGTCTTCGCCGTCGTATTGAAGTCTAATTTTCTTCAGTGGAGCACCGAATGAGGCTACCAACCGGCAGCGCTCTTTTATACAGGACGGTTGTTGTTGATAATCAGTAACAAATATCCTTGTCAATCTCATGTTAGCTAAGTAACCCAAGAAAGCATTGCTTACCAATGCCGAGGCTAAATGGAGATCGGTTTAAAAGATAATCAATAATGTTTTGTATCGTTGAGCTGACATGAGGTTGGTATTGAAGCTTCAATTCGGTCTTCGTTTCAGAACCTTCCCTTCTTTGGGCAGTTCCGAGGGCACATCCGAGTGAAGCTCTCCATTCAAGCGGTGTCTCCTGTAACGGATTCGATTTCTTGCGCTTACGAACACTCACTTCTCAACAACTACCAGCTGTGGACCATCGACTCGAATCAACGTGGCTCAGAAGAGGCCGAAAGCTCCGAAACGTTAGCCAAGTAAAAGTTTTCGTACAAAGTTCCCGTCAGCTTAATCATGCAGAAAATTACTGCTGGAAGGCGCATCACCCCTCTTTTGGTCCGACATCCATCTCCACAAAGTTACAACAACTAGCCCAGAACCCACATCGAAGGTGATCAGATGCTTCGCAAATGAGCGAATTCGGTGCGAACTAATGAAAAACCATCTTGATGTCTCATGAAGGCATAATATGATTCCGCGATGGATTCCCTTAATGGTTTATTGCCTCATTATTGCTTGGAAATGTTCCAATACATAGCGCAGGTCAATCCCCCAATTAAGAAGATTCCAATCTAAGGAGTTTGCCGTTTGCACCTTGGAAACTCGGATGATGAATGCAGTTTGTCTTCCCACTATATTCTTATCCATGACAATGAGAATGAAAAAGACTCGTACCAGTACACTTTGAAGCTCTTCATGTCTTTTGAAAGTGCGAAACTCATTGAACAGCTCTGGCAAACGATAAGAACAAATAGTGATTTAATGGCACTCGCACAGAGATATCATTGGTCAAAGGCTGATGCAGACAATTTTGCAAATTAAAATAAAATGACAAAGTTCTCAGCTTTGATCAATTCCTGAGGGATGCGCCATGCATTCGACTTCATTAAGTATTATTTGTTTGGAGGCGATTTAATGCACAGCTGACCTTAACAATAACTCGCGGTAGCCTACCGATGTATCGAGGCAATGCTGCTATCCTCCCAGACAAGTCTGACACCAATTTGCCAATCTCACAGGGACGGAAGGCTTGGTGGGTCATGGGCGTGAGGGTCGGTTCCACCGTTTGTGTTGCAGGGCGCCTCCGACCACTGCGCCACACGCGCCGTACAATTTTAAATGAATACGTTTTTAGGAGAGACACAAAAATTAGCTTCGAGTGTATTCGTCAAATATTCGTCAAATTCTTCTTCTTCTTTCCAGCATTTCCTTTCTTCATTTTCTCATTTATTCATTATCAAAACCGCTGAATGATATGGTCAAATTCTGTAGAAATTTTTTACAGTTCACTTCCTTTGTTGAGTCGAATTTACACTATGAAATTTGCTTGAATGCTTCTGGATAAGGTGATAGGCAGTATTTAAAACAAGTCAGCAACGAAGCAGCAAAATAGACTTTAGCAACAACAAATGGCGTTGGTAATAGACAACTAAGAGCCGTATAGTACAGTCGTAGTAATGTCGGTCATCACGAGCATGGAGCTAGTTCGATTCCGCTCCGGGCCAACCAAGCCTGTCATCCCTACGGGTCGGCAACTTTGTACCGGACTTCTCTGGGGAAAAGTCACTCTTTGCAGTCCAATTGGGATCGCTCCAGCCCGGCTATCCCAGGACTCCAGGGAGAATTGCTCGACAAGCATTCTACGACATTCAAGATGAAGTGGAAATCCTCAAGCAGCAACCGAAGCCACACGTAAAAGTTGGAAGATCTTCATGACCAATGGATGCGAGGGATACGAATCGGACGTGAGCAGTACTGGAATCCGCACCATAGACGTAAAGTAAAATAAAATAAAGAATAAAATAGACTTGCAAACAGAACTAAGAAATGTAGTTTACTTCTTAATATTCGGAAATAGTTAAACATGACTACGCTACCAAAACTGCAAAAGACTTTTCCACTTTCTAAGTAGTTCAGCAATGTTAACCGTTTTGTTTACTGCCCACTCTTTTTAATGGCAGGGTATGTTGCGAAATATAAATTCAACGGTGTTGAGATATTTGCAAAACTTCAGACCGCAGCTATCTGTGGTGGGGTACGAACGCGCTATTGTTCTTTCCGGGAAGTAACGCGTTCACCACCACACCATACGAGCCCTTCGTTTCGCCTGTCTTTCAGCTAATTCTATCGATCTCTGCCATCAGCAATCATCCGTCAGCCTCAGCTTAACTGGGTTCGTTGCCGATTTGGGCTCCCCAGATCAATCACGTTGACGGGTGACTGCTGACGGCGAGATCGATAGAACTAGCTGAGAGCAAGCGAAACGAAGGACCACCATGGTGTAGTAGTGAACGTGTTGCTCCCCGGAAAAGACAATAGCGCGTTCGTTCCCAACCGCAGACACCTGCGTTCCGGAGTTTTGCAAATAGCTCAGCATCATTGCAGTTATGTTTAGGAGCATCTAGACATAATCATAAGGATGCTGAGGCCTGAACAAAACTTGCAACTTTAAGTGAGCGATTACACTTTCCGGCGGCTCACGCACTGAATTAACCGAGGCCTTTGCGTTGCCTTTCTCTCGGCCAGTTTTTCACGGTGCCATCAACAACCATCCATTAGCGGGAATGATCTGTAGAACACAAATAGGCATTGAACCCAGATAAGCTGAAGTTTTATTCAATATTTAACACTTATTTATTACACATAGTTTTTAAGCAGTAAATAGGCAATAAATAAAACTAAAGTGCGTAAAAATATAGTACCACAATGGTGGTGAGACATTTCCAGAACTTGAAACTGGTCAGCATCTAACCGTGATTACCTTTGTAGGGCCACGGATTTCCCTCATATCCACGGATCTCCCTCAAATGAGGGATCTCGAACCGGTTAGTTGCGAGGCTACGTGGCGCGTCTCCAGGTAGCGGATAGGGGGGTTAATCGCGGACCAAACGCGACCTCTGCTTCCCTGAGGCGCAGGTGGATCAAGGGGATGGTCTCGCTGTTTCTGCTGCGCCGATTTGGCACACACTTTCTGTATTTGCTAGGCGCATTCATGCATGTGTGTGGGTGCGTTCTCGCTTATGCCGGTTGTATTCTACGAGTCAATTCGGCCAAAAGCCTGCAATCAAGTGACAGGGAAGTATATCGGAGGCGGTTAGGGAGTCGCCTCCAACAAATAAGCTCCATGTCCACTCTTGGAAAGCCTGCCAAGCTACCCCCTGAGTATACCCATCCTCCACGTTCAAAGCCCAGCAAGCTATACGTGGGTATCAAAATGCTAAACACAGTAGAAAAAAAACGGCCCCATTCCCCTGACCCCAAAAAAAGCCCCCCAATTTCGCAGCGTTGGGTATGACGAGTACGGAGAGGCTGCTAAAATCTCAGGGCCAATGGAAGCTGCCTGCACTTGCTCATGCAAGCAAGAAGAATAAGGTACGACGTCATCGGCCTGGTCGAGACGAGACGACGCCACCCATTCAACGACGTCTATGACACTGGAGAAGAACTGTTTCCCGGAACATGCGACAGTAGAAGAGTCGGCGGCGTCGGCGTTCTCGTCAACACGAGTTTGTCCATGAACATCGATTCATCCGAACAGCTTACAACCCGAATCGGACGCTTACGATTAAAAAGATGTGGATCAATTCGGGTTATGGCAATCTTCGTCGTTTACGCGCAGACATCAAACTATGACGAAGAAGAAATCAAAGCGTTCTATATAGACTTGAGGAAGTTCTACAGAGAAGAACACACATTCTTCAAGATCATCACTGGAGATTTCAACGACAAGATTGGGCCAGGAAGAACGTCGCATTGGGGACCCACGAATTAGAATGGAACGAACAGGGTGAGCGGCTATCTGAGTTTATCATGACGACCAAGACCGTCTATGGTAACTCGCAATTCCAGAAGTCGCACCCTCAACGCTGGACGTGGGAGTCCCCAATGGAGAGTACCATAACGAAATAGATAACATCATGGTAAATAGGTTTCGCTTAACCGATGTCGCCATTGTCCCAAAATTCTATATAGGATCAGACCACCGTCTCCTTAGTGCAAGATTCTATTTCTCGCGGAAAGGAGAAAAAAGCAACTAAATTCAAAAACCGAAGTCCCAGAACCACCACAAACTGGGGTTTATTCAATTCACTAGTCGGCTGTTGCGAAGATGCCGTTGCCGATAACATCGACGAGGAATACGATCGGCTCATTCAACATCTTTACGTTAGCGTTATCAAAGCTGAGAGTTCGAAGGTCACCAAGAGACGTCCGTCTCCAAAAAACACTCGAGCTGATACGCCAGCGTGGAATCACACGAGCTGCCGCCAACCGCGAACTAATGTCCGAACATGCAAAACAATGCAGACAGGCAATAAAAGATCGTAAAGAGAGAAGAGCAGCAGTAATAGTAGAAGCTGCAGAGGCTGGGAAAAAGCATTCGCAAGCCTCACCGAAGCTTTGCCAATTACAAGACCAAAATGATTGCACTCCGACGCCCAGGCAGAACAGTTACAGTGTCCAGAAAGGCAATGGAAAAAAATCATTCACGAATACCACTCAGATCTCTTCGATAGCCACGTCCACCTTCCGTCATATGAAATAAAGGAGGATGGATATGTTGTACCACGAGTTCTCCCTTCCGAAATCCGACATCCCATTTCGTCGATGAAGAATCGAACAGCATCAGGTCCGGACAGGATAAGATCAAAACACCTGAAGAACCTACCGCCAGTCCTCGTAAACACACTGGCTCGGCTCTTCACACGTTATCTGTCTGAATGTAACGTCCCTACTCAGTTGAAGACCAGCAAGACCGTGTTATTGTTCAAGAAGGGTGGCTTACACGATATAGGCAACTATCGCCCAATCTGCTTGCTGTCTGTCGTCTACAAACTTTTCACTCGAGTCATCATAAACAGGATTGAGAGAACACTGGACGAAGGGCATGTGAGCAAGCAGAGTTTTGAAAAAGGAATTAGTACGATGGACTACATCCACACGATAACAAGACTCACTGAAGTATCGCGAGAGCACAACAGACCGCTCTGTCTCACTTTCGTCGATTTCAAGAAGGCCTTTGATTCAAGTGAGATAGAAGCAGTCACAGAAGCTCGTGATAGTCAGGGAGTCCCTACTCAGTACATGAAGATTCTTCGTAAGCTGTACAAAATTTCCACAACCAAGATTTCACCAGGAGTCCCTACTCAGTATATAAAGATTCTTCGTAAGCTGTAAAAAAATTTCACAAACAAGATTTCACCCTTCTACAACGAGATTAACATCGACGTCAAAAGAGGGGTTAGTCAAGGCGATACCATCTCGTCAAAATTATTTACCGCCACCCTCCAAAACGTCATGCGAACACTGGAATGGGATAATATGGGAGGGAAAACCGATGGTCGGCAGTTGCACCATCTTCGCATTGCTGATAATATCGTCCTTATAACATCAAACATTAGCCAAGAAAGCCTGTGGAAAGACGGGTCTTTCACTAAGTCTCACAGAAACGATGTTCATGAGGAATGGATTGGTTTCGTATACCCCATTCACGCTCAGCGGAACGAATATCTCCGAATGTTCCAGTTATGTCTATATAGGTCGTGAAATCAATGTGATGAACGACTTAGCTCCAGAGCTGAGCAGAAGGAAACGAGCGGCTTGGGGAGCTTTCAAGAGCACCGAGGATGCAGTGAAAAGGACAAAAAACACCCGACTCCGTGCGCACCTTTTCCAGGAAGAAAGATCACCCAGCGTTATCGAACGCGCAGTCGAAAGGACGATGCTAGGGGTATCCCGTTTCGCGCAAGTAAGGGAAGGGATCCGAAGCTCCGACCTGCGTCAACGATCAAAAATCAAAGATGCCGTTCTGTACGCTAAACAGTCGAAGATAAGGTGGGCCGGACACGTAATGCCTATAACGACAACCGATGGACAAGAGCCTTTAGTGATGGGATTCCTCGGGATGTTAAACGCACTGCAGGAAGACCACCGACCCGATGGTCAGGGTTTTTTACGAAAACCCTAGAAGAAAAAATATGATGCTCGACGAGTCCCTAGCGCGAGCAGAACCCACTGGACCACTCTTGCATGCGACAGGGGAAAAATGGAAGATTTACTGGAGACCGTTCGCGTCACTCGACGATCAACGGGACTGCAGGTGATACAGGGCCTCACATATAACGCATGGCACCACTGAGGTCCTTGTTTTGCCTTTCTCTCAACCAGTCTTTTTAACCTAATGATGCCATCAGCAATCATTCCTTAGCGAGCATGATCAATTGTCTCAAAAATAAAACTGAGATAATTGCAAAACTCCGGACCGCAGGCGTTTGAGATGGGGAAAAGAGCACACTGTTACGCTTTTCGGTGGCTAACGCGTTCACCACCACACCATGCGGGTCCTTCATTTCAACTGTCTCTCAGCTAGTTCTATCGATCCCTGCCATCAGCAACCACCCGTCAACGAAAACGAAGCACCCGCATGGCCTGAAAGGGTAATACCGCGTTCGTTCCCCACTGCGAACACCTGCAGTCCGAAGTTTTGCAAATATTCCAGCTCTATTGTGGTTCAGTCACACATAATAAGCCGCCGTGAAAAAAAATGTATTAGGCAGTAAACAAAATGATAACATTATCTAAAAATAGTTGAGTCATCGAAGAAGCTCAACACATGGATGACGCAAGAGCTGAATGACAACCACATAAATCAGCGTTTTGAGGCATCGTCGGCGTTTCTTCTGCTCAAACAGAACGAACCGTTACTCGACCGTACTTCGATGTGTGGAAGAAGTGGATTTCCTACACAACTGGTGATGATTTTTGCCCAGTACTTGAAATGTTACGAAACTCCTCAGCACTTCTCAAAATCGACATTGTACCAAGGGAAGGTTATACTGACCATATGGTGAACTGCCGCTGTTTTGATGCATAACAACTTCCTGAATCTGGGTAAAGCAATTGCAGCAGAGAAATAGGTCCAACAATAGGTCCAGAAATTAAACATAAACTTCAACCCTTTTAACCCACATTGGTCAACAAGAAGGCACCAATCCTGCACGATACACGCCGCGACACAAGGTTGAACGAGCTAGGCCATGAAACCCTACATAATCCACATGCTCATCAGACCTCTCGCCTACTGATTACCACTTGTTCAAGCATCTCAGCAAATTCCTTTGCAAAAAACATTTCTAGAAGCAAGGGGGGGGCCAAAATTGCTTTCAACGACTTTGTCGCCTTCAGAAGTTCAGAATTTTAAGCAATTTATATGAATAAAAAGTGTTTCTCGTTGACAAAAATATGATTCTCACATGGATTAACAAAGATTATTTAGACTGTTGAAATATGCCACTTTGGAAATACAGTATAAAACCAGGCATTGATTGCCGGGAAAACCTAATAAAACCATTCCTACCGTCAGCGTAACGCAATGTGTACAGTTTTACAGTTTACTGGGCAGGAAGAGAAAAAATCCTGCAGGCTTTAATACTTAGTCCACATAACATTTTTAGCTTAATACATGAAAAAAACATCAGAGTGGAGAGCATAGAGCATATGCACATCGAAAAACATCTGGGTCAAAACAGACATCATTGAACACGATTACCTTAGACTTTCGTGCACGACATGGCCAGTGGATGTTGATTCGGATAAAATTTTTAAAATCAGTTTCTGGTGAAGCACATCGCTAGCAGTTCAGTGGTAGATTCAGCAAATAATCCTCTCGTCTACTCCAGTGTGCACGACAAGTTACGCTTCAGTGAGTATAAGAGCATAGGATATGATGGGGGGAGAAGCGCATTTGACAGCTCTCAAAAGCGATATGTACGAAAAGAGGCTTTTTTGGCGCCTAATTCTGACACTTCACGATTGCTTGGATTTCGCGTGATCTCAAGATTGGGGGTTTTTTCAAATTTCCGAATTGGGAAAGAAGTCCGAATTTTTCACTGTCGGTTCGAAACTCGTATTATCACGTTATAACTAACAAAAGTCAACATAACATAACAACTAAAAAACTTATAACATTGAGCTGAAACACCAACCACCAAAATTATGAAAAAAAACGTTGAAACAACGTCGAGTGAAAATGATTCTCATAGAGTTCACGACTTGTAGATACTTGAGGATTTCACTCTCCTGTGGAGAAACCCGCGACCTATGAGTGTACACGAGGTTGCTGAAGATAATTTCAAAAATGCTAAGTGCAGCTATAGCGGTTTGGACTCCTATTTCACATTTGCGCCAGAGAAAATAACGAGAAGAGAGAGGACGATGGCGATAAATATCATAATCCACTTCAGTTCCCCTCTCTCCCTCTTTAATAACAAAAACCTCTTTTTTACCTTAGCGTATGAAAAGAATACAATAGGATGGTTTTGAAGAGGGAATGACATCAAAAGATACACACTGTTTCTTACATCCTCCTAGATCGATCGGTCGACTAATCACAGATATTTTTGCTGTCTTAGAGGGGAACACTGGAGGAGAATCGCAGAGTGTTAAGCTGCAGTAGAACCTGCCCACGAACAGTGCCAATTCGATTTATGATGCTTCTAGGAGAACAAGACTAATAGCAAAAGTGTTGTAATTCACAAGGCATACAAGAATAAGTAGTCTAAATATATGAATAAGAAAGTGATTACCTCGAAAAAAACCTACAGATCCTTTGCAATATCTATTTCCGAATCAAACATCACCTGCTACGTCAAACACATGCTTGTAATCATATCTTAGTCTATTACTTACTCAGATACATGGATACCCCGTGCTCACTGACTGTGCGGGCCCCAGCATAATCTCCATTTCTTCGAAGACTTGCTGGTTTAGCCACTGTGGTTCCCTGGATTCCCGAGGTCAGGCTGGCCAAAGTCTGCCCCACATTACCACTACAGACAGCCGCCCTTGTGGATCAGAAAGAGATTTGCCAGCATGCGACTAATCTGATACCAGGAAAGTGGTGGGTCCCAGTATTGGTTTACTCTTAGCTGGGCTTCCTGATGGAAACGCCGGACTCCTTCCAAACTTGGGGGGACCCTGCTGTTGCCGGACGCCTTGGTTGAATTTCCCCGTTTTAAATCACAGTCCGACACCCAGAAACACCTCTCAACCACGATAGCGCGGTAAACCGTTGGGACGATTTTGTTTTATTAATAATCCTTAATGCACAATGTGTTAGTCAAGCAACAGTACTTATGAAACCTTTTGATGTGGAGATGATTAAATGTTTCTAAAGGGTTAGTGAAAACAGAGATGAGAACTGCTAACATTTGTTTTTAGTTCAAGAGAACGACTTCATGATGTTCATAGAGAAATCATGCAATATCTAAATGATGGGAAATTTATTGATTCATATAACAGAGTTAGTTCACCGATGGGGGCTTTGTGAAAATGATGAACAAGGTATCAAAGGCTTTTAGACGCTCTAATAGATAGAGCTTCTCAGTTTTTATTCATTCTGGATAATAAAAAAAAGCTAAGCGAAGTACTAAAGGAAAAATGTCCAACTCAACTTCCATGGAAATTAAAAGCTTTCCATTGGCGCATAGGTGCTCTTGCCTAGCAATTCAAGGATCCCCGATGTAGGTGGCGTGAGATACTTTCAAAAAACTACCTGGCTTATTTGGTTGAATTGTCTCATGCTGGACTAAATCTTACGACGTTACAATACAAAAACGAATGAGCGATATCTTAACTTTTATTTACTGCCAAATTTTTTTCCATGGCACGCTATTATGTCAAATACAACCGCAACGATGAAGTATGAGCAAAACTGCTGATAACACCGATAAAGGAAAAACATGGCTGAGAGAAAAGCAGAGCCAAAAAGTCTCGGTTGCTGTGCTGGTCAGTGCGTTAACCCCCGGCGTAGGTAATCACGGGTTCGAAACAAACCGCATTTGCTAACGTAGAAGCCGTTAACTCTGTGGAATCGCCTCTTTGACGTTCAACAAGGTGTAGTACCTCATACCGTGGCAGAAAATATGTGAAATAGTATTCACAAATTCACCGGACACGGTAGCATTTTTAGGGAGTTCGCCGATAGCCGTTCGAACCTGGTCCTGGTGTGCTTATTCACTGGCGAGATTTTCTGTCGAGCCTTCAGAAAAACAGCTGAATGGCCCATGTCGCTCTCCTAATCACTACAATGTGAAGGTTTTATGACTGCCCTCTTGTGGGCCATTGTGCCACATCCTGACGGTTTTTGAAATTTGTGCACTTAGAACTAAGGCCAAAAGGAAATTAGATTCTTCATGACTTTAAGCGTGTCAAGCCCAGTAGGTTATTTCATGCGATAACGGTCAATTTATTCCTATGACGCTCAAGAGTCGAATGCATGCGAGTATGAGAGATTAATCGAATCCTCGAGGCTCTAAAGAAAGCAAGACACCGAAACGTTAGCAGCAATAAAGTTTTGTAATAATCTCATGTAAGGTCATTAGTGGAAGAAAATAACATCGTTTCTACAGTCATTTTTTCCAAAGAAAAAGTAAAACAAGTCTCAGTCAAGTTGAGTGGTTACTGTAACAGGTCCGTAAAATGGGAAGAAAAATGAAAATCGGAGAAACGAACACTTATTTGTAACTCCCATGTCCGACTTTCTATTAACGTCGGCATTGATTGAATAAATCTTTCTACTACTGTTTAGCAAACACGAGGTGTTATTTTATTTTTTTATTTACGTACAAGCTGACGCTTCGGCGGATTTCGCACTCCTTAGAGCCTGGAAAGGTCAAGTTGACTGGAATCTACACGGTCAAATGCCTCCAACCAAACAGAGAAAGTATTGAACCAAAATTTCAATCACATTGAACACAGAATAGCTTCTTTGCACACTCAACGCTTTCTAGGAGTCTTCCACTGAGTATGTCGCGTGGAGACCAACCGCACAGACTTCACATGGAATCGTAATGTACCCATCTCATCAGAATAACAGGCCTATATACCGCCCAATATCATGCGTGATAATGAGGCATTCCTCCCTGCGGTTCATTTTCGGATTCATGGAATTGATTCAGAATGCCTCGAGAATTTTGCGCGCTTGTGTTGTCGATTCCTGCGCGAGGACCGTAACCCGTACTTCAAAATCTTCTCCAGTATGTCTCTGCGTCCTGTGCGTGCCTAGTGGAGTAATTGGTTTACGTTTGCCGACTAGGTGTTCTTTTTTATACGAATGCAGAGTGGTCTGCGCGTTTCGCCAACGTATTCGTCCCCGCACGCTTTACAAGAGATCCAATAAACTGTACCCGAACTCATGCAGTGACCGTCTCTAACATTGGGGCGAATCATACAATTTAGCGTTGCACATAGAGTCGATAGGCGGTTACGAACTAGTTGGCATCTTAGATTACTCGGCGGCATTTCAATTACCGTTACCGAATTCTCTAGACCGACCCTTCTTAAACAGCGTTTTATAGCTGCACTTACTTCATTTGAAATGAAGGGCAGGATAAACAGGGACCTTATTGTCGCTAGAGTTATCGTTGGGAGGTCTGTGGTTTCCTCTACACCTATCCCGAGCTACAGTTTCGTAGCCATTAAAAATGGCTATTTGCCTCGCCAAGTTGCGGGACTCCTCTCCCTGCTCCTTTCCTCTGCACATGTTGGTTGCTGTTCGAAACATGTTTCTTACAAGCGCCCTTTTCGTGTGAGGGGTGAGAAGAGAGGTAATGAACCAAGATGTTTTTTCCTACTTGACTTTCGACACCATTTCGTAACGTAGCCGTTTTCTGATGGGTTAATTTGCTCGTTCAGAAACGGAAGCCAGTTTTCTTTTGGTTTCTCTCGGGTGAATTTAATATACTATGACTGTTCGTTCAACAACTCGAAACATTTGTCAATTTCCTCTTGTGTTGAACAAATGACCTAGCAGTCATCTATATATCTACAGTAGAGCAACGGCTCGAGATCGAATACTGGTCTTTCCACCTTAGACATGAATACAATGGCAAGGCTTCGTTCCAGTCGTTGTTTCATTGGCAGTCCCTCTCGTTTGTGCGTAATACCTCCCAGACCATCCGAAGATTGAGCAGTTTAGGCACTCCTTTAATAGTGTCATCAACTGCTGAATCGAGAAGCCATACCTGTTTATTGCTCCTTCGTGTTGTATAAGGAGCTCGTGGATGGCTTGCATAGCGGAGTCATTCGACACGTTTGTATAGAGGGCGGTGACGTCGAAGGACTCCGTCACGTACGCGCTGTTGGGCTGTACAGTATGTAGACGATACAGGAACATTTGGGTGTTCGTTAGATGGGCTGGAATGTACTTTAACAACTGGGTAAGTATTAGGGTTATTAACCACGTTATTCTATCCGTCCACGCAGCTAATGATAGGTCTGACCTTCAATAACGATGGATCGGTAGACACGAGATCATCGCTTGATACTAACTTATGGGTTCTGATAAGTAAGTACAGGAGGGGACATGTTGGTAGGTCAACTTTGAGTTGAGAGATAACTGATGGTTTTAACCCAGCCGCTCTTGCCATTTTAACCCATTCGTTGTTTAACTTTCAGTATTGACTTTTAAATTCCTTCTCAGACGATGGACGATAAAGGAAGGTATCTTTAAGGTGCTTTTCCGTTATCTTAACATCTAGCTGATGGGGAATTACAACGAACTCTCCACCCTTATCACTTGTCCTTGGAATAAAGACTTTATTAGAGACTCAGAGACTAGTCTTTTTAGACTCGGAGACTGAAGACTTCATTTTTACTTGTCTTAGTGATTTATGGGAATAAAGACATATTAGCAAAAGATCCACCATATTCGCGACGAAGCCAAATTCTCCTGAATGGCCTACAGGAAAGTGCCAAATCTTAGCTCTTAAGAGCTTACCGTTTTTCCTCCCTTTTTTTTCTTCTCTTTTTTTCTTGAAGTAGACTATATTTTTTCAGGAGCTAGAGAACCTGAAGAGTTGTGAACATGACAAAATTGTAGAGGAAATTCTGATCTATAGCCCTGAGGGCGCGTGTGGCGTAGTGGTTGGAGGCGCCACTGCGACGCACACGTGGAATCGATCCCAGCGCCCATGGCTCACCAAGCCTTCCATTCCTCCGAAGCCGGCAAATTCGTACCAGACTAGTCTGGGAGGATAGCAGCACTGGCTCGATACATCGGTTGGCCACCTCGAGTCATTGTGAAGGCCAGATATTCATTAAATCACCTCTAAACGATGCTTAATGAAATCGAAGGCATGGCGCATCCCTCAGAGGTTGATCAACGCCTAGAGGTTTATCCTTCTATCCTTTTAAGGCCCTGTGGGCATGAATGATATGTATACTACTACTTACTGAGTGCTACTGTCTTCCATTACGCAAACACAGTGACGTCAGCATCTAGAAAGTCCTGTAGCTTATAAATCGGTTGTTCTCTTTTTTTTCAGCAGTCGTGAGGTTGTTATTCAGCACACCTTTACTTCCTTACAAATATAACACATACAGCACAACGGTAGCTGACGTTTCGGCAGCATCGCCTTCTTCAGAGCCTAGAAGGGTACACTAATATGTAATTTACCAGGTCAAACGCTTCAACAACGCAGACGGAAAGATGAAAATCTGAACAATAATTGCACGATCACCGGCTTCTCAAAAACCCAGCGTGTTTGTCTATTTTCCACCAAGGAAAACAAAGTTTTCAACAGGTTTTCAACAGAACCTGTTGAAACACCATTACAGGCAGTCGCAGCCCTTGTGGATCAGAGGGAGATTTGCCACTATGCGACTTCCATATCAGGACGGTGGTGCGTCCTGGTATTGTAACGTTAGTACTATTACTACGTTGAATTTAGTGCATTTTTTCGGCTGTTTACTTTTCCACTTTTCATATTCCCCTTGTGTTACGTTGGGCCATTCATCACAATTAGCTGCGATTATTAGAAAGGTGAATTACGAAGGATCAACAGGTATCGTATAACCATGCGCTGGTCCTCCAGGGCTTTCATAAAATTGTTTTTAACTGAGCCCGGATAATAATAGCCTTTTCTAAGTGAACAAAGTGAGACACTGAGTGGGTGCCGTCTCTTCTTTTTTTTGTTTTATTTTATTTGACCCGTCTTTACGTCTACCGTGTGGATCCCAGCACTTCTCACATTCGATTCGTTTCCTCGTATCCACTGTCCACGAAGATCTTCCAACTTTTACGTGTGACTTTGGTTGTTGCTCGAGGATTTCCACTTCATCTTGAATGTTGTAGAATGTTGCTCGAGCGATTCGCCCTGGAGTCTTGAGATAGCCTGGCTGGAGCGTTCCCAATTGGGTTGCAGAGAGTGGTTTTTGCCAGACAAGTCCGGTACCAATTTCCCGACTCCGGAGGGATAAGAGACTTGGTTGGCCCGGAGCAGAGACCGAACTAGGATGACATCGAATGTCCTTATGATGACAGACATCACTACCACTATAGTATTCGCCCCCTCGCCGTCACATTTGCTCTTCCGATAGTTAGTGAGTTTTGTTACGTTGTGCGTTCGTGCCCTTCATCGTTCAAGAGAATTGCTGTTTACGGCCAAAGTCATGTTGGCGAGGACATCAACGCTGTTGATTGCTTTATTATCGCATACCTAGACGGAGCGTTTGTAGCGCAGCGGTTAGAGGCGTCTGCAATACACATGGATTCGATCACGCGCAACAGGTGCTCATCAAGTCTTCCATCTCTCCGGGGTGGGCATGTTGGTAGCAGACTTGTCTGAGAGGATATGAACACTAATTCGATACGCCGGTAGGCCACTGCGAGTCGTTGTATTGCCCAAATATGCGTTTAATCACCTCTAATGGTGCTGGATAAAGTCGAATGCGTGGCGAATCCCTGAGGAATTGATCAACGTTTCATTCTGTATTTTTTTATCCCGGTGAAGAGCTCTCCTGTATTACAAATAGCTGCTTCTTTTAATTTTAGTCTATCCGATACCGTCGCACTTAATTTTTCCTAGATTGCGTCGTCAAGCTCAGGACTCCAACGGCAGCACATGTGCGTTCTGAGAACACATCGTCACTTTAGTCCAATACTTAGAGAGCCCAGAATTTCCATAGGACTCAGGAGTCTTTTCGAGCTTCACCGCACCATAATAGTACATTTTTTTCAACTTAACCAATGACTCAATTATAGTTAACCGCTTGGGTGCCTGTGGCGCAGTGGTTGGAGGCGCCAATACGACGCACACGTGGAATCGATCCCTAGTGCCCATGGCCCACCAAGCCTACCATCCCCCTGGGTCGACAAATTGGTAGCAGACTTGTCTGGGAGGATAGCAGCGCTGGCTCGATACATCGGTAGTCCACCGTGAGTCATTGTAAAGGCCAGATATGCATTCAGTCACCTCCAACGATATTTAATGAAGTCGAATGCATGGCGCGTCCCTCAGGGGATTGATCAACACCGAGAGCGCTTTATCCATTTATATGTTATGGTTAGCTGCCTACCTGTTCTTCGTAGTTTTCCATAGTTTTCTAGTCGTCATACAACGACGTAACCTCACCCAGCAGTGGGGTCAGGGACTTCCGTGTGTGCTTGTTAAAACACCAAGATGTTCAAAATCAACACCTGGCTTGGATGCGAGTCGACTTTCTAACCTTTTTCGGTCACTAAATGCTCTACTATACTTTTATTTTGTACTATTTTATTATTCTACTATTCTGTATTCTATCATGTGCCACTGTACTTATACTCTACTGCTTTAGTGGTCTAGCATTCCTTTTCTCTTCCACCATTATGTATCCTCCTTCGACAACCTAGCAGTAGACTATGGAATAGGAGGTTGGTACATAGGAAGTCTCTACCCATGCACCA
This sequence comes from Angiostrongylus vasorum, assembly GCA_018806985.1. Taxonomy (NCBI): domain Eukaryota; kingdom Metazoa; phylum Nematoda; class Chromadorea; order Rhabditida; family Metastrongylidae; genus Angiostrongylus; species Angiostrongylus vasorum. The sequence goes on from JADANN010000336.1 coordinate 609,946, forward strand.
TCCTACCATTCCACAGCGAAAGTAGAAACGAGGTTGCTTTGTCTTCATTTAACTCGGATTTCCTAATGACGCTAGGAATTGATTTGTTTTTCTCCGTTCCGTCACCCACGAAAGTCAGCGGAATTCTGGATTTGGCTGCCGCTTTAGGGACTTTTGGTTCTCTTCATGAATGTGAAAACAGTGAAAATTTACATAATCCTTAGTCGTAGACGTTTTCGCTTCTGCAGTAGTATTTCCACTGAGAGTAATGAACATTTGTAGGCCTCTGCTTTCCAGACAGTCGTGGTCGGGCATTTTCACAAATTAACAGACTAAACCCTCCCAACGGTTTACCGCCTCATCGTGGCTAGGTGTTCCTAGGTGTCGGACTGCGATGTACAGCGGGAGGATTCGTCCCTTTAGGCAGGGTTTTCCAAGCTGGGAAGGATCTATCAGGAAACCTAGCTGACAGCAAACCAATATCAGGATCCACCACCGTCCTGGTATCAAACTCGCATGGTGGCAAATCTCCCTTTTATCCACAAGGACTGCGACTTCTTGTGGTGGTGACGACCTGGGGCAGACTTTGGCCAGGCTGTCCTGGAGACTCCAGTGAAACACAATGACTTAACAAGCAAATCTCCGAAAAGTGGTGATTATGCTGGGGCCCGCACAACCAGTGAGGACGGGCCGTTCAACTATCAAGTAAGTAACAGACTAGAGAAGGTGCGTGTGGCGCAATGGTCGGAGGCGCCCTGCAACACACATGTGGAATCGATCCCCGTGCCCGTGGCCCACCAAGCTTTCCATCCCCCCGGATTCGGCTAATTGGTACCAGACTGGTCTGTGAGGGTGGCAGCACTTGCTCGATACATCGGTAGGCCACTGCCAGTCATTGATTGTAAAGGCCAGATATGCATTCAATCACCTCCAAACGATGCTTAATGTAGTCGAGTGCATGGCGCATCTCTCAGGGATTGACCTACGCCAAGAGCTTTGTCCTTTTTTTATGACGACGTTCTCGATATTTCTGCCATAAATATGAACATGAACGCTTGCAACAGTTTTTTATCGACTTCATTTCTCCCAACGAACTTCTTAAAACGCAATGAATCGACTTTCGAGATCAATAAATTATGCCCACTTCCTTCCGGTAGTACCCTATGAACCTTCTTTCCTACCGCAGTGCGGCAGTGTCGTCCTAGTTTTTCAAAACTTTCGTTTGTTCTTTTTAGTCGAATTTCGAGAAACTGCAACCCCTGTGCATTCCTTTCCGTGTGAAATAGGCAAGATAAGAGTGATGCGTCCAACGTTAAACCGTTCTTTGGTATAGCCCACTACTGATTTTCCTTCGTTTCTGTCTCATTCTTTCCTAATTGCTTATTTTACAGAACATCCAGTTCCTAGATCCCTTAATCGAATACGAAAACATCCATTTCATTTGTACATCTCCAGTAGCCTGCTAAGTTTTCTTCAAAGTGAGGTGCTTCAAATCATTCACCATTTCCTCGACGAGCAGGCGCTTGGTTATTATAGTACTATTCGACCGCAATAGCTTACATTTTGGTGGTTTCGACTCCTTCTGATCCGGGAAAGGTCAAACTGACACGTAACCAACTTGACTATGGTCAAACACTTCCATATCCTCGGCAGAAATTTGATACGACAGTTGTCATTTTGCATAGCAAACAGTTTCTTTTAAACACCGTTTTTTCGTTGTAGCTCGTCCAGTTATCATTAGCGGCCAGTCTACACGATCTTTCCTACATAGGTGAGGTATGTGTCCGGCTCGGATCAATGTATCAATCTGACAAATGACACGAAGTCAGACATGATCACAAAGCACTCCTCCTGGCAGTTCATTCTTTGATCTTTAAAATTTATCCAAAGCGCTTCAAGAGTTTAAGCACTGATGCTTTGGATTCCTAAGCAAGGATAGTGACTTTTACTTCAAAATCTCCTACGTTATCCCTTCGTGTCCTATGCGGTTCCTTGTCGTGTGTCCCACTTGAGTTTAAGCTTCCCATCTAATTGCTCTTTTGTACAGAAGCAGAGTGTTATACCCCTGTCACCAACCTATTCTTTCCCACACACTCAACAAGAAATGCTTCAGTTGCTATTGCTGAGTGTAAACTTCCAGACTGACCTTTCCGCACAAAGAATGCTTTTTTCGTAGAAAATACTATAGATGAGAGATGAATGGACTTGTGCTTGAGGTAGCGCCAAATACGATTCAATAGTTTCTTAAACTTTTTTCCATTTACCAATAGGGTGATGACATATGCAACATGTGCCGTGCTGTCGTCACTCCCTCCTCTATTAGGATGAATGACTTGGATTCAATGCATGAACACGTTGAAAAAAAATCGTCTGCAGAGAAATTAATTGCCTTCAGAGAAATGCCATCCATAGAGGGCTATCGTTGATGGCGGTTGATCGATGATTAGGGCCGACGACAATCAACCGATCACAAGACGTCTCGTCCTTCATTCCGCAATGCCACCACCAATCTGCCAGTTCACTGCCGGTTTGTCTGAGATCCTCGTTTTATATTTTGTTTTCTTTTCGCTTCCTTCTTTCTCCAGTCTCTAATGTTGTTTATACACCTTTAATGGCTAGAATATGAAATAAAACAGGTTAACTTCTCAAGAAAACAACCTAAAGATGCTAAATATAGTTTTTATCTTATAATAGGCAGTGAATGAAAAGTTAAGTTTGTGATTTCGATCACAGCCTCAGATTAAATGAGTTCCTTGCCGACTTGGTCTCCCTAGATTAATCGCGTTGATGGGTGATTGCTGATGGCGCTGATCGATAGAACTACACGAGAGATAGGCGAAACGAAGGACCCGCATGGTGTGGTGGTGAACGCGTTACTCCTCGGAAAGGACAATAACGCCTTCGATCCCCGTCCAGAATTTTACAGATATCTCAGCATCATTGTGGTTGTTTCACACACGTAATACCCTTCCATGGAAAATTATAATAGGCAGTAAACAAAAAAGTTAATAGACTTATTTTAACATTTGTCTATATTGTTGAGCTACACGAGGTTGATACGAGTTGTCTATTCGGCTAACGTTTCGACGTCTTCGTCTTGATCAGAGACTACGATCCTTGTCGATGGTCCACGGTTGTTTCTATCCTCGATGCGCGTCTTCGTCTTGCACAGAACCGGATCTACCTCAGTTGAGCATCTCGAATGAGCCGAACACACCGGACGACGCTCTTTTATACAGGGCGATTGTTGTTGATAAGATTATCAGTTGATTATAATCCGTTTTTTAACTGATAATCCACTCTGCAGCAGTCGGTATTTTGTTACCTAGCACATGGGGAATAGCAAAACAATGGTTTCAATAATAATAATAATAATAATAATAATAATAATAATAATAATAATAATAATAATAATAATAATAATAATAATAATAATAATAATAATAATAATAATAATAATAATAATAATAATAATAATAATAATAATAATAATAATAATAATAATAATAATAATAATAATAATAATAATAATAGTAATAATAATAATAATAATAATAATAATAATAATAATAGTAATAATAATAATAATAATAATAATAATAATAATAATAATAATAATAGTAATAATAATAATAATAATAATAATAATAATAATAATAATAATAATAATAATAATAGTAATAATAATAATAATAATAATAATAATAATAATAATAATAATAATAATAATAATAATAGTAATAATAATAATAATAATAATAATAATAATAATAATAATAATAATATTAATAATAATAATAATAATAATAATAATAATAATAATAATAATAATAATAATAATAATAATAATAATAATAATAATAATAATAATAATAATAATAATAATAATAATAATAATAATAATAATAATAATAATAATAATAATAATAATAATAATAATAATAATAATAATAATAATAATAATAATAGTAATAATAATAATAATAATAATAATAATAATAATAATAATAATAATAATAATAATAATAATAATAATAATAATAATAATAATAATAATAATAATAATAATAATAATAATAATAATAATAATAATAATAATAATAATAATAATAATAATAATAATAATAATAATAATAATAATAATAATAATAATAATAATAATAATAATAATAATAATAATAATAATAATAATAATAATAATAATAATAGTAATAATAATAATAATAATAATAATAATAATAATAATAGTAATAATAATAATAATAATAATAATAATAATAATAATAATAATAATAATAATAATAATAATAATAATAGTAATAATAATAATAATAATAATAATAATAATAATAATAATAATAATAATAATAATAATAATAATAATAATAATAATAATAATAATAATAATAATAATAATAATAATAATAATAATAATAATAATAATAATAATAGTAATAATAATAATAATAATAATAATAATAATAATAATAATAATAATAATAATAATAATAATAATAATAATAATAATAATAATAATAATAATAATAATAATAATAATAATAATAATAATAATAATAATAATAATAATAATAATAATAATAATAATAATAATAATAATAATAATAATAATAATAATAATAATAATAATAATAATAATAATAATAATAATAATAATAATAATAATAATAATAATAATAATAATAATAATAATAATAATGAATAATAATAATAATAATAATAATAATAATAATAATAATAATAATAATAATAATAATAATAATAATAATAATAATAATAATAATAATAATAATAATAATAATAATAATAATAATAATAATAATAATAATAATAATAATAATAATAATAATAATAATAATAATAATAATAATAATAATAATAATAAAGCTCAAAAATATAAACAAATGTTGGTTGCTATAACACCAAGGTTAAATGACGGTCGCTTTCTGAATTAGTCTTATATTATCTTGTAGTGGCCAGTAATGTGGGTACTAAGCATGATTTATGAAAGGCTTCATCTCTGTGTTCCATATTTTATTCTTCTTCAAGTTACTTTTCTGCAAAGTGATGTCGATCGATTTTCTCGTAGGTTTCTTCTTTTAGTTAAAATTAGCCTTCATCTAAATCATGTAATGGTCCACGTGATGTTTTTGTTCTCTGATTTGATCAATCAACATGTTTAATTTGTTCCCAAAATCGACTTTCTACTTACCTGAAGACCTTAACCTTTTACCTTAACCTTTTCTGAAGAGGGCGATACTGCCGAGACGTCAGCTACCGTTTGTTGTATGTGTTTTATTCGTGAGGAAGTAAAGGTGTGCTGAATAACAACCTCGCGATTGCTGTAAAAGAGAGAACAACAGATGTTTGATTTGCGCGGATGACTTTCGTTTTCCTTCCAAATCTACTTTGGATCGACTGTTCCTCGGTTTCTGTCTCATCGCTTCTGAAAAAATGCTCTATTAAACTAGGGAAAAAAGACTGTCCCGATTTGGATTTTTTCTGGAGAATAAATTGTATTTGGATTGGTGTTGGCTGCTTTTGTTCGCCATACCCATTTCTAAGTAAAAAGATTGCAAGTCGCGCAGTGGTCATAGATGTCCTTCAGTACACTTATGGACTTCGGTTCGGTCCAGCACGCTGGTACGATGAATCCGGTGCGGGTAAATTAGTACTGTACCATTCTGGGAGGTTAAAGCACAAATATTACACATTGCTAAGCTTACACTGAGCCAAATAAACATTTAATCTGCTGTACGGTGCCACCTAATAGAGATGAATTCATAGTGCATCCTTAAGGAATTGACGACGAACACCGGATGCTTCATCCCTTGCCATTTATAGCTCATTCTTTTACTGATAAATAATTGACTAAATAATTCACTGATAATGCTCCACATCATATCACATTCTTTCATTCCGTATTTCTGGTCCCTTCAGTAAGCCCACCACATTTACCATATAGTTCGTCCTCGCAACCAAGTGCACCATCTTTGTCAGTGCATCCGCTACGATGCTGGTTTTTTCAGAACAGTCGAAAAATATTTTTCGAAAACAAGAGTACTCGGTAGCCTATGAACTTGACAGACGTCTAGAGGGAGACTCCCTGTACACATATGTATATATATATATATATATATATATATATATATATGATATATATATATATATATATATATATATGTTTCTTTGATGTTGTCGAATTCCCAAGTTTATTTGAAATTCAGCTTTCCAAGGAACTCAGAACAAAAATCATCTTTTCGACTCTTTCAAGACCAAAAGCACTGATTTCTCTTTGTGGCCCGTCTCACAGTATGGAACTTTTTGCTGGACTTTTTTTTAATCAATCGATAACTTGTCGAGCGCCAGAGTTTATATTGGAGCTAAGCCATGCGTAGGTATTCTCGATGCGGTACCCTTAGAAAAAAGCCCTTTTCGGACGGTGGAATGGAATCGGTGGGCATAAAAGAAAAGCATGAAGGAGGCACAAAAGTACACTCCAAATATCGTGCAAAATCACGAAAACGTCATACAACATCGTGGTTAGATAATGGACGGTTTTTTTTCTCGTCACATACAAGAGATGTCCCAGAACATAATACCAAACAGGAGAGCATGTCGGAGGCGTGGGAGTTAGAGAGACATGAAAAACATGTGAGGGAATCGAATAATGGAACGATAATCTCAAGGACGTGTGAAGCGCGGTGGTTAGAGGCGCCCTCTAATACACATGGGATCGGTCCCGCGGCCCACCGAGCCTTCCATCCGTTCGGGTTCAGCAAATTGGTACCAGACTTGTCAGGGAGGATAGCAACAATAACTCTATACATCGGTAGGCCACCGTCAGTCCCTGTACAGGCCAGATATCATTCAATCACCTCTAATGATGCTTGATGAACTCGAATACATGGCGCATCCCTCAGGCATTGATTCACGCCGAGAGCTTTATCCTTTATTTTTTTAACCTCAAGAAACCGGCACACTATGACTCTTGCAAAGGCTCATAGCCTATACATCTTTTTCCCAACATTTCGCCTTCGATTGAGCTCCAGTAACATACGGTCCGATGGGCCCGAGGCCATGGTCGTAAAAAGGGTTAAAGTCCAACGTGGCCGCAGTTTCAAATACCAACGATGCATTCGGGACACCATCATGTTCTGCTGGAAGGAATCCCGTCTATTCAATCGCTTCGCTGCTTTAAATATGAGCTTTGATGCAGGATTGTGGGAAAAAAAAGTGATTTGTGGTCTACCGATGCGCATAACTTTATCGTGCTATAAAGCTTTTTTCTCGTTCCCGGTGATCTACAGCTTCTTAGGGTTTTTTTTTCAAATTGTTTGAGTGAGAAATTATTTTGAACCGTATACGTGTCATATTTGACCCATATAGTCGTAAATCTGTCAGCAGTTTGTCCATTTTGGAAATTATCTATTCGGTGATTAGTATGTCACACGTACAGCTTACAGCTACTATTACACAATACATTCTACTCGCGACGATTGAAATCAGCCTGCAATGGACGGAGGAGTTTTCGTCGTTTTTTCTGTCACTTGTACTTCTTTTTATGGCGTTTTCTCTGTCGTCATCCAATCACTCCTTCCCAAGAGAGTTCCTGGTGGCTGTTTTGGGTGTGTACAACGGCGCTTCGGGTGAGAGGATTCTCTGGAGGTCGGTGGTGCCGTCAATGCGAAACTCAATTCATGCCACATGGCATCCTATAAGAAAAAAGACGAGTTTGTTTGTGAAATAGAACGAAACTCAATCAAATATTTTATCAACCTGAGCGGGCGTTGATGAGGTTTGCGCACATTGGTCGGGCATGTTAGACCCTTCCAGTAGCCGGCGTAAACTAAGCAACATTATTTTCAATGCGGGAAAGTCCGATGGCAGGCAAAAACCGATAAAGACCTGTTTTTCCGAAATTCTTTCCGTTATTCGATTACTTACTTAGCTCAGTTGAGCTAAAAATAACTATGGAAGTGAGTCGCAGTCGCTGCAATGACAATCAGCGACCTTCTATGAAATAGTGGAGGATGTTGGAAAAAGTGGTAGGAAATGACGAAAGGAACTATGGAATGGTGTGCTTTTTTTAACTGTGAACGAAAAACGTCTCGAAATAGCGCTTCAACGTTTAGGACGACTTCTCGAAAGCCGCTTGTGAAACGAACGCCGGGCGTTATCAACATTGAAAGCACAAGATTTTTTTCTAGTTGTTATCGCTTAGAAGAAACTACTTCGGCTACTATTCTATAAGTACCTCTAGCACCTGTAGTACCTGTAGTGCTTGAAGAAGTCGTTCATTAACTACGCTTTCTGTCATTTCCTTCATAAGACAAGTGTAGGCTGTCAAAAATTGCAACGCCAAACTCCTTGAAGAGGAAGAAAGTATGGAAAAAAGGACTTTGAAGTCAACAAATAAAGTGCTTATATTTTATTCCATTCGAGTTTTTTCACTGCCAATTCAATAATTTGCCTTTCAAGGCGGAACCACTAACGACAAATTTCCCAAAAACAACTAAGGGACCTCCACTCCAAATTTATCATTTTAAGAAATTTACTTGTGTTGGTGTGGGCTCTATGGTACTGGCGGTTTTCCATATTGGCATATTAATGCTGATCTTAAGAGTTAAAAGAAGTTTTTTGGCGTTATTTCAGGAACTGATCGCCAAAAGATCGATGTGCACGCGCATGTCCTACCGAGGCACATTCCTGATTTCGCGGAGGTCAGTTTTTCCAAGCCCCTATGGTGGTAACCATCCATGTCGTTGTCGATTATGCTCGGTAGTACTGACGACATCGTACTGAATTTACCACCATTCTGTCGAGATTGTGGATTTCGAAGTGGACAATGGCATGTACCTAACGGAAACGCTGTTTCAGAAATTCGGGTACGCTGGGTTCGTGACGCTCGATCATCGTGCTGATGGCACCACACACATGATGAAGGACGGCAAACTCTTCAGGTTGCATTTCATACTGAACTAGCACTGGTTCTTTTTAAAAATTGTTTAACATTTTCTAAAACGTAGCCTCTGAGGTAAGCCGTCATGTCTATTTGAATGTTAGATTAGGTACTGTGTTATCTACTTTATTTATTTCACCTATACTATTGTTTATCCTCCCAACGGATTACCGCATCATTGTGGCTGCGAGGTGTTCCTGGGTGCTGGACTGCGATGTACGGGATTCATCCTTCCGGCAGGGTCTCCCAAGCTGATAAGGAGTCCGGCGTTTCCATCAGGTAGCCTAGCCAAGAGTAAACCAATACAAAGATCCACCACCGTCCTGGTGTCAAAGTCGCATGTTGGCAAATCTCCCTCTGGTCCACAAGGGCTGCGACTGCCTGCGGTGGTGAAGATCTGGAGCAGCAGGCTTTGGTCAGGGTGACCTCGAAATTCCAGGAAGCCACATTGGCTTAGCCAGCAAATCTCCGAAAAATGGTGATTGTGCTGAGGCCCGCGCAACCAGTGAGGACGGGCCGTTCAATTATCAAGTATCAAGTAAGTACTATTGTTTAATGTAAGTACCTAACACTAACTACCCATTTGACGATTATTTTGTATTAATTCGACAAATTAGTACTATGTCCTCTACCAATCGCTATGGTGCTGAGATATTTGCAAGACGTGAACCTCAGGTCAGATTCGAACTCTGCTGTGCAAAATAATAATAAGCAATAGATAAAAGTTAATACTATGTCCTGTACCGTTCGTCAACAGGTCATGAGATCCTTCCGTCTTTAGTACATTATCGGTTAGTGAACGCCACGCAACAGTGACGCATTGCCGCAGTCCATATTAGTGTATCCTCAGCACGTAGACGATTGCGAGCGCTTTGCAATAAGTCCGGATAGCTTTTCGATAATTAGAGAACTTTAAGCTTTAAAGGCTTGACGAACTTGTTCACTGATAATGTCTTATTTGAACTTAATAGAACATCAGTGAACTAACTTTTTTTCTTTCTTTGAAGAATTTGCATAATCGCGTCAACTTTTAGTGTCATCGTGGGAATACCATCGTGTTCTTGTAGATGAAATCCCATTTGTAATCATTTCGCTGTTGGACACTGAAGGCACTCGACGACGACAAAAAAACATACACGAACATATTCTTAGGTTCCAAAAGCCTCGAATTTCGTCGCGATGAAACAGTCGATTTTGTATCATTTGGTTTTGAAGAATATGATTCTTCTAACGGCTTTTATTCTGAACAGTAAAGTCATTGTGGCTTGAGATTGGTGTGTTTCTAACGATTAAATGGTAAATTGTTTTTGGTGACTTTTGATCCGATTTGGATCGTATTAAAGTCACTCTAATGAGTGGACTAATAGAAGAAGTTGTCGTTGTTATCGCACTTGAATGCGAGGAACTTTAAGAGACATCAACAGATATTTTACTCGGGCAATTGACGATTGCTGGAATTAAAGTGGAGAAAGTGATAGATAAAAGCATTCGATGACCACATTTTCATTGCAGAGTAGTGGAACCGAACTGCTTCGACATTCAGGCTCGACTGAAAGACTTGGACTCAGCCAGGGTAGACGTACAGTGTTTGAGTACCGTCCCTGTCATGTTCAGCTATTGGGTAAGCAGTTTTTCTTCTTCGTTGAACTAATAAGATTATCAGTGTCCCTTTGGACATAAATGCTTTTTCCATCGTAAAAAACAGAAGAAAGCTCTCGATATTGATCAATCCGAGGGATGCGCTACGGATTTAACTTCATTAAGCATAGTCGGAGGTGAATGAATGCGTGTCTGGCTTTTTACAATGACTCTCAGTGGCTTACCGATGTATCGAGCCAATACTGCTATCTAGTGCTGTCCGGTACCAATTTGCCGGCACCAGAAGGTTGGAGGGTTTGGTGAGCCTGGGGTGCGCGGATAAAATTCTACGCGTATTGCAGTGCGCCTCCGACCACTGCGCTACAAGTGCCCAATGTTTACTTTTTCGTGCCTAATAAAATTTAAGCTATATTTGTGATGTTAGTTGAAAAGAAAATGGTTATAGACGATGAAGTAACAAAAGTTGGGAAAAATTTTTCTGAAAAAAAATGCCATGAAGTGAAGAATCCAGTAGCTGTCAAACAAAAAGCGCTTTTTCTTTCGCCAGCGATAAATTCAAGGCACTTTGGAGAGTTACGTCAATCAAATTTGAATGTTTCAATACGTGCGGTTTTTCGTCAGTTTCAAAGATTTGTGGCCTTTTGTGGAAAATTTTACATTTATATGTACCAAAGCATGTTTGTCCTTCCAACGGTTTACCGCCTCGTCGTGGCTGGGATGTGTACCTGGGTGTCGGGCTGCGATCTAAAGCGGGGGATTCGTCCGCACGCCAGGGTCTCCCAAGCTGAGGAGTCCATCTTTTCCATCAGGAAGCCTAGCTAAACCAATACCAGGATTCACCACCGCCCTGGTGTCAAACTAGTCACATGGTGGCAAAACTCCTTCCGATCCACAAGGGCTGCGACTGTCTGCGGTGGTGACGATCTGGAGGAGACTTTGGCCTGGCTGACCTCAGCACTCCAGGGAATCACAATGGCTAAACCAGCCAATCTCCGGAGAACGGAGATTATGCTGCGGCTCGCACAACTAGTGAGGATGGGCTGTCCAAGTATCCAAACAAGTGAAGCATATTTGTCCAGTCATTATCACGAATAATTGTCTACTTTTTTCCGGATTTCACATTCATCAGTTCGAATTTTCCACATACCGTACCATTTATAGTACCTTTCTTTTCAGTTCCGGTACTCCAATATACATATAATGAGAAAATAGCCTAATATTTTATTCTATTTTTACATCTTTTTTAATGGTCAGAGGCGCCCTGCAACACACACATGGAGTCGATCCCTGCGCCCATGGCCCACCAAGCCTTCCATCCCCCCGGATTCGGCTAATTGGTACCACACTCGTCTGTGAGGGCGGCAGCACTTGCTCGATACATCGGTATGCCACTGCCAGTCACTGATTGTAAAAGCCAGATTCAATCACCTCCAAGCGACGCTTAATGTAGTCGAGTGCATGGCGCATCTCTCAGGGATTGATCAGCGCCAAGAGCGTCATCCTTTATTTTATCCATGTGTAAGTATTATTAATTTAAATTTATAGAATTGTTTAGTCTTTCTACATTTTGTTCAGCTGGTTTCCAGGCTAAACCAGAGCACACCGAAGAAATCAGTCGTTTTGTGAATGATGACCTACTAGCACAATGCCAACACGCTCCAGATAGGCTCATACCGCTTGCCACGCTGCCAATGAACGACATTCCCCGAGCTGTTCAGGGTCGGTACCTAAGGAAATTGAGTGTGAACCGTCATGACACGTTAGGACAAAGGATTCTATCACATTATTAAGGTGTGATTTTCTCGTAACGATTATTTGTAGAGACCAGAACTGATTTTTCCAACAAAAAAAGCATTAACTTTATTCAAATATGTTTCGACGCCAAATGAAATACGAGGGCTCATTTCCCTGGTATCCGGAAGAAATCCCCACTTGATGGTTCGTGAAGAAATGAATGATTTACGCGGATTTTACACTTTGCTAAAAAACTTCGGGGTATTCCTTCATTCCTGATTTTGTTTTAGATTGGTTCAGAAATTTGTCGTAAAGATCGTAGGTGATTTGGAGTTTCTCAAAAACACGCTCTTATTTTCAAGCAGTAGTTTTTCAAACACTTGGAGAATTTCATCGAGTGTTCGCAATTTTATTTGCTTGAAGTTTTCCATCCAATTTAACAGTGGCTAAGATGTCGCCGTCGTCATCACCGATCCATATTGTTGCATTGGAAGATGTTTTTTCTTATCATGTTTTTTCCACTAAAAACTGTTGTACAACCTGTTTGAATCATCACAATTCTGGCATCCTCACTTACCTCCATATTTCGTCAGCGAACCCTTCATGGATTAAAAGCTGATTCCCGATCTGGTAGAATTGTCACAATTCTGGCATCTGACCTCACCTCCCTCCTTTTTTTCGCAAACGAACGCTTAATGGATTGAAATCTGATGTGCGATCTGCTAGAATCATCAAAGTTCTTGCATCTGACGTCACTCCCCTCCTCCTTTCGGCAACGAACGCTTCATGTTAGCTCTTAGAAGGAATCAGAAACCTGGTGTTCAATTTTGTTGTCGCTCCAAAGCGTGTGCAAATAGATTTGCTCGGGACTGAGTCTGACTGCTTGTGGTTTCAAAAGAGTAAATATTTTGCAAAGCTTTGCAGGAAAGGAAGATACTGAAGAATTTCGTCAATGTGGGATCAAATCTTTATCTATTAACAACATTTGTATAAATCTCTGATATAAATATAACTATCATTCTTCATTATTGCAAACGATTTCGTTTTCCTACAAAGTAAGTGAATAATAGAATCGTTTCAAAGCAGATATTGAGCAGTAGAGTGAACTCATGTATGAGAAAAAAAACACTGAAAAGAGAAACAAATGAGGTAACAAAACAGGAGACGAGCAAATTACTGCACAAAATAACAGGCGATGAGATAGCATAAAGTACTGACCAAGTTACTGCAATTCTGGCAATTTGTTACAATATTAGAAGTACTTGAGTATCACATTCAGTTATGGCAGTTATAGGAGGAGTGGGCTTGAATTTGTCACCTGAACGCAGCACCCGTGGAGATTTCTGATTCCTGATTGAATGTTTTGAAATAGTGGAGTAAGTAGAAGAGATAGTAGTAAATAGAATTCTAGACAGTTGAATCACGTTTTTTTCACTCTGTTCGAATGGTGGATTTCGCAGACAATTCACTTCATCCACCGCCATTAGATGACGTGTGCTCTGAGTTGACTGGTAGTTTGTCGACGATTCCTAGGAGACGGAATCACGCCTCTGTGGACATTTCTTCTTGACGAAGAGGAGCTGTTGTTTGACGTGAAACTTCCGCCATGTTTTTATGAAATGACGTGCAGCATTTCAAGTTTCTTCCCATCGTCAGTCAATCTATTAGTCTATTAGATTATTCGCGGATTTCAGTATTTCCTCAGAAGTTCAGCTGGAACTGCTAGAATGCACTGCTTTGAAACCAGTTACAGCAGTTTTGCATTAAAGACTACCTAGCTGTTCGATCTCAAGTAATGAGACCAATAGGCGATGTTGAACAATGAGAAGAGCGATGGGAAAAGTATCGCCGATAATGTGTCGATCCGTTTCGCTAGTCTCTCTCGTCGATGTCTCCCTGAAAAGAAGGAATCGTACTGACGATGTTAAAGTATCGCAAAAAGCGATGATGACTTTTATTTATTAAAAGAATCAGTACTGTAAGTTTTTTAGTTGATTCTAGATCGCCTACAACTCGCGTGGTTCGAATTCCATTCAACTCTTACAGTACGCAATAACATTTCCTCTTATTGCTGAGCTTTATCACAACATTTTTGATCAGTATTGTCAAAATTCTTGTAACTACCACGTTTACTGATATTGTTTTATGATCCAGAGTGTTATTTCTAAGAGCGCCTGTGCGGCAGCAATTAAAGGTACTCTGCAATACACAAAAGATCGTTCTTAGGTTTAATCCGCTGCCCCAAACTTGCCAAGTCCCTTTCCATCTTAAGCATCCTCTAGGAATAGACCAACCTAGCCTCGTTACTAATAATGGCAGTATTTTATTAGTGAGATATGAAATGCCATTTCTTCGTACCCAGGTGAAATTTCGCCATGCACTGCGAGTTGGCCTATTAATATATTAACGTTGTTCCATACTCGGCTAAAGCTTTTTATCTACCATAGTTATGAGTGCACGTGTAGCGCAATGATCGGAGGCGCATTGCAACACACATGGGATCGATCCTGGCGTCCAAGACTCACCAATCCTTCCATCCTCCGGGGTCGGCAAATTGATACCAGAGTTGTCTGAGAGGATAGCAGCACTGGGTCGATACATCGATAGGCCACCGAGAGTCATTGTAAAGGCCAGATATGCATTCAATCACCTCCAACGATGCATAATGAGGTCGTATGCATGGCGCATCCCTCAGGGATTGATCAAAGCCGAGAGCTTTGTCCTTTTTTATTAATGATAGTTATTTAAAAAAAGTTTTTTTCCTTTTATCTCTAGATTTCTGCAGCCTCTATCACTCCAATATTTCTATATTTTCACCCAGTGGTAAATTTCACTACGTTTTAAAATCAACAATATTGGCCTTAATGAATCAAAGTCAGTATAGCGCCTTAGGAACAAACTTTGTTGAAGATTTTCTACTGGTTTCTTTGAAATTCACACAATTTTGCAGACTCACTCTGAGATATAAAATGATGTTTGATGTTTGGGTGGTGAAGTATCTTCGAATTCGTTTGGATATGAGGCTTGAGGGATGCATGAGCATCTGAAACAGAGTCTTTTCATTTCTCAACAAAAGCACACTTAAACGCATTTGCTTCAGTTCATGAATAAATCTGTTTGTAAATGTTCTCACCTGGCTCCAAGCGATCGCATTGTGTTGACGACGTTTCCGTTTAGTCCGAATCCCGGCGGAATGTAGCCGTAATCGTTGTCTCGAAGTGAGATTAACGCCGATTCTTCTTCATTGGTCGGATTTCTCCTAAATATTCTGCTGCGTTATCGTTCTTCTCAACTCATCACACATGTGGCATCGCTTTTCCATTCCGTCTTATCCATGTGCACATTAGAGATGTGTACGAACGCGATATTTTAGGTTCCTCGGGGAATTCTACGCTTTAACGACCAATACGCGTGTGTAGAACTGCATAAAATTATTCTGTGGATGGGTGGTGGGCAACATTTGTCATCCGTTATTCTTTCTATAGCACGTCACTATAGGTGCTATGGTTATGAAGAAAATGTCAGTATGAATGTGTGCCCCTAAGGATGCCAGGTGGGCAATTTATATGTGTCGGTTGGCGAAGAATTCCAAGAGTTCGCGATTATGGCAACCAACAAACATCTTTGTGTTCTGTTTCTTCTGGACTACCGTATCCCACGCAATAGGATACATTTATAACTGGTAGTTGTTAATAAATAATCAGCCATTTTTTATGAAGTTTTTTTATGAAGAAAGTTTTTTATCCAAATGACTTTACTGGCAAAATAACAAGGCTTTTTTGCCACTGTGTTCTGCAACTACTTTTGATAACAGTTCTTTCTTTGTTGAGTATTGATTAGAACGGAGAATTTGACTCAGGTGACTGCATATTATACAATGACGACCAAGTTCACAGTTATAAACTACAGAAAAGCATCACAAAGCTGCAAGTTCTTTTCGAAATTCTATGCCATATTAGGGTTTTACGAAGAAAAGGTAGTGAATAGTTTACGGAAACTGAACGAACCGGTGTAATGTGCTGGTGGCGCCGTGCTTTTGGAAACTAGGAGTTGGTGGAGCGACCGGCATCGTCTTATTCGAGGTCAGAGGTGGTATCGGGAGCGTTTTCGCCGGTATTGATGGAGCAGTAGACGGAGGTTCTGCGCCGCATTCGTCTTCCCTCGACAAATAGCCAACCCAAGCGAGCTCAAGTAACGAACAAAATACAAACGTCATGCACGAGAGCATCCACACGTCGATTGCCTGCAATAGTTATGGTAACAAACCTTAACATATTTACAGAGGTTTTTTCTTGGCAGTTGCCAATATTTTTTCCATAACTGGGTTATTTGTCAATATGAGGGTTTTAGAAGTGATTTTGCAGTGTTGCTCTAATGATACACATAATTTTCCATAAATATTATTCCCATTTTCAAAAATTCTTTACAATTTTTGTTTCTAGGACTTCAAAAAATTTCAAGTTTCCGAAAGTTTCAATATAAGTGCAACAGCGGCTAGCATCAGCGATTCGGCGACATGGGAGCAGTCATGCATTCAGGAACATCGCTTTGTACTGCTGGACAGAATCCCACTTGTTCTATCGCTTCGCTACCCAGAACGAAGTCTTGACGTAGAAAAAAGACGAGAAGTTACAATTTCTGGGCTCTAGAAAACCAGAGTTTTATCTTATATACATGACACGGCTTCTAGCCTGGTGACGAAGATCTGCAGATTTTCTATAAGCGAGAAATGTTGCCCTAAAGATGAAAAACGTGATAATTATTGGCCAGATATGAGCCACGTATGGCTGTTATCGTTATGGATGTGTTAATTTGGCAATTGACTATCTCTCTTGCATAAATCTGAATGCTCTCAAATTTGCAGCCAGCTATGAGTGCTGCTCGTTACGCACGTAATTAAGCTTAATCCGGAAAAGAGAGCATGGTGAAAGCCAGTTAATTTAGCGATTGCTATGAATACGAACAAAACGATTACTTAGAATTTTATTAGAACAAAGAACCTTGTGCTGATAGATTGGATGGCTATCAAAATTGTCACTGTGATCTCAAGATTACTGCCCAAGCGTCGAACAACGCATATAGTTTGCCTTGTCATACGATGACTTCTAAGGAGATGTGATGAAAGCTCGTTCGTTTTTTTTAATGGTTACGGATTGGTCTATTCGTCTTCTCCAAGTATTTAGTGTTTTTATAGTCGTGTTTGCGTTGTGGATCTATGTAATTCTCGATCACCTTCACATACGAGACTCGCGGAAGATTTCGAATGATGTTGCCGAATTGGAACGTCATTGCCAATAACGAGTTCACTCCCAGCATTGTCCTCGCCGGAATCGCCTTCGATCCCAAAGCGAACGATATCCATGCTGAACGATCAGAATGAGAATAGAACACGATCGCACGTTAATTGACACCACTCAAATTTCGTCGTAGCTAGTACAGCTAGCCCATAGAATATAGTGTTGCTATGCAATTAGATGTCTCATTGATTTTACATGTTTTTTCAAGCTTTATTAAGGATTCTACATCTTATTTTATAATGTTAGTCATTTATATGTTGATATACATTGTTTAAAATAAAGGGTAAAGCTCTCGGCGTTGATCATATCCTAGGTAATGCGCCATTCTACTTCATTAAGGATCGTTTGGAAGTGATTGAATGCATATCTGGCCTTTACAACGATTCGCAGTGGCCTACCGATGTATGAAGCCAGTGCTGCTATCCTCCCAGACAAGCCTGGTATCAATTTGCCAACCGCAGGAAAATGGAAAGCTTGGGGGCCCATGGGCGCGGGGTCGATTCCATGTGTATGTTGCAGGGCGCCCCCGACCACTGCGCCACGCGCGCCCTGCCATATATTGTTATGTATTCACAATTTCTTCGAATATTCACAAATTTCGAAAAAAAATAAATCTTAGAAATTATCTAGAGACGAAGTGAACATTATTGCCTTTAATAATATACGGAACCGATAGTCATTTTGCAGTCGTAAGGACCTGACTCCTTTGGGAGAAAATCGTGGGAAAACCACTGAGCAGTTGAAAAATAGCACAGATAAGTCAACCGCTTTAAAATACTGGCTATCAGCGAGGGAGTGATATTGAGTGCGAATCCGAATACTATTCAGTTTTAGATTTGGGAAGCACTCAGATAATTCTGTATGAAGCGATCAGTGTGTTAGTGCAGATTCCCGTTCCGATTCCGATTCCGAAAGAAAATCCGACATTACAACAGGTCGTAGTGGCTGCTTTCCTATTCTTGTTTTTTTTGTTTTTCGGTAAAGGTTGTTTTCTAGTGGAAAACGTGTGTACTACTAGATGCGCTATGACAAGTTTATCTTGGCAGTTCTGTAAAAATCTATTCTTTATAGGTCTTTTAATACAATGAAGATGTGCGAGATGTGAACAATCGCTCAGTCTATCATATTCCTGAAGCATATTTCCATAATATTTAGCTCTTAGTAATATTCGCATAATAAAGCTGGCGTCGTCCATTTCCCTAAAGGATACTGTCCGTCATTTCCCCTCATCCATGAGGTTCTTCCATGAAATGAATTGCCAAAATCAATCTCCATGATTGAATGAGAATTATTCTTCCAGATTTATGATCATAACCATAGCGTTAAGCACCTTTGTAGGATCCATTGAGAAATCACATAGCACTTAAAAAAATTCAAGAAGTCTTTCTTAATCAAATCTCTCATTGTATACTGTTTCTATACCTTCGCACTGATATTGTGGTGGGACAATTTGAAGACTCTTGAATGTTCTTCTAGGTGTGCGAGCACTTTTACCTCTTAAAACAGCTGTTGTTTAAGGACTTTTTTTGCATTTTCTGTCCAGTTTCTTCTTCCTATATCAAAAAAAAGGAACAGACGATTGCTTCAATAAACCTGTTGAATTATAGCAGTGCCAGTGTTATGGAAGCAGAAAATACCTAAAAGCTCGGCTTGACCTAGTAAGATATGAGATCTCTGCAGGGCAATGCGGCGCTTGTCTCGAAATCCTAGCGTTCACCTTGGCGCCAATAAATAAGCAAGATCGCTTACACATTTGAAATTTAGGAGATGTCTTTTTTTTTGCGGATACATGTCATTGTCTTCTTCGTGCCTCCCTAATGAACTTATGGGCGATGACGGCCAGTTGTGCCGGCCCTTTTGCCATCGTCGTCATAATCACGGCAATCTACGTACATTTAGCAATCGTAGTGAGCGGCTAATCATCACATCATTAAGGATGACAAGAATAGAAAGATAGGATTCCTCGGATACGAAAAACGAGCAACAAATTCTAATAGCTTCTGGATTTTAGCTCGTTTTACATAGCGAAGAACTTGTTCACAATATTCGGATTCGTTGCAGCGAGCTATTATTGTTGTATGGTTCTTCATGTTCCTCGCCTAAATAAGGGAATGAAAACGAAGCTTAGGAGATATTGTTAGCTGACTAGACAGGACAGGAACCTATTTTAGAGCCTAACGTTCGCATTAGCGTTGCGATTGTTCCCTCAATTTTCAGTAATAAAGAGTATGCCGAGATTCTAATGAGTGAAACAGGACATGACACTGTTTTCAGTCAGGTCAAAGTTGCTGCCATGTCATTCAATTTGTTGGCGTCTTATATCATAGTGTCAGATGTTCACCGTCATTTTATAGGATAGCGTGATGAGTGGAGAATCCGATAACATAAATATTACATCATCGAGCTCTTCCTCGTGCATGAGCGGCTAAGATTGTAGCTTAAGTTTTCCACGTTTTAACCTACTATAACAGCCAAGTGCTTCCAGTTTTAAAAAGGGTATAAAAGCTATGAAAAGCACATAAGAGGATGCAACAAATAATATCAGAGTATTACAAAGCGCTAATAGTCGTCACGATTCGTTATCTCTCTATCTCTATTTCTTTCTGCCTCTTTCCCTATCCTTAGTTCTCTTTCTACCACTTCTTTCCTCTCTTTCTCTCCCTTTCTCAGCAAAACAGTCAAAAAGAGATTTTTGGCTTGTTTACTTGCCGTATTTGAATTTGGAAACTTCATCAAATGGATTAAAGTAGCTTCTAAACGGGTTTAAAAAATAGAAAACTAGTTTGTTTCTCTTGATTTGCTATCTTGTCAAGACGTGACTTTCTTTTAGTACATGTTTCCTTCATCGGTTCTTTGTAGGGACAGAACTCAATTGGTTAAGAATTGGCTGTAATTCTATGAAAAATCAGACGTGCCTTAAAATGGTCTCCCACTTTCACTCACTCTCTCTCTTTCTCTATCCATCCATTCGTCTATCATTATTACTTTACTTTTCCGGTGTTTTCTTTTCTCTTACTATACAGTACTACGCAGAGAACACAAGTCTACATGAAGATTTCAGATCGCTTTAAGAATGGGCACAACTAGTAACTATGGAAAAATATCTTAAAGATCTTAAGAAAACTATTGAAAAATAACTTAAGGTGCAAAATATCGAAGCAGTTATGGACTGAAAATGTGTCATTGTAGGAGTCGCCTTAGTTTCTACACGAAGGCTGGTGTTAGAATACCATTACTAGATAACCCATTACGCCCCAATACCGTATTTCGTGCTTGATCCAACCAATTACAACCAGTTCTTCGGCGGCTGCGGACTTTCTGATTTTTTGGCAATAAAAAAAACCTCAATAAATAGAATATTCGATGGATTGCGAACAAGACAGAATTGTAGAAGAGACTATGCTCTACTGTTCTATGGATATAAATGATATGTATGCTACTAATACTACTAATACGACGGGCGCGTGTGGCGCAACGGTCGGAGGTGCATGCAACACAGGCATGGGATCGATCCCCGCGCCCATGGCCCACCAAGCCCTCCATCCCTCCAGGGTAGGCAAATTGGTACCGGACTTGTCTGGTAGGATAGCGGCACTGGCTCGACACATCGGTGGGCCACCGAGAGTCATTGTAAAGGCCATATATGCATTCAATCACCTCCAACGATGCTTAATGAAGTCGAATGCATGGCGTATCCCTCAGGGATTGATTAACACCGAGAGCTATATCTCTTTTTTTATGCTACTACTTACCGTGTGCGTTATACAAATGTATTGCTGTCAGTATTTTGAAGCATTTTGCACCCCATGTTGAGTCAATTCAGGTGTTTTTTAGTTAGTCAAAATTACCGGCCAATGAACTTTTTTGAAAAAAGGGTTTTTGTAAATCAATAAGTGTAGAAAATGGATTTTCCGATCTCACCCTTACTATTTTGATCTGCTTTCGAATAGCTACCGAATAAATGTACATAGTGTGGTTGAGGAACTTTGGAACCTAATAAGCTCATTATGGATACTATGGTCAATTGGTTCAGTTCGTTATGGTTGCTAAAGTGTTTGTGCGGGGCGTTATGGGTTACTGAAACAATAACGAAGTTTTTGCGTAAAATCACGCCTTTAAAAATTTTGGATGGACTCTGCTAGCGTAAATTCCATGCTGTTTTTTTATCAGAAATGTGAAAAAAGAGCATATGTAGAACTGTTGGTTGGTTTGGTTTGCATCGGATAGAATATTCTCGAAAAGGATCTCATCTGTGGTGTTCTATGAAGTCCTCTATGGGTTACGCCAGAGTAACAATGCTAACCTATACAGAGGTGTTTTAGTCCATAGTCTAAAAAAATCCTGTGTATGGACGATAGGTCGTGCTTGTCAGCTGAATAGTATCGTGGATCGCTGCGTCGGAGTCGTGCTAATTAGACGGACCTAGACCCGTGAATAGTTCAAGCGATATTCCATAAAGCAAAGAATGTGGAAGATCTTGAAGCTCAATGCTTCAGATTCTAAACACTAGGGAAAGCCTGACACCTTTTCCACTTGTAGGACTCAGCGAATACCTCCGTTTTTTTTCAGAGTCGGTCTTTTTTCTGTGGGAGAAAAAACTCGCTCAAAGTTTTCACGCGTTCTTAAGGCACATACTTTGAAAGAGATTATGCTTCTTTATCAATTTACTTGGTGCTGAAACCCTTGTCATTTATCACAAAAATTGTTTAAGTGTTTCCTTTCTAAACGGCCATCGTTATTTAGCATTAGTTGGGCCATTAACCGAAAAAAAAACAAGGAAAAATGAGGCTTTTAGAAGTGCGCCATACTTTCTTGAATACGGAACTCTTCGTTGATGTGGGAAAGCGCGGACGACGCTAACTGAGACCTCGAACGAATTAATACAGAAAAAAAAGAATCCAAATAGGATTTCCCACTCTCGAGAAACAAATTATTCCAGAAAACGAGAATTGTCGAACATCTCTTAGAATATTTCCTTACACTATCGACTTTCAGAATTAGTTTTGTACATCATAAAGACTTAGAGAATTCTACGGGGTGGTCAATCTTTGTGAATGAATTTTTTTTCCAAGCAGTGGTTTTGACTAAAAAATTTAAACGTAGTCAAATTACGCGCCACAAAGTTGGCCAGCTAAATATTTTGTTCTGTTTAGTCCTTTCAACTTCTAGCACTGTTGATGGCGACATTCTTGGCTTCGCAGATTTTTTTAAACTATTTATTGGTCCTGGGTTTTCTAGATGTACATGGAGTATGGGATGTACTAGCATATTCTCCGAAAATTCTTCAAGCACCTTTTAGCAAAATTTCATGAGCTAAATATATCCAAAAAACTTATCATTTAGAAAGTGGATTTCAAAACATGTTGCTTTGGAGAAACGCTGATTTATTTCTGTTTGTTTTACATTACAAGCATCTTTTGCCTCTACTTTTTGGCTTCCGCATAGAAATCCTTTTTGGTCTCGTTCTATAGCGCGAACCTTACACGAGATTCATCAACGCATGGTGTTCAGCGACGCAAGGTTCCCCAGGGAGTTTAGTGCTCCTTGGTGCTCGGCGAAGTTTTCCGGCCCATCGTCTTCGGCTAACCGTTGGACAAGCAAAATCGGTTTCTTTCCTCGTATTGAATTCGCGTCGCGGAATTTGCAAGTGCTAGCCATAGCGGCTTTTCGTCCTAAACAACAGAACAAGAAAACTCAGCCGCGTCTGTTCAGCTGAAAAACAAGGCCGAGTTCGTTTCAATTGCAAGGAAACGGAATTTCTGCTGTAATACTTTGCTGAACATTGAAAAATATGGAACATACTATAATAAGTTCTGAAACACGACTAGCCTTGCTTTCTTCAAAAGAAATTACTTTCACGTTTCGAGAGGAAACTTGGTTTTTTTTTATTTTGCGAGTTTTATTTGTATTCACAAATTTGCCCTGATTGCTTAATAATTCTATGCATCAATAATACGCGAAAGGGTGACCTCTTGGAAGAAATGTGCTTGCCTTTGGTCTCACGGGGGAGTGGAAGATGCTCTACAAAAGTATTAAATAGTTAAATAGTAAGAAAAAACATGAAAATAGTGTTAATAGGAAGAGGAATAAAAGAGCTTTTACTAAATACTTTAAGTGAAAGTCTTTTCAAAGTAATCCACTCATTTTTATGTTAAATTCGACTAGAAGGGTCGTACGGATGTGGAACAAATCTCGACCTCAGTATTGTATGAATATAAGAAGTAATTTCTAAAGATGAACTGTCTTGCAGAAAGTTCTTTGTGACTGGAAGGAAGGAAATGGCTTGAATAGTACAAATTCTATAAGAAAAAAAAGAGGAAATTGTGCTCTAATCGAGATAAAAATCGAAATTGACCCACTTCACTAATGCGATTCCGTGCTGAGTAAATCATTCAGGAAAAATCTAAGGACGATAAAGTTTTTTAGCTTAATTCTAGAAGAGAGAAATGGACACGTACGAAGAAAAACGAGTAGAATTGGAATGGAAACGGGAGTTTTTTATTCCAATTCAAGAACGACATGTTGGAACTTTTTTTTAAAGTAATCCAAGAATTTTTTTCAAGTTATTGATTAGAATTCATTCAAATAGTGAGAACAGCAGAATGTTGAGAATTAGGTATCGAAACGAAAAGCTCAGGGACTCTGACTTCTGATGTCCCTAGAGGCAGTTCATTTCGGAAGTTGACGAGAAGAGCGTTGAGCATTGGCAGTTTTAATCTGAGATGCATGAAAATACGAATGCAAAATGAACAAAATGGGGTGGTCGACGTGATAAATGAAAGAATTTAGAAGAGTTGGAAAAACAAAACGAGTACAAGCGAATGATCTTCGTTAATAAATCAAACGATATGAATTCCATAAACTCTAAAGAAGAAGGCTAAATATGGAAGCAGAGGATACTTACAGATGCAGATGGTCAGGTAAGTCGGCAGGTACGCCTGCAGAATGTACCAACCAGCTCGACGCTTGAAGTGGAACCTCATCGTGAGTTCGTGCCAATAACCGGCTGGATACGGCTGGAAAAAAATATCTATCTACATAACTTTCAGCTTCTATGAGTGTTTAATTCCATGATTTCTTCGCATTTCGCCTTTATTTAAAGTAGCGTTCAATATATTATTCCTTCAGTAACTCTCTTGCATACGTTAGAAAGCAATGGTGCATAGAATTCAAACATTTTTTCTTCCTTTCGAAGCCGTTAAATCGCTAGTAATAATTCAAAAAAAAGAGGTACGACTCATGGTGCAAATCAGTTAGTTGCTCGACTTAAAACTGGACTTGTTGCCGTTCTGAGTAAGTGCTAAACGTAATGCTGTCAATTTCGCTCCGATCCTTTTCCTTTAACCTTAAGGATTTCATGGCGTACTACGCCCAAGCAGTGTGCAACATGTCACTAAAGAGAGATAAAGGAAAGCACTATCCGGATCGACACCCGAACGCGACAACCTCCATGAATGATTGTGTCGGAACAACGAGACACTTAGAAGAAGTGATAAGACTAGCATGAGAGACCAGGACTGATTATCTACGTAAAAAAATATCGAACTCCATAAAAACGGAATAAGATGGAATCAAATTGCCTATAAGACAAGATAATCGGTTTCAAGTATGGAATTGGATGGATATGAATATGTTCTTACCATATACCAGCGAGTGAAAGATAGACACAACGAATAATCTACACAATCCATACGTTCTTCAACAACTTAGTTTCGTCAAGAATTGAATCGGAGGAAAAACTTACATCCCGAATATTTTCGAAGATTGATGAGTGAAGCGAATAATTCGCGAAGTTTACTGACTGCACTAGCAAACCATCAAGCATCATCGGCACGTTCATAGTAAAGAACTGAGTTGACACGGAACTACTTTGGTAAATAGGGACAAGTTCATTCGTTTGCATGGTGAAGACAGCTTCGTTTTTATGCGTAATTTCGATTTTTGGTGCCTATCTGAGTCTCCATACTTGATAGTTCTCAAGTCTCACGAGTCGAGATGGCTGCATGACACTTCAAATTTATGGCGAAGTTATCGCACTTTGACGATCGAGACTCTAGTGTTACGCTTCTTCAGTCCTTGTAACGACTCGCAATACACAGCAGCTTTCCTGGTTGACTTTTTTCTTGGGAGATAAATATTGCCATATAAAATTCTTTTCATCAACGTTTACTAAGCACAACATAGCATGTTTTCCGAATGTCGTCGTTCATGATTGAACAAGGAAGTGAATTCAACTGCAAATGGGATATCGAGATTCTTTACCTGATCCAACCTTAAATCTCACATCCGCTTTGCGTTATCGCAGTTTTTCTTAACGGCGGTTCTCACCTCTACGTTCCGAATATTCTTTATATCCACAAGTTCATAGTCGGCTAACTCCATTTTGTCGCGCATTTTACTAACTCCAGTCGGTGTCCATGACATTTGTACTTCATCTGTATTGTAGCTGGAATTAAATTGGATTGAAACAACCAATACAGCGGCAAAGTGAAATCAACAACAAAAAAACAACGCTGAGATGCTCACTTGAATGACTCAAAAGTCAAGGAACAAGTGACGTTATCGAATGGAAACCTGGAATAGACACAACATAAGGACTTTTTTTAGTAACAATTGTAAAATGGGGCAGCATTTCTACCTCACCTTGTCAAATCCATTTCGCATGGTCCCTGTAACTTCAGACGATAATTCGTCCACACTGAAATGTCGAAGATATTTAAATCATAGAGAAATAGGAAGTACTAGCCGGATAGTAAAGATTGAACGCCTTTCTTGAGTTTAGCGGTTTGTCAATTTTCAGAAGTTTACAAATCTTTTTATGCAGAGTGTCTTCACAAATGTTCAGTCATAAGTCTGCAAGTAAAGGAAGAAGTGTGGGTTTGTTAACTCATTTAAACTGGTAAATAATGAAAATTGCTTAGATGACAATGAATACGGCATAGATACATTTTCTTTTAGCAGTATTTGACTATTCATTCTATCATCATTCATCTCACCAAGGGTATTTAATAGTTCTTCGAAAATATTTTTTCTGTCGGTGCTTATTCGAATTATCCCAGTTGTCTTAAAATTCGAAAGTTCTGGAAAGATTCCAGGAATCACTCAAAAAATTCGCGAATAACAGCGCCAATTGCTTATAACTCGAATAGCGAGCTGTTCAGTGGAATTCGGGCTTTACGGAATGAGCCGATTTGTCGCCAATTCTTGACCTTTAGGGTTTGATTCGGTAAATCACCATGAGACTTGTAAATGATGATCAACTAACCTGATCCATTAGCGTAAATGAGCAGAAAGATATTCGGAAATGGACTCTTATGAATGTCAGCTGTCTTCGAATTGATGAAACACGAATTTGGCGTCCATAACTTCTCCAATAGTACACTATTCAACGACAAATTATATTTACATGGATTCAACGCCGAGTAATCGAGTGCCGGATCCAACCACATCTCCGAGATGTAGATGTCCAACTGAAACACGTGGACTTTGACAGGTAATAGCAACTGTTTTTCAACGCTCATCGCTTCATTCGCTTCATAGTATTTTAATGGATGCCTTAACAGAAATTCACCGAAAGGCGCACATAATTTCGAACGTAAATGGACTTCATCGTCGTTGAAATATCTCAAAAACTTGCAAATTCGATTGAATCCCCCGTTTACACAGAGCACAGCACGACTTTTCGGCGAGAATTTTAAATGTGTCTCTAGTTTACGGGCAGCTCAAGATATCAGCACAGTGTGACAAAGTGAAGGTGTCGTGAGATTAAAGCCTTGTTCTTCAATTGCGTACGGACTGCTTTTAGCCGTCAATATATGGCTACGTTGCTCAGTTGGCGACGAAAGTGACGAATATTCAAATTCAAGGATAATACTCGTGAGCGTTCTATTCAAGGGTGAAAACTATGGTGCAACTCGGTGACATACCTGGAAATCGCTTGTTATGTCGGATATGGTAGTGATCTCCTGCACCCATACTTCGACTTTCACCTCAACCTGGTATAAAACATAGAGTAACGAATGTTTTATTTCAATAATTTCACGCAGTATTTTCTATGATAACAGCTAAAGAAGAGCTCCAGCCAGAAATTTTCACCTCAGTTAAAGATATCTTCTATTGCATTTTTTCTCATATTTTTGATCATACATGGATGTACACAAAAAGTAATGTAAACAACTGTGGAACAACATGAGGAAAAATAGTCGAGATAACTATGCTCAGCTACTATAAGAGAACGTTCATCGTTCAGATTCATCCCTATCTTTTCAATGCATTCTTCCTCTAGAAGAGTGATCAAGGTTCAGCTGTTCAACATTTCCATGAAGAAGCCCAGTGAAGCGCAAATCTTTATAGCGGCAGAATCCGGCAAGGTACCCGTCGACCCAGTCGTCACAAAACAATAAAATCCTTTTCGAAAAATTTGATGCTCTGGTGAACTTTGAGAGAGCGGTGCCCATAGCGAATCAGCTGTGACGTTCGACATGGATAATATGGATTTTCACAGGTACTTGTTTGAGTTCGATGATCATTGGCTCCTAGATGATATAGATTAGTTATAGCGTAAGTGTGAGCAATTCGACTATTCATTGTAATCATCTACCAACTATAGCTTAGCCGCATCGACGTTATTGCTTTGTGGACTTCGCAAGGCAGCAGAGGCTTTATAATTTTTTTTAATAAAAGAGATTCTGAGGGACTCAACACTTAATCTCACCTGTCCACCGGGAATTTTGTGCCGATTGTAGTTTCGCATGATTGTGCTGAGTATGTACGAATCGTTTGCGCACTGTTTCGTGGCTCTTTCCACCTGAGAAAGTCGATGTAAGAGACTCAGAAGAAGAAATTCGTGGATCTCTACAGTAATCATCAAAGCACCTTGGCTGGATTGATGATCGGGCGTAAACCGCCATGTTCGTCGAGCTCCCAATCATAGCTACGACTTAAACGACGAAGGATTCTTGAATTACGTCTATACACGGATTTCCTAAATAGAAAATGGAAATGAGATTGGCGAAGGAAATATTTGTAAAGCTGTCTTTGTGGATTTTTACAGCTTTATAGTTTCGAAGAAAACCTCTTCCACGGGTTTAGGTTACAATCTTTCAGGTGATGCTTTACAGAAATTCATTGGAAGGAAATTTTTCCTAGCAACAGAAGGCGGCCTTTAAAAGTGTGGCAGTTCTTTTGCTTGACTGCTATCTCTTTTCTTTTTTAGTGTTCTCTTTCCACTTTCTTTTTCTTCTCGCTTTTTATCTTGCCGGTTATGCTAACTGCTGTTCTTCTTCTTCTTCTTCTTCTATCTATGATTTGTTTCAGTTCTTTCTACCTCGAAGTAATTAGCTACCTGATGATAACTATCAATACTGTAGCATTAGAAATGAAGTAAACCTAGTTTTGGTCATTTTTTTTTTTTTTTTTGCAAAGGGTGTCCCTCTTCCGTTGCTAATTATGTGGCTCGTTCTTGACTCACAAAAAAGACGTAACGACCTTCGAATAACACGGAATGGCGTCTTCTCGCGATTATTTATTTCGTTCGCTCGTTGTTGACTATTTCCAGATTTCATAACAAAATCGCGGAAATCGAAGAGAACAACCTTTTTCAATCTCAGCTTTTCGTAATGGGAAGTGCTGAGCGAAGCCGGTTAAAAACTGAAGTATTCCACATGTCCCTACAGTGTTTTACTCAGTAGTTTTGTGCTTAATATTTTTTTTCTTTCCTTTACATTCTTTTAAGCATAAAAGTGGAAGAACCAATTTGAAAGAAACATCGAACTTGTATTAGCGTTCAAAAGCAAATCAAATAGCCACCAATACACTATGGATCATTCTAAAGAGAAAAATAAACAAATAGAACATACAGAAAAATAACTTGATACGAGGAGAGCTAAAGACATCGTTTAGTCGCCTGATCTTATTTAGGTATTCGCACGCACTTTATGTTCCAATATAAGCTAGAAAGATGGATGAAAGAAAAAAAAACAAAGCGGAGAACGTGGGCAGTGCAGCCCGTTTGTTTCTTTCGACGTTAAAACCGCCCTCTATTCTCTCACTCACCTTGTATTGCATAGACAACTGACGATCAGCAGTATTAGTAGAATACTGATATAATACATCTCGCCGGTGAGAGCGTTTCACTAGCCCCACACAGCTCAAATCGACCTCCTTGCCATTGATTCTCGCAAGTGGGCGGTGCTACTGGCCAGTTCCTCCCTCATCTCCGCCAATTGTTGTTCGCCATCCCGCCACGCCTCCAACACTCGCTCCGCCTACTGGCTTACATCGGAGACTTTTAAAATGTGATGTTCACTGGGAAGTGAGCATCGTCTACCGATTTCTGACGAAAGAAAGCGAGATTTCTCGTACATATAGGTGTTCCTATAAATGATGGTGTTGTTCCTGCATGGTTTACGTGTAGGGCAGCTTTCATTGTTTGACTTATAGAAGATTATATCATCGTATGCCAGTTTTGGTCATTTAGACTGAGACCACATTTGTCAAATGTACACCAAAGAAAAGTCTGCAAATATTAGGTTTACGATTAGGTTTAGATCTAGTCTCGGCCTAGTCTAAGCTTAGTAGTGGTTGTTTTTTTCTCATTAAGATGTGGCCTTCTGATAAATTTTTGATGGACATCTTTTTTCATTATTAAATGAATCAAGAATACTTCTAGTACTAGGGATCGAAACCTGACATTTAGGACAAAATCAGGTAAATGGAGAAACTGTTGGATGTAAACCGTCACTATCCTTTGTGGATATCTTCTTGGATATGTTTATAATAAAATATTTTTTTGTCTAATATCTGGAAGGGTCACATGTAACGTAGTGGTTAGAGGTGCCTTGCAATGCACATGCGTTCGATCCCATGCGCCAAGCTTACCAGGCCTTCCATCCTTCCGGGGTCTGCAAATTAGTACCAGACTTGTATGGGAGGAATGTAGCACTGACTTAATACATTAGTAAGAGACTTCTGCCAATTAGTGTATGGGCTAGATATGCATTCAGTCACCTTTAACGATGCTTGATGAAGTCGAATGCATGGCGCATCCCCAAACAATTGATCAACGCCGAGGGCTTCATCCTTTTCTATTTGAAGTTAAAGCAGACGAGATTTCGGTGAATAATATCAAAAGGCAAGTGAATAATGAAAAGAAACCTATGAAGATCATACGATTCACCAGTACTGACCACGAAGCAAGCCAAAACGGCGCCATCCCATAACGGCTGTACTCAATCTCTTTGATGATACGGTGAACGTCGTCATCTTGAAATCCAACGTCTGTGCGAGAGTTCCATTCCTTCCCGGAAATAGTTCCAAACCAGGCAAAAGTGTGAGAGTCTAAACTGGCTTTATCCGTTCTCTGACTCAGCTCGCTTTGGAGCACTGTTTTTTCATCAACCGGTAGCTTTTCCGTTTCCAAGCGCTAAATTCTCACTATTTTGGAAATCTCTCAGTGATATAAAGTCTAGAGGATCGAATAGGAATAAACTTTGGATAAAGCAGAAGGGAATGACATGTAATTACTTTGAAAACCATCAAGATTACTTGGGCAATCACAGAAAAAATGTGTTGTTCTGTTTTTGGTTAGCTGATAAGAGGTTAGATAGGAGCAGAGTTTGAGCCCACAATTGTCATGTCTCGGCAGAATTCATCTTTAGCTAGGTGAGCGGTATATTAATGCGAAGCACACTCGGTCCTATGCTTCAGATAAAAAGTCCATCTGATACCCAAGATCACATTTTTTTCGTGAGGTAGTGAAAATGTTTCATCGACTAGGAGACATGTCGTCAACATTATCTTTCCCGAGCTTTGCGGAAACTATTACCGAAATGTCAGTTGTTCCGAAGTGAATGTCATGTTAGCAACCTCGTTTGAGTTTATAAACAAAAAAAGAGTTTGTTTATCAGTGGCCAAGTTAATAGGAAATCGGTCTTGTGGGTAGATTTAGAAAAACCATTCAACCCCAAAGCCGGTAATGCTGAAGGAAAAAGTAGACCAGGAATAACTGAACAAGCTCTACTTATTGGCATTTGAGAGCGGTGAAGAAAGACTGGTAAAATTTCCTTTAGTATACGAAGAAAATCGGTGCATGTATAGCCATAAATTGGAATATATTGCTCATAACGGAATTCTGTTTATCTATGGAAGTCCATGAGCCGAACGAAATGCAAAAAGGGGATGCGACAAGTAGGATGTTTAGCATTTCTTCTTTTCTATTCTCTTTCATGTTTCTATACCCAAATGATCCGTCCTCGCATGAAGTACAAGCTCCAACACTTCTTTCAACTGTTGCGTTGTCTTGCGAAAACCATTAATGTAGGTGGTGAGATTTGTGAGAGAGTTCGGCTTTTGGCTTCAGAATCAGGCGTGCTCTCTATTCAGCGTGCTTAATCCTGATTAATCGTGGTTTTTAAAGTCTTTAAATAGCCGTTTGAAGATATTCGTGATTCCTTACTACAAGAGACTACTAACTGATTTAGACCGAGTTCTAACATTTAGCGCAAAGTTTTGCATCGCTTAGCATTGACCTTCATGCTCGAAGCAAATGTTTAAGTAAAATAAGACTACAGTTATGGTGAGATATCTGCAAAATTTAGACCTCATGCTAGATTCGAACCCGCAATCACCCTTAGCGTGGACTCGCGTGTAATCCACTGCTCCACTGAGGCAATTTACGCTGTCGTAACAAAATAGTGGGTGCGAGAAATTGCTCATTAATACATTTTTTGTTTGCTTTTTTTGGGAGCTCGTTTTTTATGCCACATTTAATTCTTTGCTCAACCGATAACTGAACTAACCATTTCAACCTCGATGTTGTGAATCTTTGATTCACCAGCGACCAATGTGCCAACGGATCCACGACTGTAGACGCTGGCTCACGTGTGACCAGTTGATTTTTGATGTGCACATCATCAACATCGGCCATCCTAGAAAGGAGCTGGTTGCAAGGTGGTGAGTCCTACCCCGATCCAAGCAGGCTAGGTTCAAGATATGGTGACGACCTGACACAGTTGTCTCAGAACTCCAGGAAAAGAATGCTTCACCAATCACTAAAAAAAATTGTTGAAACACAACGAAACACATTCGTTGTGTAGTTAAACTCTGTACAGCTTCTATCTATCAGTTTTTGTGTGATACGAAGAGAATGAGCACAATGAAAAAAGCAGCCGCAGTGGATAAATGGTTCACAAATTCACTTGCAGGATCTCGAGTTTAGAGACAAAGTGAAAAAAAGGTTACAAAAAAATCCCACTTTGGTTGTTCACTGAGTGGAATTAGAAATGAACAGCTTAATAATATTGTAAAGAACACTAGCTGAAACTGTTTAGATGACAACTAGTGAAAATATGACTGAAAAGTGTGGAAAGTGTTTAGAATATGAAGGCGTCGTTCTCATGTTCAGCAATCGCGAGATTGTTATACAGCGTACATTTACTTCCACAGAAAAATACACAATACAACAGTAGCTGACGCTTCGGCAGTATGGCCTTCTTCAGAGCCTGGAAGTGTTTAGAATTGTAAACTACACAGCAATTGTTGACATCTTCTCGATAGTTAGCGTAATTGCAGGAACTGCGTCGTTGCGCTGCTCTCGGTGTTCGCGGATTTGAGATAGGATCTCATGTCGGCGAGAAGAGCCTCGATCATGCCGACTTCTGGCCTCTATAAAGTCGGCTCCTTTTCAGTATCACCTTTCTGATACAGGGAACCAGAAAGGTCATGTCTGGACGGTTAGTTTATCACACTGCGATTTCAGGAATGCGAGGATCTCAGCCTCGTTTTGTTCGTTCATCCATGGGATATGCACAATTGGGACGGTCGTCTCAAAAAGTACTGGATGCCATGGCTCGTAGGTCTGTTCAGTTCTGCAGTGTGTCTAGCAATATGTTAAGCCCTTTTTTGCATATTTAGACCTATTTGTTTACTTATCTACATTCATGCCTATTTAGTAACTCCGTATTTGGCTATCCGGTCTTAATTCATTTTTTTTACATGACTTCTCTTCGCATCTACGCACCCATCGTCTACGGAGGCTTTCGAGTCCTTGAGTTTTCGAGTGTGGGCTTGACTGCTGCTTGACGATTGTCGCCTTTTTATGGATGTCTTAGAAAGCTGGTCAGGTCCATTCTCCCTGGCGTTCTGGGATAGCCGGACTGGAGCGTGTACAAATGGATTACAGTTAGTGGAGTGTCCGCAAAGGAGTTTGTCACTAATTTCGAGACCCTAGACAGATAAGACTCTTGGTAAGCCTGGGTTGAGGTCGAGACTGTACGACGTTCATAGTGATTAACATCACTTCCACTATACCTATATCCTCAACTTTTTATCACGGCACCTAATCCTTTTTTCACTTTTCAAACTGTCGCGTAGTTCTGGTTGCCTTGGCCCTAGGCTTTCGTTGTTGGTTTAGAAGAGTACATCTCATATTTCAATTATGGCTTTCACTTCCAACCAACATCCCGTATATTGTACCAATGAAGATTCCTTGAAACGCAGACGCTATGGAAGATTTGCTTCTAGAAAGTAATTTTTGATCTGTAGTTGTGTTGGTTTACTAATTCTTTCGACTCGATTATTTGTCAGCCACACTTGAATAACTAAAATGACTTTCAAGGAATAAGATCGAGAGCTTCCACATCGTCGTTCTTTCTTTTCTCTTTCTTTTCTTTTCTTTTCTTTTCTTTTCTTGTTCATCTCTTGCCTCTTCAAATTCAGCGTCTTCATTTTAAATTGAAGCTGAAACAAAAATTAAAGAGTGGGTCTCTTGATAAATCTGAAGACTCAAGAATCGAAAAGAATGGCGAAAACTTTGGTTACAAATGTATAGAGTTAGTTGTATTCAACTTAGATATTGGCTTCATTGGTTGAATATTTTTAAAAAGTGAATATTTCTCAACTGGAGAAAGTAATTCACGAGAAGATCTCGCGCAGTTGCGGAACTCACGTTACCTGTGAAAAATCCCATCAAACAGTCCCAGGTTATATTCTCAAGGCATTATTCAATAATTGATTAAGATTTGACGAAAAATCAATCTTTCCCAAGATCGATAATTATATAAGAAAGATATGTGGTAAATTTGTGGATATGTAGAACACTTACCGGGTTTCATAAGAAATCCACGTTTCACAACTATTCCAGGAGGGGAATGTGAATCGGAAGAATTTGCCATATGAATAGTTCATCAACCTCCGAAACATTGCTGCTAAGCTCCAGCTAACTAGTAAATAATACATTAATTACGTGTTCAAATTGCTGCAGCGTTTGCAGTCAAACTGCTTCGATATATCGTTAACAGTGAGTAACCGACTCTCTCGAAGCTAGCACTTGTCGTCTCAAAGCTTTCACTTGAGACGTCGTCGATAATGATTGCCTTCAGACGTTCTTTCCATTTTGAATGTAATTTTTTAAGACATTCGGTATACATTTACAAAAATACTTGTTTTGGCCCTAATTCAAACAAAGGAGCGGATAGCGCAGTGGTAGTGATCCCGCCCGTTATACAGAGGGCAGAATCCACCCAAACACTGGTAAACGCCAACCAACTATATCACCTTATATGGCAGTGGAATTGGTATCAGACTAGTCTGGAATAAGCTGACTTTCTCCAATCAACGCAGGTACGCTTTCTCACGACGATCTCAACATTCCAGGAAGCATCAACTTGCACGGCATAGAGCGAAGTTCTTGCCAAAGATAATAATGTCCAAGAGAAGCCAAATCCATGCGAAAGGAAGTTTGAAGATCTTTGTGGCTGGTGAAGGCGGGGGGAAAAAAAAACGAATGCAAGAAATCCTGGATTCCGCACAGTGTGGTACATGTGATGTCAGGTCATGTAATATATAAATAAAAACTTCTGATGGGCGATCGAGATGAGTAGACATGTTAAAAGAGTGCTTACTTCACTCAATGAATAACGCTAGGAAAGTGTGAATAGGTTAGCGCTCCTTACAGTTAAACATACTTACTTGGATACTATGATGGCACTTCTTCATTAGTTGTGCAGGCTCCAGCACAATTTCCGTCTTTTCGGAGCTTTGCTGGTCTAACCATTGTATTTTCCTGGAGTCTCGAGGTCATCCCAATCAAAGTCTGCCCCAGGTCGTCACCACCAAAAGCTGTTGCCACCTTTGTGGATCAGATGGAGATTTGCCACCATGTGACTAGTTTGGTCCAAGGAAGGTGGTGGAACTTAGCATTGGTTTATTCTTAGCTGCGCTACTTGGTGGAAACGCCGGACTCCTTCTCAGCTTGGGAGACTCTGCCATGGGAACGAATTCCCCGCTGTACATCGCAGCCTAACATCTAGGAACACCTCCCAGTCACGATGAGGCAGTAAATAGTTGGGAGGAGCTCAACATCCAGTCAGTAGAACTTGTGTGTGATGGTACTGTCTTTGCCCGACCTCATGTACTCATTCGTATCTAGCAAAGCAACCACTGGTTTGAGATTTTTACTGCACAGTCATAGAACACGTTGCCTCGTCATGTGTTTAAGAAGTCTTGTATTCCACGCGTTTTGAATTATATGAGGTAGATACTTTCAATTTTCAAAGAGTAACATTGTGGGAACGACGTGAATATCGGCAAACTCAAAATTTAGTAGAGAGAAATGTAATGAAGAATCTGTAGAAGATTTCCACCAAAAATCTCTAATATTTCAGAAGCGATTAGTGATTCAACCTATTAAAAAACAAGGAGGAGGTCTATAATGCAATCTACACATCCTTCATAAAGTAAAAAAAAGCTGATATGTTTATTTATACGATTTTACAAACTGCTCATGTTGAGCTGATGCGAGAGTGGTGTAGGTTTCGGTTGTCGTTGTTGTTTGAGGTTGTCGTTGTTGTGATTGTTGTTGGGGTTGTTGGTCGATGGCTGACGTTTCGGCGATTTAGCCTTCCTCAGAGCCGTGCTGTTACGAGTGGGATAGAAAGCCGGCCTTTTGAAAAAAAGAATTTAAATCCAGAAATCTACATTTTTGATAACCCAACGCATGATATTAGTATAACTCGAAGTTGAGTAATTTTGCGAGAACAGTAGAACTAACTAAAATAGGGTGCAGGCTCTTAAGAAAGCGAGTTCGCTGGGAAGTCAGCCATCGTGCAAAGAAGTACGTGCGTAACAATCTCATGTAAGCTCAAAAATGAGAGCTCTTATGGTAATGTAAGTCCCTGATACCAAGACTAATCAAAAGTCGATCTTTCAAATTAAAAAATAACTAACTGAAAGCTTTTGTTACAGGAATGCCGTCGGAAACGGCCCAGGCAATATGCAGTGTGCTAATGGGCAACGTTTTACTTCTATTTCCGCGTCTTCGCTTCTGCTTCGCGCACGGTGGCGGATCGTACCCGATGATAGCCGGTCGAGTCGCCCATGGCTACAAGGTGTGATAGAACATTGCTGAAATACGCTCTTTTCTTGATAAGCAAACAAGATTGCTGGCTTACTATTTGTTGACAAGAAAGTTGACGTTTCTTCGGATTTAGCCTTCTTCAGTGCCCTGAAGGGTCAAATTGACTGTAATGTACTTGAGCGAACACTCCCATAATCAAACAGAGAAAACATTAAACCAAGATTTGCATCGTATTAAACACAAAATATCCTCTCGGCACACTCACCGCTTTCTATGAATGTTCCATTAAGTATTTCACATGAAGACCAACCGCACAGAGTTCACATGGAAACCTGTCTCATTTTTAAATTATCAGTTTTAAATGGTGTGCGAGATCACGCGCCGTGTCTAAAAATTTCATCCTGCGGTTCATTTTTGGGACACTTGGAATTTATCCAGGATGCTTCAAAAGTTTTGAGCTGAAGTTTTCGATTCGTCCGCCTAGGGAGCATTTCGTCTTACACTAAGTTTACTAACTTACTTGCTTGGATACTTGGACTGCCCGCGCTCACTAGTTGTGCTGGGCTCCAGCATAGTCTTAGCCATTGTGATTCCCTAGAATCCCGAGGCAGTCGCAGTTCATGTGGATTAGAGGAAGATTTTCCACCTTGCAACTAGTATGATACCAAGACGGCGGTCGATCCTAGTATTAGTTTACTCCCAGCTAGGCTTCTTGATGGAGAAGCCAGACTCCCTTTTCAGCTTGGGAGACGCTGCCGGGTGATGAACTCCTCGCTGTACATCGCAGTCCGACACCCAGAAACACCTCCCAGGCACGATAAGGAGGTAAACCGTTGGGAGGAGTGTACCAACTACATGTTTTTCTTATACTAGCACAGAGTGGTCTATCTCTTTCGCTAACGCATTCGTCTCCGCATGCTTTACAAGAGATCTATCTGATTTACCGTTTCCGAACTCGTACAATCACCATCTTCACCGTTTGGACATATTACATAATTTTTGCCTTGTGCACAGACGGTAATGAAAGTGGTTACGGTCTAGTTAATGTTCTTGAGAGTTTGGCGATTTCAATTTCTGCGACCAAGTTCTTTGCATCAACCCTTTTTAAACACCACTTTAAAGCTGCGCTTACTTCATTGGAAATAAAGGGCAGTTTAAAATGGACCTTCTTTTCATCAGAATTATCATTTGTGATATTTATTTTTTCCTCTAAACCTAATCGAGGGAGTTACCTTTTCGCATCGATTAGAATTGGTTGTTTCACGGAG
Organism: Angiostrongylus vasorum; assembly: GCA_018806985.1. Classification (NCBI taxonomy): domain Eukaryota; kingdom Metazoa; phylum Nematoda; class Chromadorea; order Rhabditida; family Metastrongylidae; genus Angiostrongylus; species Angiostrongylus vasorum. Next base: position 648,157 of record JADANN010000336.1, read on the forward strand.
CATTTTAACGATTCCCCTTTTTATTTTCTTTTTGTACAGTGCCTGTTCTAAACATCCTTCTCACAGGTTCCCTTCTTGTTTGCTGAGAGGATAGGAAATGAACCAATATGTTTTCGTTACTTGGTATTGGGTACCAATTGGTGGTGTGGTCGTTTTCGAACAGCGTAACTTGAGCGTTCAAAAAATGAAGCCACTTTTCTTTAGATTTCTCTCGGGTGAATTTTTGTGTAATTGAACTGTTCGTTCTCCAGTTATTCCTTTATCCATTGACTGTTTGTTCAACACCTCAAGTCGTTTGGTCATTCCCTCTTTTATTGAGAGGATAACAAAACAATTATCTGCCTATTTACAGTACAACGGTAGCCGGAAATCGATAACTGGAGCATGCATTTCAGGAATAAGTGCGATAGTATGACTCCAGTCGCTGTCCCATTTAATCAGCGTCTCGTGTGTGCGAAATACTTTCATGGGCACCTAAAGACTTACCAGCTCAGGGACTCCCTTAAGAAGGCCGTGAGCTGCTGAATCGAGCAGACTTGCCTGTTTATTACTTCTTCGTGTTGAACAAGAAGCTGGCGGATGGGTTGCATTGCGGAGTCGTTCGGAGACGTTAGTATAAAGAGCACTAACATCGAACGATTCCGTCAGTTAAATACGAGCTGTTAGGACGCGTCTTACGTAGACGATCCAGAAACCGCTGGGTGTTCGTGTGTTCGTAAGATGGACTGGAAGTGTTTTAAGAACTAGGTATGTATTAGGGTTGAAAAACCATGCCGTGCTACCTATTGGTCCATCTACACAGCTGTTGATGAGTTTTACCTTGAATGATGATGAGTGATTAGGAGCAAGGTCATCAGTGGAAACCAACTAATGTGATTTAATATGTAACTTCAAAAGAAAAACATCTTATTAAGTCGAGTTCGATTTGAGAAATAACTGATGGCTTTGAATTTTCTGCTTTTGCCAGCTTTTTTTTATCTAGTCTGTACACGACCGTTAAGCCTTACTAGCGTCAGCTAAAGTTTATTAAAGAGCTTGTTTTTTTTGGTAAAAACAATTATTATCAGGGGGTAAACCGTACGCATTTATCCAATCGTTGGACGAGATCTTTTGGTTACTGAGTGCTCTTCTACAGAAAAGAATTTTAGGTGAGGCCTGACTTATGTGCCACTGATTGCCTCACGAGTCCTCGTGTTTTACAACAATCGATCTGGACCGATTCACTTGTTCATGATCCGACTGCACTTAATCTTCTCATCAATGTTGTTGGCAAGGTGAGTTGAGAAGCAAGACCTAATCAAAGGATGGATATGCAATCTTCTCATGAGGAAAAGCATTGTTCGTAGGTAAAAAGTGCGTGATATTTGTTGATACGAATAAAAAAAACTGTGAAAAAAGCTTTGGGATAACAATATTCTTAACTCGGCCAGAAGTAATTCAACTATTGAAAACTTTTTTCATGAAGATAGAAAGCTTCATTGTTTCCAAGCACACTGTTCTGGATTTTCCAGTTCATGTTTCCCATTTGCTATGCGCTGAACCTAAGACGCCCCACAACTTAAAGACTGGTTGAAATCTGTTTAACTGCTATCTCTTGAATCTGTTTAACTGGTACTGGTTGGAATGTATCTCTGCTTTGCTGAGAAACAATAGGGAGCGATTTATCTGATACCTTGTCAACTTCGTTGGACAGGGATTACCTATATCACTTGTCCTTCTGCTAACCCCCTTGAGGGACTTCGGCGAGCACCAGATTTCTCCTTACCAAGAGTAGCCCAGTAAGTTCTATTTGTTCTTAGGTTTTCTGAGCGCTCCACTTTTTTTAAAATTTTAGTAAAGAAGTTTGGTCTTCGGTCGGTGATTTTTTTGCTGTGGCCTTGATATTCCATAGGGATCCGGTCAGTAAAGCTCTTGCCCACCAGCTATAGTGAAAAGTATGCAGTGAGTACCACTGATTTTAGACATTGTTTCTTGTAACGTCATATGTAATGGAACCTTCCTTCATTGATGCAGATCGGCTGTTGTTCGATCACAATGAGAGCTCCGCCATCCCGTTGAGGTCTTAATTTTCCATGCATACGTTGAGGCAGGAAGAGTCGCAAAATCGAAGAGTTTGCGCACGGAATCCGGAGTTATTCTTTCTCACTACATCCTTGATACTCAGCACTTTTCGTTGTAACTGATATGTTGAGTACTGGATGAGCATGGTTTCCTAAATAGCTATGGGTATTTCCAACTCTTCGTCGAACATCGTTGTTGATCAGAGTGAAGTGCGCTGCTTGCGACTAGGATTCTCTAGGCTCGGCGGCAATTTCTGTTCCAATGATAACCTATGTGCTATGCTGCAGCTAGTCGGATGCAGAACAAATACATTTACAAGGAAAGCACTGTGATAATTTTGAATAAGTATAAGGTACGGATGTCATAATATTCGAAGCAGCGTCATAGACGGCGATTGCGCGAGAAAGAAACTAATGGAAATTGCACTGGTCCCGCAACAACAGTGAAAACGGGCCATCCAAGCTCAAAAAATCTATCTAAAAAGAGAACTGAAGAGCTACTCCTCTGCCATATTGTGTGAAATTAACTGCATAAAATTTCAGCAACTAATACGGTAGTACACATTTTCTATGATTACTCTTAGCACATTGCCAAACATTGGGAAGATCCACTCAACCTATAAGCTCTTTCGAATAGATGTTAGCATTATTTAACTGTATGTTATAGAATTACTTAGTTGAAATTACTGTTGTAGGACAAAGTTGTGCTGGGAACCGATTATCCATTCCCGTTAGGTGAACTAGAAGTTGGCAAGGTACGCACCATTATAACGGATGGTTCATAACAAATGGTCCTTGAGAAATAATATTTAGGTTGTTGAAGATTACGACGGCCTTTCGGACAATGAAAAAGATCGGCTGCTCTGGAGAAATGCTATTGAAATGCTTCGTTTGGATGAGAATTCACTGTTCAACAGAAGACTTTAAATCCGCTATCAATGACATCACTCTATTTTTTGTTTTGCCCATTGCAGCAGTAATTATAGGGTCAAATACTATGGGCGGATTGGAGTATAACCGCCACTGTTCTAGTGACTAATTAGCTGTGGTTTTTTATTATATGAAATCTCGTGTATTTGGACTGTATCTGATGGACAATGCAATGGTTTCAACTTATCACAAATTGACCTCAAGTACGAAGTGTGAGCCGTAAATATTTGATAAAAATCTGTTCTGCGCACCGAAGCTAGAATTCTAGGCTCACACCAGATCGTTTAACATCGAAGATTCAGGAGCTGTGACACAGTCAATCACAAATCGTTCTACGCTGACGTCAGATTTTACTCTTGCCCACGTAATTTGATTCATTTCGGCCAGACTCCTCCAAAAGATGCACGGAAGGCCCCCACATTTCCCTCCACATTGCTAGCTCAATTAAACTAACATAACGTTTTTTATTTACTTATTTTGATAACCACTGATCTCCCTCATATGAGGGATCCCGAGAGCCGGTTCGTCCCCAAGTGGCGGATAGAGGGTTAGTAGCGGAGCAAAAGCGATCTTTGCTTCCCTGAGACGCAGGTCGATCCAGGGGATTGACTCCCTGTTTCTGCTGCGCCGATTTAGCACATACTTTCTGTATTTACGAGGCGTACTCATGCATGCGTGTGTGGCTGAGTTGTTCTAGTTTATGCGGATTGTATTCTACGAGTCAATTCGGCCAAAAGCCTGCAATGAAGTGACAGGGAAGTATAAGGGAGGCGCTTAAGAGTCGCTTCCAACAAATAAGCTCCATATCCACTCTGGAAGAGCCTGGAAAGCTACCCGTGAGTGTACCCAGCCCCAACGTTCAGAGCCCAGCAAGCTATACGTGGGTATCAAAATGCTAAACACAGTAAAAAAAATCGGGCCTCATTCCCCTGACCCCGAAAGAGCCCCCAATTCGGCACCGTTGGGTAGGACGAATACGGAGAGGCTGCTAAAATCTCAAGGGCCAAAGGAAGCTGCCTGGATCACGAGCAACTAAGGTGATGATCTGTACCTACAATGCACGTACGCTTGCATCCGAGTCCTCGATAGAAGACTTGCTCGTGCAACCAAGAAGGATAAGGTACGACGTCATCGGCCTGGCGGGAGACGACGCCCACCCATTCAACGTTGTCTATGACACCGGAGAAGAACTGTTCCCCGGAACATGCGACAGTAGAAGAGTCGGCGGCGTCGGCGTTCTCGTCAACACGAGTTTGTCCATGAACATCGATTCATTCGAACAGCTTACAGCCTGAATCAGACGTTTACGACTGAAGAGATGTGGATCAACGCCGGCTTTGACAATCTCCGTCGTTTACGCGCCGACATCAAACTATGACGAAGAAGAAGTCGAAGCGTTCTATATGGACTTGGAGAAGTTCTACAGAGAAGACCATACACTCTTCAAGGTCATCATTGAAGATTTCAACGCCAAGAGTGGACCAAGAAGAATGTCTGAAGAACGTCACATTGGATTAACCCACGGATTACAATGGAACGAACAGTGGGAGCGGCTATCTGAGTTTATCGTGGCGACCAAGACCATCCATGGTAACTCGCAATTCCAGAAGCCCCACCCTCAACGCTGGACGTGGGAGTCTCCCAATGGAGAGTACCATAATGAAAAAGACCACATCATAGTAAATAGAAGATTTTGTCTAACCGATGTCGCTGTTGACCCAAAATTCTACACGGGATTGGACCACTGTCTCCGTGCAGGATTCTATTTCTCGCGAAAAGGAGGAAAAGCCACTTAATTCAAAAAGCGAAGTCCCAGAACCACTGCAAACTGGGACTTATTCAATTCATTAGTCGGCTGTTGGGAAGATGCCGCTGCCGATAACATCGACGAGGAATAGGATCGGCTCATTCAACATCTTCACGTTAGCGTTATGAAAGCAGAGAGTTGGAAAGTCACCAAGAGACCTCGGTCTTCAGAAACACTCGAGCAGACACGCTACCTTGGAATTGCACGAGCTGCAGGCAACCGTGAACTAACCTCCGAACTTGCAAAACATTGCATACAGGCGATAAAAGAATTATCTTAAAGACAGAAGAGCAACACCCACCGAAGCTTCGCCAATTAAAACACAAAGATGATTACATTCGACGCCCGGACGGAACAGATACAGCGTCCAGAAAGGCAATGGAGAAAATCACTTACGAAAACTAATCAGATCTCCTCTATAGCCACGTCCACCTTCCGTCATATGAAATAAGGAGGATGGATATGTTGTGCCACCGGTTTTCCCTTCCGAAATCCGACATGCCATTTCGTCGGTGAAAAATCGAACAGCACCAGGTCCGGAGAGGATAAGATCAGAACACCTGGGGAACCTTCCGCCAGCCCTCATTAACACACTGGCTCGGCTCTTCACGCGTTATCTGTCTGAATGCAAGGTCCCTACTCAGTGGAAGACCAGCAAGACCGTGTTATTGTTCAAGAAGGGTGACCTACACGATATAGGTAACTATCGCCCAAGCTGCTTGCTGTCTGTCGTATACAAACTTTTCACTCCAGTAATCCTAAACAGGATTGACAGAACAGTGGATGAAGGGCAGTCATGTCAGTAAGTAGTGTTTCGAAAAGGATTTAGTACAATGGACCACATCCACACGATAACAAGACTCACTGAAGTATCGCGAGAGTACAAAAGACCGCTCTGTCTCACTTTCGTCGATTTAAAGAACGCCTTTAACTCAATTGAGATAGAAGCAGCCATGGAAGCGCTTGATAGTCAAGGAGTCCCTACTCAGTATATAGAGATTCTTTGTGAGCTGTACAAAAATTTCACAACCAAGATATCACCATTCTACAACGGTATTAACATTGACGTCAAAAGAGGGGTTAGTCAAGGCGATACCATCTTGCCAAAAGTAGTTACCGTCACCCTCCAGAACGTCATACGAGCATAGGAATTGGATAATATGGGGGGGGAAATCGATGGTCGGCAGTTACACCATCTTCGCTTTGCTGATAATATCGTCCCTATAACACCAAACATTAGCCAAACGGGAACGTATGCTTGCCGACTTTGATAGAGCCTGTGGAAAGATTGGTCTTCGACTAAATCTCACAAAAACGAGGAACGGATTAGTTTCGTATGCCCCATTCACACTCAAAAGTAACGAATACCTCCGAATGCTCCAGTTATGTCTACCTAGGTCGGGAAATCAACGTGTTTAACGATTTAGCTCCGGAGTTGAGCAGAAGGAAACGAGCGGCTTGGGGAGCTTTCAAGAGCATCGAGGATGTAGTGAAGAGGACAAGGAAGACCCAACTCCGTGCCCACGTTTTAGACACAACGGTAGTTCCTGCCCTAACGTACGCGTCAGGAACCTGGTCGCTGTGTAAACAGGACGAAAAATCACTCAGCGTTATTTGAACGCGCAGTCGGTGGACGACCCCGTTTCACAAAAGTAAGGGAAAGAGATCCGAAGCTCCGACCTGTGTCAACGATCAAAAATAAAAGATGCCGTTCTGTACGCCAAACAGTCGAAGATAAGGTGGGCCGGACACGTAATGCGTATGAACGACAACCGATGGACAAGAGCCTTTAGTGACTGGATTCCTCGGGATGTTAAACGCACCGCAGGAAGACCACCGACCCGATGGTCAGAGTTTTTTACGAAAAGCCTAGAAGAAAGATATGATGCTCGACGAGTCTCTAAAGCTAGCAGAGCCCACTGGGCTACTCTTGCATGCGACAGGGGAGAAATGGAAGATTTACTGGCGCCCGCTCGAGTCACTAGACGATTAACAGGACTATAGGTGATACTACAGGTGATACTTTGACAATTGGACGGATACATGAACGGCCTGTCCTCACTGGTTGTGCTAGCTCCAGCATATTTTCCACTTTTCGGAGTGTTCCTGGTTTAGCCACTGTATTTCCCTGGACTCCCGAGGTCAACCAGACCAAAGTCCGCCCCATGTCATCACCACCTCACGCAGTCGCCTCCCTAGTGGATTAGAGGGAGATTTGCCACCATGCGACTGTTTTGATACTAGAACAGTGGTGAATCCTGGTATTTATTTACTCTTAGCTGGGCTCCCTGATGGAAACGCCGGACGCATTAGTTTGGGAAACCCTAACGAGGGAATGAATCCCTGCTGTACATCGCAGCTTGACGCTCAGGAACACCTCCCTAGCCACGATGAGGTGGTAAACCGTTGGAAGGACATAAGGTTATTATAAAACATTTATCCGGCTAACGTTTCGACGCCTTTGCCTTTATCCGAGTCGGTGTTCCATAGCCGGTCGCTGTTGGATCGCGTCGTACAGCTCGTTGTGGGGGCACCTCTCGAATGAAGTGTACTCATTAGGTGAGGCCCTTTTATGAAGAACGACGGTTGTCGATCCATTTCCACCAGATGTGGCCTGTTGACCTACTAATCTTTCGTTCTGCTTTCATGGTAGCAATGCATCCTACGATGAGTCAGCGATATATTAGCTGTTATCTAGCACAGCAATACTTTTAAAACCGATTTTCTTTCAGCATCGACATAGATAATCAGTACTCTCTTAGGTATGGGGAGTTATCGAAGAAGTGCATTGTTCATCTTGTGTGAAATGAAGAGCGGCTCAATTTCCATTCAGCTTTTTGACTGTTATTTAACTCCAGTCGCTGTAATGAATCACTGTTATCACGTGTAGCGCGCATGTAAAAAAAAATATAGAAATACGTTCAATTAAGCTGCAAAAATACTATTCAAAATGCTGACAGCGATATGGTTTGATGGTGAGCTTCTATAGTGTATAGTAAATAATATAATAACATAAATGCGCCGTTTTCTGTCTCAGCAATCGCGAAATTGTTATACAGGACACGTTGAATTCCGTACAAAAAACATATAGCACAAGTAGCTGACGTTTCGGCAGTATCGCCTTCTTCAGTGGCTGGAACGGCATATTGACACGCAGTTTACTAGGCCAAATGCTTCTATATGTCAATCACATGATCAACAGCTTCTCGAAAAACCCACCGCCTTCCAATGAGGAGGAGCCGCTGATTATAGTCGTATATGGTTGGTGACTGCACCACCCACATCAAAAATGGATGCGAAAGTACGTGGCTGAATTGTATTGTTGAGTCGAAGGATTGTAGAATCCTACAATGAGCAGCAAGGAGGATTGCCCAGAGATCACACGTGATACCTTCAAATCGAGTTTTGATGTGGAGTGGTGCACCAATCAACTATATGCTAGTGTAACCAGCTGTTCCTTCTCAGTGAAAGGCATGTAGAAATGGTGGGTTTTTCGAGAAGCATCTGTCAACCATGTGATTTCTATATGGATCTTCATCTATCTGTCTGTATTATTGAAGCGTTTGGCGCAGTAATTTGCATATCAGTGTACCCCTTTCACGCTCTAAAGAAGGCGATACCGCCGAAACTTCAGCAACTGTTGTATTGTATGTGCTTTTGTACAGAAATAAACGTATGTTGTATAACAACATCGCGACTGCTGAGAAAGAAAATGACGCCTATATAATCCACTCGCGAGGTTCATAGATAGTCGATCCTGGGAAATTCGGTAACAGGTGCACCTCTAACGCCTCAGAGCAAACCTCTTCTGTGACTCCGTTATGTTCCAAAATATTTCAAAACATCGCCTAGTTAGGCAATAATTATTGCCTACTGTGTGAGAATTAACATCGTTCTTATGTGCCGAAAGCGAATGGCCAATGAGTTGACCAATTCCGTAACCGACATGAAATTAGACGCCGTCCCACACGGCAGCCAGAAGAAATTGAGTGTCGAGCGTTTTTTTGCCAGCACTTTTTTTTGTATAACCCGCCTTCACGTCTACTGTGCGGATCTCAGCATTTCTCACATTCGGTTCGTTTCCTCTCAGCCATCCACGAAGATTGTGGCTTCGGTTGCTGCTTGAGGATTTTCATTTCATCGTGAATGTCGTAGAATTCTGATCGAGCATTTCTCCCTGGAGCCCTGAGATAGCCGGGCTGGAGGGTTCCCAGTTGGACTGCAGAGAGTGATTTTTTTCAGACACGTCCGATACCAATTTCCCGACCCCAAAGGGATGACAGGCTTGGTTGGCTTGGAGTGGAATCGAACTAGCACCATGCTTGTGATGAAGGACAACACTACCACTGTGCTATCCACTCCCTCATGTTTCCATAAACAACTCAATTACATTGTTATGAGCGTTTAGTATCTTCACAAAAACAAACAGCACACTAATCTTCATTTCCATCAGTCTGTTGTTAAATAATACAACAAACATCAAGAATGTGCTGTCTCTTAATTTTAAATACTTAATACGCATGGTTTGCTACGAATAGCGACTTGCCGGCAACACCGCCAGCATTCGAGCCGGGGGTATACTTTCCAAGTGATGCCGCTGAGTTCGACTGTGCTCGCTGTAGTAGAATGGCCTGAATAAAGATATCTCTTCATTTTATCGAGGATGTAAAAGTAATTCAGAGCCACACTGACTATAAATAACTCTGCCATCAAGAACTGATTTTTTTGGTGAAAATTTTCTTTACGTGATATCTGTTCGTTATTCTTACCTGGGCGTCTTTGACATTTTCAGATTTTCCTCCCCACTTCGCTAGGCACGACGCTTGCAGAGCTCGACCGTATGAAAATGTGAGCACCCACGGTTTCTTACCTGGGACCTTAATGATGCGTAGACCTAATTTTTTTCATTTAACCTTTCAAACAATGTCGTTAAGAGCACTGGAACCTTATTTATTGCATTTAGATTCAGAGTGGCCTCTTCTTCCGACTGACCGCCTGAGAGGAATACAATACCGGGAACAGCGGCCGGTACGGATCTTTGTAGAGCAGTGACAGTAGCGAATCCAACTTCTTCGGGTGTCGGTTTACCTCCAGTAAAACCCTCACCTGCAGCAGATGTGTGTTAGTCGATAGCTTATTGCCTAATTGCAATGTGCACTAGCTTGGACTGACCAGCAGTCACCATATTTGGTTTCAGTAGTGTTCCCTCAAGAAAAACATGGTTTTCATTGAGCGCTCTGAAATACTGCCATCAAGATCACCTAAAAACACCTAAGATGCTTTACAAATTTCCGTAGTCTTACCTGTAGCAATATGATAGTACCAACTCAGTGATTTTTTTGACACTTAGCGATGTCGTGATTACCATCAGGTAAAATCTCCGGCTCTACAATAGGTACAAGTCCGTTTTGCTGACAAATAGAAGCGTAGCGAGCAAGCACCTTAAAAGAAATGATTCAATAAATCCCTAGAAAAAATTTATCTATAGAAAATCACCTGAGCGATCTCGACTAGCGCCGTAGAAGAAGGTGTTACGTTGGAGATTTTGTGAACACAGCGCCATTTGGCAAATTGAGCACCATCCTGGAAGAACGATCTCAATTTTCATTGGAATTTCGACCTCTTCAGTATGACACGAAGAGGCGAGTGTCGGAAATTGCGTGATAACGTAGGATTTGCCTTCTTGTATCTGGCGCAGCGGTTGTTAAGATCATCCATTCCTTGTGTGCTGACTTCTCCAACGGTACCCCCCCCATAGGGACTGTACCTTTGTCAACCTAAATTCGTCGTCGTCGAGATCACTGTATAGCTGAACCACGTCTTCGTAAATTCACGTATATATATATATATATATATATGTATGTATGTATATATGTATATATATATATATATATATATAAATAATTTCACGTGATCCGTCTTCACATCTACTGACCCTGGTCTTGTAGTTTAACTCACACTTAATTTGTACTACCTTTGTGGCTAAATTTCGCAAGGCAACTTCTGACTACCCATGTATGGACATCTCTACAAGCAACTACAAAGCTTCATATATTTTATAACATTATTTTCTTCAAAAGGCTGGATCAGAGTTGCATGTCAGAAAAAAGAGTTGCATGTTTCTTTGAGAAAAAAACCTACCTTTATTCCAGGAATGATGTTCTGCTTCCTGAGCACATCAACAAACGGCACACCATCGTCAGCTTTTTGATAGAACGTTTCGTCGAACAAGATCACACCAGAAATATATTTTCCGAGATCAGGGTTACCAGTGAATAGTAACTGAAAACGTGTTCTTCAAAAAATGTTTCAAACTGTTCTTTTGAATGAATCTTACCTGTCTATACCTGCGGCGATTTTCCTCAGTATTTTCTAATCCAATACTTTTCAACCGTTTTTGCATAGTACCAGTGGATTCATCGGCGGCTGAAGTCGTCCGACTAATAGTAAAAGGATGAAGAAAATGATAAAGTTTTGGCGTTGAAATATCCCCCCGAGCGATAAGCCGCATATTCGACTTCATCAAGCATCGTAGAGATGGTGGAATGCATATTCGGCCAAATGATTTGCAATAGTCCACGGATGTATGAACTCAGTAGTGCTACCCTCCTAGATCTGTATAGTATCGATCGAGCCAGGAAACGAACCAATGTGTTTTTTCAGGATACCCTTAACCACTGCGCTACACGTGCTCTGTACTGACTTCTTAAAAATTACCACATCAGTGGAAACTCACCTAGAATTCCTTTTCCAGGAGCAATGATCGCTTGTGCAATGGATCGCAGTTCATCCTCCTTCTCCTTGGTGAGGAACTGCGAGTATGACGCCATACGCGAGCACTGACAACTGAAAAATGAAAGTTTATTGAACTATGTGGATCCACTGCGAAATATCATCATGCCTTATCTGTTTGTAATATCACTGACGTACAAATGCATACTTCCATTTACTAATGCAACATAAAAAGGCGGCTATCATAATGCAAAGTTTAGTTCGGAGTTCTGACCTCTGACTTCAATGTCTCACAAAATGTCAAGTGTTCTGAGCACGATTTCCGTTGAGAGCTATAAGGAATGACCTGATATTTATCTATCACCTTCATCACCGGTCTTCGCTTTGATCGTCGAGTGACTCAAGCGGGCGCCAGTAAATCTTCCATTTTTTCCCTGTCGCGTGTAAGAGTGGCGTATTGGGTTCTGCTCGCTCTAAGGACTCGTTGAGCATCATACTATTCTTTTTAGGTTCCTCGTGAAGAACTCTGACCAAAGAGTCGGCGGTCTTCCAGCTGTACGCTTGATATCCCGAGGCATTCATACACTTGGTTGTCGTTCATACACATTACGTCTCCAGCTTATCTTCGACGCTTTGCCATATAGAAACGGCATTTTTGACTCTTGATCTTTGACGTTGGTCGAAACTTCGGATCCCTTCCCCTTATTGCATGACACGAGATACTCCTAGCATTATCCTTTCGACTGTGCGTTCAATAACGCTAAGAGATCTTCCATTCTGCTTACGTGGAAAACAGGCCTTTGGCGTGTATGCTAAGGCAGGCAGAATCCCAGAGTCGAAGATGTGGGCATGGAATCTGGTACCTTTGTACCCTCACTACATCCTTGATGATTTCGAAAGCTGTCCAACCCGCGCGCTTCTTACTTTTCAGTTCTGTAGCTAATTCGTTCATCATATTGATTTCTCGACCTAGATAGCCGTAAAAGGAGCATTTAGAAATATTCGTTCCGTTAAGCGTGAATGGGGCATACGAAACCATTCCGTTCCTCGTGAACATCGTTTTTGTGAGATGTAGTTAAAGACCAATCTTTCCACAGGCTTCATCAAAGTCGGCAAGTATTCGTTCCACTTGCCTCTTTGGTGTTATAAGAACAATGTCACCACCAAAGCGAAGATGGTGCAGTTGCCGACCATCGATTTTCACTCCCATGTTGTCCCATTACAATGTTTATATTACATTCTCGAGTGTAGCGGTAAATAATTTTGACGAGATGGTATCGCCTTAGTTAACGCCTCATTTAACGTCGATGTTAACATCATTGTGGAATGATGATATTTTGATAATTCGCCGTTCTTCTTCAATAAGCAGACACGAGGTTGTTATTATATAATTTATTAGGATACAACAGCTGATGTTTCGGCGGTTTCGCCTTCTTCAGAGCCTGGGAAGGTCAAATTGAGATGCGATTTACTCAGTCAAACACTTTCATAACCTTAGAAGATAAAATTTAACAAGTAAATTTGCATTCGCATAAGAAACAGCTTCTTTTAAACACCCACTGTTTATTCGTTACATGTACTCCAATTAGTTGGTGGAGAGCAGCCGCACAGAGTGATACATGGGCGAGGACTGCGTCTGGGTCAGGTTATTGAATCAGGCTCGGGTATGGCGAGAGGTCACGCGTGATAACAAGACACTCCTCCTTGCGGTTCCTTTTTGGATTTTTGGAATTAATAGTTTGAATCTTTGTACAGCTTACGAAGAATCTTCATGTACTTAGTAGGGACTCCCTGACTATCACAGGCTGTCATGACTGTTTCTATCTCACTTGAATCAAAGGCCTTCTTGAAATCGACGAAAGTGAGACAGAGCGGTCTTTTGTACCCTCGCGATACTTCAGTGAGTCTTGTTATCGTGTGGATGTGGTCCATCGTACTAAATCCTTTTCAAAACCCTGTTTGCTCACATGGCTGTCCTTCGTCCAGTGTTCTGTCAATCCTGTTTATGATGACTCGAGTGAAAAGTTTGTAGACAACAGACAGCAAGCAGATTGGGCGATAGTTGCCTATATCGTGTAGGTCACCATTTCTTTGAACAATAACACGGTCCTGCTGGTCTTCCACTGAGTAGGGAATTTGCATTCAAACAGGTTACGTGTGAAGAGCCGAGCCAGTGTGTTTGCGAGGAATGGAGAAAGGTTCTTTAGGTGTTCAGATCGCACCCTGTCCGGAACTGGTGCTGCTCGATTTTCCACCGACGAAATGGCATATCCAATTTCAGAGGAGATCACCGCTGGTACGACATATCCATCCTCCTTTATTTCATATGAGGAAAGTAGGACGCAGCTAATGAAGAGATCTGAGTAATATTCGTGAAGGACTTTTCTCTATTACCTTTCTGGACGCTGTAACTGTTCCGTCTGGGCGTCGGAGTGCAATCATCTTGGTTTGGCAGTTGGTGAAGCTTCGGTGGACTTTGCTAATGCTTTTTCCAGCCTCTGCAGCTTCGACCATGACTGCTGTTCTTCTCTCTTAAAGAACTTTTTTATCGTCTCTCTGCATTGTTTAGGAAGTTCTCATGTGAGGTGGCGGTTGTTTGTAGCTCGTGCGAGTTCACTTTGGCGTATCAGCTCGAGTGTTTCTGGAGATAAATGCCTTTTGGTAACTTTCGAACTCTCGATTTTCATAGCGCTAACATAATAGAGTTGAATAAAGCAGTCGTATTCTTCAGCAGTGTAGTCAATAGAAGGATCTTTCCAAGACTCAAATGATGATCTTAATGGATTCCAATCCACGGCGGTTGTGGGAAATCGTTTCTTCACCTTTGCGTCTTTCTCATCTCTCCGCCAAGAATAGGATCTTGCGCGAATAAAGCGATATCTGATCCGGTGTGATATTTTTTGGACCTTCAATCTTGTTTGTTATCAGGTGCACTTTGAGTCATCGGCGCGCTTTGAGACAATGCAGTTTGTCGACCTATAAGCAAATCTGTCTGCGTGTACACATTTATAACCGCACTTTCCACTCGAAAATGTAACTAATCCTTTGGAAAAGAAAGGGGGATTTCATATCCTAAGGGTTTCTAACTGTCAAGCAAAGTGGTCTTTGGTGGCTTTGGTCTACGGTTAAGCTATTTTCTTATAGCTATCCAGCCTTTTGAACAATCAAACAGTCAAAGTTTTTCATGAGAAGGAGAGCAGTAAACATTCGCAGTAGTCTGTAAAGTGGTAATAATACGTTCAATAAAGTGTCTAGAAGAAAATGAGCTCGATACAAACTGAGATGGACGGGTCCAGAATTCAGACCGACTGCATGGATAAGCTGACAAAGCATTCGACGTTGATCTGTTTCCTTAAGGTTTTACCATTCATTCGATTCTTTTTTGCAACTTCAAAGAAGTGAGTGAATGGATATATGGCTTGTGATGAATTGCGAGGGCCTTTTGGAGTACCACCAGTGTATCAAGTCCGTGCTTTTTTGGCCAGTGTGATTCCAATCTGACAGGTGGTTTGACTAGCCTAGGGTGCTGATTTAGCCAATTATTACGTAGTTATTGTAGGTCATCTCTAAACATTGTGCTTCCGCCGTTCCTTTGAGTGGATTCCTGGTTGTTCTTGACATCTAAGACAATCACACTTCTTTAAGTGAATTGTTCTACATCAAAGAAGAATAATTAATGAACAGGTATGCTTGCATGTACGAAAGGTCAACTGTTGGGAATGATAAAATCTCTCGACAAGTGCGGAATTGTCGTTTTTATTCATTTAAGGTGCTTTTCGCATGTGTGCCTTACGTCGTGCACTCATCGTTGACAGTATTGTTACTGTTTCTCTGCTATACCCTACTGCCTCTACCACTAATTCCTACAGTAAGTTTTTATCACCTTTTTCTTGCGGTTCTTATTCATACGCATGTTCTTTCCTCATAAAAAACTACTTGAAGATTTCACCTTTTATTTTCTGCTTACCACAGTTTTCACGGCAGGGTACTAAGCGAAATACAACCACAACGTTGCTGAGATATTTGCAAAACTCTGGACCTCACGTGTCTATGGTGGGGAACGAACGCGCTATTGTCCTTTCCGGGGAGTAACGCGTTCACCACCACACCATGCAAGTCCTTCGTTTCGCCTGTCTCCCAGCTAGTTCTATCGATCAGGGCCATCAGCAATCACTCGTCTAGCTGAGAAACAGGCGAAACGGAGGACCCGTATGATGTGATGGTGAACGCGTTACTCCGCGGAAAGGACATTAGCGCGGTTCGTTGCCCACCATAGACACCTGCGGTCCAGAGTTTTGCAAATATCTCAGCAACGTTCTACTTGGAGATTTTTCCAAATTTCGAAAGGCGTGGTTGCTATGGTAAATCAACAACCTAAGAAAACAGAACGTGACATGAATGCACCAGATCATGTTGGAGAACTGTGCCGGCCTAGATCCAGCATCCAGTATTTCAAGCTTCTAAAAGCACTCTTTTTTTGCGTTTTACTTACCACCCTTAAAATAGTAAAGAAAAGCATCACTTCGTATTTAAAAAGGATAAAGCTCTCAGCGTTGATCAATACCTGAAGGATGTGCCATGCATTCGACTTCATTAAGCATCGTTTGGAGGTGATTGAATGCATATCTAGCCTTTACAATGAATCGCAGTGGCCTACCGACGTATCGAGTCGGTGCTACTATCCTTCCAGACAATTCTGGCACCATTTTGCCGAACCCGGAGGAATGGAAGGCTCGGCAAGCCATTGGCCCTGGGATCAATTCCACGTGTGTGTAGGACGCCTCCGACCACTGCGCCACACGCGTTCTACGTCAAGATTATTTTGTGAATATCTCACATACACATACATAGATAGCACGTAAATGACAGTTTATGCTGGTAGTACGCAATACTGACTTCAGCACATGTTATTTCCGGTTAATTTTGCTGCAAAGAGCTTTATTGCTAATTTTGCGACCATCAATCTTTACTCGTCGTCAACCATATGCGACTCTGAGCGGCTGTTCTTTTTCGGTGAAAGACAGGTGAAAAAAACGGCTCTGAAGAAGGCGATTCTGCCGAGACGTCAGCTACGGTTGTGTTGATATGTGTGTTATTGTATGGATGTAAACGTATGATGTTTAACAACCTCGTGATTGCTGAGAGAGAAAACGACGAGTTTATAATCCAAAGCCGAGGTTAATAGGAAGTCGATCCTGGGAACCATTTCAATCTTTAGCTTTTGCAGTATAGATATTATTCCGAATGTGGTTCGTGAGAAGTCATTCTCGAAGTAAATAATTAACAGAAAATCTTTTTCGGACGAGTTTTCCAATACACGCCCGCCACGACGAAAAAATTTGGAATAATCGTATTGATGTTAATTTACGACGTCCAAATCGCAATTCACACTGTATTTGTTATATTTTGACATCACTCTATCAACTGGTTTTTTAAAGCTGACGAGTATTTCTCGATCAAGAGAGTATTTGAGGAGATTACAACTGCGTAAATTGATCGGAAATACTTCACTCTTACTTGGATACTTGGATTCCAGCCTCCAAAGGTTGTGCGGACCCTAGCATAATCTCCATTTTTCGGAGTCTGCTGGTTAAGCCATCGTGGTTCCCTGGAGTGACGAGGTCAGCCTAGTGAAAATCTGCAGCAGGTCGTCACCGCCAGATTCAGTCGCCGCCCTTGTGGATCAGAGGGAGATTTGCCACCATGCGACTAATTTGATACCAGGACGGTGTGGATCTTGGTATTCCCAAGATCGACTTTCTGTTAACCTTGGCATTGATTGATAATTCGATCGCTTTCTTCAATAAGCAGACATGAGGTTGTTATTATAGAATTTATTAAAATACAATAGCTGTCGTTTCGGCGGTTTCGCCTTCTTCAGAGCCTGGAAAGGTCAAATTGAGATGCGATTTACTCAGCCAAACACTTTCATAACCCTAGAAGATAAAACTTAACAAGTAAATTTGCATCCGCATAAGAAACAGCTTCATTTAAACACCTACCGTTTATTCGTTGTAAGTATTTCAGTTAGTTGGTGGATAGCAGCCGCACAGAGTAGTAATACACGGGCGACGACTGTGCCTGTCAGGTCACTGGACCAGCCTGAGGTATGGCACGAGTGATGACGAGGCCCTCCCCTTTGCGGTTCATTTTTTGAATTTTTGGAATTGATCCAAAACGCTTCAAGAGTTTTAGCGCCGATGTTTTCGATTCCTGTGCGAGGATAGTGAGTTCTACTTCAAAATCTTCTCCGTTGTGTTCCTGCATCCTATGAGCGCCTAGTGGAGTGCTTGGTTTTAATTAAGATTTACCGACTACGTGTTCTTTTATGCGGACGCAGCGCGGTCTAACCGTTTCGCCAACGAATTCGTCTACTCACGGCGAACTCAGGCAATCACGTTCTCTACCGTTAGGGCAAATTAAGCAGTTTTTTGTTATAAATAGACGGTCATAAAGGCGATTGCGAACTAGCTGGCGTCTTAGAGTGCCCGATGGTATTTCTACCACTCTTACGGAATTCTTTAGGCGGGCCTATATTAAGCAACGTTTTATGGCTGATCCTGGTATTGGTTTGCTCTTAGCTGGGCTTCCTGGTGGAAACACCGAACTGCTCAGTTTGGGAGACCCTGCTAAGGGGAATGAATTCCCCGACTACACATCGCTGCCCGACACCCAAATACACCAACCAGCTACGATGAGGCGGTACACCGCTGGAAGCAATACTTCACTCTATCTCATATACATATATATATATATATATATATATATATATATATATAAAAAAGGATAAAGCTTTCGGCGTTGATCAATCATTGAGAGATGCGCCGTGCATTCGACTTCATTAAGTATCGTTGGAGGTGATTGAATGCATACCTGGCGTTTACAATGACTCGCGGTGGCCGGCCGATGTATCGAGCCAGTTCTGCTATCCTCCCAGAGAAGTCTGGTACCAATTTGCCGACCCCGGAGGGATGGAAGGCTTGGTGAGCCATGGGCGCGTGGATCGATTCCACGTGTGTGTCGCAGCGGCGCCTCCAACCACTGCGCCACACGCGCCCCATAAATATTTATATATATATATATACATAAATATGTATATGTAAATATGCATATATAATTTCCACACGATGTTTTCGATTTCGAATATTTTTTGCAACTAGGGTGTTTAGAAAATTAAGGACGAATTTTTGTATTCTTTTATTGGTGAGCTCACACCAAGTTGTTACTAAATATTTATTCGTCTAACGTTTCGACATCTTCGTCTTCCAGAGCCGATGATGTGAGTCAGTGCTATTACTACAATCGTTAGAAAATTATTAGGTTGTTGGGAAATTAGTGTCGGATCTTCAAGTCCTTTTTTCTTACGCATGTTTTAGTGCCACTTCTTTTTTGGAATACTCTACTTCTACATATCGTTACAAAGCATATTTTATGCACCTTCACCCATTATTGATAAATTGTAACATAACCTGCGTTTTTCGGCTTGTCTTGGAGCTTAGCATCTCGGATGGCAAAGTGGCAATTTCGACAAATCCACTTCAACAAACAAACTCCGGAGCACGCAGCGCAAAGGGCTCGGAACATTGATGAGGCACGAGTCAAGGATTTCTTAACGAAAGTATAGTAGAAGGCTGGTTTGAAAATTTCAATCGTAGCGAATTCGATATTACTTAGGTCGAGTCGGACGAGCTTAGCTACGGAACTCTGCCTCATCCAGCATACTTTTCAGTCCTCTCGCCTACCGACTACAACTTCAAGTACGTCGACAACTTCCTGTGCAAAAAAAAAGTGCTTCAGATACGAAACTGAGGCGGTGACTGCCTTCAACCACTTTGTCGCGTCCAGAAAACCAGAATTTTTGTATAGCCGGTGCAGGTGAACTAGTTTCTTGTTCACAAAATTGTGTAGGTCCCAACTGGTTTTATTCGACTTAGAAGGTTTATTCTGAGCTGAGATATGTCACTTTAAAAGTACAGATTGGAATCAGCCATTGATTTCAGAAAAATATAATACAAGGCGTGCAGTCATCAACCTCTTCGGACAGGTGGATCTACCGGACACCCGAAAAATGTCAGCAAGTCATAAAAAGAAACAATGGTATAAAATACCCACCAAATTTTGAGATCATTTGCAAGTCTCTTCGAAAATGTCCTTAAAAAGCTGAGAAACTCCTTGATGTTGCACTGTGCGCCATAACCAGGCTGCAACAACAGAAAGAACACTTTGACTGCCTACTTAAAACATGAAAGTCTTTCTTGAGACCTTGTATATGTCAAGTTGGTACGTAATCTGCTCATTCAAATACTTTAACAAGCTTAGCAGAAAAAGCTCAATAGCTAAATTTCAATCGTATGGGAAGCACCTTCTTTTAAATAAACACTCACTCACCATCTTCCTGTTTACATCTATTCCAGTTTTTGTTGGAGACCATCTACACAGAGTATTACACTGCTGAGGAATGTGCCTGGTTCCGGTCAACAAGTCAGAATGCGGCATGAGAGAAAGTCATGCCAGATCAGAAAAGACATTAATCTCTGCGGTTTTATTTTTGGATTTTTTGAACTTATCCAAAATTCCTCTATCGGAAGTCGAAAATATCAGTGGGCAAAACTTGTCAAGCGTTTTCTTTTAATTCTACAAATCCAAAAAATGGACCGCAGGGGAGGAACGCCTTACTATCACGCTTGGTCTCACGTGATATCTCAGACTGGACTTTTTAACTTGAGTGAAGCATATTGCCCATCCTGTCAGTTCTCTGCGGTTATTCCTAAAACCGACATTCTATTAAGTTCGGCGTTGATAAAGTAATTCAGTGTTTTTCTCGATGAGCAAACGCGAGGTTGTTACTTTATTCCTTATCTGCGAAAAAAGCTAACGTATCGCCGGATGTCGCCTTCTTCAGAGTCTCGAAGGGTTAAGATAACCGCAACCTAGTCAGCCAAATCCCTCCACAACATAACCGAAAAAAACGACAACACCTAATTTTCAATCGCATTAGATATAAAGCAGGTTCTTGCACAGTTACTGGGCTCTATAAATCTTCCACCGAGTATCCCACCTGGAGACAGAATCGTGCAGAGCTCACATGAAAGGGTAATGAGCCACTCTCACTTTAAAATATCAGTAGAGATGATGTGTGAGATCTCACGTGATAATGAGGCATACCACCATGCGCTTAGTCACCATCAATAAGTAGAAGTATCATAGACAAGGGTGTCTGAAGAAGTTGCTTCCAATACGGTTGAAATTTAGGTGCTGGTTTTTTCCATTAGCTGGTTTTTTTCCACTAAAGTTGTGGGATAATTTGGCTGATTTGGCTGCATATCAACTTGACCTCTCCAGGCTCTGAAAACGACGGAATGCTGCGGAACTTTAGCTCTCATGAGACAAACACTCCAGTAAAAACCTCGTTTCTGCTCATTTCACGTTAAATCAAGACACAGGATGTTTGTCGACCGAGTGAAGGAAAAAAATACGTGTGGAGTCCTCATAAAGTTTGGCTTCTTCTACATTGACATCTATCAGAAATATTACTGAAGCCATGGTAAATACTTTGTAACCATTTATCTATAAGCACAAAAATGAACATTCTATTCTGTCTGCCATGAAACAGCCTTAAAGATTCTACACAGCACTAGAAATCAAAAAATTCTGAGAACTAGGAGAAACACAAGGATTTCAAAAGAGATGGATTTCTAACAAGGCCAAAATTCTACTAAACACTCCCTGAAACTCACTCCTACTAACATTTCATGGTCTCTACGCAAAACATCTACATCTACAGTAACTCTTGAAGAACACATGCACCTTACGGTCTGTTGAGCGCGACTTCTAAGAATAGCACGTCAACATGACTCTGTAGCTGTCATCACAAAAGAACGATGTTCTAGATGATTCGCTGACACACTGCCATAATATCATATTGACACTCTGCTATAGCTAATCATAGATTGGAGAATATTGTTTCTTTCAAACTACAACTCTGGTTTATTAGAGTCACGAATCTTTGGAATAAACGAACAGCACAATAATCTTCATTTTCACTAATACATACTATCCACTAATATATCAAACGTCGAGAATGTGCTCTATTTGATCATGAATACGTAGTTCTTGTGATGATCATCAGTAAGCGTGATTGGCGACGAACAGCGACTGGCTGGCGGCCGCGTCCGCATTCGCATCACCACTGTACTTGCCCAACGATGCCAATGAATTTGCCTGTGCTCGAACGAAAAACACATCCTAGAAACAGCTAACATTCTGATAAGAACTCAGAGTGATCCGAAGAATAAGAAGTCTAACTGATAAACCGAAAAAGGCCACTAAAAAGCCTTTTTTTGCTTTCCCTTAACACTCATAAAAAACCCTAATACCTCACAAGGAGAATAATTTTCTATCGATATTTCATTGCTTACTTATGTAATAACAATGTTCTCAATCGAAACAGTTTGTACTTTGTTTCACATACCTGAGCAGCTTTGACGTTCTCATCCTTTCCTGCCCATTTCGCAAGACATGACGCTTGCAGAGCACGACCGTACGAGAATGTGAGAGCCCACGGCTTCTTTCCAACTACCTTAATCACACATCCACCTAGTTATCTGTTTATCTGATTATCTATTCTTACAGCCCGCTGCTACGATAGAACTCCTTACCTTATTAATAGCGTTCAGATTACGACTGGCATCTTCTTCTGATTGACCACCTGAAAGGAACACAACACCTGGAACAGCAGGAGGTACAGAGCGCTGTAACGCAGTTACGGTGGCGAGGGCGATGTCATCCGGAGAAGGCATGGGTCCTTTAAAACCCTGTCCTGAAACAAAATATCCGATTTGTTCAATTTTACATCGAACTAATTTGTCGCTTCTTAGGATAACTTACCTGCTGTAACCATGTTCGGTTTCAGCAGAGTTCCTTCAAGAAACACGTGGTGCTCATTAAGCGCCCTAAATTACGCCATGAATTGGTAACTTTAGATGAAATCTTTCAAATTCTTTTTGAAAATTGCTACCTGTAACAGTATGACAAAACAGTTTCGGTAATTTTTTGGCATCTAGCCAGATCATGTTCACCATCAGGCAGTATTTCTGGTTCGACGATCGGTACCAGTCCGTTTTGTTGGCAGATGGAAGCGTAGCGAGCGAGAACCTGCGCGATCTCCACAAGCGCTGTGTGGGAAGGAGTGACGGCGGAAATCTTGTGAACGCAGCGCCATTTGGCGAATTGAGCGCCATTCTGAAGGAAAATAGAGGAGAAATTAACTAATAAAGCACAACTTTCTGTCTCTACGAGCTTCGACACTACTGTGTCGTCTATCAAAACTAACATTACAGACTATCAGATAACTCAATTGCCGATGCCCCAGTACCACCTCAACACACGGTCTTTGTTCTCTGTCACACAGCTACAGTCACAGCTACTGGAAATTTACTGGTACCTAGATTTTGCAACCCCACCCACTGTTCACCACCTATTATTTCGACAAAAAAAAATGAAACACTCACCTTTTTGTAGTTTGCGCATCGGTTATTAAGATCATCCATTCCTTGTGTTGTGCATTCTCCGACAGTACCTGCCATCGGGACAATTCCCTTGTCGACCTTAGCAACAAGATTTATTCTTCGATATTAATATACCGTAAATAAACCATGCTAAAGGAGAGAACTGTTAACAAGCGGCCAGTTTTGCAACACAGTGCGCATTCTCAACTAGTACATATGGAGTAATTACCCTTTGACTCAAAACCTCTATATCAGTGGTCCTTAACTATAGCATAACCCTAGATGGTAAGTCCAACAAGCATCAGCAATGGCCAACAACTAATATAATCAATGGATGGTTTATAAAGAATTTTTGTGCCAAGCTATTTAGCTCGAATCTAAGGGAGTATTGTCAAGAATAAGATCAGTCACCACCATAACCCTAGCTGTTGTAGAGGATTACTTCACATCACAAAGTGTTAGAAAGTTTGTGATGACGACGCAACCGTATAGCAATAAACAGCGACCCATCATCACCCATATGCACTTCATAGAATCGAACCCATAAGTTCTAACTATTCTCATTCGCATGTTTGTCTTACAAAAAAAACACCTTTATTCCAGGGATTATGTTTTGTTTCTTGAGCACATCAACGAAAAGAACGCCGTCGTCCGTTTTCTGATAGAATGTCTCATCGAACATGATCACACCAGAAATATGCTTATTTAGATCTGGATTAGCAGTAAATAGTAGCTGTCTGTATTTTCGACGATTTTCTTCAGTATTCGGAAGCCCGATACTTGCCATCTTTTTTTCCATGCTACCAGTGGATTCATCGGCAGCTAAGATACCCTTTCCTGGAGCCACAATAGCGTTAGCGATTGAGCGAAGTTCGTCTTCTTTTTCCTTGGTGAGATATTGTGAGTAGGACGCCATTCTTAAAAGACGGTTATGATTATGAAAACTGACGTTTCATCTATGCGCCACACTTTTTTGACTCTAAGGACGTGCGCTCAAGTCAGCTCTTGTCGTAACTGAGAAATAGAGAAGCTCTCGGGAATCCGCTGACTATAGTTTGATATAATAGGTTTTCGAGAATCCGGCAAGTTCACGACGGAAAAAGTGCTTGAGAGGTAAGCGAAAGGAAGATTCGACTAGGAAGCATAGTCTTCCGAGATCACGTAGTAAGAAAGTTCTCTGCTCTTTGAAAGAAATTTCAGAATCATCTGAAAACTTCTGGTATCACGAGGACAAAACTTGGAGTTGGACTAGTTGCAATTAGAATAGTTCGTCAAAGACTTTTGACTTGAAACACTTAAAGCAGCACCAGATCTGTTTTTTTTTCTAATAAAAAATGAATTGAAGAGAAATTTCCAAGAAACAGAACTACAAAAAAAATAGACGAGAGAGAAAGAAAGAAGGAAGGTAGACAAGAGTGGAATCCATCGGCGGAAGATAAAAAATAGATCGAAAACTATCATACTATGATATCACAGTAATCATAATCATCATCCTCATCATCGTAGTGTAAAAATGTGAAGATGTCAAATGATAATGAATCTATAGAATCATTCAATCATTGAGGAATCAATCTAATCACTGGAGAACATCCTCGACCTCTGCTTAAGTGTTTTCTGGCGATGGCACCAATGTAGACGCTGGTAAACACCAACCATAGCTACTAAACATTTGTGAGGGAAAGATGGAAGTTCATAGAAACAACTACAGGCTCCGAAAAAAATGTTTCCAGTTGTTTCCAATCCTCTCTCTTGCTTTTTTTTCTCACAGAAATGACGCATGCCGCATCTATTTTCAGCTTGTAAGGAAACGTTCAGGGACGAACAGGAAGAAAGACGAATGGGAAAAAGAAAGAGGCCGGCCAGAGAGAATGACGATGCAATTGTGAAGTGGTTGAGGGGATCTTGGCGTAACGCCCAGCGTTCGTTTCACAACAGCTGACGACAATTTCTCAAGTTTCTGAGGATTTAGGAACTTCACGACGGATTTATGGAAGAGATTTTGCTTATCGCACTAATCCCAAGTAACATTTTCCAAAGCAGTATTAGAACTTTTAAAATTTACAATCTTTGCAATCAAAAACCTCAAAAAATATGGAAAGGAATTTTATTTATTTAATTATTTTTATTTTGTTTGTTTTTATTTATTGAAATGGAAAGGAATATTTAATTTAAGGAAAAAATATGGTCTGGAGTACGATGGTGCGCAAAGTAACACGCATCACCATTAAAAGGATACGTTAGCTGAACAGTGTGGTCCCCAAAAGACCCGAGGCGGAATCGGCCCGACAAGCACTACCCTTCCACCCAAAGAGAGATAGGGTCGAAAGAAATGTTAACTTTTTGAAGTTTCCCAGGCAAAGCGCAACAGTCGTGAACATAAACGATGCATACGGGTACAGCATCATGTACTGCTGGATGAGATTCCACCTATTCACCTAATTTCGAGTATGAAATACGAGCTTTGATACAAAAAGCAAGAAAAGGCACGTTTCATGGACTGCAAGAGATCAAGATTTCATCTTGGCAAAAGAATATATTACGATGAAAAAAGAACCGTAGATTCTGATGGTTTTATATAAATTAATGAAGTTTATCATGAACTGAAACGTGCTAGCATGAACCTGAAAACGACTGTTATTTTAGCATCAAGTGCATTGAACACAATGCATGTTGTGCGTTATGTGGAAATGTAGTGTTCAACGTCGACCTACGAAAGCTAGAAAACATAGATAGCCCTTCTTAGCTTCTTTGGTTAACAATTTCACCCACAAAAACCACTAATGTAAAAAAAATTGAACATGTAGCGAAACAAAAGGCATCAGCAATCACCGTTTTGTCTAACAGCGTCCGAGTTTCTCTACGAAAGATAAAAAACTGTCGTTTAGCAACCGCACCTTTGCTGAAGGTTATCCCGATGTCGTAATGCAAAGCACCTATCGTATTCGTCAAATATGTTGGCGGTGTCCGTGTCATCTTCGATGTTGATGGCGGTCGTACAGTCTTCGTCCACTATAGCATCGATGGCGTTCGTAAGTGGATCCACCAATGATGCATGGCCAGGAAGGTCAAGAATCAGACTCCTACTTGGATAGTTAGTGTTGTTGAAGTTTACCGTGATGACAAATGCCAGCTGTGAATACTTAAGGTTATGGTTGCCAGTAAGCCATTGACGTAAACTCCGCTCATTGTATGCAGTCACTGGTCTCGCATATACATAGATTTTCGGTGGTGACCTGTTGGCGCAATTTGCAAGCTCTGTGTTGTTGATTGCCAAACCGACAATAACGAATCGTCTTGAGTAAACGACAAGCTTCTCTGCTTCGATCTGAATAAGTCTCGGTGGTTCACATAGCATCTTGAGAACAATGTCCTCACTGGTACTATTGCGAATGACCAGACTTTTCGGCGGTGATGGTGTATCGGTGGCGCATAATGGAACCACCATGTTCATCGCCAGCACCATTGTTGGAGTGGCAAATGAGTGCAGCCCGTTTCGTGATGAGATGAGACGGTATGATGGCAAATGAACCACCCATTTGCCGACGGCTTTCCAAATTCATGTTGATAAAAACGGTGGGTTGTTTTGTCGGTTAAATCGAACCGATCTGAGCGATAAGATAAATGGGATAACAAGAGAGAGAACCCTGGTTGGAATCGGTTGAATAACCTTCATTATTCGCAAGCTAGAAAGCTAAAACATGTTAATGGCTGCGGAAAATTGACAGACGGTATTGGTCAAATTATGGCCTCTTGGCGCAATTTGCAACTCATTTGCGTGTGGCGCAATGGTCGGACGCGCCCTGCAACACACACGGGGAATCGATTCCCGCGCCCATGGCCCACCAAACCTTCCATCCTTCCGGGGTCGGCAGATTGGTACCTGACTTGTCTGGGAGGATAGCAACACCGGCTCGATACATCCGCAGGCCACCGCGAGTCACTGTAAAGGCCAGATATGCATTCAATCACCTCCAAACGATGCTTAGTGAAGTCGAATGCATGGCGCATCCCTCACTGATTGATCAACGCCGACAGCTTTATCCTTTTTTTAACTCCTCTATTAATACTTAAACTTGAAGCAGCCATTTTTAAGAAGACCCACCAACGTAGAGAATTACATAGTACGGCTGGGTTCTCGATCTAGCACAGGATAATTTACCAAACTGTTGATTACTATCATCTACCAACTTCTCAAACGACTAAGGAGTTCCGAAAAAGGGAGGGTCATTCAAGAACATTCCGTCCTTTTGTCCAGAAGGCATCCGCTGCATTTCTCACGACGTCGACAACAGAAAGCGAATCGATTTCACTACATACTCTGTCGAAGCTCCCGAATTTTCCACAGTTTATACGCTACTGAAGCGTTGTCATCGCAAGAACGAATCCTTCCTGACTACTTCCTACAAAAGTTATTCTAAATCTGGATTCACATAACTTCTGATGGAAACTGATCAGCCTTTCATAACAACCTAAGTTATTTACAGAACTAAAACAAAGTAGAACAATATCGTTATCAAGTTGAAAGCCCAGAGGCCTGCACGTGAATGGTACGGAACGAAACGGAATTTAGAATGCCGGATTGAATAGATGTCAAATAGGAAGGTGGAACATCACCAAGGTAGATTCTGCTGACATATGGCGAATAAAAAACGAAGGAAAATTAGGAAAACAGTACACAACACTCTCTTCTCATGGCGATATTGAACGCTCTAAGCTGAGCAATGCATCCCGAGGAACTGAGTGAGAACGCGCCGCGACCGCCTGGCGCGCTCTTCGATCGACGTCGTCCGGCACATCCAGGCACTGCTTCCCAGGAAAAAGTGGGCGAACCCGGCCAGCCATTGATCAACGGCGGTCGTTCAGTGTGCACTTTTATTTCTTTTTTTATTTTACACAACTCGTCAGCACATCTACTGTCCGGATTCCAGCACTTCCTTGCACTCGATTCGTTTTCCGCACATTCGTCATCCACAATGGCCTTCGAGCATTCCGCGTGTCGTTTCGGCTGTTGCTTGAAGATTTCGTCTTCTTTATGAATGTCATAGAATGCTGGTCGAGTCGGTAGCTGTGCTAAGGCGTTTTCACGTGGACTTGAGGAGAACATTGTGTAAGGGGTCGAATCAGAACTTTACTCCCTTATGGACCGCGTCACCAACCACTGCGCTGCTCCTACCTCTCAGTGTGAATCAGTGCCATGGAACAGCTGTACGTATGTCAATAAATATTCACTGGCTTGTAACTGTTGCGATGAGTATGTTAACATGTAGAGTTGTGCTGAAAATTGTATTAGCAGATGGTAAGGTCTGGATGATTTCGAGAAAAACAAGTCTTTTTGGTGGATAAAGTTGACTAGAAGAGCTCTAAACAAGTCTGCAGAGTTGTCGCTGCATTACGAAATTAGAGTTTACTTGTTTAGTTTGTTATAAAAAGAATAAAAAGGACAAAGCTCTCAGCGTTTATCATTCCTTGAGGGATGCACCATGCATTCGACTTCATTAAAGTATCGTTGGAGGTGATTAAATGCATATCTGGCCTTCACAATGACTCGCGGTGGCCTACCGATGCATCCAGCCAGTGCTGCTATCCTCCCAGACAAGTCTGGTACCAGTTTGCCCACCCGCGGAAGGATGGAAGGCTTGGTGGGCCATGGGCGCCGGGATCAATTCCACGTGTGTGTTGCAAGGCGCCTCCAACCACTGAGCCACACGCGCCCTTAATAATAAACTGACGAGATCCCCTCAATTTTATCTTTCACTCTTGCGCAGATCACATTTCACACTTAACTTTTTCTCTAGGCTGTTTTATGTCATCTTAACAGTTTTCAAGCATGCAAATTAATTGTTGTAATAATTATTATTTTACAACAACCACCTTTTGTCAGTGCTCGACGAGGTAGACGAATCAACCAGCTGACCGAAGAAGACCATCAGTAAAAAATGAACAGACTCAGTTTTTCACTTTGCACACCAAACAGCATCAACAAAAATGAATGGACTAAGTTCTTGTTTTGCATACCGAATTATCACAAGAGATTCTATCGAAATAGAATGATAACCTGAGCTACACCTAACTCAGAAGCACCAAAATGATAAGTTAACCCACAATAACTGGTATGGACACTAGAGCCCACAGTTGCCTAGCCAAGAAGACGATATGGGTACTATGGTGTTCATTTTTAGTTATGTTCGTTCCAAAATTTTTCTACCGCACTATTCATATTCTTTCGATAGCTAATGGAAAAGGAATCGAAATGAAGTGAATGAAACCAACGAAGGCATTCTCTGCACTTAATAGTTCACAAAATGAGCCCATTCGGAAGAGTTCATTCATTGGCGTTACGCCCCTAAAAATACGACACCTCGAAAAAAAATCGGAGCGGATGCGTCTTCTAGTGTAAGCTCAACAACAAAGAAGTTGTCATGCTATTTGCTATGTGTTAGCTAAAATAATACCGACTGCTGCAAGGCGGATTACCCGTTGGAAAGAAATTATTATTAACGGATACTTACTTACTTGATACTTGAACGGCCCGTCCTCACTGGTTGTGCGGGCCTCAGCATAATCACCATTTTTTAGGAGATTTGCTGGTTAGCCATTGCGATTCCCCTGGAATCCCGAGGTCAGCCTGGCTAGGGTCTGCCCCAGGTCTTCATCACCACGGGCAGTCGCAGCCTTTGTGGATCAGAGGGAGATTTGCCACCATGCGACTTTGATCCCAGGACGGTGGCGGATCCTGGTATTGATTTACTCTTAGCTAGGCTTCCTGATGGAAACGCCGGACTCCTTCTCAACTTGGGAGACCCCTGCCGGGGGGACGAATCCCCTCCGCTGTACATCGCAGTCCGACACCCAGGAACACCTCCCAGCAACGATGAGGCGGTAAACCGCTGGGAGGTATCAACGGATAGTCTTGTCAATAACAACCGCTCTGTACAAAAGAACATGGCCGAGTCCCTGCCAGGACGGTGTGCATGGCTCATTCGTGCGGCTTTTCACTAAAGAAGATCCGTCTCGATGTGACAGCGTAGATGCCAGATCGAGGACACTAACAACTGTGGACCACCAAGATGGGTCACCGGCTCTGTTGAAGACGGAGACGTCGGAGCCGAAGTAGATATGTTTACCAACCTCGTGTTAGCTCAACAATTTAAAAACATGTCGATTATATTTATTTATACGGTCTTATGAACTGATGTTGTTGAGCCGATGCTAGGTAGGTCTTCGTTGTTGTTCTTGTTGTCGTTGCTGTTGTTGTTGCTGTTGTTCCACTCTTACAATCCCACTCCTAACAGCACGGCTCTGAGGAAGGCGAATTCGGCGAAACGTCAGCCGTCGACCAACAACACCAACAGCAACGACAACAACAACAACAACAACAACAACACCAACAACGACAGCGAAGACCTACCTCGCATCGGCTTGATAAGATTAGTTCATAGGAACTTATAACTAAATATATCAACCATTTATGCCGAGGTTCATAGAAAGTCGGTTTTTGAGTTATTACGATATGTTGATTATTTTGCTACTGAGGTTAAATGAAGGACGGTTTAAAAAAATACTAATTACTTCATTTAGATGCTAACAACAATGATATATTTGGACATAAAATCAGAAACTAGCTTCCGGGCTATTTCTTGCTACATTGCAATGGATAGTGAAATCGAAACGAATGCAACTGTCAGCGCTCATCAAGTAAGGAGTGGAGTGGTCTGATATGTAGACA
The DNA here is from genome assembly GCA_018806985.1 of Angiostrongylus vasorum. Classification (NCBI taxonomy): domain Eukaryota; kingdom Metazoa; phylum Nematoda; class Chromadorea; order Rhabditida; family Metastrongylidae; genus Angiostrongylus; species Angiostrongylus vasorum. The sequence goes on from JADANN010000336.1 coordinate 678,919, forward strand.
CTAGCTGACTGTCATAGGAACTGCATACAAATATGCAGCTTTCCATCTACCCCTCATCAGCACGTAAATAGGACAAAGACCCAGTTCAAGAAGAACCCATGGTGCGAGGGTCGAATATATCGAAAGAGATTGTTCTCTGATTACGGCGACCACTTCCTACGCAGACCTTGGACGATCAATAAACATGGAGAACAATGCGAAGGAGGAATTAGATAGAAGAAGAAGAGCACCGTGGGAGCGTTCAGGTCACTGAAGGAAGCCGCTGACCAACTAATGGAACCGAAAATCCACGCTTACCTTTTCTATTCAACAATCCGCCTAGCGCTATGTTATGAAGCAGATAAGTGAGTTGCTACTTCGACCAGGTCAAGAAAACTACTCATCACTCACAGAGCGCTTGAACGATACCCTGCTGAAGTTAAACCGCTGCTCAGAAAGTCTTGGCAGAATGTGGATCCGCACCATCAGTGAAAACGAGCCATCCAAGTATCCAAGCAAGTAACTAACTACCATGTGCAATTCCCTTGCGACGCAAACTCTAGAATGGATTTAGACGCTAAGATTTGCCTATATACTTCCAGCTGCTATCGCTGTATAGAACAAAGGTCGTCTGCCGTTAGGAGCAATGCTCAATGGTTGCGAAGTTTATGCTTGAGGTACTGTTGTCCCTGTTAAAAAATATCACACCTTAAGAACGAAGATGTTCGAAATGTAACGGAAGAGCTCCTTAACGAAGAATAGAATGAAGTCCAAATAGTACAACAATTCTCCTTCCGCTCTGAAGAGTGGTGGGATTGACAGCACGTGAAATGATGTCGGAAGCCTCACTAAAAGCAGAAAAAAAAAGTAGAATAAATAGACAAGTGTATGTAAAAACAAGCGACAGGTTTCTAACCATAATGGTGGAAAACCGATAGTGAACTCACAGAAATTAGAAACTGGAACAACAAATCAAGTAGTCAGAATATGAACAAAACAACAAACGCTGACGGGTGATTGATTGTTGATGGCAGCGCCAGGTAGGAAACCAGCTGACCGAAACTCAGATCAAGGGCTTCCGCTGTGCAGCGAGTTACCGGATAGGGAGATCATGGTTCGATCTGACCCGCGATTCAAGTTTTGGGAATATCTCAGCATCGTTTGGGTTGTAATTCACATCATACCGTGCCGTCAAAAATTATAGTAGGCAGGAAGTAAAGGGTTAAAACAATCAATTTCCATAAGCGAGCTGAGCACTCAATCGTTCGAATTAGTCGTCAACGAAAAAAGATTACTAGGAGCTCTAGAAAAGAAAACAGTACATTATGTGAAGGCTAAGAGAACTGCATAGTCCACAGTGTGAGAGAGACAGTATTCAATTTTCAATCAGCAATCGACTGTTATTCCATTTCACATTACAACGATGAGTCGACGATGGCGGTTGGAATGTAGAAATGCCGTTGTAATAAGAAAATTGGGAAATCGACTTACAGAAAAAAAATAACAGATGTTGACAGCCCAAGACTGGCATCTTAAGGGCAGTGCGGTGTAAAGTACATCGAGCATATACATTTAAGAAATGCGGCAAACTTACTTCAAAAAAAGTGAGAATGCTTAGGCCAAAACCCCGATGTCTCTAGATCTAACGAAAGAATATGGCGCGCCACCGAAAAATAGATGTGGTGGCACGTATTGATTGTCATCGCGATGAGACGCGAGGAGTGTGGCTGTTTTTTGCAGCCGACAAAAAATCGCTCGCATTCCACTAGGGTGTGGCGCGCTAAACGCCGAGCTCACGTTATACAGTATGTACGTTGCTATGCTACGAACTATTGAGCAGCCAACAACAAAAAACCGCGTTCTTTTTTGTTTAGAACTGTCCAGTAGACACCGATCCTCTGTGAAATCCTGGAATACACATTTCATTAGGAGATTCTCTATTTATGTTGACAAAACAGATCTCCCAAGTAGGTCTATATATCCCACGAGCAGCTGTCTATCCTCACGGGAGCATGTCAGGATCTCTTGCAGGTAAGTGTTGAAGCTTTCCCAAACTGCCTCACCATGAGAAATCTATTCATTTGACTATAGCTTTTAATCGAGTTTACTTAAACGGTACAAACTACATACGTACCGACGCTGTTATGGCCAACTCATCAGCAAATGCATTCTGCAGCTAAGTCCACCAAAGTTTCAAGATAAGTTTTCTGATCCACGTTTAAGCTTCTTCTTTCCCATCGCTCAGCACATAATGCACCTTCACGATAAATTAACTCTCTTGCAGGAGAATCCATAAAAAACTAGCTGAGATACGCGAAACGAAAGGCTTTCATGGTGTGGTGGTGAACACGTCAGCGCCCTGAAAGGTTAATAGCGCGTTCGTTCCCCACCGCAGACACAAGCGGTCCGGAGATTTCCATATATCTTTGCATTATCTTGGTTGTATTCCACATGATACCCCTGTCCTGAAAAATTGTAGTAGGCAGCAAATAAAAAGTTAAGATTGAGAATCCATAGATTTCAAAAGAATAAGCAGAGGAAAAATCATCTTAGCTATGTTGTGAGTTGGGATAGAGGTCATGCGATAAATGTCATCAGCCACTTACCAGTAACCTATACCATCAGTAAAAGGATAAAGCTCCGTGATGATAATTCACTAAGGGATGCGCCATGCATTCGACTTCACCAAGCATCGTAAGAGGTGAATGAATACATGTATGGCCCATACAATGACTCGCGGTGGCATACAGATGTGTCGAGTCAGTGCGACTCAGTGAGTCATCTCTGTTCTCCCAAACAGGTCTCGTAGCAATTTGCCGAACCCGCATGGATGGAATGTGGTGAGCCTCGGGTCGGGAAGCACGTGTATTGCTCGGCACCTCTGATTACAACGTTGCACCCGCACTTCAGCAGATCATAAAACATGTAAATAAATAGTGAAGATATAAAATATGAAGAAGAAAATCGGTACCATATACATCTTTGGATGGTATCTACAGTTTCCATTTAGCTGTTGCAGATCTTCTACAGAAAGCGGTTTTAACTATTTTGCTGTTATGACTATAGGGAAGTAGAGCAAGACATTCTATACCTCTGGTCAAGTGTTCAATCAAAGCGGATACCAATGGCGGGCGCCGGAATGCCAGAATCCACTTCAGCTGGCCCTTTCATGACCTTGTCAATTGGGTTTGTATAGAGCCAGTGTCTGGACAAGTCTGGTAACAATTTGTCGAACCCGGAGGCATGGAAAGCTTGGTGGGCCATGGCCGTGAGGATCGATTCCACGTATGTGTTGCAGTGCGCCTCCGACCACTGCACCACACGCGCTCTAACAGAAGAGTGGGAATGTGAAACAGAGAGCTACCTTAACTGATGTTTTTGTTTTTCGCTATTCAAAACTTGTTTTCACTATATAGGTACCAGTATAGCGCGTATTACAGGTGAACCATTGTAGTTCTACTATTATGAAAAAACTACTACTACCAACTCCTTCCAACGGTTTACCGCTCATCGTGGGTGAGAGCTGTTCCTCGATGTCGGACTGCGATGAACAGTGGGGTATTCATCCCCTGATAGGGCTTCCCAGGCTGAGAGGGAGTCCGGCGTTTCCACCAGGAAGCCTAGCTAATAGTAAACCAATACCAAGATCCACCACCGTTCTGGTATCAAAGTCGCATGGTGGCAAATCTCCCTCTGATCCACAAAGGCTGCGACTGCCTGTGGTGGTGAAGACCTGGGGCAGACTTTGGCTAGGCTGACCTCGGGACTCCAGTAAAAACACAGTAGCTAGACCAGCAAAGCTCCGAAAAATGGTGATTATGCTGGGGATTGCACAAGCAGTGAGGACGGGCCGTTCAAGTATCAAATATCAAGTACTATCAATTATTTAGCCAAAAGAAATGAACATGAAGTGAGATCGGAAGTGTAGGAATCATTGGTAGTGTTCGTTAAACAAAACACCAAGTTTCTGCATCATTTCATTAGAATTAATAAGGGAAATGCTTATTTCACAGAAAGCAATACAACTTTGTCTAAGAAGGGCAAAGACAATTTTAGTTCCGTACCACCGTGTCATTTGCCATAAAAGATTAAAGGTGTGAAACCAGCTAGCGTATTCTCGAAGAGGTGAGCCACATATGACTCATTTTCTTTTCGACTGTTATCTTGCCGAATAGAATTATTGGTGCACTTTCTGCAACCAATAAATAGCTTGTCCAACAAAGATGATGTGGTGAACATCGGCTGAGAATAGCACTGTTCTGCACTTGAAAATAAACAACGGAACTTCCTTTTTCTGGCCAGTGGGTTTTTTCACTCACTGGTTTGAATTCCACGGTGGATACTCAGGCACTGCTGCAGTTGCGCACCGTAGTTTGCAACTTACGACGTTCTACCTACAGGATGGGAAGTGGAGCAATTTTTATAGGTATCTCTTTGTACGTAGAAGGATTGGTTGTTACCAAAGTGGTTCTTCATCACCGTGTTTTCACAAAGTACGTCTTTGCAGACAGTCCGTAATATAAACTGTTCATCTCTCACTCTGATGTTGTAGATGACATCTTTACTCCCTATTTTTTCGTCCCAATTCTCGCTTTCATTCCAATTTTTCACTCTTTTTTTTCTGGAATTTTTCATACTTTTCACATATTCCGTAATCGCCAGAAGTCACGATTTCTCCAACGCACCCTTGTCACACATTTCTTATGTAATTGCAACCATTGAAATCCTGCCATTTTCACAATTTGCTGTTCTCACACACAATTTATCCCTGTAGTTTGTTCTTTGTGCGGCTTATATTGGAATAATCTAAGAATTATTTGTTGCATTGGTTCGCATTCGTTCTAGCAGATTTTCAGCCATAAAGGGATAAATGATGACGCTCTTTTCGTTAACCAATCCCTGAGGGATCTGCTATGCATTCAGCTCCATTCATTTCCATGCATTCATCTCCATGCACTCTAATTGCTGATTGAATATATAGTGTGCCATACTTGTCGTGGCCTGCCGACGTATCAAGTTACATTGTGTAACAAGTTAGTTTTTCTATACTCTCAGATAACCACGGAACCAACTCGGATCTGGTGCCGATCATGCCGATTAGTTGCGAGGCAACGTGGAGTTTCTCGAGGTGGGCGGTTAAGGGGTTAATTGCGGACCAAAAGCGACCTTTGCTTCTATGAGACGCAGGTGGAGCCAGGGATCGGCTCCCTGTTTCTGCTGCGCTGATTTCACGCATACATTTTGTATTTATCAGGAACTATTCATGCATGCGTGCGTGAGTGTGTCCTCGTCTACGTGGATTGTGTTCTACGAGTAAATTCGGCCAAAAACCTGCAACCAAACAACTGAGCAGCACTTAGGAGGTGGCTATGAGTCGGCGCCTATAAATAAGCACCCGCGTCTGCTTTGGCGGACACTGGCAAGCTACCCGCGAGTAAAACCCAGTCCAGTCCACAAATTCAAAGCTCACCAAGCTAAACGTGGATTTCAAAAAAGCCAAACATAGTTAAATGAAGGAGCCTCGGCCCCCTGACCCCTAACGGACACCCGGTTTGGCGGCGTTCGGAAGGGCGAGTACGGAGAAGCTGCTAAAATCTCAGGGCCATCCTAAGCAGCCTGAATCGCAAAGGGATCTATGCTTATAATGCATACACACTTGCATCTGAGTCTTCGAAAGAAGAATTGATCATGCAGGGAAAGAAGGGTAAGATGCGACGTAATCGCACTGACCAAGACAGGAAGACGCCACTCACCGTCTGTTACACGGCAGGAGAACTGTTCGCTGGAACATGTGACTGTAGAGAAGTCGACGGCGTAGGCGTTCTCGTCAACACAAGTTTGGCCATGAACATCGATTCACTCGAACAACTAATAACCGCAATGGGACGTTTACCATTGAAAAGATGGCGATCAATCCGACAATCTTCATCGTCCATGCACCGACACCAACTATGATGTAGACGAAGTCCGAGCGTGCTATATGGACCAAGAGAACTTCTCCACACTGACAATACACTCTTCAAGCTCATCACTGGAGGTTTTAAAACCTAAAATTGGACCCAGAAAAACGTCTGAAGAACACCAGATTAGGACCCACTGATTAGAATGGAACGAGCAGGGTGAGCGGTTCATCGTCGCCAAAGACCATTAATGGTAATTCGCAATTCCGGAAGCCCAACTCTCAACACTGGCCGTGAGAGTCACCCAAAAGAGTGTACCATAACGAAGTAGACCAAACACAATGAAGCGAAGGTTTTGCCCTAACCGATGTCGCTGTAGTCCTAAAATTCTACGCGGGATCGGACCACCGTCTCCTTCGTGCAAGATTCTATTTCTCGCGGAAAGGAGAAAAAAGACGCTAAATTCAAAAACCGAAATCCCAGAACCACCACAAACTGGGACCTATTCAATTCATTAGTCGGCTGTTGGGAAGATGCCGTTGTCGATAGCATCAACGAGGAATACGATGGGCTCATTCAACATCTTCACGTCAGCGCTATGAAAGCTGAGAGTTCCAACGTCATCAAGAGACATCTGCCTCCAGAAATACTCGAGCCGATGTACTGGCGTGGAACCGAACGAGCTATAGGTAACAGCCAACTCACGTTCGAACTTGCGAAATAATGCAGACAGGCGATAAAAGGAAATCTTAAAGAGATAACAGCAGAAGCTGCAGAGGCTCGAAAAAGCATTTGCAAAGCCCACCGAAGCTTCGCCTGCCAAAAAACCAAAATTGCTGCATCCAGACGCCCAGACGAGTAGTTACGCCTTCCAGGAAGGTAATGGAGAAAACCATTCACCATTACTACTCGGATCTCCTCAATAGCCACGTCACTCCGCTCTAGTATAAAGGGATATGGACACATCGTCCGACCACTCCTCTTTTCCGAAATTGGAATGAGATGAAATTTCACGTTCTCTTTCCGAATTTGTTCTCACTGCCCATCCATCTTCCATCTTTTTAATCCACACAACTCCATTTGCTTCCATAAGATGGAGGATTTTCGTGCAAGCTAAAGCGACCTTAGAATCACAAAACCTTTCATTTGCATAAATCTTTAAGAAAAGACTAAACACCGATTGATTTGACTGATTAAATGGTGGGAAAAACGAACAGACATACGGACTTAAAACTAAGGATGTATTGTTTCCACATAATACTTTACAACTAAACTGGTACGACAATCAACATCCACAGTGTACCACCGTTCAATAATCCACCACAATCACTTGTGTAAAAAATCTCTTTCTTATATGTCAATAAATATGACAGATTAGGATTATAATATCAATCAATAGGATGCCTTCACCAAGCGGAAAAATCGATATTCATGAGCCTAGACCTAAAGAGTGAAGAACGATGACAGACACAAAAACTACTGTTGTATTGTATTGTGTTTTTCTATGGAAGTAAATGTATGCTGTTTAACAACCTGGCGATTGCTGAACAAGAAAACGACGCAGACACAAAAGAGTTTGTGAGGTCCGTATACGAATGTGTCTTCTTCAGAGGTACCAGCCAGAAATTTCCGTACTATCTCTACGATATGATGGCAACTGATAATATATAATGAAATATGACTTAGTCACGGAATTTACTGGAGGATGGAAGTGTGAGGGTATAAAGATGTAAACGAAGAGAGTAAAGGATGAGATGATCCGATGAATTTTTCCTCTTAAAATCGATAAACAAAGCAAGTTCGTTACCGATGGACCATCATATTTCACGTCAAAAATGAAATTACTCGCAAGAAACTTTCATTTTCCAGTTAGGATCACTGTAAATTTCGAAGAGAACCCCTGCTAATCAGAAAAGCGCTGGGTTTTTTTAACTGGTTAGATAATGAAAGTAGCCTCCCACTAATTACTCCCACTTCATCGGAAACTCGTTAAGAAGTTTTCTAATTGTTTTCTGAAATAGATTTACTCAACGATGAGACAAAGATTATGTAACTAATGAACAGTATTCCCTGAGGAGTTTTAAGAACAATGTCCTATATCCTTAATAATATTTCAAGAAGTGTTGCCCTTATTTTTTCTTCTAACAAAACCATCAAGGGAAAAGTAACATGACACACCCATGGGAAATGAGGAAGACGATAATGGAAAGGAATCCTCATAAACAAGAAAAACTTCACTGGAAAAACTTTGCAGGAAAAAATATAAGCAGTAGAATCGAAGAGCGGAGTAATGAGGAAGGAAAGGAGTTAGAGGTGAAAAAGTAGAAAAACCGTAGACTACGGCTTCGGATATCCATGGAATATGACCGTGCCATCTACACTCAAATTCGAGCAACACCGACCAAATAGAAGTTCAACGAAAGCAAGACATTCAATATTGAAGGAAAAACTCAATAACGCTAACGTCGTTAAACGCCTTGGTTTCACCAGTAAGCGGTATTTGTTGGGGAGTCGTCCAGGAATTCATTCGTTCACACATTAAACAAACGATATTCCCAACGTGGCAACAGGATGTGACCAAGATCGTGCTGTTCAGATTGTTCCACGAACAGCATGCATCACGAGAAACTTCTCGACTTTTTCTTGTCCTTCACCTTTTCCATTCGTTCTCGCAGCGTATGCCACTGCACGACAGGACGTCGTGAAGCCATCATTTCTGCCCACTGTTCGTGACATGCATGTGTAACCTGAAAGCAGGTATGACAATATAGTAAGGTGCGTTAGCCATCATACTTTGCTAATATCAACATTCTACCAAATAAGAGTTAGTTTAACACATTCGCGACGACGTGACCTCTATGGAGGTCATTTACAGTGGGACACAGTGGAAGGTATGACCGCTACAGAGGTCACTATACTTCCTGGGGTTTATTTTGGTACATAGAAATTTCTTTCTACACTCATTGTAATCACCCATAACGGACGCACTCCATTTAGCATGGCTGGCCCAATGAAGATTGACAGTTTTTCCTCAGCTCTACAAACCTGCTAAACTCGTCCGTGCCTCATTACGCTGCCAATCAATACCTGCCACCACAGTTACTTTTCGGTGGTGAACCACACTATTTCGTTGGATTAACAGACATCGGGGTTTTAACCATAAGATTTCCATGTTTCTTTTAGTGAGTTTCCCGCATTTCTTAAATGTATATGCTATATGTACCGTATACCGCAATGCGTTAAAGTTGTCAGTGATGCAACCGCATTCCTGTCAGCACTTTGTATTTGTTCTGCCACTAGAACTGAGTTCATTTCGCAATTTGTTTATTGGTGCGACATCTATACATTCCGTGCGCCATCAGCGATTCATCGTATTGATGCCAAATGAATTAACAAGTTGCTGATTGAAAATGGAACATTGTCTGCCTGAACATGATGGACCAAGCAGTTTTTCTATCCCTCACATAGTGCTCGATGTTGTGTTTTCTACAGTTCTTAGTCCTTTTTTGTTGATGGAAAATTCGAGGAGCTGACGACTTAGCGCACCTAGAGAAATCGGTTGTTTTGTTCTTACACTCATTATTGTTTTAATGAACCTTTTTTATTCAGTCGATTACCTATCGAACACAGATATTGAGACGTACTCTACAAAAATCTACCTCCTAACTGTTCTCGGGCGAATTCTTTAAAGCATATCATATGCGACGAAAAAATCAGCGTAGCAAAAATTAAGGTAAACCAACGGCCTCGGTTGCTGGCGTGGATGGCACGTGAGCCACCGGTCAGGGTAATCGCTAGCTCGAAATCCAACGAAGGTTCCGAGTTTGGCTCATATCACAACATCTTGGTGATTGCAGTTCACCTAGTACCTTGCCACGAAAAAAGAATAGGCGGTAAATAAACGTTAAGGCATGCTCAAAAATTCTGGGAATCGATGCAAGTTCGCTCATCAAGCAAATACTACATGAACCTCATCACTACGGAAGGCACCAAATCTCCACTTATAGAAGGATCACAATCGATATACATCATTTATGCTGTCAATGATTTCTAGTTTCAGTTCATACATGCCGAAAAGCTGTTATCCTTTTCAATTAGTATATATTGCTCAGAATGAACGTCGTTAATTGCTAGTTGTTAGGCAAATAAAGTTCTTCCTTTTCTCACGTTATGGAGGAATACGTGTTGTTACTAACTGGAATAAAAAGTGTCGAATCTAGAAATCTTCACTGGGGATACACAACTTCTCTTACTCTTCTGCCATAGAAATTGGGATTTTCTTGGGAATTTAAACCTTAAAAAAGACATGAAAGTGTACAGTCTTGAATAATTATTGTACTCCCAAAAGCGATGGAGAGCGGAGCTCCTTCTACAAGACTGTCTAGTTCTCAAGTCCTCTAGTAATCAACAGGAGTTATCTCGAAACCGTCATCGTGCGTTACGTAAAGCACACAAGATTTAGTTTTTGCTCAGTAATCCACTGTTTTTCCCATTTTAAATGGATCATAGCTATCGCATAGAATTCGCAGATATAAGAACTAACAGAATAGATTCAGCATATATTGTGAAGTGCTTCCAGATACTTACCGATAAAGATGTGGTAGGATGGTGGATCACAGTAAAATATAGTAAGTAGTAAGAAATATACTAGATCGATAAAGCAAAGCTTGTATGACATTCCCAAGCCCTCAATTGCTCCAGCCGTATCTTTTATGGTAAGAAAAACCCAGCAGTGCTAGTCGTATACTGCATTTCAAACCGGCAGAGTTGTTACGTTGGAGTAACCAAAATGGAATTAGTCGTGGTCCCACGAAGCAGCCGTGCAAATTTGAGCGTCGGGTGATATATGTCAAACGACCACAAGATTAAACACTAAATAAAGTTGTTTTTTACCTTAATTCATTGACTCTTTTCTTAACACTGTATTATTGAAAGTAATCGTCAAAGTTGGTCATCAAGTGGGGGGATAGCACAGTAGCAGTAATGCCGGCCATCACGATGATGGCGCTGGTTCGATCTCGCACCAGGCTCATCAAGCTTCTAATCGATCCGGTTTCGGGAAATCGGTACCGGAATTGTCCGGGAAGAAATCACTATCTGAAATCCAATTGAAAACGCTCCAACCCGGCTGTCTCAGAACTCCAGGGAGGATCGATTCGACCAGCATTTTACATTAAAGATGAAATGAAAATCGTTAAGCAGCAGCTGAAGCCATACGTGAAAAATTGGAAAAGTTTCGTCGATGATGGAAGCGACGAAATGAACCAAATATGAGAAGTACTGGGATCTCCACAGGAGATTTGAACACGGGTCGCATAAAAAATAATATAAAAAAATATTCCAATTTAGACATTACAACCTGGTACTGTAGAAAAAACCAGGAATAGCTCAACTGGAATAGAACTATACTCATGAATGAACTGTCAAAATGTGTACGAGCAGAATTTTTCTCTGGCTACTGTATTCGACCTATTGAAAAGCCTACCTGTGGCAAATTGAGCGCACGAGAAGAGAGTGTCACCTAAACACAACTGTTATATGAATACTGCAAAACAGCTCAAATAGTCAAGTAATCGATAAATTTGTGCTTCTGGGTCGTTCGTTCACTAATTTGGCTAACAAAAGAGTTGAAGGGAGTTCTTTACCAATCTTCTTAACAATGCTATTAAAAAGGACAGAAATTTGGCCAAATTCTTCAGGGACGAGGATAAATGCCAGTTATTTCATGTATGTATTACTAGCCACTTTTTTATAGGCAACTGCAGTACTGCACGACGAACTAACCTCGCCGATGAAGTCATTCTTGCTCATCTTGTCATAATCCCATACGGAGATAACAATATGGACTTCCTACAAACATCTTTTTTATGTTAAAGATTACAAGAGTCAAAAATCTCAATATACTCTATTGTCGTTCATATCTAAATCCTTGCTTTCTCATTTTACCATTTCTTCACAATCCATGCTTCCTCCCTTCACAAACGGGTGCAAACATCGACATAAACGTATTAAATTTTATTAATCAAAGTAATTTTTAAAAAAAGCTGACAATGTTAATGATTCTTTGCGAAATGCAACCGCAATGTTGCTGAGATTTGAGCAAAACTCGGAACCGTAGGCGAGCTTCGAGCCTGTCGTTACTCTTTCCAGGGTTATCCACTACATCAACGAGGTCCTTCCTTTGCATTATCCTCAGGCATGTTTTTACTCTATCGGTGCCAACAGCATTTATCCGTAAGCTGCAGTCGAAGTCACAGTTTTTAACTGCTATTTATTATTTTTTTTATAGCACCGTTAGGGTAGAAAAAAACCGGCTGAAAGAACGGCAAAGCGAGGATCTCAAAGGTTCAGCAGATAACATGTGAGCACCTGAAAGGGTAATCGTGGGTTCGAAGCTCTCTTGAGATTCTGAGTCTTGCTCATATCTCGGAGTCATTGTGGTTGTACTTCACGCAATACTCTGCTGTGAAAAGATGAGGTAATGAGTAAAAGTGAAATTTAATCACTTGAATTTAAATTTTACATTCTATAAGTTTATTATTTCTAACATTTTATGCTACAGAAATCACCTGCGACCGGCTAAACACAGATTTCCTTCATACATCAGAACCAAAAAACAGAAATGCTAAGCAAGACGAAGCGAAAAAAAGGAGATAGTTTTGCTTAGGTCAATAAATTGATAACCCTCGTCACATAACTTAGAACATTAAAAGAAAGGTGGAAATAGAAAACTACCCACATCCATCATATGCGGCTCAATCTTGAACTGAAAACTCTCGTTGTAGTATGGATTGAGTGTACGATACTTACGTGACGTTTTCTTCTTAGTTAACAACTTTCGTCCGTGATAGAGATAAATCTTCACGTACGGATCTGTAAGGCAAAATAATGAGAACTTCTGGCAATTTATCAAAACCTACGCTGTCCAACAGTTCAAGAAATTTTCCTCGGTTTATTAGCGAGTTGCCATGGATATTTAAGTCAATACTTGGATGGCCCGCCTTCACTGGTTGTGCGAACGCCAGCAAAATTTCCATTTTTTTCGGAGTCATGCTGGTTTACCCATTGTGATTCCTGGAGACCTGAGGTCACCCAAGCCAAAGTCTGTTCCAGGTCGCCACCACCTCAGGCAGTCGCCGCCGTTGTAAATCACAGGGATATACGATGGTGATTCCCTGATCCTGATTTGCTCTTAGCTGGGCTTCCGGACGGAAAAGTCGTACTCCTTCTCAGCTTGGGAGTCATTGGTGCGGGGGATGAATCCCCTTCTGTGTATGGCAGCCCGACTTCCAGCAACACTTCCAAGCCACTATGAAACGGTAAACAGTTGGGAGGAGCCATGGATTACAAAAAAGAACGAGATGCAGGAAACAATGCGGTTGCTTTAGTGCTCTTCTCTATGAATAATGTTGTCAGCAGGAAAAAAAACCATCACTGTCAAAAACACTGAAGCAAAAGTGAACAAAACATGTTTTGCAGTTTTCAGAAGGTCAGGACTTCATCGTAGTTGAGTAAGAAAACTTGTACCTGGTCGGTGAAAATCTGCGAACTGCGAAAAAAGATCTTTTTAAATTTCTCAATCTTACGATAACCTGAAATAGTGCAGCCATTAGTTCGACAACATACACATTGAAATCAATGCGTGTATGTCGTCTGGGATGTGTTCCACAGTCTTGTTCTCGTCGGTCGATTACATTTCAATCCAAATCAAATCCCAAGATACTTCGCACATGCGACTTTAGTCATATCGTCTTCATCATGTAACACTCAGAGACCGAAGATGACTTCTTCCAAAATGTTGGAAATTTCTCGTTAACTAGAGGATTTGAGGAATCCAAAACGTAGCCGGCTTGCAGAAGGCACTTTGTGCTTTTATTAAGCACGGCTTTTTAAAAGTGTTACTTGAGTTTAAAGGTTGTTCAGAGATAAAAATTCCAAAACAAGTGAGAATGAAACTTAAACTCTTAAAATTCCAAACAGAATCCCGTCAGTCATAAGCCTCAACAACACATCAGGTGACATCATCGTGTTCTAATGGACGAAATAGTGCCTGTTCAGTTGCCTTCATTTTCGAAATGCGACCTTCGATGAAAAGAAGTGCGCAAAAAGGTTCGATGGGTTAGAAAAAATCAGAATTTTATCACAGAAGTAAAAACAAAAGAGCCTTTACTTTGTAGGCAATGGTTCCTAGATTGTAACAATTTTCATTAAGTTTAATAAAGTTCATTTTCAGCTGGGACATACTGGCTCAAAGTCGAAAGCAGCCGTTACTTTCGCATTGAGTGAGTGTAGATCAATTCACATCAGAAGCCAAGTGTTAAGTAAACCTCTTTGGATATATTCGCTTTCATAGTAAATCATCTCGAAGTGTGGGAATCAACTGGGAGACACTCATCATCGGTAGAAAATCACTTCCTGCGATAATCCGTGTTTTCCCTCGTAATGTTCACCTAGAGCAATCCGGTATAGTATCCAGAGAATCATTTCCTACTCATCATTTGTTTTTATGACGTAATCTGACGTCATAAGATAACATTGCTTTTCGCGGAATTTGAATCCTAATTTCGCGTCAGCACTAGAACCTAAGCAATCTCAATTTCTCATAATACAAATCAAAATGACAGCACTAATGGGAGACTGGGAAGAAAAAAACAGTGGTTCCAACAAGAAAGATTTCCCTAGTATTCAGAGAATTCTGCGTAATTTTCAATTTATTAGGGCAAAGCGACAATGATATGAATATTACTTTAACTGAAGCTGAGATATTTGCAAAACTCTGGACCGCAGGTGCCTATGGTGGGGAACGAACGCGCTATTGTCCCTTTCCGGCGAGTAACGCGTTCACCACCACACCATGCGGGTCCTTCGTTTCGCCCCTGTCTCTCAACTAGTTCCATCGTTTTTTTTCGCCATATAAAAAAAAGATATGAATATTATTATATTGGATGAACTCTGATGATGATCATTTAAAAAGAACTTTCCCCTTGAATACACTTAGGTGTGAATAGACATAAACATGACTAAAGATGAACAACATGAAAATCTTTCCTAAAAAACGAACTATTTTAGTTCTATAGAAGCCAACAAATGTGCCCAAAACACATTCAGAGTGAAGATTTACTCAGCGTTTGAAACACTTCGAATATCCGTTTCCACTACACGCACGTAGCGCAGTGGTTACAGATCCCTCCAATAAATATAGTTGTTAGTTCGATCGACGTTGAAGAACTGGTTCCATACTTGTCTGAGATAAAAGCACTGACTCGATACATCGATAGGAAATACAAGTTATTG
Organism: Angiostrongylus vasorum; assembly: GCA_018806985.1. Taxonomy (NCBI): domain Eukaryota; kingdom Metazoa; phylum Nematoda; class Chromadorea; order Rhabditida; family Metastrongylidae; genus Angiostrongylus; species Angiostrongylus vasorum. Next base: position 694,092 of record JADANN010000336.1, read on the forward strand.
TGTTAACCAAATATGCATTCAGTAACTAACGATGTTTCATGATGTTGAACGCATGATGGAAGTGAAACCCCCCAGGAAATGATCAACATTGAACGTTTTACCTTCTACTTTCCCTTTAGCAGATTTCATTACCAAACTGTCTTTAACGAAATTATGAAGAAATCGCTTTTTGTTCTTCTTTTTCTTGCCCAAATCTGCACATTAAGGGTGGTATATTATTATGCTTTCTTTTTTTCTATATTTGTATTCGTAGCGCTTCCCATGCGTGTCAGCCATCAGTTTTCAGTGTCGTCACTCTCACAATCCCACTGATTTAATGAAAGAATCTATTCCCTTGTGATTTATGAGAGCATCCTACTGGTGAAAACATCTGAACAGCAAAGTCTGATACTCTAACCACTCACTTCATCATCGCTCCATCCATACAACAGATTCGGACAGCATCACATTTTAGCGTGATTTTTTAAAGAGGAAAAAATAACGTTGGAAAGAAAGGTTGTAGGGAAACAGAAAAAAGCTGTTGAAAATGGAGAAAGTAGAAAAGACACGCAATATCTGTTGACTTATTCATACCATTCAGGAACCTCACATCATCCGTTTCACGAACGTCGTCCACCATAAGAGGTGGACTACATTCGCATTCGTTGAATTCCCTTCCCTCTTCCCCTTTTTTTTCATACTCTGTTCTTGAAATAAAGATGACACCAACATTTACGCGCAGTAACCCCCTACAGAAGTGATAGTACTACATAGAGGAAGTGGCCTGTATGACTTTGCTCTAACAGAGGTTGTATCCCCTTCTGGTGGTTTATTTTGGTGCACAGAACTGCCTTCCTTCACTTTTACTAATTAATCGCTTATCCAGCACAGATATTGTAGTGGCCGTCGTCCATTTATAGCTATCTTCTACACTTAATATCTTTCAGAAGTCTCTTCTCGATGAATTCACCAATCGACTTCTTATTCCCATTCCTTCCCTTCGACTTACTGATTCCCATTTCATTCCAAATCGCTTTGCAGTAGATTCAACATGAATTTCAAAGCAGTTCGAAATGCTGACAGCAATATGTATGCATGAACCACACTACTAAAATATTGTAAATAATCATGAAAAATAAAATATATGCCATGCATAGCTCTAGAAAGATAAAGAAAAGTCTCTTCTGCAACTCTATCCTGCCCTAAACTTCACAAGTCCTCTAGTTATTGAAAAATTATCGTCTATTGTCGAAAAACCAGCAAGCTCGTAAGGACATTAAATTAGGCGCCGTCCCACGGGACACCCATGAAAAACTGAAAAGTTGTCGAGTTACTGCTAAAGCTGATAATATGCCGATGGCATTGGTCAAGAAGAAGTTAAATCCCTAAGTATTCACCAATAAGTTTGAAAGTATGACTAAGCATTTTTCAGATTAACGATAAAGGTTTTTATTTTTTGAAGATTTAACTTCTATTTTGAGTAGTTCATTATAGATACTAACAGAATGAAGATCACTACGATGGAATAGAAGGTCTTGCCTCGTGCAAGGCTATATCATGCGCTATAGCATTAACTCGAATATCCCAAGCCTAGTGGAAAGGTAATCCTCATCTTCAATATCTGAACTCACCTCCATAACGTGATCCTACTCAGCGCATCCTCATTTCCAATTCCTCAGCAGTATTCACTACAACTATTGCTGCTTCAAGTCAGCACTACTTTCGATATGCTTCCTTATTAATCAAGTTCTCATTTAATTTTATTTATAAGTGGATTTTTAGAGTTGGAAACGTGTGGTGTTATCGAAAACAAGTTCAGACAAGAACTATTGCCATTGTAAGCAACCTATCTCGAACAAAGGCTTAAGCGGAATCTTTGGTCGGTTTTTAAGACTCTATGGGTTTGTGACACCGAGAAGCGATCCGCTCTCTTAGATACCTTCTCTCGGCCTCAACTATTTGTCGTACTGCTACGAATTCTGTTCGTCACAAATCAGTTCAGACTCGTTCGTGCACGTTGAATTCACAATGAATAAAAAAGCTATTAGAAGAAAAATTTGCCTCCGACAACAAAACTCTTGCAGAAATTCCTTACAAAAAAACGCTAAAAAGCGTTCACAGAGAGTGAATGCCAAATGTACAAGTTTCCGTTCTATGCGAAAGGGTCTTCTACGCTGTGAACTCTAATAGCGATTTTTCCAATCAATATTTAAATAGTCCTCCCAACGGCTTCCCGCATCATCGTGGCTGGGAGGTGTTCCTGGGTGTCGGGCTGCGATGTAAAGCGGGGGGATTTGTCCCCGCGGCAGGGTCTCCCAAGCTGAGAGGAGTCCGGCGTTCCCATCAGGAACCCTAACTAAAAGTAAACCAATACCAGGATCCACCACTGTCCTTGTATCAAAGCCGCATGGTGGCAAATTTCCTTCTGATCCACAAGGGGTGCGACTGCCTGTGATGGTGAAGACCTGGGCAGACTGATCTCGGGATTCCAGGGAACCACAATGGCTTAACCAACAAATCTCCGAGGGGTGGTGATTATGCTCGAGCCCACACAACCAGTGAAGATGGGCCGTCCAGGTATCAAGCAAGTATCAGTATTTAATAGTAGCATTCATCACAACGACCTATTTACACATCAGCCGTTACGACGTATGACGTAGTAAATCTTATCTACTTATGTAAAACATTTGGAATGGTAAAACCTATCGAACAAAAACTAGCATGTGCCTACCAGATGATCCACCAACATCCATTTTCTTTAGATTTCGAGCTTCCATGATGGTGAGCGTGAGAGTACTCGGTTGCTGGGCGATATCTCGTGGAGAAACAGATATCGCCGAGTCGAGATTCCTTCTGCAGAAAAGCACGAAATTTTGCATTTATTCTAAAGGAACAGTAATTACAGGCAAAATACATAAACATACAGTGAAACCCTTTTTTGATTTCCCGCAAATTTTGGCATTGAGAAGATTCTACTAAGTTTTTATGCTCATTAACTACCCGTGCTTTCTAATAGCAAGCAAATCTCATTTAAATTTACCAAATTAAATTCGGAATTTAAAATACCTTATTCACTTAAAATCCTGGAAAGTTCAGTGGTTTAGAGATGCCATGCATTAATGAATGGTCTCTAGTTCGACTTCGCTTAGGCTGACCAAAATTCTCGTTCCTTCTGGGTTACTAAACAGGTACCAAACATGTTTGGTAAAACTCCTCTAATCCACGAAGGCCGGAAACTGAATGTGTTAAGAACATTGGAACTCTCTAGCAGAGCTATTCCAGGATTTCAGTGAGAATCAAATTGACCAAAAAATCAACGACATTCATTTTATTTAACGATACATCTCCACATCTACCCTGAGCATCCCACCACTTCCATTCGATTCATTTCTCCGCATCCATCATCTATGAACGTCTTCGAATTTTTTCTTGCTTGTGGGTTTTGCCTGTTGCCTAAGGATTTTGTCATCATTATGAATGTCGCTGAATTCTGGTCAAATCGATTCTCCCTGGAGTGCTGGCATAGCGGGAGTTCAGCGTTCTCACTTGGAATGCAAGGAGTAAGCTGTTACCAGAATTCTCGCTGGAATACTGGGAAAACGGGAGTGGAGCGTTCTCAATTGGATTGCAGGGAGTAAACTGTTCCCAGACGAGTCCGGTACCAAAGGCGCCTGGTAATTTTTGGGGAAAGCGTCGGACCAGTACCGGGCAGGGTGATAAACGGCATCACTGGCACTGCGCTACCAGCGACTAAGCGACATTCATAAAGAAGGAAAAAACCTCAAGTGTTATCCAAGCTGACATGAAAATCAGAAAACCTTGGTGGATGATGGATGCGAAGGAACGAATCGAATGAAAAAAAAGTGAGAGGATCCCCCACAATGTGTGATGATGACCACAAAATTGCCGTTCAAAACGGACTGCTGGTAAGCCATTAGATTATAATTTTAAATGGCGAGAAAGCCACTGTGATCAATGGCCAGCTCGATCCTAAAAAAGATGGTCAAAAGCATATGAAATTTAACGCTAAAATGTTCCGTTAAAAAATTTACTCTTCTATCCTACAATATTGAAAAATAAGAGGGAAAGCGCAAATAAAAAGTAGGAGAAACTAAAGTCTCTACACTACGCTCATTACAGTTGTTTATATGAAAGATCAGGATCATGTATTTAATTTCCATGGAGTATCACCTATATGACCTATCTCACTATTCTTTTCATTTTTTATTTTAAATGATCCGTCTTCAGATCTACCGTTCGGATCCCAGCACTTCTCATATTCGATTCGTTTCCTCGTATTCACTGGCCACGAAGATCTTCCAACTTTTACGTGTGGCTTCTGCTCTTGATTGACGATTTTCTCATCATCTTGAATATCGTAGAATGCTGGTCGAGCAATTCACCCTCGAGTCCTGAGATAGCTGGGCTGGAGCGTTCCCAAATGGATTGCAAAGAGTGAGATTTTTCCCAGACAAGTCCGGTACCAATTTCCCGACGAAGGGATGAGAGGCTTGATGGCCCGGAGCGGAATCGAACTAGCACCATGCTCGTGATGACAGACATCATTAACACTATGCTATCCGCCCCCTTATTATTTCACTATTAAAATCGCCTATTGTCGAGCAAATGCCACAGGCCACAACGAAGACTTTACTCGTCTACATCGCATACAGAGTTGCTAGGTGAGCTCTGTTCACTAAAGAAACGTGCAAATAACCATGAATTCCTTTCAGAATCCTCAAGATTAGTCTCATCACTGAGTTGGTGGCTTATCTCATATACGCTCCACTTCCCGCGAAACCTAACTGCCAATGGTAACTGCCATTGGAAAAAAAACTGAGGTTAAAAAAACCTGAGTTTTCCGTCTACACGCATTGTGTGCGCTCACCTCATTTTCGACATTTTAACAGAAGTGACAGCATCGTTGATCGTCGACAAAGAACAGATTTTGAATCACCCTTCTCACTTGTGTGGTAAACAACCCTTCTACTATCATACCGGTAGTTGCATTGACGAGCGCTGATCGCCTAATTCTAAGTAGATTCTATTTTCTCGAAATTTAGGGTAAGGAGGAAGAACCACGAAGGCAAAGAAGTGGAAACGGAGTACAGTGTTCCTTCTTTTTTTTTCGCTGCCTATTTGATGCACCACAAGATCCTTGTCTTCCATTTTAGCTCTGTAGGCAATCTATGCATCATTTTGGCTTACCAATCCAGATGTAGATACCTTGATCGTCTCGAATCCTCGCTCCGCTGAGGATCGATGCGGCCGCAGAAATGAATCCGCTTTTCACAAACGTCGCTTTCCTGAAGCGTAGTCACAAGCATCCTTCAGAACAAACACAGCGTTCGAACGAGTTCCGCTTGAGCGATGTTTATATTGTAAAAACAATATTACAAGCGAAGTGAAGGTTATGTAGCACGGCGATATATGACATTAACGTCACTTAATGCTAGCATTTTTCGAATATGACGATTATGGCCATTGTCCTCACCTCGTCGTTCAACTGAATCGTTTTTTTTTCGGAAACGCGAGGAATTCAGAATTTTTACGCATTTATGCAAACACAAGAGCATTGGAGGAGAGCTACAATTTTGCAATGAGAAGATGCTCGTTTCACAGAAGTCTCATAAAAAGCCATCGAATCTCAGGGAACTTCTTAAGAGTTTCTTCATCATTTAGCAACCACTGCAATAACCCTTAGGTTTTTATGCGGCGAGCCATTGTTTGGTTTGGCATGAGTGGTAAGAGGATTCTGAGGACAGGCCCTCTGTCCCTGATGTGCCATATTGACATTTATTTCCTATTTACATAGGCATATTTATGCACAGGGGGAGCAGATGTACTGACACAGACGAGGATTGTTCGCTGCATGTAGATTCGGTTAGAAACCAATTAACTAAGTAGGAGGAGAATACGGTGATGATTCTGAAACGCTTCTAACAAGTAAAACTCATGTCTACTCTGCAAATACTCTGGGAAGTTACCCATGAATGTATATAGCTCCTATTACAAAGCTCGGTTAACTTTCCATGGTTACAATTACCCGCTTCCCCATTCCTCCAACCAAGAAGAGCCGACGTTGGAGGAGGGGGGAGTTCGAAACTTTACAAAAATCCATTGATTCGATCTATTAAAAACTACTTGTTTTTTGTAATGTCGTATGCGTTATATGTTTCATGTTATATATCTAAGTAAACAGAAATTTTTTTACATGACCCGTCATCAGATCTACTGTGCGGATCGCAGAACGTCTTGCATTCAATTCATTTTCCTCGCATTTATCGCCCACAAAGGTCTTCGTACTTTCGCGTGTTTTCTCGGCTGATGGTTGAGATATTTGCTTTTTTACGAATTTCATAGAATACTGGTTGAGTTGATTCTCCTCGAAATCTTGCAGATGGCCGGGCTAAGGCGTTCCTACGTGGCTTGGTGGACAGCATTGGGGAGGTGGTTGTACAATCTCCTCGCTTGCTCATGGACTACAATACAAATCAATCCGCCACTCTGCCCCGCTGTAAATAGAAAACACATGTCACTACGGCATATCAGATACAGAGGGTCTTTCCTCAGAATCTCTTATCACTAATGCGAAATACAACGGACGCTATGCAAGAACAACAAAAAAAACCAAAGAATTATTACGAATGGTTCCTACTACAAGAAATCTTTTAAAAATTTCTCTCAGATTTGATTTAGGAAACTTCTGTGAAACAAATATCTTCGCTGCTTGATTTCGATCTTGTGCACCCAGTTTCTTTACAAAATTATAGCATCCTCCAATGCTCATATGTTTGCATGCATAAAAATCATAGTGCATAAAAACTCGGAAATCCTCGCGTTTCCAAAAAACAATTCTGTTGAACGACGAGGTAAGGACAATTCACATAACAGCCACATTCGAGAAATAATAGGATTACGTGACCGTAATTTCATACGGGGCGGATAGCACAGCGGAAGTGACGTAGGTAATCACGAGCATGGTGCTAGTTCAATTACGCTCCTGGCCAACCAAGCCTCTCATCCCCACGAGCTCGGGAAATCGGTAACGGACTTGTTTGGGAAAAAATCACTCTGTGCAATCCAATTGCGATCGCTCCAGACCGGCTATCTCAGGACTCCAGAGAGAATCGATTCGACCAGCACTCTACGACATTCAAGATGAAATGGAAATCCTCAAGCAGCAACCGAAGCCACACGTTAGAAGTTAGAAGATCTTCGTGAACAATGGATGCAAGGAAACGAATCGAATGTGGGAAGTGCTGGGATCCGCCTGCACAGTGGAAGTGAGGACGGGTCATATAAAATAAAATGAAAAATTCCATATATCGCCGTGCTGCATAATCTTTCACTTCGCTTGAAATGCTGTTTTTACGATGTAAACCACTGCTTAACTCGTTCGAACGATGTGCTCAAAAGAACACTTGTGACTACAACAAAAAAAACATGGAACGCTGTGCTCCGTCTCCACCCTCTTTGCCTTCGTAGTTCTTTCTCCATAGTCAACATGTCGAAAATCAGGTGAGCGCGGAATGCGTGTTAACGGCAACAATTGTACGGATTCCAGTGGCAGCTAAGTTCCTTTATCTACGTAGGCTACGGAGTGCGGATATGTCATCTCAACGGTTCTCCCTCACAAAACCCCACATGTTTTGCCAATGAAAAACCATATTCTACCCGGTACGAATACAATTTCACCAGAGCATCTGAAGGACCTACTCCAGTTCTCGTCAACACACTAGCTCGGTTCTTCCCAATTATAATACATTTGAGAACGCTGAGTTTCTATTGCATAGAAAACCGTGAGGGATTGTGCTGTTGCACAAGAGGGGGAGATCCAAGATCAGAAATTCCTGGACAGTAATTATATCTTTATTCTGTTCTTAACAAAAATTTCTTAGAGCATAGAATCACTAAAAAGAAGAATTTTGGATTTCTATGGTTAAATTACCATTTGCATCAAAAGAGGAACTTGAAGAAGCGATCTCCCTCTAGCCAAAATTGGCTGCATCAATTCTCTAGAACTCTTTGCGGAAATTCGGACAGTGTAACACAGAAATGAAAATAGGTAGCCAGCCATCAAATCCTCGTTTTGTTGACGACATCACTGCAACATTAAGCATTAGCGACATCACGCGCGCTTCCGGAAAAATGTGTCGTCGTTGAGCGTCCATAAGAGAATTTTCTTAAGAAGCTCCAGCCATGTGTAGTTTGATTGGAATGTGAACCCAGTGAACTACTCAGTACCAAAAATGAGAAGAACGAAACCAGCAACTTGAAAAGTTTGCAAAAGTATCGAGAATGCAGTAAAGAGAACAAAGAACAATCGGCTCCGTGATCACCCCTGCGATTCTTAAGTGAAGAAAACGTGAACCTTATATGAGGATGATAAATATTCACCAGAGAACACGCTATCGACACAATGATATTAAGAGTATTCCAGGCAACACATGTGACAGTAGGAATCTAAAGTTCCGAATTCGAGTACATTAACGTTCGAAGAGCAAGGGTGTTGACGTAAGTCGGAGATTGGGTGCGATGTACAAGTGATTCGTCTTAGTGACAATCGGTAGACAAGAGCTGACCGCTAGACGACTGCATACTGTAAGATTTCAAGCACATGAGAAACCACTGACCACATAGTCAAATTTATTCATGGGAATCTTAGAGAAAAATACCATGCTATTCGAATGCAAGAAGAATCCAACGAACAACTTTAGAACGTCAGAGCGTCGAATAGAGGTTTCGTTAATGCTTGCTCGAGTCAGTTAGTAATCAACGACAGTACAAGACAAGTGCGAAGTGAACCTTTATGTCCTGCAACCCCGTTAATAATTGATTAAGGAGAGCCCTCTTAAAGTGTCTATTTGCCCATGACATCCTAAAAAGCTTCGCAGTGAATTTCGCTTGCTAACGGCTCAGGAACATCCCTACATTTATCACTTGAGTTTCCTTATGTTTACTACTCTTGCTAAAAAAGTACACACGGGTAGCTCGTCGGGCATACATTTGCCTAATAGGATTATTTGATTAATGCTCATTCTTCGGTTATAAGGAAATGTGGTGAAAGATTCAACTAAACATAGAAACAGCTATGTAAACGAAACGAGTGACTGAGTAGAAAAGTATCTAGTTTTCACTCCGATCGACAAAGAATAATCTCAAAGTTCAACAGAAATTTGTAGGAGTTCCATATATGGCAGCTGGTGGACAGAGATAGGACGTCCTTCTTCTCTGGAAAAAAAATGCGGACGAGATTCCGACTCGAAAATCATTAGCAAAGAAGAAATGCGGCAACGGTTTTATGGCTTAAACCGATAAGTTTAGTGAAAAATATGTTATGAGTAAAAATGTTCTAGTTCTTCAAAGGGCGCGTGTAGTGCAGTGGTCAGAAGCCCCTGCAACACACACGTGGAATCGCACCCCGCGCCCATGGCCCACCAAGCCTTCCATCCTTCCGGGATCGGCAAGTTGCCACCAGACTTTTCTGGGAGGACAGCAGCACTGGCTCGATACACCGGAAGGCCACCGCGAGTCACTGTAAAGACCACATATGCATTCAATCACCTCCAAACGATGTTTAATGAGCTTTATCCTTCTCATCCTTTTTAAGAATGTTCTTAAATCTATTGCTTCGCCTAACACTTAAGGGTCGACGCGGGCCGATTTCCATTCACATTATGTGGAAATGAGAGCCGCTTTGTACTTTAAATCAACATATATCAGCTCAAGGTGAATATTATCAGCTGAAATAAAACCCTTTAAAATCTACAGCATTTCGCCAAAAGACCATAACCTTCTATTCCAACAAGTTAAAATCCTGATCTTAGGGAACCCAGAAATCGTACTTTTCGTCACTTTTTTTGTCGAGGTTCGTATTTCGAAACATTAGAACACAACGATGATATTACCAAATGCGTTTTTGATGTTTATGACTGCCACAACTGCGTTTGGAATTTTAAAAACCTTAAATTCATTTTCACATCGTTTCGAAGGTTCACTTCTAAACAGCATCTAAACTCAAGTAATATTATAATTTTAAAGAACAACACTTATTCTTCTAGGCAGATCGAAATGTCTTCTACAAGCCGATCACGTTTCCTTCTAGTTATCGACAAAAATAGTGGTTTGCGAAAAATCAGGTTCGGGCCTTAAGTGTAGGTTAACACAGTTCCTTTCTACTAATAGCTTCTTGAAACCGAAATGTACCGCTCTTGAACAGAAAGTGCACATCAGTGAATCCATTTATAAAGTGACGAATAGCGTAATGGCAGTAATATAGTTCGTACTAGAAGGGCGCTGGTTCGATCTCATCACAAGTTCTCCAAGCTCATCATCGCGCTCCGGTTGGGAGATTTGTATCAAACCTGTTTGGGATCAGAACACTACCTGCAATCCACATGAGAATTCCACAGCACGGCTATCTCAGGATTCCAGAGAGAATCACCTCCATTAGCATTCAACAACAATCATAACAAAGACAACAATCACCAAGCAGCAGGCGTACCCAAATGGAAAATGTTCGAAGACCTTCATGGATAATGGATACGGGCGAACAAATTAAATGCATGAAGTTCTGAGACCTGCAAAATATTTCACGTGGTATCATGTGAAAAAAGTGGTTCCATCCATAACCAACTAAAAAAATTATAGAAGAGTCGATCCAGAAGGTGGACAGTATGACGCCGATGGTACGAGACAACAGTTATAAACAGATACATGACCATGTACATTAATCAACCTAGTCAAATTAAACAAATTCATAAACACATTGTTAACTCATCAACGATCCCTTCATCAAAACTCGAGTTTCCTCTTTTTAGAGATGTACAACTGGCAGATCACCTTACTCTTCCACGAAAAATTGTAGACCACTGCGGTCTATTCGCAGACTTGGCTCAAATTTAGGCCCGAATTAGTGACTACCTGTGGCAAGAAAAACCATTCCCTACACTTAATAGTTTACATAAAACCTTTCCCTATTGGCCGGTAGTTTGACTAAGGATCAAATCTTACGATAAAAAGGATAAAGCTCTCGGCGTTGATCAATCCCTGAGGGATGCGCCATGCATTCGACTTCATTAAGCATTGTTTAGAGGTGACTGAATGCATACCTGCCCTTTACAATGACTCGCGGTGGCCTACCGACGCATCGACCCAATGCTGCTATCCCTATCTGGCAGTTCTGGTACCAATTTTCCGACCACGGAGCGATGGAAGGAAGGCTTGGTGAGGGGAACCTGGGGCACGGGGATTGATTCCACTGTGTGTTGCAGGGCGCCTCCAACCACTGTGCCACACGCACTCTAATCAAATCGTGTTTCCTTTTAATCACTATGGTTATCGTATGGAATGTTCGGATGCAAAAAAGCACCGAAATGGGCTCAACATAGGATGGAAAATACTTCCTACTGATGACAGCAATGTATTTGCTTAACGGACCATAGAAAAAAGTAAGCACTACTATACAGTTGTCATGCTCATAACCCAAAAAGCACTAGTATACAGTCGTCGTGTTCATAACTCCTAAAAACCCTCTAATTATCAAAAACATTTTTTTCTGTCAAAAACCACACAGTCCACGAGAAACTCTTCGTATTCCAATGGTGCTAAAAAGCCATGCGTTCGTTACGGACTCATATTGTTCACAACCTTCTTATAGACATTACCTGGCAAAAAAAGAGCTTTCTGATTCTGGATTTTTAAACGTACAGAGAACAGCTTTTTCCTATTCTTGACAAGTCACCCCTTTCTAATGTACCCATTAATCTTAGCAATTAAATATTTAAACGATGTCACTTGAAAGACGAAAACACTTGATAAATCTCGACACCTTTTTTCTATTTTTTTACTGCCTACTCTTTTTAATGGCGAAGTATTATGTGAAATATAACCATAACGGTGCTGAGATATTTGCAAAACTTCGGACCGCTGGTGTCTGCGGTGAATACCCAACACGCTATTACTCTTCCAGGGGGTAACGGGTTCATCACACTATGCGAGGCTTCTGTTTCTCGCCTTTCTCTCAGCTGTGTTACTGACTTATGTGCTATCAGCAATCACCCGTCAGCGGGATTGATCTGGGGAAGCCCAAATCGACGTTAGACCCAGTTAAGCTGATGCTGTGGTATAAATCACAATCTCGTCACTTTTCTATCTACCCTCCCTACTTGTATTATTTATACCACAGCTTCAGCTTAACTGGGGTTTAATGCCGATTTGAGCTTTCCAGATCAATCCCGCTAACGAGTGATTGTTGATAGCACATAGGTCAAGAACATGGCTGAGAGGAAGGCGAAACGAAGGACTCATATGGTGTGGTGGTGAACGCATTACACCCCGGAAAGGTAATAGCGTGTCTGGTCCCCATCGCAGACACAAGCGGTCAGGAGTTTTGCAAATATCTCAGCACCATTATAGTAATATTCCACTTAATAAATCATTTGGCGATAAGAAGGTTGCACTTCATCGAGTAGGAAAACGGTTTTTTAATTTTGGTGTACGGACGTTGCATAGATAGAAAAACTCTCACATACATCGCACACATACCATTAGTTATAAAAATAAGAAAAGATTGTTTTTCACCCCAGGTTCTGGAATAAAAAAAAGGAAACAACTGCTATCGAACGAACAATACCCAGCAAGAAAGCTATGTGAACAAACGGATCCATTTGACTTCAACCATGTAAAAAATTCCTTTGACACCAACAGTCTATTGTCAGCCAGTCACATATTTACTTTAAGTAAAAAAAACAGGGGGCGCGTGTAGCCTAGTGGTTAGAGGTGTCCTGCAATACACCGCGTTCGATCCCTCGCCCCAGGTCCACGAAGCCGTTCATCGCTCCGGCCGGGACATTGGTACCATGCCTGTGTAGGAGGATAGCAGCACTGACTGGATACATCGGTAGATCACCCCGAGTCATTGTAAAGGCCAGATATGCATCCAATCACCTCCAGTGATGGTGGATGAAGTCCAATACATGGCGCATCCCTCAAGGATTGTTCAGCGCCGACAGCTTTTTCCTCTTTCTTTTAAGTGGAAGCAAAACCAGGCAGCACATATCAAAAATACTATTGATATGCTAGTGGTGGAGATATGTACTGATAGTAATCCAGTTTAACACATGCACGGTCCTGGTTCAATCCCGCAACGGACCAATTAAGTCTCGCATCTCTTCGCCAAATATGTCATACCTGGTCATATGGAAAATTTAAAATATTAAGAAACTGATTGTTTATTTCTAGGGAAAAAACACTTATTTTTCTGGAAAAAAAACTGATTAACATCGAACTTAACGCTAACTTACCTCGTCATCGTTCTCGGGTTTGCAAAGACGCTGACATATCTCTGTAGTTGTTCCGAAATCGATCGACCCAAGTGGAATCGATAGTTGTCCCATTCGATCGTCTTTCGATAATCGATCGTAGTCGTAGACGGTCAACAGTAATGTCTTCGATTGTAGCTCGTTAAACGGTATCTGGAGATGACCGATTTTCCTTGAAACTTCTTCCCCTTGTGGACAAAAAATCAATAAATCGATGCAATTAAGTTCAAAGCGTTCATGGTTTGTCGCATCGTCGTGTCGTCTCTGAATACAAAATACCTCTAGTACTTCGTGTTTTCGCTATGATCGTAAGAAAACCTTCAAATCATCAAATATTTATTATCTATGCATTTCTGACGACGACCATAAGCACGTCAGTCGTCCATTAATGGCTTCGTGTGCTGGCTAAAGAGGGATTGAGCACGCCAGCACCTCTCCCTCCTCATCCACATCCGTCTGGCGCTCATCCACATCGATTAATGCGAATTCAGGATGGAGATGATGTTATCTCACAGATTCCTTCTTTTCTCATTAAGTGCAAGTCGGATACTTTATCTTATTTTTTTATTTTTGTCGACTCGGATGAGACGGACGACAGTGGACCAGCGACTCGGATCGTCTGAGAAGAACTTCATCTGAAGGGGATGAAGACGTGGAAACGTTGGCCGAGAAAACACCTCTAGCAACTTCAAGTTGGCTTACCAATGAAAGAATCGTATTGAATAGTCATGCTGAGGTTAAAGAAAAGTCGGTTTTTGGAGTATTTCTTTCTATTTTTACAGCACAAGAAACTGAAGCACAGATTCCCGTCTTCATAAAAAGTGATAATAAGAGATAAGATAGTAGGAGATAGTGACTGATTGACGTCGACGAAATCTCACCGAGAACAAAAACGTTTCGTTGTAGATCGGATTCAGTGTGTTTCGAATGATCTTCGTCTCGCATTTCTGCTTTCGTTCCGGTAAAATGCATAGTTTCACATAGGGATCCGACATACCGTTTCGATCCATAGCCGGTAAATCTCGAGCATCAATGATCGTCACCAGCAACTGAAACGATGACAGTCGTTAGTAAGGAATCATTGCAATGATCCACTAATTCTTAACTTTTAAAGGCGGATGTGAATTGATTTCCACTCATACGGTACACAAAAAGATAGCCCCTTTCAACTTTAAGTTAGCACATCTCAGCTCGTAGTGAATTTTACTGGTTAGTATAAAAGCAGTTAGAATCCATAAATCGTTGCCAATAAGAGACTAGTTCTCTTGTCCTACAATTATGAAAATCTGATTTTAAGAACACCAAAAATTTTATCTCTGTCGTATTTTCTTTCTTGTATTTTCTTTCTTCTCTTTTGTCGAAGCCAACCTTTAGAATTGGAAATGATTTGAACAAGTGGAACTCTAACTCTATCCATGAGGACGTGGTGAACTTAAAAAATCAAGTTTGCTTTCAATTTTTTGGAAGTTGTAAGCTTAAACAGCTTTAAAAAATGGAACGAAACTTTCAAATCTCTCTTTAATAGATAGAGCACAGCCTCTTGTATACGTCTCGTCTCCAAAGTTCCCAACCCCACACTTACTCCATTTGTCGAAAACTTACTAGTAGCTCTCAAGAAAAAAAACACCTCGGAATCTAAGTGCTAAGCATTTACGGATATACTTCAATACTAGTTTGTTGCCCTTTCCTTCAGACAAAAATCTTGTTAGAGGATTTTTTCTGCTTTATTTTGTTTCGCGTGGGTACAGTCTAATACGTGTTGTATTCAATGCGTAGACGATTTCAAATTGATGTGAACCTGGGCAGTTTAACTTATTACCATAGTAAACAATATATTTAGCATTTATTTGTTAAGGCTGTCTTTACACAGTCAGCTAAAACCGCCTATCATTTTTTTATTTCAATGAAAGTCGGTTGTTATCAGGCGCTAATGAACTGACGACTGAACAATTCCATAATTATACTCTATTTATAACTTCTATAATTTCTAACGAATAACTTATTCGCCAGCAGAATAAGAACACAAAGAACTTAATTATTTCACTCAATAATAAAAAGTGTTTGAAAACTTCACTGCGGTAAGGCAAAGACCACTGCTACATCATGAGCGATCAGATCTCGAACTGATTAGAACGAATACTCGCTTCGAACAGTTCCGATATTCGAAGCGAATAAGCATTCGAGAAGAAGAACGTCATTGAGAAATTGTTTTCTCCATAGAAATAGAATATTCCATTGGTTAATTACGCTATACTGAGTTTACCATTGTAACACAAATAGAGCAAGCCAGTACAATACAAGCGGGATTACGTCTGCTATGAGTCGAACAAAGTGTCTACTTAAAAATTCTAACTAAGACGCACTGAACTTTACTCGATTGAATTTTCAAGAACATCGAAGGACGCAGGTACTAGTACAATAACGTTAACCAGTTCATTCAGCAACAAGGTCGTGGAAACTCTACGGTATGTCCTTAAGATAACTGAAATACCTCAAGGCTATCTGTTCTTGTCATAACGTGACTGATTTCTCTTTCGGTGTGAATACTATCAATATTCTTTCTTCGTACTTAGGAGCTAGAAAACCTTCAAAAGTGTAATGTGATTTCAAGATTTTGAAAAGCTTGTCTAAATCCATTGCGCCTTCAAAGATTAAAAAATATCGTCTCTATCCGTAAAACTAATGGACATTTGCGACAGACAATCGTAAAGGCAAAATGATACAAATTTTTACTATGCTAGGCTTGATTTGTCACCCAAGTTTTACTAATATATAACATCCAACATGCATTGAGCACAATGCATATAGTGCAGTAGTGTCTGTTTTCCACTTTAGAACACAAAAATCTCAGCTCATAATGGACTCTTTTGTTTAAAATAAAAGGCCATAAAATCTAATGATCTTTGGCTATAAGACAAAGGTCTCCTATCCTACCAAAATAAAATCCTGACTTTCTGGAGTCCATGAAAGCCCTTTTTCGTCCCTTCTTTGCATTAAAGCTCGTCGTTCGAAAACGAAAGCAAATCAACAAGTGGCATTTTATCCTGTTGAACAGGAAAAATGTTCACAAATGTATCGTGGGCATTAGGGTCTTTGCTATGGAAATTTCAGAACATGAAATTTCATCTCCAATTTTTTTCAAGAGTTTCCTTTCGAAGCATATTTAAAGTTGTAAGAATATTTTGCGAACATTTATGTATAGACGACACCAACGCTTACGGTACCGTTAGGGTAAGAGCTGGTTGAGAGAAGGGCAGATTAAGGGCCTCAATGGTGTAGTGGACAACACGTGAACGCCTGGAAAGGGTAATCTCAGGTTCGAATCCAACCTAGGGGGCTTTGCAAATATCTGAGCATTAGTGTTATTATTCATAGAATAAGGCGATCCGCTAAAGTCTCCTATGCAGCACTATGAAGTTCTCAACTCCTCAGATACTATAGTAAACGAGAAATTATCGTCAGTTATCGAAAACCAGCATCAGTTAACCTAAGCGATTTCAAATGAAACCAAAACAAAAAACTGTTTCGCGTGTGTTCTTTAATAATTCTCGAGTTTCACTAAGGAATAGATCCACAAATATAAGGAAATCTATAGATCCACCGTTCTTATGAGAACAGCCAGCCATTCAGGAAGCAACGAAATTCTATAGAATTGTAGGTAACGAACGAAGTTCAACTGGGCACACAACTGTGAACATAATTCGAGGTAGAGACTACAGAATCGCTATAAGCTACAGAAGTAACCCCTACGAAAACTATTCGTCTTCAAAATGTCTTCCATCGCCTTAGCACTCTTTGACATTTTCTACTAGTAATCAACTATCTGAAGCACTTCTTCCTTCGAGGGATGTCCGAGAATACCACATGGCTTATGAAACAGATAAAAGATCAATACTGAGATAGAATGGCAAGAAGTAAATAGTAATGAAGTGTTTAGGTAGTCGCACAACCATTTCGTTGATGGAATTCATGGAGGTGATTACCACCGACCAAAAATCAAAAATGAGACACTGGCAATTTCCTTTTTACTTTCTGTTATTTCTCCATGATCCATGGCTTTGAATCGAGGAGATTTCGAACAGCGAAGTTACTAGTGTTCGCAGTTCCTCATCATTATGAAGGAACTGAACTTGAAAAACTACAATAGTTAAAGTAGGGATAAAATGATTGACGAGAATGAGAAAATTCAACGAATGAAGTATGGCAGGGGAGAAAAGGACACAAAACTGCCACTTTTCAGGCTATTTTGAAGCAAAAAACTTCAACTAGCGAGCTACCACTTGCACTGTCACGCTCCAAGGATTGATGACACTTACGAAAAACTAGGGGTTACTTATTTTGTTTAGTGGAAAATATCCACCTACATAGTGCTTACCTTATTTTGTGAGAAGTCATACTCAAGTTGGGCTCGAATCACACCGTATTCACGCACATCCTGGTTGGCGCTGACCAGCAGCGGCTGCACATTGAACGTCTTCGACGATATCGAAGGAACATCATTACAAGTAATGACAGTTCTGTGATTTGAAATCTGGTACTGAAACGTATGTATGTATACATCTGATGCTTTGGAAAGAAAGCTAGCAAATCCCATCAATTTCTGGGCTTATTCGTTGAAGTGGTATCATAAAATGATGAAGAAAAAATGAGTTACACAGCATATGTTGGGCAACAGTCATAGCTAATACGATTAACTGTAGATGATTTAGTTCACTAGTTACCGTTTAACTAAATTTGGCATTCAAATATGGATTGCTGAAACCAGCCGGAAAGTTTCACGATCTAAAGAACATTCTCGAATTCTGTGTCCGAAAATCCCCCCCTCCCGGCCCTCCACCCTTTCAAGAAAGCTCTACGGATATTTTTAACATCTGGCAGAGTGTTGAATTACGCGTGGCGATAATGCCGAACAATCAACACTGGCTGTGCGCCCCAAAAACTAAAAATCGACGGTAAAGCGCACCGTAACCCATGGGCAGAATGTAGCCCAAAATCTGACGGTCAAGTGCGGGTGCCGAAACCCATGGGCGAAAGTGGCCCGAAACCCCTTTGACGCGGCACGACTGCTGCTCATTGACAAATTGTCTACAAAATTTCCATAAAAAATATTATTCTATAGCTGGATCGTTCTATCCTCGTTACCGGTTAGTAGTTTACAGTAGTATTTCGAGAAATACCAAAGTCACTTCAGATCTCCGAAAAAAAATCTAGTTTAATTCAATGCTTTTTGATTGAAAACAAACAAGTGGTTCAGTTTTTTCACCACGAAAATAAGAGATATACGCACCTACAAACTAACTAAACCATTTAAGAAATAGGGGCACTCCTCGGGGTTTCTAGCGTATCTGCAGATTTTTTATATCTTAAGCACTTTGCTCATTCTGTGACTTAACATCTAAGTTCCATAATCAAGATGGAACTGTGTCTCTTCGTCGAACGTATTTCATACATCGCAGATACGGTAGCGTCGCTAAGTACCACAAGTCAAACTGCTAATTTACTGGTGAATGCTACTTTTTTCAAAACAAATATTTGTTAGGTTCAGTTAGGCAGAAAACTGGCTGAGGAAAAGGCACAGCAAGGACCTCAGTGGTGCAGTGACTAGCAGCTAAGCCCCTCGGAAAGGGTAATCGCGGTTCGATCTTGCCTGGGTCCAAGATTGAGGAAAATCTCAGCATCATAGTGGTTGCATTTCAAATAATAATGGGTAGTGAATAAAAAAAGTTTACAAATATTTGTACGCGGAAAGTTTATCCGGCATGAATCTGTCCCTTCAGGTTGACGAGGGTATTTGCACTAGCTTCACACGCACACACAAACACAGATCCATACAACACTTCATGCATCAAAGAACTCCCACTAAATAAACGAGCTTCCAGATTATCACCACGGCGACCACTCGATGATGCTCATATGACTCGTACTTACTAGTAACAAAGAGCTAAAGGCAAATAGAATGCTTAGAAGAGGGTGAGTGAGGATTTAAAATAGTTAGTGAAGAAGGAAGTAGATGAAATGAAGAACTTACGCGATTTGCATTGCTTGCAGCTGGTCGTATCGGCGGACAACAGACGGTAAGAATACGATATAGTGGCGAACATATCACACTGCCGGTGGACCACATCTTACTGCACACTACTACTCACTTATCAGCTGCTTGCAGCAGCGTTGTTTTCAGCCTTATCGTCCCCTCCATCATGAGCTTTTCCTTATCTAAAGCGTCAGACCTATTACGATACTAAGAGCGGGAAAAAAAGGTGACGAACGAAATGAACAAGACCGAAGAGCTCAGAGAACTTCAAAAAGTTACTCGGATCCAGAAGAAGTCGTACAGCCAACGGTCTAAGGCTAAGGAATACTCTCACATCTTCTCCCGGAATAGCCCTTTTAATCCAGGTCTCGTGGGCGGGGGCTAACGTCTACTTCGCGCGTCCCGACACGATTGCACAGCGTTTCACGTAGTTACCGTATTCCTTCCATCGCCACGGATATTCTGAGTTGCATCTATTGATTGACGAATTTGCAAGTAATATTAGTTTTCAAGCCCTTTAATCAATACCCATAGTCCTGGGCATGTTCTGCAGAGTACTGCCTCGTTTCTTTGGTAATATTCCTATCGATCACTAGTGATATTCTTTAGGGAAGTAGTCCGTTGATGTTGAAGTTCATTTATTGGGCGTACTACCCAGAATTTGTTACGATTTACTGTACTCTGCTGCATTGCATTAGATTTTGTTTTACTTGTAACTGATCCATTCAAGTTATTCCAGGAGAGCTCTCGTTATGGGTTTCGCTAATCTCTGGTTCTCACATCCACGCAAGTTCGGTCCAGGATCTCGTTCCTGGTAAGAGCGTTTACGTCAGCATTCATTTTCATTCCTTTGTGTTTCTACCTATATGTTTTACGCTTTGGAGTTTCATTTCTCTAGAGATGATTTGTCATGACATCAGTTTTCTAACGACATATTGTCTATACATATACGACATGTTTACGACACATATTTATGACGTCTCAATATGCTTTCTTTCTACGTACACTTCTTGTTGACTATTAGTAGTTTTAATGGCTCTTTATTGAGCTTAATATTTCCCCAGATGCATCGGAACAAAGGGCGCGTGTTGCGCAGTGGTCGGAGGCACCTTGCAATATACGTGGTATCAGTTCCCGCGCCTCTGGCCACATAAAGCCCTCCATCTCTCCGGCGTCGGCAAATTTGTACCAGACATAGCTGGGAGGGTAGGAGCACTAGTTCAATACATCGGTGCACTACCGTGAGTCATTGTAAAGGCCTGATATGCATTCAGTTTTCTACAACGATGCTTAATGAAGTCGAATGCATGACGTTTCCCTAGGGGGTTGATCAACGCCGTGAGCTTTACCCTTTATCCTTTAAAGCATCGAGACAGCACTTTTATAGGCACAAATACAAAGAACATTAATTATGTGGATGATTTCTACCTTCTAAGAATTTCGAGCCGCGCATTGTTCGTCACATTCACTGACTTTCTTCCCTTCGTTCTGGTACTTAAATCTCGGTGTTATGTTATGAATTTGGGACATAAAAAATATGGTACAACGGCTTCTTGCCTTTTCTATTTCAAAGTTTACTATGAGCAAATGGTGCTTATATTTTAGAAGTTGGAGATCACTTGTCATTGCCACGACGGATGCTTCAAATTGAGAACCCCTAAAGTCCTTAGTTTCAGTAAAGGTAGTTTTAACGTTGCAGAGCTTGATGTTATGTTGCAGAAGACCATCAGGTTGACCGGAATGTGGTTTTGCTACTAACAAATTTAAGTGAGTAGTCCTTTTGTTGAGATGAGACTAAATGACTAGTGTGTCTTGACTGGACGCTTCCAAAAAAGATAACTAAACTTCAGAGGGACCAAAAAAGCCAAGTTCGGGTAAAGTGGCATTAAAGCAGTGGCAAAGTTTGTAGTTTATCCCGTGGTGAGTGCACTTTGTTAATTCATATGCTTTGTGTTTCTGTGTTTGAGGATTTAAATTCGTAGACATTGATGATGGTGGTCATGATGGGACATGACCCGTATTTAAGTGTATTTATCCCTACTGTGTTGACCAAGTAACATTCTAGTAAAGTCTGAAATTCTATCTATCATTAGCCGGAGTAGCTTAATTGATTTAGGTCCCACGAAGAACACCGGGAACCATATTTTTCGTCTAGAATCTTCGTAAAATACCTGAAGTCGGTTTGGTCGTCTTATTTGATATCTCGCTTGCCATGCCGCGAAACATTTTCAACCAGATCGGTGTGGACATTTTCGAGAAGGTCCTATGTTCAAATTTCTTTTAACTATTGAGAGTATTCTGTGGAATGGTCCCTAAGAACACCCTCTTGGTAGCGCATTCGATAAACGATGAGCAATTTTTTATATTTGTTACGTATTTTTTCAATTCCAGTTGTCTTAAGGGTACCCCCATAGTACGAACCGTGAAGTCAGAGGTAAAACTGGGGTTGTGTATTCCTCTTTTCATAAACACTTTATTTCGTTCTAACCCCTTGCTGTCGCATATTTCGCTGAACGTCTCTATTTCCAATATCACGAAAGGAGTTCAAAGCGCGCGTTGTGTTTGTTTTTGTATTAGTCTATCAAATGTTCATAAAATTAAGCCTCTTCCAACATAAGCGTGGTTGTATCATGAGCACACTTTGAAATTAGTTCCCGGTTTATGGCGGATTTTGCAAGGAGGAAATATTAGAATTCTTGCACTCTCTTTAGAACTCAGTAAGAGTTACTATCGCTTTTTTACTGTTTTTCAAAGAAATGTAGGTGCTAGTTGTTCGTTGAGGTTCACTTTCCCAAATGTGTGTAGCTTATTAGTATCGCAAAGTAGATAAGGTGCATTCTTGTTGAGAACCCCTGACTTCACGGTACCAGGGTTTTTTTTTCAATATGTTAAGTTCTAGCAGTAGGATGTCACGTTGTATTCTACTTTTAAATTAGCTGAGACAATGTAGATTTCCCCTAAATAACACGCTTGGAAGTTTTTCAGATGATTATTTTGTATTCGTATTCGTGATGTGCTCTACCACGTAATCCCCAGTTACGAGGAGTTGAAAAGATCCCGAGTAAAGAATTAGGATGGGGATATTCGTTAAACTGCTTGTTGAATAGGTTAAGGGTGCATAATTTGTATAGTATAGTGCTTCAAGTTCACGTTTGCGCATAACTTTGTAGCTTTATAGGTCTCTCCAGAAATCTATAAAAAGCTCTTCTTTTAAATACATTGTGTAGGTACAGAAATTGGAAGCGTCTTTAAACTTTCAAAAGAATTCCTTCAAGAGGAGGATATGGATGCGTACTGTCTAATTTCAGCGTTCTTAATTTTTTTTTTCTATAGACTCAGCCATCTTTTCGGTCCAACCACAAAACATTTTTTAGGATCTTTTTCACCACATTGGATGTTTATGTTCCTTAAAATGTGTTTTTTTAGCAAGTTTAAAAAATGTGTTGCTGACGTGCAACAACTACTTAGTAATAAATGACGTTTGACCTGCATACTAACTCATGGAGATTTCGGAGAACTGCCAGTTTTTTGGGTCATTTCATCGTACACATTTTCGATCACAGTGTTTTGTCACCCAAGCGTACCATCTCACTGATTCATGGGATTTCGTGACTATATTTATTTTGTGAGTGTGATTCAATTATTGCAACCTTATGGCGTTAAAAGAATGGGTGTAAAGTCTTTGCTAAATTGTTTACAGAAGAGGACCCTGTAGAGTAGGACAACTTTGCATTGTGAAAGCTCATTTACTCACTGGGGACCAGAAAACTATCCAAAAATGGGTTGACGACAACTTCACTGTAATGACAAGTCAAATATATGTAGGAGACCTTGGCTTCATCTGGCGTTGCTGTCCCATAGTAAACGGTAGTACTGGACGCATTTGCTTACATCTTCAAAACAGAAGCCCTGATGTTGTCGAAGTACAAGGTGGATTTTTGACAAGAAAGAATGAAACGATCGCCATCCATTAAAAGACGGGAAATAATGTAGACAATGTGGAGAGTACATATGAAGCAAATGACTAGGTTTCAAAATAATGGACGCATGGTTTAGTATTTACTGTTAGCGGAACTTGTGTGAATTATGTAAGCTTTATGGTATTAAAACTGTTTGCCATCAAGAATAGTAATAATGACGATAATTCATATTATTTGAGTAGAAAGTATCCTAAGCTCGATACAGTCTTGTCCTTAAATGCTTAAATCGGCCTTTGATCAGTTCTCAATATTTTCATCGTCTTCAACATTGAAAAAGTTGACAAATACATGTTCACGTTTTTGCTCCTGATGGAGTGACCTCAAACCTCATGTGAAGTTCTTTTGAAGATAATCTAGACATTTTTCACACCGAGTTTTTGTAGTGATATAATTTATCGCTCAAGTGAGTGCGGTTTTCTGTCCTGAAAATAGGTGCACTATATCTTCTGAGTATGCTCAACATCCGATGCATTTGATTAGTCCGATTTGTTATTCGCTTCTGTTGGTAAATCAGCAGCGATGCATGAGAAACTTTTTTAACGTTCAGACCTAAATTTGTACAAAATTTAAAAAATACGCAGTATAAACTATACTTTGTCACTATATTATATTGGCACTTTATTTCCTTCTTTAATTCGAAGTTTACTTTGAAATCGTTATTTTGTACATGAAGATGTTATAGTCGTGTATGCTCCAATCATCATGGACTTATTCGCAAGTACGGTCTTGATATGTGCCGAAGATGTTTCCGGGAATACGCCAAGGATATAGGATTTAAAAAGGTTTTTTCTTTTTAATTTGCACCCCCGAAATTTCGAGCTCTTCTGTCTTTCTTAACGCAGGGTCCATTTTCCGGTTAATTGTTATTTTCTGGAAAAGTTTGTCCTGCAAAAGAGAAGAATCTTGTCGCAAGCTTGTTTTCCTTTTGTGGTTGACGAGCATTTGATGGATCAACACTATTATGACTTCAGCTATTGTTATTAGCGTCATCAATACCATATTTTCAGCTTGACTAATGTGCAGGACGGATACTTCTACACATCGTACACGTCGATGCCGTTTTTTTCTGCACATTTGAATAAATTGTTATTGAGATGTAGTGTTTTTCCATGTGTCCTGTTTTATATATACGTATACCTGTGTAAGTGATTTTGTAAATTATGGAACGTTTGAGAAATTGCATCATTGTTTTTGAAAAGATGGATCCGGTGGAGGCCGGTGATTGGTTGAATGGGAGGCCGCAACAGCTGGTATTTCTTACTGGGCTCGATCCCACTAACAAGGAGTCACACTCAGCACTTGTCAGCACTTTTAAGGTAGGTTACACAAAACAGTGTTAGTCAGGAAAGGTCGGATCAACATGTTTAGTCTCCAAACTGATTTTATTCGTCAAGAGTTTCGGTGGTTTCTGACGAACAATATAAGGATAACGGAGATACATGTTTGTATTACATGTAATCCTATTCACTGCCAGGTGGTTCTAGCGAAAAGCGGTAGACTGCTATTACATTTCCCTCTTAGTTATGATGGACGGTTACCCCGATAACATCTGTCGATTGAGTGAGGATCTACGTGCGGGAAGTGTGAGGATGTTAAGGACGTATAGGTAGAACCAATTTGTATGTGGCAAGATCGATCTGTAGTCTTTGCACAGATAATGTGGTCCAGCGCAGTGGTAGGGAGTGGATTCGCGGATTCCTTTCGTCGAAGTACGTGGTTGAAATACGTGGGCGCCCTTTTTTGGATTAATGCACCTTTGGTTACTCAGAGTCCTCGCGACCAAAATGATTCGGAGCTGTGTGGTAGTTTACGAATTGGTGGAAAGAAGCGATGTATGTCATATGGTGAGTGCGTTCTGCATTTGTGGAATATGAACTGTGATTAGAAGTACAATTTATACAGTTGTCCAGTATTAGTGGACATTCCAAATGGGTACAGTATGCTGAAACTGAAAAACAAAAGTGTTAGTGGTGTCCTACTTTCCCCTTACCGCAGTTACTTCCAGGTATTTAGTAATTAGCGGTGCCATTGGAAATAAAAACGAGAGTAATCCTAACCAGGTTTCTCAAATTTTACTACGACTATGGAATTTCTTTTAGCGTTCGATCTCCTGATAGGCCTCCACTAAATCTTCGCTTAGTAAGTGGGGAATTAGGTATGCCACAGAAGACAGAAAAGAGGACTGGAAGAGGGATTTTAAGACGTGAATGGCCACTAAAATATCTGGAAAGGGTTCCTGCTTTGATTGTGTTGTTTCTCGATCTTGATTGGGACCATTCATCGTGGAGTGAGAAGAAAACCGAAGCTGAAAGTAAATGCGCTAGTCTTCGCGCTAGTGCTGGCAATGCCAGTAGACTAGCGGTCGTTTTGCTTCAGCAGAGTTGAGTACACCAGCTTTGTAGCTGATTAAAAGCAACTAGGTCTTTGTACAATACATACTTTTCAGTTTTCTTGAGGACCGTTTCACCAGTAATGGGTCTCAATATTTTAGGTCGGTTCCGACATCAGGAGATGATCCTCTAGCAACAGAACGAGCACATGAGTTATGTCAGATTTGTCATCTCACACCTCGTCAGCTTTTCGTTCTGCCTGTGTTAGGTGATCTTACTGTAGGTATTGAAATTTTTGGTACATTTACAGGTCTACAATCTATGTAATCATTTTTGTTAATATGTCTTCATGAAACATGGAAACATAGCACAGCATAGTATGGCGATATCCATACCTGTTCATTTCTTGTTCGCTGAATCTCTGCAGTCCAGCGAAACTTCATTTCCTTTGGGGGTGGAAAATGATACTGTATTTGTTGAGGAAAAAATGAGTCGCGGGCTTTTTTTCTTTTAGTTGCAATCAAGAATGTGTATAGGACGCAGAACGCATTATAGGACCTTTATGAATTTATGAATGGAAGCCGAGTTTGAATGCTCATCTGCAGCAGTAGATTGTAATAAGAACTTGAAACTACAATTCGTTGATGGTCGTATCTACCATGATTCACTTTTCGCTTCATAATTGAACCTAGCTTTCCAGGGCTATGTGTCGAAATTGGAGTCTGCTTTACATGAATTAGCTCAAAGTTTCTACCAGCAAAGACTCAAAGTTAGTTTTCTTTCTGATGTTGGATTAGGCTTAGTAAGTTTGAAATGTAGTGTGGTTATCACTAGCACTATTATGGTCAAGGCTATTCGCGCGCGCTCAATTCCGAACAACACGCCTGCATTGGTAGTTCGTCAGCTATTCAAATTGGCCTTCCTCTCAGAACTGAGACAAGATACACACACGGCATACCGGTTAGTGATTTACTTTGCAAGATATGTATATATTTCTGAAAACTGCGAAAGTTGCAGTAAGACCAGCTGTTTTTTTAAATAGCGAGTTCGGAAACTCAACATCATTCTGAGGTTTGCTCCTGAGAAGAATTAGAAAGTTTTCCAAAGATCTTTTTTTCCGTGACTCATACTTTTGTTTTATACCATGTCTCACGAAACTGTTCCACTACGGAATGTTCTCAGTAGTTTTATGTTTGCTAAAGTGTACGGATTTGTTGTTTTATCACATAAACACATAGTGACGGGTCCTTTTTTCCTTTTTTTTTCTTGTGATAATTGCTTACAATTTCAATGACTGTAGAATGTGGAAACTTTGAGGCCTAGGAGACTTATTGAGGAGGATTTGCTCTGTTGTTCGAAAAGTGTGTGAACTTTCCCTAATATATTTCAATTTTGAATCTATTAAACTTAAAGTTTTCGGCTGAAGTAGAGAGCGAAACTTAACTTGCATTAGGGGGAATCTTTACGTTATGCTGAACGAAATTGCGGAAGTCAATCGCCTGGCTGTTCGAGAGATACAAGCCTCCAAGGAAAAAATGGGAGATTATGAGTGCTACAATAGTTCGGAACTTCGGACTATTTGAGTAGAAGGACTTGTATATTGTTGGCAAAGTGGATTTTGAGGTTTTTTACTCCACTTAACTAAATGTCTGCTAGAAACTGTCTATGAGCTCAGATATGTTCGAGATATCGTACGTCTATATATCAGATATGTTTCTTTAAATTTGAATGCTTTGTCGTTCAATTTTTTTCTATTTGTATGATTCGACTTTACATCTTGCGATCATCCCGGAATGTCTTCACTTGGCTCATTATCTGGCAACCATAAAAGTTTTTTGGATTTGGGTTCAACTGCCGTTTGAGGGCTTCGGCGTGCTACTAGACTGTACGCAGATTTTCACTGCAATCAGTCTCCAGCTTCTTGATCTAAAGGGGATTTTTCCAGATGAGGGTGGTACTAGTTTGCCAACGACGTAGGGATGCGAACCATGGTTAGCATGTTGTAGGGTCTAATCAGCGTTCTTACATTAACTGCATGGTACCACATTGGACACGCCCCCATATTGGTCATTCTCTGTTAAGTATGTCGTTCTAAGGCTTGAAATAGCGCTGCTATAGATCCATGGTTCCACAAAAAGTCCATTTTTATGTTACTTTTCCGTTTCCTTGGATTTTATCTGTCTCCACATTGTCTTGCTAATTGATTCTCAACAATGTAGTAATATTCTGAGTGTTGCACACTATATTGTGTAACTTGTTCTTCTTTTTAAAAGAAGTTTTCCCAACAGAAACTATCGACTGGCATATGAGCAATGCAAAGACCATATGGAAAGTTGGGACGGCATTGATATTTTCGAATGGCGAACAGTTGTTGGCTTACTCAATTATAAGGTGACATATATCAAAGCTTATGCGATAGTTCACAGCTTCGTATAGTTTTCGAGGTTTAAGAAAATAATTAGTCACTACATCTTAGATTTGCGAGTTGTGTTTTCTCCACAACATGGCTGTAGAGGCAGTCGGTCAGATGCGTCGTCATCAAGCTGTTTTTTTCGCTGGTCCGGCGGGTGTTTATCCAACACCACAATTGGCTAATATTGAGCTGCAGTTGTGGAATGCAAAACAGGTAATTGGCTACAATTCTTTGCCAGTATTTGCTATATTAGGGGCGCGTGTGTAGCAGTGGTCGGAGGTGCTCTGCAACACACACGTGGAATCGATCACTGCGCCCGTAACCCACCAAGCCTTCCATCCCTCCGCGGTTTGCAAATTGGTAGCAGACTTGTCTGGGAGGATAGCATCACTGGCTCGACACATCGGTGGGCCACCGAGAGTCATTATAAAGACCATACATGTATTCATTCACCTTCAACGATGCTTATTGAAGTCGAATGCATGGGGCATCCCTCATGGATGGTCAACGCCGTGGACTTCTTTTTTTATTTGCTATATTTAGTCCACAGGTTTTTCTCGTGAAATTGAGACAAGGCATCAGATCGTTTTCTTTCTCGTTTTCTTCCTCTCTTTATCTTCAATTAACATTCACCTTCAGTGCTGGCACTTTGCACAACTCTTCGAACAAGCAGTTGTCAATGGTCTAACGGCATTAGCAACCCTAAACCCTGGAACTCATCTCGACTTGGCTGCTTCTTTGTATTCTGCTGTTAACAAGAATATATTAGCGCTTAAAAATAGTTTGTTATTGGTTCTGTTTGTGAAAATACCACAACGGTTTTGATAGACATTTTTTCTCAGGCAACCCTGTGACAAAACCGTATCCAGTACCTGATCCGTTAGACGCGATACACAATACAGTGAGTTCGTTTACTTTTTCAACATTTTTCGATTTTCTTTTATGTATTACTATGGTTTATCTTTCTTTGACTTGATTTCAGTAAGGGAACTAATGTCGTCTTTTCTAGATATTCTTTGGTCAGCGACCATGGAGAATTGGTTACAGTGGACTTGCACCTGCTAACGTTGAAGAAGATGCTGTTACTGCTATTCTGCATCGTTTGGTTGTCAATTACGACGGCGTTATTTCACTTTTGAATGCTGCAATGGCGCAGTTTAAAAAATATGGGTGCTTTCGTATGTATCGCAAAGGACTAATTGAGGTTCGCTTGGTTCCTTTTCTCTTTTTTCTTTTTGCTCTCATCTCTTATTTTCTTTTCTCTGAACTTCTGTAGCAGCATTTTGCTTACATCTTTATTCAGTGTCGTCCAGAAAGTCACGTTTACACTATCTGTTTTGAGTGTTCTGGTCAAAATTTGAAGTGTTCGACTTGTTCAGAACAAAGTTTTTGCTTTATTTTACACACCAAGACTTCACATTGTGCAGTTATCAATACATTTTTAATTTTATTCGTGGTCTTGCATCCATCATCCACGAACGATTTTGGTGTACTCTATGGATGTCGTTGGTGGATTTTCCTTTCGTCACGAATGTCGTTGAATACTGGCCGAGTCGTTTCTCCTTGTATTCCTGATAGCTGGCCTTCCCACTTATATTTCACACAGTGAGCTTTTCCCAGAGACGTTCAATACTAACTTCCCATATATGTGTAAGTTGTTGTAAGGACTTTAAGGACTTCATTTCTGTTATACTTCTTCACTTTTTTAATGCGGAAATTTCGTGGTTGTCTCGCACAGAGTCCAACCTAGTCCAACGTCTTTTATTTTACCGTTTGCTGGCTTTTAACACTTGTCAATCTTTTCATTTGTTCATCATTTTTCATACATTATTCAGTCTATGAATCTGGTCGTCCTTTTGTATAGAAAGGCGACGTGTACTACTCCAGTGGAGATTTATCCAAAGCCCTGCAATTATGGATAACTGTTGTCAGGGAAAGGGTTCCACCAACAGTGCGTCAGGAGATTTTACGCAAGGCAGCTAGTGCAGCGTATTGCATAGCCTCGATTAAGGATTACGTGTGGTCATGTGTGCAGTTAATGCCATCCATGCCTGCAATTGAAGATGGTTTTCGAGCTGTTCTTGGTTCCGTTCCTCCTCCTCCTCCATTTTCTCAAAATGATATGACATACGAGCAGGTTTATTTTCTTCTTTGTATATTCTCTGTATATATATATATATATATATATATATATATATATATATATATATATATGCCTATATACAGGTTCCTTCGTTTTTTTAGAATTCTATCTGATGAGAGTGTTTTTTTGTAGCTGACTCAGTATCGATTGAATTGGGAGAAGGTGTTGGCTGAAAGACAATACTTCAGCATACAATGTTCACAGCTTGATCTTTTCGTGAAAGTTGAGGTAGTCATATTTTTCTGCTCTTTGAAAGGTGAAAACATAACATGTTATTAGTTGTTTTGGGCAGACAGAAATTCCGTTATTTCCAGGCATCATTTCTCGAGGAAGATATCGTGAAACAAGACGCAAAAGTTGCAGTTAGGGTTTCTATGAATTCATCGGCCACGAGCGCCATTAGGTATTAGTTCCTTTTGAGGAGTTTTATTGCAACAATTTGTTATTTGTCCGAAAATTTTTTTGCTGATTTCAATCCATTTTGGCCGAGTATTTTGCCTTTATTTTATCATCTAACTTGTCCCTGAAAAGACATCTTTCGCTGCTCGGGTACGGTAACTGTCACTTAAATAAAAATGAAAAGAAAAAAGATGCATCCTAAGAGAAAATAAGTCGTAGGACGCGTTCCGGCCACACCTTCCTCGCTTCTATGTCATATATGGCTTAATTCGTGCTATATGTGTTGATGAATCATGCGAATTTCATCTTCTAATTGAAATTCATATATGATCTAAAAGAAGTCTTATCTATCTTACTAGATAATCGCTCTTATAGGGAGCTTCTCGTCCAAAAGCCATATTTCTTTTGCAGAAGCTCAGTTGTGTAATTATTCTAGCTTATCTGCTGTAGTTGTTGAATGCGATGTCGAGCGACGGAAACGAAGCGTCGTCATGGCTGACACAGCCCCACTGATTCAATCTTATCGGAAGAATATCACATTAGAACCACAAGGAAAGACTTCCATTATTGTGGTATTCGATTTATCCGGAGCTAATATTCAGAAGGATCAAATACTTTGGATCAGCAGAGTGTGTTTAGAGTTGGGCGATCGTCACTCAAAGATGTTCGGTCAGCTCGACTTTAATTTCGATTTCCCGCCTCTTCTCCCCTCTACACATCTGAAGTCTACTTTTGGCTCAAGTGCTTTAAGGTGAGTGGTGGTGACACTTATAATACTCAGTCTGGCATTTGATTCCACTTGTTATCTTCTTCCTTAATACTTAGTCTATATGGAGTCCAGCTTATCTTAAAGTAATTTCGGCGTTCGCACTCTTCTTCTCTTTAGTTAATACAAAGTGTTACGAGAAAAACAAAGTATAGAACCGAAGAAATACAGAGTCACTGCCTCTGATGGAGGTCTCATTGCCGTCATGTCACCAACAAAAGTCGATTGCCTTGTAGCTGAAGTCGCAGCAGCCACAATTATGTTGAAAAATACATCTGATCACCGAATTACCAATGTCCGGTGGGTTTGAATTGGGCGGTTTTTTTTTTTTCATTTCTTCTTCCCAGATTTATGCGCGAAGAGGATACAAATTTATTTTCACTCATGGTATGGTATCTGTTAGCGATAGTCACTCTTCGGCGGAAAAAATCCACCTTGCCATCTAACAATAGTGGAGTTTCTGGATGAACACGAACACGTCGATAGAACAGACCAGTAGGCTAAACTCACTTGCTGATGAGTTCATATTTTTTCCAGAAAAGTGTGGGCACTAGTTTTGCCAATATTGGCATCTGTTTCCATTCCAGTAGTCTTTGTACTAAATGGGTTCAGGCTGGATTTCAAACGTAACGAGCAACTTTCGACTGAAGCAGTGGCTGTGTTGTTTGTGGACGATAACGATGAACTACGTTCTGAACTGACCGTGGCTGGGCCACAAATAGCTGATGTTAAAGAGCTGGTAAGACCACTATAGTTACCTTCTTGTATCATTATAAATTCTTTAAAAACAATATTCAAAGGTCAGCATTCCTGTACGATTTTCTGCACAGCTGGTAGGAAATATCGACTTAGAACTGGAGGTATGATTTTCTAGAATGTCGTCATACCAATTTATTTGAAGCCATGATATGATATGTGTCAACTACTATTTATTCGTTCAATTTCAGACAAGCTATCAGCTTCCAAACGAGAACTTGCGTCGTACTGGGAGAATTCATCTCTTTATCACTGCTCGGGAACCTCTTACCGTTAATAGCAGTGTACTTAGTGTGAACGGACTTCCTTTGGCCTCGATTCTAAATTACAATGACCATGTGATAAAGGCAGACATTTCGGCCAACGCTAACATCACAATTACGCGTGTTGAGTGGTTGTTGGTAAGTTCCGAAATATCGAGTTTTATTCACACTATGGTTAGGCTCTGCACATTAAACTTTCTAGCATCCTTAAGTCGTATCCTCAAGTATTACGCATCAACAGGCCTTTGCTGCCGTGTTTTTGAGATTACTTCTCAACATCTTAAGGACAGTGCGTATAGCGTGAATATGATGCGCCCTCAGGTGCAAACACGGTTTAAAATTGAACGCCCGAACCCTTCAGCTATTTTTTGAGGAAGTGTAGTGATATCCATTTTATGGAAGGACTAAATATGACGTACCTATTTGTTACATCTACAAAGTTGAATTCTAAATGTATCTTTTTTTTATCTTCAACTACTTCGATGGCTCCATGTCGCTTCGCTTATTTGGCCGTTCAATTTTAGTGACTTTCTGAATGTTTTATGTTGTGGAAAATCGTAATGAGACGGTAGAAAATATGAAATCATCTATAAACTGTAAGATCACCCACCATTTAGTCAAAGTAGTTTGAACTTTTCACAAAATCTCCACACCTATTCAATGATGGTTGTATTTAGGAGGGATGGGGGGTATAGAGTTGGACTAACCTAACCAAACCTTAATCATAACATCAAGAGCTATGTGGAAGATAGAGATTGCTTCGGCTATCACTGTTTTGTAAGAAATATGAGTTAACCTCAAACACACTGCTGATGAAGTTGTGTAGACATGAACGATTTCTTCTTATGTCATTGACATATATACTTGTATCCATAGAAAGACGAAGAATAAAGCGTTTGGCTTTCATCAAGCCCTAAAGGATTACCCCCATTCCATCTCCCATATTAAGCATCGTTGAAGTGACTGAATACATATTTCGCCTATACAAAGTTGCAGTGTCTTACCGATGTATCAAGTCGCTGCCGCTTTTCTCCCAGGCAACTGTGGTGTCAATCTGCTTACTTCGAAGGTAGAAGGCTTCATGAGCCTGAAGCGTTGGAACGAAGATGTTTATTGCTGGGCACTTCTAACCACCGAGATACACAGGCCCTGTAATCATAGAAAGCCTAGTTATAATGCCTATCTTACAGCTGGGCACTCTGGGAATTTTATTTCGAAGCAAATTATTTCACTTCAGTGTTACTTTTCGACTACTGAGTCTATTTATTTTCAGACGATTTATGTGAATATGTATGCCCGAAACATAAAGGAGCACATGTTGGGCAGTGTGGTGCGCCCTGCGATACATGTGGGATCGATCCCTGCTCCCCAGGTTTGTAGAGCCTTCCATCCGTCCTGGGTCGCTAAAGTTGGTACCAGACATGTCTGGTAGGACAGCAGCGCTGACTCGGTTCATCGATGGGCCACCGCATGTCATTGTATAGGCTAGATAAGCATTCAGTCATCTCTAACAATGCGTGATGAAGTCGAATGCATGGAGCATCTCCCAGGGATTGATCAAGATCGAGAGCTGTATCCTTATATTTATGCCGGACTATGGGTGGAGTGAAGTTGTTCCAAGCAAATGTAGTGTGGATTCTACTGAATATAACTTAGGAGTAGTGCCTATACTTTTTTCCCACCGTATGGAAGACAAGTCATTTGGTGTAACTATAAGAGATATTCTTTCCAACTATGCATGTTTTGAAGGTTTAATGAAGTTTACTATTTGTATGGAAGAGGAAAAGGGACGCTAGTGATGTTGATCATCACGAGCGTGGTGTTGGTTCGAATCCTAACCGGGCTCAGGACGGCCACCTACATGTTGGGCGGACGTGTTCGTAAGCAAACTTAATCAGCTGTACAGGCAGCTGCAGTTATTTTACAGATTACTGGATGAGACTCGTACGCGCCACCACGCTCGAATAAGACCACCACCATGAACTACGATTGCGAGGGGAAGGAAACGAATGGCAAATGTGCTAAGGTCCGCACAACTCATGAAGACGGACCGTCCAAGTATCCATGTATCTAAGACTCTGTGCAAGACAATCACGGAACTTTTGCATTAAGAAAGCGAAAAAGTATAAGAAAAATGAGAACTTAAAATTGTTGGTACACCAACTGACACATTTATACATCGTATATATAAAAGATAAAGGATAGAACTCTCGGCATTGATCAATCCCTGAGGTATGCGCTACGCATTCGACATCATTAAGTATTGTTTAAGGTAATTGAATTGATACTTAGCTGCTATAGTAAGCTGCAGTGGCCTACGGATCTATCAAGAGTCAAAGATGCTATCTTCCCAGACAAGTCTGGTAGCAAATTGCCGACCACGAAGGCACGTAAAGCTTGGTGAATCCAGGACCCAGGAATCGAACCAATGACCACGTGTGTACTGCAGGGCTCCTCTAAGCATTGTGCTACATAAGCCCCTATGCATATATATATATATATATATATATATATATATATATATATACTGCAAATGTACATGCATATATATTATATATGTGTTCATATACATGCATAATGTTATTTCAACCGTACGTGAAAAGTACATCCATAAGAGCACTTGGATTCTCCGTAAACGCAACACAATTTCCGTATGGTGGTGTGCTATTCAGGCAAGACTTCTTTATCTGGAATATCCAGATAGCTGTACTAGGGCTTTCCGAGATTGTCACCACAGAGATAGTTGCCCGTCGTTTCACATCTAACAGAGATTTGTTGATTATGACAACAATGATACCAGTACGCCGTGAGTCCCTGTATGTGCTTGCTCTTAGTTGTTCTTTCGTATAGAAATATCTAACTCAGCTTGCCAGATCCTATTGCGAGATGAACCTTTCGTTATACAACAGAACGCAATACCCAGGAAAACGCCCTAGTCATGAAGAGACAGCAAATCATTGGAGATGAAGAGCACGGATGCTCTCCATGTTGTTCTAGAAAATGGGGCGGGTGGCACAGTGGTGTGATGTCGATAATCACAAGAAGAGTACTGGTTCCAGCTCTTGGTTCACCAAGCTTATAATACCTCCGGGATCGGGAAATTGGTACCGTCCAGTTGGGAGCGCTCCAGCTGGGCTATCTCAGGACTTTAGGGATAATCAACTCGACCAGCATTCTACGACACTCAAGACGAAACGAAAATCCCTCAAGCAGTAGCTGAAGTCACATGTAAAGTGAGGAGATCTTCGTGGATAATGGATACGAGGAAAGCGAATCGAATGTGAGAAATGCTGGTATCTGTACGGTAGTCGTGAAGATTGGTCAGATAAGATAAGAAGAAGAAGAAAGGTGGAAGAGGAGTACTAACGTCGACGTCATATGAGGGGTTAGGCAAGGCGATACACTCGTCAAAATTGTTCACCGTCACCCTCGAGAACGTCATGCGAGCATAGGAATGGGACATGGGAGTGGACATCGATGGTTGGCAATTACACCATCTTCGTTTTGCTGATGACGTCGTTATTAGAACACCAAACATAAACCAAGCGGAACGAATGCTTTCCGACTTTGATAAAGCGTGTGAACGAATTGTTGTTGGACTAAATGTCACAAAAAACGATGTTCATGATCAGTCACGTTGCCCCACTCGTAGTCAACGAAATGGATATCTCCGAATGATCCAACTACGTCTATCCAAGTCGGAAATCAACATGATGAACGAGTTAGCTCAAGAGTTGAACAGGAGGAAACGAGCGGCATGGCGGCTTTTCAAGAGCATCGAGGATGTAGTGAAGTGAACAAAGAACGCTGGACTCCATGCCCACCTTTTCGACTACACTGTACTTCCCGCCTTAACGTATGCGGCAGAAACTTGGTCGCTGCGTAACTGGGATTAGAGATCACTTAGCGTTATTGAACGCGCTGTCGAAAGGGCGATGCTAGGAGTGTCTCGTGAAGCACAAGTGAGCGAAGCAATCCGAAGCTCCGACCTCCATCAACGATCAGAAAGTCAAAAATGCCGCTCTGTACGCCAAACAGTCGTAGATAAAGAGCGCCGGACACGTAATGCGTATGAATGACAACCGATGGACAAGAGATGTTAGTGACTGGGCTCCTCGGGGATATCAAACGCACAGCAACAAGTCCACCGACCCGACGGTAAGAGTTCTTCACGAAAAGCCTTGAAGAACGTTGAAGTGCTCAACGAGTCCGTAGAGCGAGCAGACTCAATTGGGCTACTCTTGCACGCGATAGAGAAAAATGGTAGATTTAATGGTGCCCGCTCAAATTACACGACGATCAGTGGGACGTTAGGTGGTACATGTGTGGAAGATGAATCATTTGCCGCATATTGATATTCAAAGCTTTTAAAATTCTCACATTTTCACCAATTTGCAAGAAATTTTCGCCAATTTAAAGAATGACAGAATTTTCTGCTTACTTCCTGTTAATCGTGGTATTGACCAATAAGATAACAATATTAATAAGCAGACACAAGATTGTTAAAACAATATTTATTCGTCAATGGTCGATTCAGTTTCTAGTGAGCTGTATTTGGTGTTCAGTCGGCCAAATTTTTTTTATCGCCTTGACGTAAAAATGTCACTTATTGGGGGAGATTAGTCTCATTGAGTTTATGTGTATGGGAAATGTGTTCGTCTCAGATTAAAAAATCAGCCTAAAGTATAGGGCGAAGTTACATGCGATTACGAGGTACTGTTCGCAGCAGTTCATCTTCGAGTTTCTGGAATTTGTCCAAAATAGACAATTTTGCATGTTGGTGTACTAAGTTTCGATACGGCCATCGTGGTTTTATTTCGAAATTCCTGGTATGTTTTTGTATCCTGTGAGTATTTAGAGGAGTACGTTTCCGGATTCTAAGCTTCCATCTAGGTATTTTTTTGCGCATAAACAAAATGATCTGCCCGTTTTGCCTATTTGTTCTTCTCCACACGCTTTCAGAGAGATCAGATGTACGGTGATCGAACAAACGCAATCATCATGGGGGTCTGGGAGGTATTACGCACAAACGAGAGGGCTGGCAATGGGATGACTGGCACCAAGCCTTGCCATTGCATTCATGTCTAAGGTGGAAACACCAGTAATCGATCTCCCGGCCGTTACTCCACTGTAGATATATAGATGACTGCTTGGTCATTTGTTCAACACCAGAGGAAATTGACAAATGTTTCGAGTTGTTGAACGAACAGTCAGAGTATATTAAATTCACCCGAGAGAAACCAAAAGAAAACTGGCTTCCATTTCTGAACGTGCAAATTAAACTATCAGAAAACGGCTACGTTACGAAATGGTATCGAAAGCCAAGTATTAAGAACATCTTAGTCCATTACCTCTCCTCTCACCCCTCTCACACGAAAAAGGGCGCTCGTAAGAAACATGTTTCGAACAGCTAGCAGCGTGTGCACAGGAAGGGAGCAGAGAGAGGAGTCCCGGAACTTGGCGAGGCAAATAGCCATTTTTAATGGCTACGAAACTGTAGCTCGGGGTAGGTGTAGAGGAAACCACAGACCCCCCCCCCAACGATAACTCTAGCGACAATAAGGTCCCGTTTATCCTGTCCTTCATTTCAAATGAAGTAAGTGCAGCTATAAAACGCTGTTTAAGAAGGGCCGGTCTAGAGAATTCGGAAACGATAATTGAAATGCCATCGAGTAATCTAAGACGCCAACTTGTTCGTAACCGCCTATACGACCGTCTGCGTGCAACGCAAAATTGTATAATTTGCCCCAATGTTAGAGACGGTCACTGCATGAGTTCGGGCACAGTTTATTTGATCTCTTGTAAAGCGTGCGGGGACGAATACGTTGGCGAAACGGGCAGACCACTCTGCATTCGTATAAAAGAACACCTAGTCGGCAAACGTAAACCAAACACTCCACAAGGCACGCATAGGACGCAGAGACATAATGGAGAAGATTTTGAAGCACGGGTTACGATCCTCGCGCAGGAATCGAGAACACAAACACGCAAAATTCTCCAGGCATTCTGGATCAATTCTGGGAATCCGAAAATGAACCGCAGTGAGGAATGCCTCATTATCACGCGTGATATTGGGCAGTATATAAGACTGTTATTCTGATGAGATGGGTACATTACGATTCCATGTGAACTCTGTGCGGTTGGTCTCCACGTGAAATATTTAGTGGAAGACTCCTAGAAAGCGGTGAGTGTGCAAAGACTCCGTGTTCAGTGTGGTTGAAATTTTGGTTCAACATTTTCTGTTTGGTTATGGAAGCGTTTGACCGTGTAGATTGCAGTCAACTTGACCTTTCCAGGCTCTGAGGAGGGCGAAATCCGCCGAAACGTCAGCTTATACGTAAATAAAGAAATGAAATAACACCTCGTGTTTGCTAAACAGAAGTAGAAAGAATTATGCAGTCATCGTATTAGTCCTCAGAGCCAATCGCTTTAGTAGTTTATGCTGCACACTGACCATCAAATAGGCGGCCGGGAACCAACTAATGAGGTAATGTTCAGTAGTATGTGCTCCACTGCTACCCGCTTATGCAGGCCGGCCTTTGTTAAACATCGATTTGTAGTGGTTCTAACTTCGCTTGAAATAAAGAGGTAGTATAAAAATACAGCTTAAACCGACCTTTTTTGTTAGCCTTATCGTTGTGGCCGTGGTCGTAGCTTTTCCTTGAAACCTACCCAGGGAAGCGAATGTTTGGTAGTAAATGGAAATGACTATTTTTTTCTGCGCCAAGTGATCTCTCATGCTATCTTCCTGTGCGCAGACTGGTGGCTATTCTAAATATGTTTCTCACAAGACCCCCTTTTTCTGTGTGAAGGGTAAGAGACGTAGTGGATTAGCATGTTTTTGTTACTTGGCCTTTGGTACTATTTGGTAATGTAACCGCCTTTCTTTATATATTAATGTGAACGTTCAAAGAAACGGAAACTAGTTCTTTTTTTTCGGTTTCTTCGGTGAATCTTGGGTGCTCTGGTACTATAAGCGGATGACAGAATAATAGTCGATCTTTCTGCAGTAGAGTAATGGCCGGAAACGGAGTTTGGGAGCTTCAACTTTGAACGCAGTGGCGAGGCTGTTGCCAATTGCTGTTCCAATGCCACCTCTCTCATTTGTGCATAAAGTTCCCTGGACTATCGAAGGATTGAGCAGTTTAGGCATTTTTTAAAAAAGGCGTGAGCTGCTGATCTTCAAGCGACATATTTTAATTGCCCCTTCTTGAAGCAAGAGGAGATTGTTTGTGGGCTCCATTATGTAATCATTCAACAAATATCTATAAAGGGTAGTAACGTGGAAGGATTCCATCACGTATGCGAAGGGCGCGTGAGGCGTAGTGGTCAGAGGCGCCCTGCAACACACACTTGTAATCGGTCCACGCGTCCATGGCCCACCAAGCCCTCCCTCCCTCTGGGTCGGCAAATTGGTATCAGGCTTGTCTGGGAGGATAGCGGCACTGGCTCGATACATCAGTATGCTATCATTGTAAAGGCCAGATATGCATTTAGTCACCTCCAAACGATGCTTAATGAAGTCGAATGCATGGCGCATCCCTCAGGGGATTGATCAATGCCGAAAGCTTCATCTTTTATCCTTTTTATGCGTCGTTAGGATACATTTCACGTAGATGTTCCTGGAACATCTAGATGTTTGTAAGATGGGCTGGGATGTGTTTTTAGAAACTGGATTAATATTAGGTTTACAAACCATATTCAATCCATCGGCCCGTCTACACAGTTTATGGGTTTTACCGTGAACGGTGATGGATCGATAAGTGCAGGTTATGTACTGGTACAACCTTGTGCGTTTTGATAAGCATATGTAACATGTGGCATGTTGGTAGTTGGATTTTCAGTTCAGGAATAACCAGTAGCTTAGAACCTGCCACACTTGCTACTTTGAACCATTTCCTTCCAAGTTTTCAGTACTGACTTTTGAATTCCTTGCCAGATGATAAGCGAGAGAACATCTTGGACAACTTTCTTCCTTCCACACCATATAAATGAATTGCAGTATAAATTGTGTTTTTGACAAAGGTTAGAATTTCAAATGTTGGAACAGCAATCTATTAGTCTATTTTAGAATTGAAACCCATTCGTAGTGCAGCGCAAACAGATCGCAAAAATTGATGATGTGCTATGCCAACCGAATGTTAACCAGTGCACATTGTAACGTTGGTTTGAAAAATTTCGTCATATCGAATTCACCTTTGAATACAAGGAACGTATCGGACATCCTTGTGCTCTTGTCGACCATGAAATGAAGGACCTGGTGGAGGCAGTTACTCGTGCAACTATTTCATGACAAACACAAGTCTTTTAAAGATTACAGGGGGCTCGATATGGGTTTCTGTACTGTTTCGAGCATCTGAAGAAGATGTGAAAGTCGAGTAAACTCAACAAGTGGATGCCGTAAAGGTTGGTAACACGTCGCACTACCGATGCCGAGCTAGATTTCGCTCAATCGACGCAAAATTGAACCCGATCCTAGTACTGGGCGCGCATTATCAGGATAGGGTTTAGTTTGAGTCTTCCAGAAACTTCGGTTTCAAACAAGTTTAAAATTGAAATCATATTTTAGAGAGTACATATGTATTGTTAATTACTTCATCCTTCTAGTAGTGAAGAAATTATTGACGCTTATAAAGTTGTTTTGTTGTGAATGTGTTGGAAAACAAAGTTTATATTGCGTCAAATGTGGTTGTTTCTCGATAACCATCAGACATTTCCCTTAATTTCTAGTGTTTCACTAAATGAAAGGTTAGGATGCTTTTTTTTAGAAAGTTCAAATAAAGATTTAATTTTTTCGTTTAACTTGTGGCCGTACATCTATTAAGTGGTTTACTTTAGCATTTATCTTTGTTGTATTAGATGAATGCATACGCCAATATCCTTTAGGGGCTTATTAGCGAAAAAATAGTTTGCCGTTTAGTTCGACTACCTACAAATGTTTTGGCTTAGGCTTTTTATACCTCACTTATTTTATTGCTTGCAAAATGGCGTATGGTATTACCGTATTACCTCCTTATTAGGACCAGAAACAATCTTTTTGTCTTAATTTTCCCGTCAAATAGGTTTTTGTTTAGGAACAGTACTTTTATCCACGTATAGTTGAACTTCTTTGCAAGGAATATATGATTTTCATAGTTACTCTGGTTGCTTGTTTGCTTTTATTTGGCAGTTTGTTTTGCATAAACTATGTCACAAATATGGAGAGGTTTTTAAGCCGAGAATAGTTTTCGTCTGTTTCTTGAAAAATTCAGTTATCTATAACTTTGATCTGCAAATATGGAAATTTCAGTTTACTAATAGTGCTCTAATAAGTAGAATACGGGGTCAAACTTTAGGGTTAGTGTTCCAAGGTCAGTGATACAGGTAACGCTCGTGTTTTTTAGGCTGATGTTGTGTCACCAGTTGGATCTGAGAGTTGTGCGAGAACTACGGAAGGTATTTGAAAAGAATACGATAAAAAGTTCTTGAAACGTTATGCATAATCATAATA
This sequence comes from Angiostrongylus vasorum, assembly GCA_018806985.1. Classification (NCBI taxonomy): domain Eukaryota; kingdom Metazoa; phylum Nematoda; class Chromadorea; order Rhabditida; family Metastrongylidae; genus Angiostrongylus; species Angiostrongylus vasorum. The sequence continues at coordinate 735,967 of JADANN010000336.1, forward strand.
ATTTAATCATGTTTGCTACAACCACGTTTAGAGCGAAACCTAGTATGTAGCTTTTCTAAACAATACCCTCATGTGTTCCTATTAGAATTACTACTGCAATTTTTTTATCATTCATGTCGTTTCACTGTCTTCTTTTTTTTAGACTGTCTTACGATGGGTGAAGAAATCAGCTACTGTTGTGCTGTGACCATCAACAGTGCCGAGGAAGATGTTGAAACGCCACTTGGTAGATTGGCGGTCGAGTGGAAAAGGTGAGTGGTCATCAAGCGAACTCTATTTTTATTTATTTCTTAGTACATTGATTGTTGCTGGTTTTTCGTAAGACTGGTGACAAAGACTGCCACTTAGTAATTTTTTACTGAGTTAGATGTTTCTGTTTCATATCCTGTTGGGAAGCCATTTCTCATGTCAGAAGACTATTGCTATGATGACTTTCTATCGGTTAAAGCATTGTATTTGTAGTCGCTAGAACTACTTTTGAACGTTTTAATGCGATCATCACCATTTTATTTGCTGCATCCACATTTTTAAAATGATTATAGTGAAAATGTTTCTGGGATCTCGGACTGCCATATATAGTGGAGTATTCATCGCACCAGCGCTGATTTTCATGCTGAGAAGGTGTCTGGGGTTTCTATTCTGAAGTCCACCTAAGAGTAAACTATTATCAAGATCCACCACCGTCCTGGTATCAAACTAGTCACATGGTGGCAAGTCTCCCTCTAATCCACAAAGGCAGTGACTGCCTGAGGTGGTGACGACCTGGCTTGAGACTTTGGCTAGGCTGACCTCGGGGCTCCAGAAAACCACAATAGCAGAACTAACAACTCTCTAGGGGCATGGGAATTATGTTAGGTCCGCACAGCCATTGAAGATGAGCCATCTAAGTATCCAAGTAAGTAAGTAAATTGAAAAAAAACTGCAGCAATTGTCGTTATTTATGTAGTAGCACGTATCTTTTGGTACTACCGTTGAATAACTTCATCAGTCACCTCGTGCTTATTTAGCTATAGTTTTTATCACAAATCTATTTTATTCTAATGGCTCATTTAAAGAGAAGTATAAGTAAAGAAATGACTAAATGATGAACTAGTCCTGTAAGTTTTTATCGCGTTACTACTACGCGTTAAAGGGGGGGCTCACGTTCAGAGTGCCTGCCTAGTTATTTCTCTACTTGTTCTATAAAATTCCGTTTTCATATGCCAAATCAAAAAAGAACAATCAAATGGGGAAAAACTTTGAAGGACCGATGGCATAAGCACTGTACGATCGGTGGTACCATTGTGTCGTGTGCCCCTCTTACAATGTCCAATTTCAATCAAGGGCACTTTGTTGGATCCACGAGCAGCAACTGTACGGAGTCCAATTCGGGTCTCTTATTCGATCCGAAATCATAGTAAGCAGGTGTGTGATCCCTATCTGTTAGAGTTACAATAATTTTCGCTTCAAAATGCAGTATTTGGCAAAATCATCTAGAAGCTAGTTTATTTTCCATCGGTTTCAGAACACGGAAATTTTACGGGAGTTGATCTTTAACCATAGTTATCTAGTCTTAATTCTTTTTCAGGCTATTGAACTAACAACATCGTTCGATTTGGGCGACATGTTCATGTTCTGTGGTGAAAAACGGGTGAGTCGTTATTTCTGTTGAAGAGGCTTCAGTATTACCACTAAACTATATCACAAGCATCTCAGTAAACGGGCTAGTGACATCAGTCGTCGTGTTTTTCATAGGTATTTTTCCAGCTGTTTGAAGAAGAAGTGCTTTTTACGAATGCGAAGTTTTTTTTTTCTTTTTATTTTGTGTAATTTTGCTTTGACTAATAGAGCGCGGTGTTGATTACATAACTTGCTCAATAAAAGAAAAATTTTCTGTGGAAAAGGAGTAGGGATACAAGTTTTCTTATGATCTGTATCCTCTACTTACCAAATATTAGTCTCAAATTTCACCTCTTCTGGCCGGTCTCATCTTCAGTCATCAAGAGAAAGCTAATGTATTAGAAGCGTATACGATTTCGTCATGAATTCGTAAGTAATTTAGTCATTTTCCAAGCCGCTTGATTTTTAAGCCGATTAAACTGTTGCTGTAACTGAGTATCTATCACTTGTATCCCTAGATTCCTGCTTTGCATACAGTACGAGTTTAAGGAGTTTTTATGTTTCGTAACTGCTTACTCAGAGAACTATTTATCCTCTCTTTACTTTGACAACACTGTCTTTTTTCCCATAGTTCTGATTGAGTCTAAGTAGTATTGGTCGTTATTTATGTAATATTAAATAAGTAAAACTATATAATCACATCACATTTGCACAGTGCACTTCGATTGCTCAGTATGAACTAATCTTTTACAGTCCTGAAATATTCTGAACAGCAAATATGACTGCCCTCCTAGAATTTTGAAATATCAATTGTACATTTTCGCTGTCTTATTAAGAAAACGTTCTTTCTGCTTCCTTATGCTGTCCACTCCATCATAGTGGTCGTCATGGCACTAACTGCTGGTCGGTTGCCGTTTCCAAAGATTGCTCTGAAGTGAGTTTATGTAACATGTTCTATTCGTTCTTTGAACACTTGATAATCCTTTCTGGAAACTATCCATCATACTATTCGAGACCCTCGCTTTGTATTTCTGTCAACAATTTTTTTTACTCTAGTGGTGAGCCCCGGAAGAAGTAAGCGCGGGGTCGAAGCTCACCTGAAGGAGGTTCCGAGTTTTGCGCGTGTCTCAGTATTCCTATGGTTGCATTTCATATAGTACTCTGCAATAAAGGAGGAAAATAGGAAGCAGATAAAAATTTGCCATTATTTTACGATTTTATTTATGGTTATTGTTTCTCTGTGAAGTTTCTTGACAATTATCTATCGTTAATGTGATGCTTTATCATTAGACAATGACCATTACTCGTTTGCTTTTCTGTTAACGAAATAAGTGCTAATTCGAAGTTAATGTCAATTTTTCTTCTCCGTTCACCCTTAGCTTAATGATTCTTTTTTCTAAACTCTTTTAAATCTCAAGTAAAATTTTCTCAGATTTTGCAGGTCACCAGAAATTTCCGATGATACGCTACAGCATACCATTCGTTCATTACCCGCCAACCTTTTTTGTATTGGTAGGCTCTTTATTTTATCCATTTTCAGCATTATTTTTTTAGTTGTTCCTAGCTTGGTTCCATAATCATTTATAATTAAGTGGTCTAACACAGAAAAAACGCCTCATTTCTCCTACGGAACAAAGAAAGCGATCATTTGTATTACCTGTTAACACCTTAGTCATTGGATAACTCAAACAGGCATCAGTAAAATTTTAATGCATTATCACCGTAGAAAATACCTGTTCACGATTATCAATTCTTTGCGACGCCAAAGGAAACGAAGGACTAATTTTGATATAATACTGTTTATAGGGTTTTGCACGTTTTTCTTTGCAGTAATAAAGATTCATTTCTGTCACCACACCCAGGTAGGTATATCGAGTTCCTCAGGCGTAAGAAAATACTCCTGAGAGATTAACTCCACCAACATTTCTTCTTGTGATCGTTGACGTTTCTTTGAGTAAATCTCAACTTTGATGTTGCAAGCCGTTTTTGCAACGCTCTCGCAACTGCCTCGTGCACGTTCGAATTTGTGCAAAATTGCTATGCTTCTTTCTGTCTTTTTCGGTTAACCTGATTTGCGCACTTTGGGGCAAATAATTGCAGAAATTGAGGGGAAGGGAATTTGTGATCTAGGGTGGTATGTAAAGATTATAGGACATTTAAAAATAGAACATATTCTCTGAAAATGTACCAAACTTTCATATGCTTGGAACTTCGTACTCTAAGTTGAATATTTCATGAAGAGTAGGTTATATTAGAGAATCAGCACCTCAAATAAGAACTGCGTAAGTTTTCTTTTCGTTACGGGCCGAAACTAGTCTTCTGAAGCCATACCAAAATCCTTCGCGCATATCACATTGGTTAGAGGTGACCTGCAATCACATGGGTTCGATCCCGCGCCTCTTGCTCACCAAGCATTCGGATCGGCAAATTGGTACCACATCTGTCTGAGAGGATAGCAGCACTGATTCGATACATCGCTAGGCAACCTCGTATGATTGTAGAGCCCAGATATGCATTCAGTCACCTTTCCAGTGATACCTAGTGAAGTCGAATACATGGCGTGTCCCTCAGGGATTGATCAACGCCCAGAGCTTTATCCTCTTATCCTTTCTTATATTATATTTTATCCATAAATAGAATAGTGCATGGGTCTAAAACATTACAAAATAGTTTGTATCCGCAAAATCCAACGAGGCATTGGGGATCACTGTCATTTTCTGGTGAACGTAATTTTCGCTTATGTAGTTTTGAATTGCGATCCTCGACGAAGAAAAATGCTAAAAAATACTTCTTGTGGAGTTCGGAGAACTATGGTTTGATCAGAGAACTTTTTATCCTTTAGACAAAAATTTGTAGATTCTGGTAATTTTTGTTCTAACTGAAAAGTTTCACAATGAGCTGAAATATGCTGGTTTGAAATTGAAGCAAGCCGTTATTTGCGTGTTCTATGACTCCTATAAAGGTCACGCATTCACGTAACTGTCGACGGTATTAACAGTGATCGAACGCCAGAAGTGTTCAACGTTGACGAAATTTGTTCATATTCACTACGTAAGCGAGATTATTATTAGCAGATACCGAAAATTGTGGCCTTGCGTTGAACATTTACGCGACGACTGTTTTTGCGTGGGACAACGCCCAATTCCATGCCCTTATGGAATTGCTGGTCTTTTTGCAACGGAACGATAGTTTTCCCATAATAAGAGGTCCTGAGGAGTTGAGAAGGTGACTGGATTATAGAAGGAATTTTGCTCTATCGCTCTAACTGGCATATCGGATTGAAACATTAGCCAATTACAAGTCAAATTACCGGTCAATAAACTCATCAGAAAATGATTTTTTGCAAACCATTAAGTGTGGAGGATAGCTTTGGGTGGACGACGACCATTACAACATTTGCGTTAGATAAGCGATTCATTATGTGAAGTGCAAGAAAAAGTTCTGCGCATCAAAATAAACTATTGCAAAGGAGATGATTTCCAGAGGTGTCATGCAGCTGCATTGTCTTCTCATGTATGACCCCTGTAGACGTCACGTTGTCGCTTATGTCTTATGATTGGTCGAGATTTTAGCCGTAGGTCATGACAGAACATATCGTAATTTCTGGTAGATGCAAAAAAAAGTTTGGTTACGCCGTTAAAATTACTTCTAATCAATAAAAGACATTATTTAAACATGTGTCTGTTAAACGTATCATGCATTCGATAGTAAATTTCTGCGTAATTATACTTAGCCACAAGTTGTGAGTGAAATAGAGAACTATGTTACGTTCTACCATGTTTTTGTCTGCGAATATCCCTATATTTGCCTCGTTAGTTTTTTTACCTTACTTTTTACTATTTTTTTTCATCTTATTTGGTTCTTTTTCAAGCTATTTTTCAAGTGCTCAAATTGTATTTGACTATTTGAACAGTCCTCCCAACGGTTTACCGCCTCAACCTGGCCGGGAGGTGTTCTGGGTGTTGGACTGCGATGTACAGGGGGGGAATTCGTCTCCCAAGCCGAACAGGAGTCCGGCGTTCCAACAGGAAGCCTAGCTAAGAGTAAACCAATACCAGGATCCACCAGCGCCTTGATATCAAAGTCGCATGGTGGTAAATTTCCCTCCGATCCAAATGTGCTGCGACTGCCTGTCGTGGTGACGACCTCGGGCAGGCTTTGGCCAGGCTGATCTCGTGATTCCAGGGAACCACAATGGATTAACCAGCAGATCTCTGAAAAATTGTGATTATGCTGGGGCTCGCAAAACTAGTGATGACGGGCTGTTCAAGTATCAAGTACCAAGTATTTGAACAGTACGCAAGGCTACCATTATTCTGGTAGACGCGATTTTTTTTAGTGCCTAGCAATCACAACTTTGTATATAATACGTTTCCGCTAATTCGCTTTTCTCTACCTTTGCCCAAGGTTCATGAATGTCGGTCGACTTGTGAAAGGCGTTGCCTCCTTCTGAGTAATCAAGCTCAGCAGCATTTCCTTTCGGCAACTCAGAAAAGAATAAATCTACGTCACGACAAAGCATGTTAGGGTATCCATGATTGCGTCCTTCTAAAAAAAACCATGGAAGTAACGGGATTTTACCGGAGGTATGGTTTTTGGTTTTCTTTTTCCTCTCGCGCTACCTCTGTTGCAACCGAAATGATACCGCTCATCGTCGTCAGACAATTTCTTCGGTGATGGTTACTTGAATATGTAAACAAATACCCGTTATATTCTCTCAGCGGGGGATCGAACGCTTGACAAATGAACTGTAGTGGACTTCGATGGTCGTAAGCGCTACAAAAATAAGCGTCAGCATTGTATTTAGAAACATCATCACGTCCTGTTGGAAGAAATTACTCTTACTCAATCGTTTTGCTATTCGAAATACGAGCTTCGATGAATAAAGTACATTCCGTTGGTTGCATAAAACCAGAATTTCATTTCGGTAGGACAAGAAAAGTTGGATGTCATAAGCAAAGATTTCTAGATACCACTTATTCTTACTGTATTTCACGTAATTCACTCATTGTTGGAATGAGATATGTCTTTGTTTGAATTTGGAAGGCGTAGTTGTTTTCAGGTACTGTTTTGTCGTCGCATTGTCTCAAATCTGTTAATGAGATAGTCAGTTAATGAGGAGAAAGCGGAAAGGGCTTCATTTGAATTATGGCACACATATCCGTATGCCATTTCAAGCGACATTAATTTAGTTTTTCCGACAACAGCAATATTTTACATCATTGTGCAAATCAAATTATAAACGCATATAGCAAGTATATAGTTAAAAAGAGTTCTCATTTAGCACTTGCACCATGCCAGTGCTTGCGTTATTCTAGAAATAGTCAAGCCAATGATGTTTTTTTTTCTTTTTTGGAGAAAAACACTTCCGTTTTATAAGGACTTATTCAGTGCACACGTATTGCAACTTTCGAAGGAATTATCATTGTTGGAGCTTAACACTGTTTGAAGAAAGATTATCACCATGTTTATCTGTTTAGGCATTGAGGTCGTAATTCCCAAGACTGAGTTTCCATTAACCTCGGCACTGATTGATAACTCACTGTTTTTCTTCGATAACCAAACACTGAGGCACGTGTGGCGCACTGGTCGAAGGCGCCATGCAGCACACACAAATCGACCCGAGAGCCCATGGCCTACCAAGCTTTCCACCCCTCTGGAGTCGGCAAATTGGTACCAGACTTCTCTGGGAGGATAGCAGCACTGGATTGATACATCGATAAGCCACCGCGAGTCATTGTAAAGGCCAGATATGCATTCAGTGACCTCCAACGATACTTAGTGAAGTCGAGTGCATGGCGCATCCCTTAGGGATTGATCAACGCCGAGAGCTTCATCCTTTATTTTTTAAATCAAACACGGCGTTGATATCATAGAATTTATTAGAATACAATAGTTGACGTATCGGCTGTTTCGCCTTCTTCAGAGCTGGAAAATCAAACTGACATGCATTATACTCAGCTGAACACACTCATTACCTCAAAAACAGTGTTTTGAGTCCGTAGTTCAATCCCATTGCACGGTCATTAGTCTTTGGGGTGGTTAATTCGGCGCCCTAGATCGCTGGAAGTATTTTTACGTATTTCATTTAGATGTGTTTCTTTCTCTAATTTTTTAGCATCAGTATTTCAAGCTATTTATTCGTTCGACAATATTTGAATGAAAGTATAAAAGACAAAGCATTCCCCATGATAAATCACTTAGGGCTGCGCCTTGTGTTCGGCTGATTTCATAGAATCGTATAGGTGATTGAATGCATGTTTGCATGTTCGGCCAGTACAGTGTCAGCAGAGAGGTTGCGGAAGTACCAAGACGGTGTTTCTATCCATCCATACAGGTCTGAAACCGTTTTCTCGACCTGGTTAGATATCTTGGCTTAGTTTGCCAAGGTTGCGATGTAGATGTAGAACTAAATACTGTACATTACGTGCAACCTCTAGCCAATGCGCTTGTTTAGTTTTTTTTTTATAGATAGTGCTGATATGAGTTGACCAGTACTTACGCAATTAGTGTAATTTGTTTGTTTGTCGTAATTATTGTAGAAAAAGGATTTTTTTTTACTTTTTCCATCTTTCTTTTTTTTTTTTTGGTGAAATGTTTGTAACTCCACTGTGTTTTAGCCGTGTGCAAAGGACAAGAAAACTTCGGAAGCGTAAGAATGTTTCGGTGCTGGTTGCTATATATGGACAAGTGACGAAAAACAGGAGAGCTTGTGTCGATATGAGTATCTAAAGTTGTTGAACATTCCATGTTGCATATAGTAAAAATCAAAATTGGCTTTGGTCAAAGAGACCATAGCATGAAGGGCAATCTTGTCAGCAGTCTGGTTTTATGTCAGCATTCTGTAGTCATTTCTCTTTGCCAAACAAATTGAAATAAATTGCAACAGTGTGAATGTGAAAGAGGATGTTTAATTGTCTCAATGGCGCGCTAGAGATTGTCTCATCCATCATGGGCCTATTATACAGGGTAGTTGCTGATCTAATACGTTACAGTATAATCCGTATTCATTTTTGCAATGCATTCTGAGGAAATCAGGATTATTCGCTAGCTGGCACAAAGTGGAGCGTTTTTTGTAGAAAAAGGAGTTTTGTAAAGGAAAAGAAAGGAGTCTTAACGTGGGCGTAAGAAGTCAATGTGCTTATTTAAATTGTTCAGTTTACACAAGGTTGTTCTATAACTTTTATTCGACTAACGTGTGGATGCTTTTGTCTTCTTCAGAGTCGATAGTTCAAGTCAATGGTCATAGTCGATCGTCCTCGCGTTGTGGGTTTTTCGTAGTCGTATCGAGTCGAATCTGGAGTGGAGCACCACTTTTCTCTGAAATTTTTCCACAGTTTAGAACCGTCAATGAAATGAATAGCATAGTTACGCCTTGGACCGGTCATCTTAGGGTTACACTAAAAGACCTACAGAGTCGGATATCGCCTCAGTTGGGAGCGTTGCTAGGGTTTGTACGATTAATGAGTTCTCATGGGCTGCTGTAGCAAAGTAGCTGTGCTCCACTTTTAACGAATGGTGATGTTATTTTCAAGAAGATCGCGTTACGTAAACCATCTGATTCCAAGAACATTATAATTTGCCTGTTTCAATTTCCTTCCCATATTACCTATGAGGAAGAGCAGCGCAATTCAGTAAAGTGTCACCACTGGTGCTTCCTAGACCCATCAGTACATTTTTGAAACTGTCGAAAATCGAAGACCATTGAGAATAAATCCACCTAAGCTGGTAAAGGCATAACCTGATAAGTGGCAATTCCAGGCCATCGTCTGTGCCAAATTACTATTCATCCTCTCACTGATTTCATAACTGGAGCATAGAGTTACATCTGTTGGAATTTAGGGAACAGTTTAAACTGTCCTCAGCTTTGTATATTTTAATAGCACCTGTTATGACATTAGCCAATGGTAGTTAGTTTTTAAAACTTGACTGAGTAGAAACCAAATACTGTAGTGTTCATTTATTCATCTTCATATCCATTTCTACCTTGTGATTCTGAAATACTGGGTAGAATAGTTATTTTGTTGAGGCAGTGCCACATAATTTCACATGCCCATCCTATCTGAGTTCGGAATTCTTATCTAGAAGCCCAGCTAAATATAGAAGTGTACGGGTAATCATCGAACGGGTTAGAAACTCGCTTTCCGACTCACATATTCCGTTAAGGACCTGCGAGGACGATCTGACAGCCTTATTGCGACTCTCGCCGGAGCGCTAAATTGCTTACGGAGTTAAATACGTTACAAAGTTAGTGTTACACTAGTGACTGGTTTCTTCAACTTCTGAATGCCTCGGTTTCATAGCGTAAAGACGAAATAGGTTAGGTAAATTTCGTTGCTTTTAGTTCTGATGAAATCCACCAAGCACTATTAGCCTTTTTCCATTGCATCCCAGAGGAATCAACCGGGTAACAAAGGTTTACTGACTGGTAATTCAAAATGACAAGAAAAGTGTTCTTTAGATTTCTTAAAACATCGTAGGAGTGTTATCATGAGAATGGGATCACTCCTATTCTGATAAAGTGAAATTGAGCCAATGCTTTGAGGTGTTACGGAAACACAAGATGGGCGGGTATATGAGGCGGAGTTTGGTATGGAGCTTCAACTGTGGCTGCCACAGAGAGATTCGGATTCATATACGTCCTCGTATTTTTTCTATTCGTCGATGTTCATGCGCAAAACTGTAGCGATGCGTGCATAGAGCAGGTGGCCCGATTCCGACTCGAAGACATTAAGGTGGGTCGAACTCATAAATGCTAAACCGTATCGGTACTTTCGCTCCTTTCGTCTACAATAGTGATCTTCATGACGAATGAAGAGGCAAAAAAAGTGGGCATTGCAATGCTTGCTTGTTGCCCATATTGTTAATGTCACAGTGCATTCGTTCAGGATGGAGATCTAAGAGTGCAAGCCAAGTTCGCTATTCCCAGTTACTCTTATTGACCGTAGGAATTACAGCCCACCAAAAAATCGAGAAAACATGACTTTTGCTATTATTTTTTTTAAACGCTTACGATTATTCCATTGCTTATGAACTTAAGGCATTATTTCGATTGGATCTTTTTCGCTCTCTATAGGGATTACGGTAAGATCTGTCCTAGTGTCTTCTTTGACACCGTTCACAAGTTTGTGAAATTCTTCAGATCTGCTCCGTATTTAGTCCTAATTATGTCACGACACCAGCCATAACAGTTAGAGATCCATCAGAGAACTGTTACTAATTAAACCGTACAGTTTCCTATGTTCTTACAAGAGCGCATAAGCTTACATGAGTCTTCGTCAGTAGTAGTTCCCCCGATTACGTTAACTTATAGTTCCGATGACGCAGAATAATTTCTACTATATAGGTCGTAGTGGCTCTCCAGAGGTCTATAAATCTTAACTGCATATTTTTTTGCTCTAGTGAAAATAATATACATAAATCATGACTGTTTTCACTTGGAGAGAATTTCTAATCAAGTGCGTAAAACATTCGGACTATCTATCACGTTACTTCTCAACGACAATGTTCTTCAGAGTCGTCTACTGGAATCGATGGGCATGCGTGAACCACCGAAGATGGACGCAATCGATCTTCCTCCTACAGTCATCAAAAAGATGATTGAAGGAATGAACGATTTTGATGAAATGCAAGATGACGAAGATGCAGAGAAAACATTTATTATGGCCGTAAATCCATCCGGAGGGCATGACACTTTGATCGCTCAATTTCCCGTCTCATTAACGACAATGTTGAGAAAAGTGCTAAGCGCCTACTTACATATTTCCCTTCATGTAGATGAACCGCTACCGGAGCCGGTACCAGTGACGATTATTGTACGAGAGAAACTTCTAAACGGAAAGCTTGGTGACGTGGTCGCAACAAAGAATGTTGAGGTTCAACGAAGTGATAACGTGGTGTTGGAGCTGAACAGTCGTGATGTCGAGAGATGGTGGAGGAGCGAACCTATCCTCGGTCTCTATGTAGTCGGCATGCTGAATGGAAGAAATATCGTTATGCATCCACAAGAAATCCGGAATTCTCCTAATACGATGTTTATGTCACTAACCCTGTCCTCGGACTCACAGTCTCGACGAAAACGTAGCCCTTTAGTATGCAAGCCTGAAGATCACGAACCTGGCTGTTGCCTTTACGATCTTACGGTTGACTTCCAACAGATGGGTTGGAAGTTCATTATAGCTCCGCATAAGTACAATGCTTATATGTGCAGGGGCGATTGCTCAGTCAGCCACGCTCATGTAAGTCGATCCGGACACACAAGAGTTGCCAAGACGGGAATCATCACCAGGCAGGATGCGACAGGAATCCAAACAATGTGCTGCCATCCTTCTGAATATGACGCAGTACGAATGATCTATATGAACGGCGACAATCAGGTGACGATGGCTCGTGTACCAGGAATGATTGCTCGGAAATGTTCATGCTCCTGAGAGTATTCTACTTCACACGCGTACTTCAGCGATCAGTTGAAGTCCTTTAGCGATTCAATCTTGTTGCTTAAGCACATTGTTGTGATCCTTCATGAATTGAATTTTGTTTACCTCGTAATATGAGAATAGCATATCGTAAATATCTGCGTTTTCCATACTTGTCTTATAGCCGTAGTAACTGTTGTTCTCGCTTTCCTTCTTTCCTTGCCATCTGATGTCCTCAGTCATCGGATATCATGCCAGTCTCGTCCTTGTGTGGATGTGTGTGTGTGTGTGTGTGTGTGTGTGTGTGTGTGTGTGTGTGTGTGTGTGTGTGCGTGTGTGTGTGTGTGGGTGGGTGTGTATGTGGGTGTGTATGTGTATGTTTGTATACGTATGGGTCTAGTATACGTGTATGTGTGCGTGTGTATACGTGTGTATGTATATGCTATACGTGTGATATTTCTTTGTGTTGCTATGTTAAGCTCCTCGTCAGTTCGCCTCTTATGTTAACGCTCGTACATGTCATTTTGTAAATTCGCGAACAACGATTTTTTTAGACGATTGATTTTGATTTTCGTTTATGGATCATTACTTTCATGTATGTTTGACTTTTTTCTTGTCATTTTGTTACTTCACGAACAACGAGACACCATTTACTCTTTGATAATCTCTTTTATGACATCTCATTTTACCCTAAGGCATCCTACTTCCCCTTGTGAATCTCCTTTGAATGACTTGTTATGAAGCTTCAGTTTCTTCGGTGTAAATGTTCAGTGTATTGAAGACTATAAGGAATAAGGCTTTTAGAACCTACAAAATGAGCTACGTAAATAAGGAACACATCTGAGCCAAGAGCAATGCAAAGCACAAGGCATGAATTATAAGGTAATAATTTCCGGTGACAGGATTGTGTCTTCCAGTCGGCTTTTTCTTATCCTACCCACCGAGTAATTGCATCCAATAATTTTTCCAACGTGAATACTTTGCAAACAGTTGGAAAAGTCTATTAGATTCCATAAAAGATGTGATTTCACGTTTGGTTGGACGGAATAGCCCGCTCTGTGCTGTGCCACAGCGCTAGAGAATTCACTTCTGCTTAGAACAACTCGATTCGCATCATTTAAGTCGTTTATTCGGCAGATTTCGGTCCTCTACTCGCCATCTGTAAAGTAGGATCGGATATGAGCTGCTGATGACCACAGGGCCTCGCTTATCTAGGCTTACCTTGCAACAAGAGAATGTGTAGCGCAGTGCTCAGTGATACCCTGCAATATCTATGTGAGCAATGTTTAACTTTTTTATTTACTGCTATTATTCCATGGTAGGTTATTATGTGAAGCACAACCACAACAATGCTGGGAGATTTTCAAAACTTGGAACACCAAACCAGGTTTGAACCCTTTGCGATGGCTCACGTGTAACCGATTTCACCATCGAGGACCCTACTCTGCCTTTTTTCTCAGCCAGTCTTTTTTATTTCAGGAAGGTAATCACGACTCTGAAGCTGGCCTTGAGCTCCAAATTTTACAAATATCTCACATTGTGGTTATCTATGGGAGTGCTAGCTGGGTTCCACACTAGACCCAACCAACTTTCTCTATTCCTTCGTAAATGGCAAATTAGTATCAGACTTGTCAGAGATGGTGAAGAATTTCTGCCTTGGGATATTGGCAAGGCAGTTCAAGTCAAACTACAAGCCAGATATTCATTCACTTACTCCCATGAATGAAGTCAAATGCGTGGGGTAAGCTCCTTATTAACACAGAGCGTTTTCTATTCCCCACCCTTAACATTCTACCTCAGATACACGTATCTCTGCTCCTCCTCGCATATCCTTCGACAAGATGTTAATTGAAGAATTTTCCAACAAGAAAGCTACATTTTCTGGAGGATCATTAGCCTTGCCGACACATTTTTAGAAGAGCTTTTAAACTATCGTCGAATAATCCATGTAGAGAACATTTTCATGAAGGTATGTTGGAGCGCTATAAATGTGCAAACAGAAAAGTACAAGGAAGAAAAACTTTTCCGGCTGCGAAGTTGTTTCCTGTAATACGCCGGATACATTCCCTACAAAAAAGAGCTATTTTCTATTCTGTTTTTTACATCTTGGGTCTTCCGTTTTAATACCTTTCATTTCCGTTTACAACGTATTTCTCTGCCGGCATTTTTTTCTTTTTTATTATTTTTCTGCAAGTATGTACGTTATAACGACGAAGAAGAGATTTACTGCAAAAGTTCAGTCATGTTATCAAAGCCCATTCCGTTCAGACCGAAAACAGCGCTGAAATAAAGCCGTTAAGCGACATAATGAGGACGGTGATCATTCCTACTCTAACGAACGCCATAATAAAATTATTAGTGAAAATCTTGTTGGAGTGAGACTTTGTTACTCACGGTAGAAAGAGTTCAACAGATTACTGACAAAAGTAGTCATAAACAGTGTAGTTGGAAAAATTTAAAGCTGGGCTACCGAAAGGTATTTATTGTTAAACCGTCAAAAAAATTGGCTTAAGCATTTATAGAATCTTCTTCCTTGGTAGCTCATCTGTTTACTCGAAATATTCACTGTCCTTAACACGCAGATCTCTCTCATACGAGAATCTCCAAGGATTTTTTTGATGAGTACATAGCATGTCCCAAATGACATATAGTTGAGGGCTAAAGGGAGGGGCTCACCTACGAGCAGCTAACCCTGTTAAATGACCAAGGAAATTTCTGTGGACTGAATCACTCGATTTCAAAAAATTCGTCGGTCACTGCTCATTATCATGATAAAAATAACTACGAATTTTCATTCGATCTTGTCGAACTGAAGAATCTATTTGTCCTCCAGCGCACAGAGATCACCAGTATAAAATAAACTCTTCTAAAAGTTCTTACGGATAAAAGAAAACCTTTGGTACACGACTAAATATAGACCATACCTAAGCTACTCTTCACAATCACAAAGATGCTGAGATGTAAGCAAAACGCTGAGCCTTTATTGGGGCTGTGGAGATTCGATGTCCAATTGAAGCTCCTACTTTTGCTCATATCGCAGCATCCTTATGGCCGCATTTCATATCGCTCTCTGTCATGAAAAAAGAATAGGAGGGAAATAAAGTTAAAACAAACGGAACGATTTCTTTTTCATAATGTCTGCGAGTGTTACTAGGAGTTGGGCTCTAAGTACAGCAAGAGCCCATCTAAATGCAAGCTCGCAGGACTGCATTCTGGCTAGTTTCACAAATTCATTTGGAAGCGCAGCTAAAACAACGCCTATATAATGAAAGAGCGCGTGTGGCGCAGTAGTTGAAGGCGCCACTGCGACACGCACGTGGTATCGATCCCCGCGCCCATGGCCCACCAAGCATTCCATCCCTCCGTGGTCGGCAAATTGGTACCAGACTTGTCTGGGAGGATAGCAGCACTGGCTCGATGCATCGACAGGCCACTGCGAATCATTGTAAAGGCCAGATATGCATTCAGTCACCTCCAACGATAGTTGATGAAGTCGAATGCATGACGCATCCCTTAGAGATTGATCAAGGCCGAGAGCTTTATCCTTTTATTTATGTAATGGAGGATCCCGACAAGGTACTCTATGGTATCATTTCACGGAAACATCAGCAAATGAGCACCATACTAGAAGCGCTGGTGCTCCGCGTGTCCCATGATAGCTGAGTTCTTCGAGCAATTCGGGTGCCGGCGAATGAGGTTTAAATGTTGTCTGCTCAAGTTAACAATAACCAGGATTAGTTATAGGCATAGTTGTAATTACTAAAACCACTGGAAGAAATAAATATCATATTCACATTGTGAACTTTTGCGCCTTTTACTCGACCGAAGAGTACAAATCGACATTCCAAACACACCGCTTTCACCAGTGAAAAAAATGACGGCCTCGGTATCACCGCACGCTACAAGTAACCCAAATTGTCGACTCGATTTGCAAGATAATCAGATTCCCGTTGTTTTCACTTTTATTCGTTACGAACAACATGTTCTTACCTTATCGTACTAGGTGGGGTGTATAATTTGTAGCACTTTATTCTTATTATAATCGTTTATAGATAAATCTAATGATTTGTCAGCCACGAAAAATATGCCCGACGGACACAAGCGTATTGAATTCGTAAGAGAGTAGCGCATGTCACACAGCTACCGTTCTGATCGAATGTTATGACAACTTCTGCAGGTAAACTGCAAAATCGGAAATCATAGCCATGCGCCAAGCACATTATCTCGAAAGTGAAATTGCTGGTTAGAAAAAAAAAGTATTTAAGAATAAAGGCACTGAGAAAACGTGACGGAAATTTTCTGACTGGCAGAGAAACTGTTGACGCCAAAAAATTAGATTCCCACTAGTAAGAATGCGGCACTGTCTCGTTCCAGGTGGGGTGAAGAGTGTTCGAACGACGTGAAATTAGCTCGTTCTCGAAAGCAAGATGACTGATTTTCAACCCAGGGATGGATAAAGATTATTCCTCATATTGGCTGATGAAATGCATCGGCTCACCTAAAGTGCTCATTGAACTTTTCAGGAGCTTTTTTGCTATTGTACTACCTGTGTCATTGGTCGTACGAAATGATAAGTACAAAAAAAATCGACTTCAATTGACAGCCTCTCACGTGCTGCTTGGATACCAGGATATCTGAATGGCTTCCTTTTGAATTCATTAATCTATTGTTTTTCTTAGCTCAAGAATGTCTTTCTCCCATAGAGCATTGAGATGACCATGTGAAAGTGTTATCATGTAGTTATCGCCATTGCGGAGAGTCATCAAACCTTTGTATTAAAATTGATCTTTGTTGATTTGCGATTTGGTTTCTACCAGGACGGTTGCAATTGCTGACATAGTTTTTGCTTTTAGTTGGTCTATTAGATGAAAATTTTGAATTCTTAGATTATGAATTTTGTAACCCTAACAGGAGTGGACCACTTTTGCTGGCACCAGTTTGATAAGTGCGAATACCTGAGACCACGATCAAAGCGGGTTGATGTGGTTTCTAGCCCAATGCTATTCAAATTACTACTCAATGTAACTAGAATTCATTGATAATAATTTAGCTGATCCAGAGAAAGATCAGGACGACTTCGAGGTGCTGAATAGATGACCTCCTAGACAACGTCGTCATTGTCATGGACGTCGCCTTCTTCTTATCCTTGTTTGCCGGCACACTCAGCAAAGAATTTTGATGGTTTTTACTGTTCCAAATTGCAGGGCAAAAGGTTGCTTCTGTCCAGTAGCACGTCGAAGAAAAACTGAAACAGAGTTTTTGAAATAATGGGAACATCACTCTAAGACGGTAGTAAGACTCTGCAAAGTGAATTAATGGACAAGGTGGTGTTAGTACAAAGAAAAGATTTGAGGCAGCAGATCGTGATGCTGTCTCGAATCAAATCCTCAGAACACACCAGCGCTGGGAGCAGTTGGTATATGTGGCACAACGAACGTGAACAACGTGGAACTAGCTAGTTCATGTTGGAGATTGTTGTTTGCTTACCTAGAAGATAAGTGCAAATAGCTTGTATGAGTTATCCCAGAAATTTCGGAAAAATTTCCCCAGATGAGAAAAATTCCTACAAATTTTGGGAATTTCCACCACTGGCGTTCAACCGTGTTTTCTAGTACCTGTTCCTCAGATAAGATTTAGCGGAAAACTAGGATACTCCGCTAAAATAACAGTCCAGAGAATCGCATCAAACTCTTTTATAGATTTTTGTTTAACTACAAATTACCGGGTAGTTAACATTCGGTTCATAAAAATAAGGATGATACTGGCCCACGTCCGTTCAATAGGCCGAACAGCCGATCACCACTAATCTACCTACGCTCTTCAATTGGCGCACAAAGAACCCATCCATTCATTTCTACGCTTACTTAGCAAACATCTTCATCGGAAGTCATCGGCTTCAGCATCAGCAAGTTTTAATATAAATCCACTCGCAAGGAAAAACCCCGTAAGAGAACAATGAACGTATTGCCAGAAAAAAATAAATGGGATCCTGCACTAAAACCATTGTTCGAAATGGGAATTCCCTGTGGCTAATGTACTTTTCCGTCCTGTGTCTTCGATTGCAAATGGAGATGTAATACGTACGGATACGGTAGCGGTGAAGGGGGAAGAGAAGAGCAAAGGAAGAACTCTGGAAGATCTAGTAGTTGGAAATTACACCATGGAGTTACAAAGTAGTATGCAACTGTAAGACTTCCAAAAATATCTCCTTGCACGTACGCGGTCGCCGCGATAAAATCGGTAGCCCCTCTGTCCGAACAGCTATATGGCCAAAGGAACCCAAACTCGACTTCATCGTCGTTTTCCTTGAAGTGCGACAACTGTTGTTGATTGACTGACAATTCCTGTGCCATCTACTTTACAAACATGCAATGTCGTTGCTGCATCAGTCGTAATGGACCTCGAGAAAGTTCCTCGCTTTTCGTTGTTGTTACGAAAAAAATCGATAGTCCTAGCATTTTCTTGGATTATTGAACCAGTTTTCTTTCGCACTATTTATTAACAACGATACACCTGGGCCACAAATGTCTTGCATGCAATCACACTACTCATCGCCCATATGCAATTCGAAGGCGGTTAATCTTGTCACGGGCTCAATTACAACACTTCCCTAAAAAAGAACTCTGAAAGTTTTTTTTCTGAGATGGAAATGACGTGGTCTGTTTTTCCCGATAATTCGTTTTCGTTGAAACGATTCGTTCCAACTGAAGGAAATGAGATTTTTTCGAATATCGGATATTGGCATCATGTATGAATCAAAATGAAAATATCTCAAGTGGGTGTTTGAGATGACACTAATGACATTGCTAGAGAGAGCGAGATCCATAATATCAATGGATTTCTAGTATGGGAAAACACTAAGACATGTGGTTCTCAACGAGTTCTATAGAACATTAAACGAAGCACGGGGAAGACCAGAAAAAAAATTTTCTCCGCTTTACTTTTCTTCGACAAGATTTTACTTAACACACAACGCCAGACGTCCAGTTTTGTGTGGCTGAAGCGAGGGACAACGCCTAATTTCATCTCGGTTACCAACTTCTCGACAACAGATGATAATTTTTCGATAATTGAAGTAACAGAGAGGTCCAGGATATCTTAGAATCCGTAGAGGGAACTTTTGCTCTACCTCTGTACTGGTACGTGTTGTATGCATGTTACTATTACTATATTTTACTACGGACTACGAAAGAATCACATTCCTGTCAGTATTTAACAACTTACATTGACTGCACTGTACGAGTGCGTGTCGCGCAGTGCTCGGAGGCGCCCTGCAACGCACACGTGGAATCGATCTCCGCGCCTATGGCCCATCGACCCTTCCATCCCCTCGGAATCTGCAAATTGGTACCAGACTTGTCCGAAAAGGTAGCAGCACCGAGTAGATACAGCTAGGCCACGACGAGTCATTGTATAGGGCAGATATGCATTCCATCACCTCCAAACGATGCTTAATGAAGTCGAATACATGGCGCACACCTCAGGAATTGATCAACGCCGGGAGCTTTATCCTTCATACTTTTTTCTGCATTTTTTAATACTGCGCATTACATAGGTTAACCACAATTCATAACCGCGAAAGGATTTTAAATAATAGTAAATTATCGCACAAACTACCGGTAGATTTTGTCCGAAAAAGGATCATTTATAAATGTCAGCCTTTCAAAGGCCACGTCCCACATAACATCGAATGTTCGATTAACTGTCATTGGGCACGAAAAAGTATGAAGGAGCTTTCATGAGACGAAATAAAGAAAGGAAAAAGAGATGCACTGGAAGCAATGCACTTCGTCCGCTTCCCCTCCCCCCATCCTAACTCACCACACACACGCATACCATACAATCCATGATTTCAAATATCCAAAAAAGTCATCGTTAATTCAATACTTGGTAATGTCCACGTCCATCTATCTGAAAACTTGTTAACTAGTTTTGAAGATAAGAACGGAAAGTGGACCGGTGATCAAGGGAATTCCCGTCACGGCGTTCCAGGTAGTCCGCACATTTGAAAACAAACAACCATTTATTGATGTCTATATTGAATGATTCAGCAATCACGACCAGAGTGAAGAGTTTAGGCATAAAATATTTACCAAAAATAATATGCTGGAGCTTAAGCTTATCCTTGTATCGCCTCGCTTTAGTGTCCAATAGTTCGCTTTCGGACAAGATGATCGCCTTCTATACTCGATCGAACTCATAACGAACTCTTCTTCGATACCAATAGATACGACAATTTGACGTCAAGATCTCCCAGAACTGGTAATAATGAGTTCCATAGTTTGAACAGAGAAATTTTCATAGATTATGCGAGATATCAATACCAG
Source organism: Angiostrongylus vasorum (assembly GCA_018806985.1). Lineage (NCBI taxonomy): Eukaryota > Metazoa > Nematoda > Chromadorea > Rhabditida > Metastrongylidae > Angiostrongylus > Angiostrongylus vasorum. The sequence continues at coordinate 756,308 of JADANN010000336.1, forward strand.
AAATAGGACTTCATGATTCCATCTATATGGCTACACACACTTATTTAGGACAACCACTACGTCGTCGGTACTCCTGAAAGCTCTTGAAGAAGCTAATGTATTCCTGTTTAGATATGGAACAAAGTTGCTTGTCATTTCGACTTCCCGATCCAGATTCACGTAGCTGAAGCATTCGGCGACATTCCTTCCGTTTAAAATGAATAGGTGGTCAAAAAACCCTCCCATCATCCCTTTATTAAATCCGCCTTGGCTTTTCAATCGATTCGGATGAAATAGGCGAGCATACATTTCTTTTAACTAACGCTCTATTTTAAAGAAAATATGTTATCAACAAAGGCAGCGGTCACCCATTTTAATACCTACATTGTCCTTCCCAGTCTTCGTACGACGTTCGTGAAGCTGTAGTTAGAAAATTATGAATAGGGTGGTATTGCCGTTCCTGGGTCCTATCTCATTTCGATGACGATGTCGTTAGGGAATTTTAACAATATGGTTGTAAAGTTGCCTTATTGAAGAAGTAGTTACTCATTACGAAATGTAGGACCATTGCGAGCCGAACCGGCACCCGTTAACCTTCTATCGTTGCAACAAACGTTTTCGTCCAAACAGAATGACGATAAATGTGAGAGATAGCGAGGTCTTCCATTCTGGTGACGATACTTCAGAGAGACCTGTATCCGGAATGAACTCCACCATGTGTCCTACTGAACCGCTCTCGTTTTCTTTTTTCCTATTCTCGCGTGGTTCTACTGCGTCAGCATTCTCTAAGCCTCTTTACGAACAGCATGCGCTTGGAATTTTACCACATTATAAATTCCTTATTTTTTCTGGATCATAAGAAGTTTCGTTCTATTAATATCATGAGTAATACTTCAAATAACGGCTTTACATGTTTTCATTTCGACAATCGTGCAAACAACATGCCTGGTGCCTCCCGCACTCTAAGATTTTCCCAGAAATACGAGTTGTTCGCTCGAACCTGATAACAACGTTTTTTTACCCGGATGTTCAGAAAAACTGCATTTCCTTAAGTGAAACGAATCGTGTCAACGAAAGTGAATTATCGAGGAATGAAAACAATCACATCACTCTAAAGTAAAAACAACTTTCGCAACTTTAAAGCAATCTCTGAATTAAGCCGCTTCCATAATTGATCCGTTCTGTACTTTTTACTCAACGTCACTTCACGTAGCGCAGTTTAACAACAACCACGAAGGAGCTGAACTTGGACTGCCCTTAGAGGGAAAATGGTTACGACCCTTCTTTCATAGCTGTCGTATATGTCATGAAGTCATTTAGACCTCTTACAATCACCGACGGATTCGCCGTTTCTCATTGTTGTATTCTTGTTCGCCACTCTATCGTATTCATATGTGTTACATCTCCATTCGCAATGGAGGGCAGAAGATAAAAAAAGTAAAGTTCCTCTCTCAATTTCCATTTTAAATTTTGTAACCTTTTAAAAAATCCAATTTGAAGGATTAGTCATCTGAGTGGATGACTTTTTTATATTTTCGGTCGAATACCTTTGCCCTTCCATTTCGAACTTCTTACTTCTGGATGGATCTATTCATAACATGCTGATTCTGAATATTTACAACTTCTAGTGGAACTTCTTTCAAAATAAACACAGAACAACTGATGTAGCTTTTCCTGAGCCGCTGAAAGGCCAAAAGCAGAAACGTTTTGGGTCGCCGTCTTGTCAAACGACCATACATACGGATGGCAGCCGAAGTCATTGTGCCAATTAACTTGTTACTAGTAATAAATTTGTCTTGTGAACCAAAGGGAGGTTCATCTAGACTCTTAGTTTAAGTCAAGTGCAAGTATGAAGAAAAATGACCAGAACGAAAGCCTTTTCTTGAGAAGGTTGTCAGTGCGGAATATCTCGGTTGCTCCCTGAACCACGAATTCAGAGCATTTATGCAAACTATAAGAGTGCAGCTAACAAAAAAAAACCTTTTTAAAGCAGGAGTAAGTAGAACGAATGCCATTAGCTTCAACTCATTGAAAAAAATTTGAATGCTCGACAATGTAGAACTTTTTTATTTATTCCCTGTAGTAGTCATAAATCGTGATTTCGTTTTTACAGATTCAGCTTCACTTGGTTCAATGCCGATTTGTGCCTCAGATCATTCCGGCTGATGAATGATCGTTGATAGCACCGTTAGGGCAAAAACTGGTTAACAGAAAGACGAAAAAAAGAGCTCGGAAATTCTACTAGCACCATTTCTGCAACTTAGGAAAATTTCACTGACCGGCTTCAAATTCAAAGTAGGCTGTTGCAAGCCCATGAAGTAGCAGACGTAGTGCTTTTACAAAGCGATCCGTTCCTTTATAACCTTACTGGCAGCAGCTTCTCCATCATTAACATGCTGAATCTCTGCATCAACTACTTATTTGTTTTCGCTACCAGGTAACAGCTTTTTTCCATTTTTTTTTCTTATAACACCGAGTTTGTTTAGGATGGAAGGGAAGGGATAATGACACCTTAAGGGAAAAAAAAGCATGGACTTTTAACAAGCTGAAAATCGAGAGCGAAGTAGTTCCGAGTGGGAAACTCAATTCCATGCATGTGAATGAAATTCGAAAGTACTGGATTAATGTATTGCTTCAGAAAAAAAATAGTGCATATTAAGAACAATTTGAAAACTGGACAATCAAAGGAGAGGGAAACTGCTTCACAACGATTCACAAGGAATGCGACTTCATTCAACCCATTATATTCATCGACTTACTCAAAACACTAGAATCATCTTTGTTTTACACACAAGGCCTCCTTGGCTATAAAACCGAGGGCAAATTGATGGTTCAAAAAATTGGAGGTAATCGAAAATGTATGAAGGAAGTATTAAAAACAAGTATGAGCAGATTGTTTGAAGATCTTACAAGAAAGAAAATGAAACGGGCCGAATTTCTCCCACAAATATCAAAGACCTGACAAGATACGAATTTTTTATCATTCAAACTAAATTCTCACAAGTCGACTACATTAAAATTGGGAGGATGTGAGATTGTCGGAATGGAGCGAAAGAGGTTTTGACTTTACCAACAGGTTCGTTCGCGGTCACTTCATATTCTCTTTTAAATTACAATGTCTTCCTTAGGTCAATTAGGTGCCCACCTGGTATGACTTCCAGAAATGCACACGTGAACTTTCCAGTTCTTCTGGAATAGAACATATTCGCGATGACTGCGTGAAATTTCTACTGAATTCATCCTTACTTGAGAGAATTTCGGCGAAATTCTTGGAATACGCTTTAGCGTTCTTCAGAGCCGGATTGATTCGAGTGGATTGTTTACATTCGTTTGCTTGTATTTGTATTTCTCGCATAATCACCTAACAAGGTCAACCCAGCACTGCCACCTCAACACGAAAATCATCGAGCCTAATTTGTCGTTGCTCACCTTCGTTGTGCCACATACACCGACTGTTCACAATGCTATGTGCTTTGACGATATGAGCTGAGACAGCATGACGATCTGCGGTCCTAAATCTTCTCGTCGTAGTAACACAGTTTTGTACATTTTTTTGACGCTGCAGAGTGTTATTACCGTTTTAATGCGGTGTTCCCACGAAATCAAAAAACTTCGTTCCGGTTTCTTCGATGTGCTGCTCGACAGAAGCAATGTTCTGCTCTCCAGTTTAGAGCAGCGAAAATCATCAAAGCTCTCCACTGAAAATGTTGGCAAACGAGCATAAGAAGAAAGCAACGTTGATGGTAGTAACGGGAATGTATAGGAAACCATTAGCATTTGCGAAATCGTCGTGATTCTTTTTCCAAATAAGATGAATTTCTATCTATGAAAGAGCACTGCCGGGTGAGCATGTCCCATTCGTGCAGTGTTCTATTAAAGAAGATTCGTCTCGATACGACTATGAAGACGCAGATGGAACAACTGTAGACCACCGACTCGGATCATCGGCTGCGATGATGACGAGGAGCTCGGAGCTTTAGCCTGAATAAACCTGTTTGTCAATCTCATGTAAGCTCAAAAGTTTAGATGCACGGTTTTAATCAATAAATTTAGGTAGCAGAAGGCTAGAAACCACATCAGTTCGTTCTGATCGTGGACACAGGTATTCGGTTCTTCTATATCTTATCGAAGTGGTGCTAGTAAGGTGGTTCACTGTCGTTAGGATTACCGCAACTCATGATCAAAGAATTCAAAATTTTCATATAGTAGAATAGCTAAAAGGAAAACTATGTTAGCAATCGTAACCGTCCTGGTAGAACCCAAATCGCAAATCAGCAAAGATCGATAACAACACAAAGGTTTTATGGCTCTGTGTGACGGCCATAAGTGCATGGTAACACCCCTACATGGTCATCTTAATACTCTATGAGAGAAAGACAACCTTGAGCTACAAATCAATAACCGAATGAAAGTTGTGCTCAGAACCACACTATTTTTTAAAAAAGAAGCTATTAAGATACCTTGTTGTCCATGAAGTAACCAAAGAGCTGTCAGTTGATTGAAGTCGGCCTTTTCGTTCTTGCGATTTCGTAAGATTAATGAGGCAAGTAGCACAAGAGCAAAAAAGTGCGTAATAAATTCAATGAAGCTTTACGCTGGACTCATGCGTGTTTTTCAGCCGAAATGAGGAAGATTTCTATCCATCCCTCCGTTGAAAATCAGTTGTTGCGTTCGAGAACGAACTGAGGTCACATTGTTAACTTTTTGTTTACTACCTACTACAATTTTTTACGACAAGGGTATCATGTAGAAAAAAGTGCGCGTATGGCGCACTGCTCGGAGGCGCCCTGCACACACACACACGTGCGATCAGTCCTCGTGCCCATGGCCCACCAAGACTTCTATCCTTCCGGCGTCGGCAAATTGGAACCAGACTTGTCTGGAAGGATAGCACCACTGGCTCGATACATCGGTAGGCCACCGCGAGTCATTGTCATAAGGTCCAGATATACATTCAATCACTTCCAAACGATGCTTAATGAAGTCGAATGCATGGTGCATGCCTCAGGGATTGATCAACGTCGAGAACTTTATCCTTTTATCCATTTTATTATGTGAAATACAACCACATTAATGCTGAGATGTTTGCAAAACTCCGGGTGGCAATATTGTGGTTGTAATGTCGTATTATTTTTTAGTTACTATTTAGAAAACACCGGAAAAGAGCCTTTTCGCCCAAACGACGCCAACAACATTTCACCGACACAGTTTGTCCCCATTCGAACCACCCTGTGGATGAAGTGTGCCCGACACAATAAGCTGAAATCCATTTTTTAGCAGTTCCCAAAATCGACTTTCTATTAACCTCGGCACTGGATTATAAATCTGTTGTTCACCCTTTTTACAGCAATCGCGAGGTTGTTACTTAGCACACGTTTAATTCCTCACAAATATAGCACATACAACACAACGATAGCTGACGTTTCGGCAGCAACACCTTCTTCAGAGCCTGGAAGGGTACACTGAGACGGAATTTGCTATGTCAAACGCTTCAACAGCACAAACAGAAGGATGAAAATCTACATGGTAATCATATGGTCAACAGCTTCTCGAAAAAACCCACCGTTTACTACGTGCTTTCCACTGAGGAAGAATAGCTGATTATAGTTGCATACAGTTGATGACAACACAACCCCACATCAGAAATTGATGCAAACATACGGGGTCAGGGTCGCATATGACCTGGACATTCATCCCTGCTATTCATTGTAGGGTTTTTGGCATTTATGCAAAAACCCTCAAGAAGTTTTTCGCGCTGGTGTTTTAGTCTCCTGTGCAAGGATATTGACTTTTACTTTAAAATCATCTCCGCTATGCTTTTGTATTCTATGCGTGCCTAGTGGGGTACTTTGTTTTGCTTTTCGTTTGCCATCTAGGTGTTCTTTTACACCGATACACAAGGGTCTGCCCGTTTTGCCAATATATTCAACTCCGCAAGTCCTGCTAAACGTATCTCGTGGGGGTTACAATTTCGTAGCCATTGGAGATGGCTATTTGACGAGCCAAGTCGCATGTCTCCTTCTTTAGTTCCAACTTTGTACACAGAGGTCGCTCTTTTAAACATGATTCTCACAATCGCCCTCTTGTTGTGTGAAGGATGGGGAGAGAATAAAACAGAATGTTCTCGTTGCTTGATTTTTTGGTACCACTTTGTCATATAACCGTTGATTTGATAAGGCAGCTTGATAAGTTGGTTTGGACGTTAAGAAATGGGAGCCAGTTTTCTTTCGGTTTCTCCAAGGTGAATTTAATCTACTCAGACTGTATTATTCAGTATTATTTAATGAACACAAGGCTGTATACATGTATATCCTGGCGCAGGAGACTAGAACACCAGCGCGAAAACTTCTTGAGGCTTTTTGGATAAATGCCAAAAACCCTACAATGAATAGCAGGGATGAATGCCCAAAGGTCATCCGCGACCTGACCCCGTATGTTTGCATCAATTTCTGATGTGGGATGGTGCAGTCATCAACCTTATGCGACCATAATCAGCTGTTCTAATCTTCCTCATTGGAAGGCACGTAGAAAAGCGGTGAGTTTTTTTCGAGAAGCTGTTGACCATGTAATTACCATAGAGTTTTTCGTCTTTTTCTAAGTGTCATTGAAGCGTTTGGCCTAGTAAATTGTATGTCAGTATACCCTTCCAGGCTCTGAAGAAGGCGATACTGCCGAAACGTCAGCTACTGTTGTATTGTATTGTTTTTCTATGGAAGTAAATGTATGCTGTTTAACAACCTCGCGATTGCTGAACAAGAAAACGACGCATTCATATTCCAATGCCGAGGTTAATAGAAAGTCGATCCTGGGAAGCTGTAAACATCGTCAACAGCTACGATTATGCTGAAAAGTGAAAAGACTACTTAGAATGCAGCAATAGGAGTTGGTAACACAACTTGAGAACAATACAAAACGTGTGGAACCCAAATTTTAAAACGTGGCTCTCCTATTTCCTCCCAACGGTTTATTGCCTCATCGTGACTGGGAGGTGTTCCTGGGTGTCATGCAGCGATGCACAGGGGCGATTCATCCTCTCGGGTGGATCTCCCAAGCTGGGAAGGAGTCTGGTATTCCCATCATTAAGCCCAGTTAAGAGTAGAGCGATACCAAGGATGCACCACTGTCGTGGTATCAAACTAGTCTCACGGTGGCAAATCTCCCTCTGATCCACCAGGGCGGGGGGCTGCTTGTGGTAGTGACGAAATGTGGAGAAGGCTTTGGCCTGGCTGACCTCAGGACTCCAGGGCAACGCAGTAGCTAAACCAATTACAACAATGCTAAACAATGCTACATTGCTAAAAAAGCGAATGCTGGGGAAAAAAAGGAAACGACAGATTTATAACCCAATGCCGAGGTTAATGGAAAGTCGGTCTTGGGAACTGTTACAAGTAGTATTTATGTTTACTTTACGAAAGTGTCGCTATGATTTGTAAGAAAGGTATGGTTAAACACATAGCGTTATATAATATACCTGATCTCTACGTATCAGAATCTGTCGTGAATAGACCTTAATGGATCGAAACACATTAGCATTACCTCGACCGACGCCGAATATCGTAGTATTATAGAGGGGAATTTCAGCGAGATTAGTAGAGACTGAAAACAGTTCTGGGTTCTACTAAAATTTTTGCATTTTCCTCGTCCCGCGGTACATTAGACAGTTCGGCAGTAGTGACAGCCGACTGGAAACAGCGCCGGCTCGCTGAAAAGCGCGTTTTTTTTCAGTTTTCCGCTAAGAACTCGTCCGCGGGGGCGGTATCTCATCAGGCGGGTGCCGGCGTGACTAACTAAGTGACAATCGGCTGGAATTAACGTCGGAGCAGCGAAAATCGCGTTTTTTGGGGTTTTAACGGACAACTCGTCCACTTCGAGTGGGCGGTCGTTTTTTGCGTTTTTCTCCCTTAAAACGCATTTTTGGGCGAATTCCCTGCGCGGTTCGCCCCTCCCCGGCCCCACCGATATATGTATGTGTATATATGTATATATGTATATATATACATATGTATACATCTATATATGTATATATATATATATATATATATGTATACAATATTCTTTGTATACAAAAACATAGCTGAGAAGATTTTGATGCAAAAGTCGCTATCCTCGCACGGGAGGCCAAAACACCAACGAGCAAATTTCTCGAGGCTTCTTGGATAAATTCCAAAAATCCGAGAATGAACAGCAGGGGAAAAAATTCCCTGAGTTAACGCGTGATCTAGCGCCGTATCTCAGAACTGATTTTTGATGTGGGGTGGTGGAGTAAACCATATGCGATTCTATACGGCTGTTCTTCCTTAGTGGAAAACATAAAAACGGTGTGTTTTTTCGAGAAGCCCGTGATCGTGTAATTATTGTTCAGATTTTCATCTTTCTATTTGCGTTGTTGAAGCGTTTGACCTGGTAAATTACATACCAGTGTCCTCTTTCAGGCTCTGAAGAAGACGACACTGCCGAAACGTCAGCTACCATTGTGCTGTATGTGTTATATTTGTGAGGAGTTAAACGTATGCTGAATAATAACCTCGCGATTGCTGTAAAAAAAAGAGAACAATAGACCTATTTTTAGCGTTGAGTGGTTTTTTGCTGGTCAGAAATATTCCCTCGGGTTTTTCTCCATGTCATTCTTCTTTAACACTTTTGCTTTCACACCAGAAGTCGCACTTTCAAGATCTCGAGCCCGGCGCATGGCTGCCATTTCCGATTTTGCATTTTATCTCCAAAAGGCGTCCAAAAAATTCGCTCAGAACGATAGCCGTGTTACTAGTACTACACTCCTACGAGCCCAGTACACTCACGTCGGCATATTTTTTGCAGCTCATAAATTATTAGATTTATATATAGACTATTATAATGAGAATGTGCTGCTACAAGTAATCATCTATTACGACAAAATAATAGCTTGCTGTTCCTAAGGAATGCAGCATGAAAAAACAACGAAAAACCCGATTATGTTCTAGTTCGGGTCAACAATTCGGGTTGCCTATTAGACTGTGGTGATACTAACACCGTCATTTTCTGCAGTGGGGAAAGCGATGTATTCGGAATGTCGATATGAACACTTCGGTCTAGTCAGAAGCGCAAATATTCACAATGTGAATATAACATCTGTTCCCTTTCACTAATTTGGGTACCAACTATACCCGTAATCCGTTAAACCTCATTTGTCAGCAACCGAACTATTCGGAGCGTGCCGCTCTCATGACGACACAAGAAGTGCTGTGCTTCCAAATAGAAACGTCAAATACCTTCGCAGCAATCAAGACCTTTCTGGGAATGATTCCTCACTGCACATCGCTTTTCGACACCGACATTGGCAGACGTTCTGGAAAGTACTTTAGATATAATTTATCATCAGCGTTTTTTGCTACGAAAGGTTTTCTTTTAAGTGCAAGATTTTTTGGGAGTGTTCAGCATGCAGAAAGTTGATATATAGCTTTTATTCGGCTAACGTTTCGACGTCTTTGTTCCCTTCAGAGCTGATTGGTCTGAGTCAATGGTCCACAGTTGTTCGTCCACACGATATGATTCTTTGTACTCATATCGATGTGAATATTCTAAACTGAAGGGCAGCTCAAGTGGGAACACGACTCGCCAGTGCCCCTTTTATACAGCACGGTTGTTCTTCATCGTCTAGTAATAGTGATTTATACTCATGAAGTCGACCCATCTGCAGCAGTCGGAATTATAACAGCTTTCATAGACTCTCATCAATCGGCTGTGAAAAAAACGAAAACGTCGAAGCGCTAGCTGAATTAAAATTCATGTCAACCTCATCTAAGCTGAACAATCTAGAAAGTACATTGATCGTTCACGCTGACGTTGTAGGACAGACGGTTTCGAGAAATTTTTAGGAGTGTTTGAATTGTTGAGCTTATATGAAGTTGATAAATGGATTTAGTCGGTTAACGTTTCGACGTCGTCGTCTTCATCAGAGCCGATGATCGGACTCGACGGTCCACAGTTGTTTGCTCTCGTATCGAGTCCCGTTTCACTAATTTGGATACCAGATCTTCTTCAGTGGGCATCGCTAGAATGATCGAGTTTATCAACCTCGTGTAAGCGCTTAACAATTAAAACACATATTGATTGTTTTATTAACGAGGTTAAATGATGGTCGGTTTGAAAATTTCTTGGAAAGTTCGTGTTGTGATGGCGGTGTTAATGGACCGGAAGACGAAGAGGTTCTTCAACCCGACGAGATCACCGAAGGTTCGTCGCATTTCCTATATCATCTGCGCAGGAGAGAGCACGGAAGCCATAAAACCCATCTATAAGACATCTTCGCTAAGCCTGCGGAGCCGTGATTAGAAGCGCCATGCGACGCATACAGTTGTTGGTTCGATATCGGTTGCTCATCTAATCAACTCTTTCATGTCTTAAAAGTGCAAAATCAGCTTTCTCAGGCTGATTTCACTGACGTTTCTGCAGAAGGCTCCCAGCTGCTTATCGTGATATCTCAGTAGAGTTTATAAATGTTGGATGTAGTGAGGATTTTCTCTCATTAAAAATAAACTCTCATTTCTCTCATTTTATTAAAATTATCGAAACGTTTTTTGCATAAACCTGCGTGGTAAACGCTACCGCCAAAAAACACGACAGCATAAAGATTATCCTTATAACTCCCATGATCGACTTTCCATTAGCCCCGGCATTGATCAATAAAAACTCGGTGCCTGGTCATCAAGAAAAGAGTAAATTATACTTCATTTTTTTTTACCACATAGTCCGACATCATATATTGTGTGCAACCAGCACTTCGCACCTTTGCATCCGTCATCCACGGTGGCCCTCTGATTTGCATGAGGATTCAGCTGTTGCTTGAAGATCTTAGGTGTTCTGAATGTCACTGGATGCTGGTCGAGTTAATTCCCATGGAATCCTGGAATAACGGCGCTAGAGTTATCAGGTCTTCACCACACGCAGATCACGGCCTTTCCGGATTGGAGAATGACGTTTACATTCAAATCCGGTAATATTTCAGAAATTAGAGAGAAGGGAGGCACAGTTCACATTGGAACAGGTTTGAACCAGACGCTCTCCGCGTGTTATTATTGGCGACTCCGCCACCGCGCTTCCTGTGAATCGTAGGTCAATAAAGGGTTGATAAACAACTTTTTTTGTGGTTTGATGCATGTAGCGAAGAGTCAACATTTTCAGCTCTAAGTAAAACAAGAAATCTTTTTACTTATTCTGGCATATTTCACCAGCTACTTCAAAGGATTCGAGGGCGTCACCTGTCGTCGAGTGACTCGAGAGGGCTCTACTAAATCTTCCATTTCTCCCTATTGCGCATCCCAGTGAATTTTACTCGCTCTAGGGACTCATTGAGCATCATATCTTCCTTTTAGGGCTTTCGTGAAAAACCCTCACCATCCGGTCGGTGTGGACTTTCTGCAGCACGTTTGACACTCCGAGGAATCCGATGGACAAGAACCGTTAGTGACTGCTAACGGTTCTTGTCCATCGATTGTCATTAACACGCATTACGTGTCCGGCGCACCGTTAAGGCTGGAAAAATTGTGGAGTCGAAATGGTAACTATGGAGCCGAGTGTTCTTTGTTGTCTTCACTACATCCTCGGTGCTCTTGAAAGTTCCTCAAGCCACTCGCTTCGCCTCGCTCAACTGTGGAGTCAAGTCGTTTATCGTGTTGATTTCTCGACCTAGATAGACAGAAAGGAAAGCATTTAAAGATATTTATTCCTTTGAGCGTCAGTGGTTCATACGAAGCCAATCCGTTCTACATGAACATCGTTTTTATGAGATTTAGTCGAAGACCAATCTTTCCATATGCTTTATCAAAGTCCGCAAGCATTCGTTGCGCTTGGCTAATGTTTGGTGTTATAAGAACGACGTCATCAGCAAAGCAAAGATGGTGTAATTGCCGACCATCTATTTTCACTCCTATGTTGTTCCATTTCAGTGTTTACACCATGTTCTGGAGGGAGATGGTCAATAATTTTGGCGAGATGATATCGCCTTGCCTTACCACTCCTTCGATATCGATATTAGTATCGCTGTAGAATGGCGATTTTGCCATTGTGACGTTTTTATACAGCTCATGAAGAATCTATATATACTGAGTGGAGACTCCTGGACTATCCAGAGCTTACATGACTGTTTCTGTCTCAACTAAGTCGGAACTCTTCTTCAGACTGATGGAAGTGAGACAAAGCGGTCTCTTGTAATCTCGCGATATTTCATTGAGTCTCGTTGTCTTGTGGATGTAGTCCATTGCACCGAATCCTCTTCGAAACACTACTTGCCCACATGGTTGTCCTTCATCTAGTGTCTTATCATCCCTGTCCAAGACAACTCGAGTTAACTGTTTATAGACAGCAGATACCAAGCAGATTGACGACAGCTGCCTATATTGTGGAAGTCACCCTTCTCGAACAATAGCGCAATCTTCATGATCTTCCATTGAAGAGGAACCTTGCATTCTGACATGTAACGTGTGAAGAGCTGAGTGTTGGTAAGGAGGACTGGCGCAAGGTTCTTTCTTGAGCAAATATTATCATGTCCTAACCTGGTGATGTTCGATTCATCACCGTGCTTTTGAAGAGATCCGAGTAGTTAGTACTTGTGAATGATTTTCAACATTGCCCTTCTGGAGGTGCAGCCGTTTCGTCTGGGCGTCGAAATGAAACCATTTTGCTTTCGAAATTGGCGAAATCTCGGTGAGCTTTGCCAACGCCTTACCCAGCTTCTGCAGCTTCTTTAAGACCTTATTTTATCGTCTCTCCGCCTTGTTCTGCAAGTTCAGATATGAGTCGTCAGTTCCCTGTAGCTTGTTCAATTCCACGTCGGCGTATCAGCTCTAGTGTTTCTGGAGACAGACGTCTCTTGGTGACTTTCGAACTCAGCTTTCATAGCGCAAACGTGAAGATGTTGAATGAGCCGATCGTATTCCTCGTCGATGTTATCGACAACGGCATCTTCCCAACAGCCGACTAATGAATTGAATAAGTCCCAGTTTACGGTGGTTCTTGGACTTCGGTTTTTGAATTAAGTGGCTTTTCCTCCTTTCCGCGAGAAATAGAATCTTGCACGAAGGAGGCCGTGGTCTGATCCCGTGTAAAATTTTGGGCCAACAGCGACATCGGTTAGGGAAAACCTTCTGTTTACTATGATGTGGTCTATTTCGTTATGCTACTCTTCACTGGGGGGACTCCCATGTCCAGCGTTGAGTGTGGGGCTTCTGGAATTGCGAATTTCCATGGGTGGTCTTGGTCGTCATGATAAACTCAGCCGCTCACCCTGTTCGTTCCATTCTAATCCATGGGTCCCAATGTGACGTTCTTCAGGCGTTCTCCTTGGTCCAATCTTGGCATTGAAATCTCCAATGATGACCTTGAAGAACGTATGGTCTTCTCCTTAGAACTTCTCCAAGTCCATATAGAACGCTTCGACTTCTTCGTCATAGTTTGACGGCGGCCCGTAAACGACGAAGATTGTCAAATCCAGTATTGATCCACATCTTTTTAATCGTAAACATCCGATTCCGGTAATAAGCTGTTCGAATGGATCGATGTTCATGGACAAACTCGTGTTAATGAGAACGCCGACGCCGCCGACTCCTCTACTGTCGCATGTTCCGAGGAACAGTTCTTCTCCGGTGTCATAGACGGCGTTGATTGGGTGGCGTCTTCTCGTCTCGGCCATGCCAATGGCTTCGTACCTTATCGTTCTTGCTTGCATGAGCAAGTCTTCTATCTAGGACTCAAGTGCAATTGTGCTTACATTGTAGGTACAGATAGACCATAGTCCTTCACGATTTAGGTAACCTAGAATGGCCTTGAGATTTTAGCAACCTCCACGTGCTAGCCCTGCTCAACGCTGCTGTATCGGGGACTCCTTCGGGGTTACGGGCAAGAGGCCCGTTTATTTTGCTATGCTTAACTTCTTGACACCCACGTATAGCTCGCTGAGCTCTGGATGTGTGGCTGGATATACTCAAGAATAGCTTGCCAATCTCCCCCAAAGGACTAGCTGACTTGTCGAAGGCGACTTCTAACAACCTCCCATGTGTTTCGCTGTCACTTGATTGCAGACTTTTGACCGAATTGACTCGTAGAATACAATCTGCACGAACGAGAACAAGCCCAGGCACGCATTCGTGAATGGGCACTCATAAATACAAAAGGTATATGCCAAATCGGCGCAGCAGAAACTGGAGTCCACCCCTTGGATACATCTGCACCTCAGGGAAGCAAAGGTCGCTTTTGGTCCGCAATTAACCTCCTAGCCGCCACCTGGAAACGGGCCACGTTGTCACACGGAAAGCAGCAGTTGTGATCCCATTTCTATAACTAGGAATAATAACACCATGATAGAAAAGCTCAAGTAGAGTATCGGAACGAATCAGGATACCCTTTTACCTTACATTCGTCGACTCAAAAAGCCCTTCACCTTAACTTAAACAGAAGCGATAGTCGTAATGTCGATTGTTTAATTGTCCTATCATGTAATGAGTATTAACGGAAATTCAAGGACAATAACCAATAGCGATGGGCAGAACGGAAAATTCATCAGATGTTCAGATTTGCGGACGACATACTTGCACATACATGCACATACATCACATACATCACAGACACACACACACACACACACACACACACACACACACACACACACACACACACACACACACACACACACACACACACACACACACACACACACACACACACACACACACACACACACACACACACACACACACACACACACACACACACACACACACACACACACACACACACACACACACACACACACACACACACACACACACACACACACACACACACACACACACACACACACACACACACACACACACACACACACACACACACACACACACACACACACACACACACACACACACACACACACACACACACACACACACACACACACACACACACACACACACACACACACACACACACACACACACACACACACACACACACACACACACACACACACACACACACACACACACACACACACACACACACACACACACACACACACACACACACACACACACACACACACACACACACACACACACACACACACACACACACACACACACACACACACACACACACACACACACACACACACACACACACACACACACACACACACACACACACACACACACACACACACACGAGGATGACAGCGCCTCGCCTCCGGCTTCATTGTTTTCACAAAGTTCCATCATAGTGCATTACACTACCCTGTGAATATCAATAAGGGAGAGCATAGATCGAGATTTCATGCAGAAGACAATATTTTATGGAATTTGAATTAATCGGGAAGTAATTATTGAAAAAAGTCACTTAGTGATTCCTTCATCGATGTGCAAAAAGTGTTAGAAGTGAACCAAAGTTGGTGTAGGAAAATATATGCAATGGAAGCGAGCCGCAGGGCCTCATGGTTGAAGTAATGTCGAGCCTTAGCTTTAGGTAAAAAGGATAAAGGATTAAGCTCTCGGCTTCCATCCCTGAGGGATGCGCCATGCATTCGACTTCATTAATTATCGTTGGAGGTGATTGAATGTAAATCTGGCCTTTACAATGACTCGCGGTGGCTTACCGATGTAACGAGCCAGTGCTGGTATCCTCCCAGACAAGTCTGCCACTAATTTGCTGACCCGGTGGCATGGAAGGCTTGCTGGACCATGGGAACGGGGATCGATTCCATGTGTGTGTCGCCGTGGGCGCCCTCAAACCACTGCGCCACACGCTCCCAGCTTTGGGTAAGAAAACATTTATACAGACAATCAACTATCAAGACCAATATTCCCACAGAGAAGACAGATAGTTAATGGCTGTTGCTATGGTCGTTACAAAGAAAAAAATAACTGTGCTATAGCGTCTAGAGTAAAGCATAGAGACGCAGTCGACAACCGAGTTGAATTAATATTCTGCTCGTCGAAGACGAAGACGTTGAGACCCTAGCGCAACGATATTTTTATAACAACCTTGTGTTATCATATCATTTATGAAAATTTGGATTATTCGCGCCGACGTTAAAGGAAACTCAGTTTTGAAATATTGTTGCATTCCAAGACATATTTTTAGTATATTCTCATCTTCATCGGTCCGCATATTCCTAAGCACCACTTTACCCTTAATACGTCGGTTTCGTAATGCTCGAGAAACTGCCAACTATGAACGATGCATTAAAATCGCTACCTCCATAGAACTGTCACTGTTCGCAGTGAGCAGCACCGCTAAAAGAGAATCCACTGGGTTTGACTCGGTTCGACTTTAAAGACTCACTTCGGAAAAAATGAATTGCTGTGGACAATGGACTCGGATTAATATCCGACTCTGTAAAAGTAAAAGACGTCAAAACCCTAGCCAAATAAAAAATTTCATAGCAATCATGTGTAAGCTTAATCACTAATAAAATATATTATGGAAAATGCCAAGACCGACTCCACATTAACCTCGTCATTGATCGAAAATTAATTTTTTTTTGATGAGCAGACAAACAGATTATTATTTGTTGACATTAAAGGATAAGAAAAGATAAAACTCTCAGCGTTGATTAATCCCTGAAAGATGCGCCATGTATTAGACATCATTAAGCATCATTCGGAGATGACTGAATGCAAATCTGGCCTTTACAATGACTTGCGGTGGCCGACCCATGTACCGAGGCAGTGCTGCTATTCCCCCAGACAAGTCTGTACCAATTTTCAGATCCCGAAGGGATGGAAAGCTTGGTGGGTCATAGACGTGGGGATCGACACCACGTGTGTGTTGCAGGGCACCTCCGACCACTGCGCCATACGCACCCTTAAGGTTGTTATTACACTATTTATTCACAATAGCTGAAATTTTGGTGGTTTTGCTCTAGAGCCTGGAAAGATCAAATTTACACATACCAACTGAGCACCAAGTGAGGTCAAATATTTCCATAATCTAAGCAGATAAAATTTTGTACGTCAATTTATATTAGCACAATAAACGGCTTCTTTTAACCGCTTACCGTTCTCATCTTTGAAACTCCTCCAGTTATTTGGTAGAGACCAGCCCTTCATTGTCTTACACGGAAGAAGAATGCTCTTAAGGCCAAAAAATCAACCCGATTTATGGGGCTAGGTAACCCGTGAACACAAGGCACTCCTCTTTGCAGTCAACTTCAGGACGTTTGGGATTTATTCAAAAATATTTTAAGAGTTTTATGCACTGATCTCTCAGAATCTTGTGCGAAGACTTTCATATCAAGATCTTCTCCGTTATGTTTTCGTTTCCTATTAGTGCATAGTGGAGTGTTCCCACTTGACTCTGAAGCATTTTGGATGAATTCGAAAACTCCAAGGGATAAGCACTGGGAGTATCGCATTCTGATCATGCGCAATCCAGCGCAATATCTCTGGCACCCGGCTAAGACTGCGAGGCTGGTTTTCATAAAATAACTAGTAGACTTACAAAGAACAAAGCGATGACCTTTTAAAACAAGAGTTCCAGTGTGCAAATGAAAATTTATATTTGATTTTTATTTACTGCCCAATGTTTTTCTTTCAAGGCAGGGTAACATGTGAAATAAAACTACAGGGATACTGAGATATGAGAAAAACTTGGAATCTCAGGAAAGCATCGAAAATGGTACCCAACCACAAAAAAAATAAGCAGTGAATAAAAGTTAAACATTGTGGTTTCGACTGCAGCTTTAGCTTAACTGGGTAGAATGACGAATTATGCTTCCCAGATCACTTGAGGGGTGATTGCTGATAGCATCGTCAACGAAAAAAAACTAGCTGAGAGAAAGCGAAGCAATGGCCTAGGTTGTTGTAATGGACAGTACGTGACCATCCGGACCCAGTTCTGTTTATATCTCAGAATCCTTGTGGCTAGAAATTTCTGTATTAGGTTCTATCTGCTGAGGTTTAAAAGTGTTTTACTGAGTAGATTGCACGGCAATACGCCATAGAATCTCTCCAGCCATTGCCTTACATAGTCGTGCACCTGGCGACGTATAACTCTAGTGCTATTATCCCCCGTTAACAAAATTGGGATATCTTTGCGGGATGGATGGGCCTAGTTTATTCGGGTAGAGCGGTATCGAACTAATGATCATGTTTATGTCCCAGGGAACCCCCTAACCACTGTGGCACACGGATCATCTGTCAATGCAAAAGAAACAACAATACCACAAGCATTGAGATATAGAAAACAGTATGCGTTACTTAGAGAATAGTTTTAATCAAGGCTTTTGGTATGAAAAAAGCTGATGTCAGTGGTAGTTCAAAACCTGCCACAGTTCGATTTGACTCGACTGCCATTCAACGACATTCATAAATTGAAAGCGAAGAATGCTCAAGCAGCACCCGAACTCCGCGCTAAAAAACGTCCGAAGAGCTATGTGGATGATGGATGAGATAACACGAATCGAATGAAAGAGGTGTGACCATCGGCACAACATGTGACGTCGGACCATGTCCTCAAAAAAACTCGTCCACCTCAGACACACATGTACCAAATCTCAGTATGTTTTGTTAAGCAAAAATAAGAGTGATTAGGATCTACACATATCTTTAAACAAGATAAATTGAGTTGTTTTACTACGGAAAAAGCTTTGGCAGCTGGAGTTCACCAATATTCTTGAGGCGTTTTTCGGAAACGGCTCGATTGTAATATTTTTTAGAAGCTAGCTTTATTTTCATTTCACATGCTTATCGAATTGGTATAGTAGTCTGTAAACCTGATACAAAGGACAAAAGAATGCTTTAATTAAATCTTCGGCCTAATCCAACTTTTTAGTCTTAACTGTGCGACACTTAGACCACCGTTACCGTTCGACAGAGTTGAACCTTTTTGATTGATCAATACTGATCCCTCTGCACAATACGGTACATCTTGCCGATTTCTGACAATAATTCCCTGTTTCTGACATTTTCGATCGATTTCTACTCCTACTTTTGAAAATTTATTTCCGGCCTAACACATCGGGTAAGATTCAACTAATCGGTTAACTAGTGGTAGGATTCATTGAAAGTACAAAACATTCCTTCGATCCACAATAGCTAGCGACCTCCTGCTGTTAAGACCTGAATACGAGCTAGCAAGCCTACAAAAGGACTCTAGGAAATACGAAATTGTCCAACCAATAATAAACGAGCATCACTGTCCCACACAATGAGCTCTCACTTGAACGTCACAAAGCGTGGGAAAAATCGGTAAGCCATAGTCTAATCTCGGATTGCATAAAAAGTCATTGGATAAAAGTAAAACCCCTATGATGCTCCATGGAGACCGTTTTTAGCTTTGTAAAGCAGCCTCCTTAGATGTCGACGTTAACGCTATTCTTGAGAGCGCAGATCCTATTGAATTCTATGCGATTACTCCACATAGGAGACAAAAGGCGGGCAGACCGATGTACACCAACGATGAAAACATTTTTTATTCTTGTGGAAGGAAAATATCAGTGGCGTAGCGCCTGTTGTCCATCCACTCCATCGTTACACATATTATCAAACTCTGATAAATCATTTTATCACGTTTCCCTCGAGGTCGTAATCTGCAGTGATAAACCCTCAAATGCAATCACACCCTTCTGAACTGGGCTTGATCACCGCCTTCTCCACGCTAAAATTCAAGTCAGATATAAGAGTGTAGAAAAACTGTTACTACTAAATCGTACCATTCACATTAAAAACTAGCATATCATTGCTGACTGCATTGTTAGGCAGAAAACCTGCTGAAAGAAAGACAAAGCAAGGGCTTCAGTGGGGCAGTAGGTAACACGTGAACTCTCGGAAAGGGCAATCGCGTGTTCAAATCTGGCCTGGGCTCCAAGTATCGCAACTATCTCAGCATCATAGTGGTTGCATATCACTATTATCATCACATAAGAAGGGAAAAGACAAGTTACGCACGACTAAAACATTCTAAACGGAACCCCTACCCACACCTAACTGGCAGTTGAGGAACACCCGACCGAAGACTGCGAGGTTCCTCACCAAAAGAACTTAAGAACTCCGAAGAGAAATTACATTTATACAGACAGCAAAAATGTTGGAAGCAGCTCGAAAAGTGACACTTGAAAGCAATGCAGTCAAGTACAATGCGAATCTAACTTTCTGTTAACGGAGATTATAAGCGATGGTGCAGTTATCACCATGATATTGAAATGGTAGCGGAGAAGTTAAAAGGATAAAGGATAAAGCTCTCGGCATTGATCAATCCCCTGAGGGATGTGTCATGCATTCGACTTCATTAAGTATCGTTGGAGGTGACTGAATACACACCTGGCCTTTACAATGACTCGCGGTAGCCTAGCGATGTATCGAACCGGTGCTGCTATGCTTCCAGAAAGTCTGGTACCAATTTGCGGAACCCAGATGGATGCAAGGCTTGGTGGGCCGTGGGCGCTGGGATCGATTCCACGTGAGTGTTGCAGGGCGTCACCGACCACTTCGCCACAGGCGGAGAAGTTATATGCCAATGTTCTCCCTTTCACAATCCCCGTCACAAACCCCAACGCTGAGGAAGAATCACTTAATACTCTTCTTCTAAAGTCTGAGCTACGAAAAACAGCATGAACATAAGCACAGCTCTATGAGCAAGTAGCATTGCAGTCATCTTCCTTTAAGCTTGGAACCTTAAGCAACAGTCACTTCTTCCATAACACATGACAACTTATCATGGAAGGAAAACATTTTCATAGCAGCGTAGGATCTCCAGCACGGTCTTGCTGCCACAAAAGGGTGACCGAAGGAATTTCCGTGGCGGGTTTTCTTGGTGAGTTAACTCTGCAAACTCCTTCCGGAAATTACCTTTTCGCGTATATCAAGGGCTTGGATGTGTTTTAAGATGACCACCTACAAGACTGCGAAACATGCTTGCAGCTAACATTAGGTGGCTGCAAATGCAGTAAGATCGACTGGTGAGAACGGGTATTCAAGTATTTGAGGAAGTTTTTATGCTGTTTATGCAGCTTATCATTTCTCTTTGAACGCAAAGAACTTCACCATGCAAGGTTCAACACCAGATCTTATACGAGACCACGCCATGGATAAGAGAGACATGGCAATGCAGCCGCACGTTGTATGCTTGGTAGCGACGTTTTCTTTGTGCGAATGACAAGAGCCTCGTTATACAGCATATTGGCAAACGCAGGCACTGACTTTAATACATGCGATCTCATAATGAAATTTATTAATCGAAATGAAAACCACTAGAATCTAAACGTTTCCAATTTTTGCCGTAGAGGTTGGCATCTTGAACATCGATGCCACGGAAAGGATCCACCAAGACACTTGTGCCGTTAAACCCATCGTCGGTGTTGTCAGTTGCAGTGCTTGTGTTAAAAAATTTAGAAGCGGAATGAAATTCAAGAAAACATTACATGCACTCTTAACCATTTTATTTACTGCCTATTCTTTTTAACGGCAGGGGTATGTTGCGAAATATAACTTCTGTAATGGTGAGATATTTGCGAAACTCCGGACCGCAGGTGTCTACGATGGGGAACGAACGCGCCATTGTCCTTTCCGGAGAGCAACGCGTTCACCACCACACCATGCGGGTCCTTCGTTTCGCCTGTCTCTCAGCTAGTTCTATCGATCATAACTGATTATAACTGTAGCCTCAGCATAACTGCGTTCAATGCCGATTTGGGCTCCCCAGATCAATCCTGTTGACGGGTGATTGCTGATGGCAAAAGATCGATAGAACTAGCTGAGAGAGGCGAAGCGAAGGATATGCATGGCGTGGTGGTGAACGCGTTAGCTCCCCGAAAAGGTAATAGCGCGTTCGTTCCACACCGCAGATACCTGCGGTCCGGAGTTTTGCAAATATCTCAGCATTACAGAAATTACATGCACTATTAGAACGGTAGGTAGCGGCTTGTCCTAAAAGGATGTCAATTCCTAAAGAACTCAAAATACCAAAATTTACTGGCATTTATCGTAAAACCAACAACATCGTAAATGTGTTATTGGTCTTCTTAAGACTTTCATGTGGAATACGATGTTATCCACGACATCAAGAAAAAACGTGGTGTGGAGATTATGTTAAAGTGTTCCAACTCCAATTATGTCCGATGCAATCCGTGCTCTGATAACCACTCATCAATCCTCACCATGCTCAAAATCCTAGACAGAAGCATCCAGTGTGTATATGAGGCTGGCTTCCTGCTCATTGAGCGATTTGTTATTTTGCATAGAGTAGCGAGCCAACCATAGATAAACTGTCTTCAGGTTATCACGCATCAACCGTTTCGATCAGAGAAGAATTTGCGACGAATCCGCCACTACGACGGCGGTAATTCTGGTTTGGTCTACTCATAGTCGGTCTACTCATAGTATACGAAATGGAAATGTTGAGAACTTTCCCATCTAGGAAATCTTTCGAGAACAATTCACTGTTTCTTTAATAAGCAAACACGAGGTTGTTACTACATTGTCTATTAATTTACAAAAGCGAATGTTCCGGCGGATTTCGCCCTCTTCAGAGCCTGCGTAGGTCTTATCGGCAATACCGAAATTTGAATCGCAATGGAAGCAAAACAGCTTCTTCACATTAATCATCGTTTTCCGCCGAACTTTTCATATGGAAACAATCGCCCAGAGTTCACATGGATAGGTAACGTGTCTCGCTTAAATTGAAACATCAGCCTGAGACATTGTGTGAGATCACGCATGACAACAAGGAATTTCTCCCCGCGGATCAATTCTGAATGCCTGGAATTTATCAGAATACCTCGAGTGTTTCACATGCTTAAGCTTACCTTTAGATTCCCATGCTATGAAAGCGACTATTACTTCAAAAATCTTCTCCGTTATGTCTTTGTGTCCTAGGTGTCCTATGCTTATCTTGTGGAGTGTTCTGCTTGACTTCAAGTTCAACTACTTGCTCTTTTATATAGACGCAAAGTGGTATGCCCGTTTCGCCAACGTATTCGTTCGTGTACGCTTTCAAGAGATCAGGTGCACCCTATCCGAACTCATGCACTCACCTTAACTGCCGTTAGCGCATACTATGTAGCTGTACCTTCCACGTAGACGACCATACAAACTGTTACGAACTAGCTGGTGTCTTAACGTGTTCTGTGGTATTTCAATCGGTGCTATTGATTTCTTTAAACCAAGCATAGCTGGTGTCTTAACGTGTTCTGTGGTATTTCAATCGGTGCTATTGATTTCTTTAAACCAAGCATTTTTAAGCAAATTCTTATAGCTGCGCTTATTTCGTTGGAAATGGAAAGTGTAATAAATGGTATCTTATTTCGACTAGACCTGTCGCTTGAGGTGTTATGTTCCTCTAAACCTGCCACGAGCGGCTATCGTTCCGCAGTCACTGGAATTGAGTGTTTCACACGTCATATTTCGGGATTTCTCCTTCTTCTGTCTCCCTGTGCCTCTGTTCGAAACATGTTCCTCACAAGCGCCCTTTTTCTTGAGGGGTAACAGGAGAGATAATGAACCAGTATGTTCCTGCTACTTGGTTTTCATTTGATATGAGTTTTGGATAGGTTAGTTCAAACGTTGAAAAACGGACGGCAGTCTTCTTTGGGCTCCTCTCTTGTGAATTTTATGCACTTTGACTGTTCGCTTAACAGTTCAAAACGTGTCCATCTCGTGCGTGAAACAAATGGTAAAGCAATCATCTACGTAACTACAATAGAGTAATGATCGGAGATCGATTGCTAGTGCTTCCACTCTAGACATAAAGGCAATGGCAAGGCTTGTTGCCAGTCGCTGTCCCACTGCCAACTCTTTCACTTGTGCGAAATACATTGGCGACCATCTAAAGATTGAGCAGTTTAGGTACTCCTTCAGGAAAGCCATGAGATGCTGCATCCACAAGCCATAGATGTTTATTGCTCCTTCGTGTTGCGCAAGGAGTTCAACAATGGGTTGGTTGCATTGCAGAAGTCATTGGAAATGTTTGTATACAGAGCGGTAAGGCTTTCATCACGTTCAGGACCGTAGGACACGCATTACAATGACGACCCAGGAACATAAGAGTGTTTGCCACACAACATGGGCTGCAAACTATTTCAACAACTGGGAAAGTATTAGGGTTAGGAGCTATATTATTCTATCTGTATAGATAGCCGATGATGGGTCCTACCTTGAATAACCATGGATCGGGTACACGCAAGATCATCAGTGCACACTAGCATTCTAACGAGCACCATGCGGGGACATGTCATTGTTTCGAAGCAACACTCCATCCCCAAAAAATGTAAGATCATAACAAAATTTCCAACAAATTAGCAATCACAACCTCCATTGAAATCAAAAACTTGGACCATTCATTTAACTACCAGATTGTTTCCTATAAGGTATCCGCTACACAATCATAACACATGGAATCAATTTTCATCTACGTCGAAGACCTCTACATCTAATCTAGATTTCCCCTTGTTTACCTATGCTAACTACAAATTGCACCTCACCATAACCGTCGAAATAGTTGATTGTGACAAGCTCAGGTACCGAAAATTCCTGCCGAATGTGACTGCATGTCTGCTTACCTACATTTATAAGGCAACTGGAAAGTTTTTTGAACGATACCATCACTTAAGATTGGTAATCTTCCTCCTATGCGAACGATAAACGTAAATGGCGGTGACTTTCCCACAGAAAATTGTCCGACCCAGAAAAGCACGCTATCGTACGTGGACGATACTACTCTAGTTTTGTGTCCTCCGAATTCGTTATTATCCCTCTTCCTACTCTCAGCATTAACTGTGGCACTTCTTATGTTCACAAGCTGATGTAACGTAACGGTAACCTCCTATACGTGACCACTTACTTTCTCAATAATACACGTCGGTAGAGAGCACTACATACAGAACCAACATCCTGTCACATCCAGAATACTCTCCAACACTGCACAACTAGTCTGAGTCCTCCCGAACCACCTGCAACAAAAACAGCACATCACTCAATCCCAAGAACAGGCTCTCCAACTAAGTTTAGTTCCTCAACTAACGGCGCTACCTCGTGCCAGTATGTACTCTCTGAAACCTATACCTACCACCAATCGAACATGAAACCAACTTCTGAAACACCAATTTTACATACATATGGATTCAAAGGTATACCAAAACACTAGAAGAGAATTCTCAAGCAGTGAGAAATTGCACTCATATACGAAAAAAATAACCCGTTTTATGAACGAAAATGTACGTATCGTTTAAATCTTGATAAAAATTACTGAACTATACTATTACAAATCATCATTCTTCTTCTAAAAATGTAACGGGCCTGTAACCGAACAGTACTGAAGAATACAAGAGAGAAAAAACTACATGATATTTTGGCAAATTTCGAGAAAAGGCATGACTGAGAGTGATATACGAAGACAAGAATGTCATAAGGAACATGGAGGAATAAACGAAGCGCAGCAAGCGGAACACGTAAATTCCTTCAACATCGACTGGAGAAGGGAATGGTCATCTATTAAGGTAAGCGTCTACAACAACAAATAGAATGATCTCTCATGACAGTGTAGACAGCTTAATTATTGCACTGAAATTTTAAAAAAACAATATTACAAACTATCACAGTGCAACAATAACAACGGCAATATGAACAGCATCGCAATTTTACAATCATTAAAAGCAATTATGTTTGTACAGCGTTTATCGATGTAAAAACATCGGTTCCTGATACATTTCGTAAGTTGAATAGATGATTTGACCGGGTTCAGCACCACCAGGTGACAAACCGTGATCATTCGGCGAGATTGAATCATTCATTGGTGATAAGGAGTTAGGACTTAACCCTGTTTCGGTGGATAACACCGCGTTCATTACTACTCGTTGTCTCGCTTCCTCTTGTGCTCTTTTCCTCTGACGCCGCTGTGCATCGCGCATTGCGTTGTATTGTCTCCGTTCCTCACTATTCATTCTATGATACTTCGCCCTCGCTTGCTCTGCCCTTCTGGCTCGTCTCATTTGAGCTTCAGCGATTGCTCTCCGAGTCTCCTCGTCGAGTGTATCAAGCTGGCAGGTTTCCGCTAAATGACACAATTCCTCATCGCGTTGTCGAGCCTGAAACATCGAGAGTGTGCCATACCATAATGAAAATAGTAACTAAGTTGTGAACAGTGTCGAGCAAACAGACTCAACCACCTTTCTGAAAATTATCCACGTATAGTGGTGAAGGTTAACTTATAGATTTCACACCATTTTATTAACAAACAAAGTTAGAGGTTTCACTAACGTAATACAGTGTTTCAGAAACAGATAAAGCTAACCTTACGCAGTAACTCAGCACGTTTTGCGTTTTGCTGTTGTCGTACCTCCGGTCGCATACTATGATACCTAAACAAAGCTATTTATACCATAACTCAATCCTTAATGAGGTCACTTTAGTGCCAATTCTCGCACCGTATTCTCGCCCTTTCCGCGCGTTTTGCCTTGCTAAGCTCATTTCGTTCTGCTATCGTTAAATTAGCCGTATTAACGCTTCCGCCCATTGATACTGGAAGCGATCGACGAAGTGACTCGGGTTGAGGTTGTGGCTGGAATCTAATGCTCGTCTGCGATGAATCAGTCTAAAGCATTACAAATAAATTATGGTAATACTGAAAAATAGTGTTAAAATTTAAAACAGAAAGAAACGTGATCACTACTTCATCGGAAAAATCCTAGTTTGGTGAAAGGTTATGAATTAAGCTATAAGGTTATAAAATATTGGTGTTAAAAACAAGTCATCATCTAATGGGAAAATTTTTGCAGCAAAGAAACAAGCGATCAAATATAAGGCCATAAACATACTTTTCAAATAGATTTGTATGAAATTAACTTCTTCTAAGATGATACTGAGATATTTGCAAAACTCCGAACAGGTGTCT
Source organism: Angiostrongylus vasorum (assembly GCA_018806985.1). NCBI lineage: Eukaryota > Metazoa > Nematoda > Chromadorea > Rhabditida > Metastrongylidae > Angiostrongylus > Angiostrongylus vasorum. The sequence continues at coordinate 783,140 of JADANN010000336.1, forward strand.
GCGGTGGGGAACGAACGCTTTATTTCCAGGCAGTAACGCGTTTAAAAGTAAAATTAAAAGTAAAATTAAAAGTAGGCAGCAAATAAAATGGTTAAGATTAACTTCTTCGTTTGAAGTACAAATAGTTGAGTATGTTCTTGATGCGACGATAAAGCTTAGTTTGTCGAAAATTAACTACTGAGGTGTACTAAATCTATTCATTATGAAGTTTAAATTCTCCTGCTAAATTTTTTCTTTGTGTTTTCTAAACTTTCCTAAACAATAGCTTCATTTTCATCATAAAAATTCGATCACCATATCATCGACCACTATTTCATGAGAAGCATATAAACCATGAGATGACTCCAATACCATAGACGACGATGTAGGTACAAGTTCGATCTGCAAGGCACGACTGGATTAATAATAGGTAATTAAGAATCGGTTAATGATAGGTAACAGGTAATAAAAAATCGAATAAGAGAGTTCAAAAGCAAACAACCAAACCTGTTCCTGAGCATTCGTGAATGTCAGTGGTTTTCCTTGATTATCCATATTTGAAATAGGTAATGGCTGTGGGTGAATCAGGAAAGGTTGGCCATTAGTGATGGCACGTAATTGTTCTTCACCCCGGATTAATGTGCCGTCTACAGTGCGCAACTCTACCGGTTGCCCATTGGCGTCCAAACCAGTGATTAACATTTCGTGGAGAGCCTTTTCATCTATCAGTTGTGATGGCTAGAAACATTATGCATGTCCTTTCGTAAGAAAACGCATTCACATTCATTAGCTAATCATAGCTTGGAATCGTACACCGATGAAGAGCATCAATTTAGCTTCTGAGAAAGCTATCAAGGAATGAAACATATCCTGAGCCAAAATCCAAGGAACATCACTTCCCACGCAATATACAACACTGTGTACTCAAGTGGAAGGCCCAAATAAATGCCGAGTAGAACGGTAGAGAAAAAGTTAAACAAAAAGTATTTCAAAAAACAGCAAGAGATAAAAGAAAAGTGAAAATCGTTCACGATTGCAGAAGTATCTCGACAACTGCAATATATGAACACCTGAAGGCAGGCCATGGTCACAGAAGACACTTTTCCAATGGCTCTAAAGGCTGACCTGTGCATTTAACACTTAGGATGTGATGTTAATTGACTGCAAACCATAATACCAGAAATAATTGAATCTGTGATCTTTAAACAAGTATATCCCAATCCTTAGTGAACTATAACATCACGAAGCTCACGAAACGCTTTTTTTCATCTAGGTTCAACTGTTGAACAGCACAGATCGATAGAACAAGTGGAATTCTGTCCAGCAAGATACGATGGTTTCTGCTAATGTCTAGATGATGTTAGCGACTAGTGAGATTATTCACTGTTCTTCTTTATGGACAAACATGAGGTTGGTATTAGAGTACAGAAATGCTGATATTTCGGCTGTTTCGCTTTCTTCAGAGCCTAGACAGGTCAAATTGATATACAATCTACTCAGCTGAACGCTTTCATAACTTCTTAAACAAAAAACAGCTTCCTATTCTTTTCTTCACTTCTCTTAACCGCTGAGTGTTTAAGAGAACCTACGCACTATTCGAATGAACATTTACGTGTTAAGTTTCGTCTGTTAAGGTTATGAAAGCATTTCGCTTAAAAGGCATGTTAAATCGAACTTTCCAGGCTCTGAAGAAGGCGAAACCGCTGAAGTGTTAACTATTCTGTATTAAAAAATGCTGTAATTGCAACCTCGTGGAATTATTGATCAATGCCGAGGTTGAAAGAAAGTCGGTCTCGGGATTGGCTGGTGGGATTATGTTAGAAATTTAAATACATATCGTCCGAGATACGATATTAAAGTCGTCAGCTATATGCGACTCTGAGCGGCTGTTGTTCTTCGGTGGAAGATAGGTGAAAAAAAAAGCGGCTCTAAAGAAGGCGGCCATGGTTGTGCTGTATGTGTGTTGTTATATGAAAGTAAACGTACGCTGTTTAACAACCTCGCGATTGTTGAGGAAGAAAACGACGAACTTTTACTGATACTTTAGATTACGCAGGTTATGTCTCAAAAACCGAAAAGTCGGTTTTTGAAATATTGTTACGCAATGTGCTAGCTGATAATCATACCGACTGCTGCAGAATGGATTTTCCGGAGAAAACAAGTTACTCCCACAGGACAATCATCATCAACAACCATCCTGTATAAAGGAGAGCCGCCGGATGAGGTTGCCTCATTCGAGCGGTGCTCTACTGTAGAAGATCCCACTCGATACGACTATGAAAACATCACATCAACAGTACGAACGACTGTCGACAATCGAATCAGAATGTTGTGCCTAAGGAAGAAGAAGACGCCGAAACGCTAGCCGAATGAAATCCTTTCTTGTCAACCTCATGTTAGAGTTTATCAATGAAAGAATAAATATAAATATTATGTTTAGAAACACTTACTTAAGATAATAAATCTCCTAAATCATGAAAAACAGGACAGCACCTGGTCGATGGTGTGCATAAACACTTTCGCTTGATTCTAGCATTCGACAGCGTGCGAGCTTTATGAGTTTGCGGAATGAGAAGCAACATATGCCATGAACATCATAATAAGTTTTTCTATGTCCTCTACCCAGAAATTTTTTTATTAATTGAAAAAAAAACTAGAATATAGAGATGTTTCCCAACGTGATTCAACTTTTATTGTTATTCGAAGAGAACGAACCGGATTTTCTTCAAATTTGAGTTCCAAAGAGCTTTCAGTGAAAAAAAACAATACTTCAGGAAGGCGTTTTTGAATATGTAACTCTAGCGCAGTGGAGCTAATTCTTTCATATAATTCTAATTTGATATTCTTCTACAATATATAACCAAGATATGATATTCTAATAATTTTTCATATTATTCTACTCTAGTACATCACATCATTATTATTACTATTATTATTATTATTATTATTATTATTATTACTTACTTACTTACTTACTTGCCCTACTTACTTACCACTATACTATTATACAAATAATTCTCTATTCCCTAGTTCTGCAGAAAATAAAATACTTACCTTGTCCGAAGGCGCCAAAACGTTAGCCAAATAAAACCTTTAGGATAAGACCGTACTCACTTAGCAATCCAAGAAATATTAAAAATACTGATGTTTAAGTGGTGCACTATGCGTACCAAGTCGGCGACCAACAAAAATTTAGGCATTTTGTTGAATACTCCTTGAGGTATCCATCGAGGGAAGCCCTTGCTTCCTTGGGCGCAACCCCATTGCCAGGCGAAATCAAGCATCTGGTATAATGTGTCGAAAACCTAGATCTTGCTTCCACCATCTTGATAATTTCACTTCTAGAGGACTTCAAAAAATAAAACAACACTTTTGAATATCCTGCTTATTTCCCGTTGCATCCATGCAGCAAAATCTTTCCTGCAAGCTTTCGAAATTCCCAGCTCACAAAGTGCTCTAGTTATCGAAAATTAGCAGCAGTTTCCGAAAACTCATTCTCAACTCAAAGTGTTAAGGTGTAAAGGATATTTATGGTCCAGTCTGACCCATATGTGAACAACAGTGTAGTCAATGGAATATACAAATGGTGGACCAACAATAAGAACGCCAAGTAGGGTAAAAAGTGCACCATAAGGGGAAAGAGAGGAAGGAATTGGAGTTAACTTTGAACCAATGAGGGAATACACTTGGAACATGTTAGAATGGAGAATGGTAGAAATAAGTTATATGGTTGAAGACAAGAAATCCACAGAAATAAGATTAATGGAACAATAGATTCAAATAAATCACAGAAATTGTACCAACATTAAAAAATCCATTTGTCAAAGCAACCGAGAGGAACTAGGTAAAAGGATAATTTCAAAATAATGCCATAAAAAACCAATACCTGTACATAAACCTTTTCATCCACAATGTGTCCATCATTTGTGATTAAAACTGTGTCACCATCCATAAGCTGTTGGTCAATGGAATTAAACCGACTTGCTTGTGACTGTTGTTGCTGACGTGCCAAAGCCATATGTGCCTACAAAATAGAACTCGTGACCAACATACCTCAAGAAGAAAATAAGACGTAATCGAAAATGTAAGTGCAATGAAAAAATCGTTGGTCAAGTATAACCTTTGACATTCTTTTACAGTGAACTTTCAAGATTACATTGAAACAAACACTTGCAATCGATTCCAGCTTTGGAGTACCTGCTTAGTTCTCTTAATAACTTCTCGCTCCATTTGTTCGAAAATGTCATCCGTAGAATGAGATACCTGAGAATTAACTACATTCAAACGATCATGGGCAATGGACATATCACCAGAATCCATCAATGATACCGCACTGTTGTGCTGATACGATGAACTCAATCCAGATGAGTCGGGAATACTTCCGTCTATAGAACAATCTGAGCTCATCATTTCACGCTGTTCACGTCCCATGGCACGCAGTTTTTTCGCCTGAGCCCGTCGCATGTTGTATTCCTTTCGCTGTTCCGGTGACATTTTCTGATAACGCGCTCGAGCAGCTTCAGCCTTACGTGCATTTCTTATCATTATTTGTTGAGCTTTCTGTAAAGCTTCTGCAGAAATACGACCAGCTGGTGTGGACAGCAAGATTTCCTCCTCGACACGACGTTTTCGAAATGACTCTGTTCGTCGTTGATTGTATTCTCGCCTCTGGTCAGCAGACATACGATGATATCTTGAAGCAGAAAGAAAACTGACGTAATAACACATAAACGTCATCGTGAAATTTTCTAGATGTTCTCTCTCAAGTGTTTGCAAAATGAACAGCTTATGCAATCTTGCTTTTATCAACAACGCTCTATTCAAGTTACATAAAGGCACCTCAATCTTGCCGCTTCAGCTTTCTTGGCGTTTGCCATTTTGATGTGCTCCCGGATGGCTTCATTGTCCACAAACTGTCCTTTAGGCATGTCCGGGTCAAGCCCTAATGCTCGAAGTCGCCGTCGATGATTATAAATCCTAGAACACCACTTTCTAATTCCTATACGTTAAACGCCTGTGTCCTCGTTCAATCACTGGTGGATCTAGATGTTATTTCCGGCCATTAATTATGATATTACGCCAACCACATTACGTATACAGAGGAACACAGAGCACTTACAAGACAATGGCACGAATTCAGAAACTGACTTGTTTCCCAAAATCAAAAAGTGGCTTTCGGAAACAAAGCTTACTTTCTCTCTTCGTCGCTCATGCGTTGATATCGTGAACGAGCCGCCTCTGCACGTCGCATTTTCGATCGTTGCTCGCGATACTTTTGAAGGTCGATTTCTCCATCGTTAGACTCTTGCAGCAAATTATCTAATTCCTTTCGGTCGCGCTCCCTGCGCTCCATTTCTCTCTGCTCTTTCTTTCTAGCCTCGATGTCTTGATCCACTGCCGATTGAACAACTTGGTCGAATCTAAACCTCTACACATTCAAACTTTTTATGAATGGAAACCCGATAGGTGCTATAGTGGTTGTAGAAACTGCGATAGCACACAATAAGGATGCCAAGAAACACTGTTAAGAAGGAAGAGCGACATATCTGCTCATTACTTTCTCACTAAGAAAATTATCGCTCACAAAAACTACAGAGTAGAAAGTAGACTATTCTAGTTCAATTCCCTAGCAGCAACAAATCACACTACAAAATTCCACATTTGCCAGCGCTTTCCAACTGTGGTTCACACTGCATCCAAACAAAGGAATTACGAAAATGTACTTAAGAAAAAAAGGAGCACAGTAACGAACTCGTCGTGCTCTTGTTCCCCGCCCTCAATCGTTTGCGATGAAGTACTCGGCTTATGCTCGACGAAATACGTGTCGATAAAGGCATTCATCTGATCCGCCTGTGCGACTGCTGGATGCTCCTTCGACAAAGTAACGATAGACGATAGCAGTCCATTTTCCGATGTATTCAAAGATGAGGACAATTCCGGCAAATGTAGTGAGTCGTGCGGATCGAGCTCTGTCGAAATTCTCGACGGAACCAAAAGATAATCACTCTTTTGGTCATGTGAGAACATCGTCGTTGAATTCGTCTGAAACGTCGGAGCAGGAGTGTAGTACGTAGTTGTCTGGAATAAAAACGGTTTTTCTTGCGCTGAATTATATGTTCTGAAATTCCAATGTCGCCATGATGTTGGAAAGTGAAAATTCAAAGAAAAAAAACGAATTGAGAAACAGACTTGAGGATGAAAGGATAGGTCGGAGGATTGTGAATACGTCGAAACTTCAGCAGGGGTCAACGTCTCCAAGATTCTGTGACTGTGCGGTGATGAGCTGTCTCTCGGAGAACCCGCAGTTATATAGATCGGATGTTGGTTCATCTAATGTTTCAAAGCAATGAGTTATCAAACATACACACACACACATACACACATACACATACACACATAGAGTGAAATAAAGTAGATCGTAAAAGTAGAAAGAAAACAGATATACAAGCGATAGAAACTGCCATCAATCAATCAACCACGTAACAAACTGTAACGAAGTTTATTAATGTTTATTCGCTGTTAAGCTGTCAGAATATTCAAAACACGAGACAACTAACAAATGAAGAATAAACAATATTATAAGAGTGATACAAATCACCAAATTCACGCATACCTTCAAGCAGTAATGAATGATTCGACAGATCCGAACAATGTACCATAAAAATGGCAAAAAAGAGTCCCAAACAGGCACAGAGTAAGATCTAGACGGTTGGAAATATTTGTCAAAGTGATGAAAACAAAATCCCTTCCTATCGTCTGCCATTGCTCATACAACAATACGTTGGAATATAAGCATACCCAACTTGGGTAAATGTACGAAAAACACATACCATCACGGTCTTCGCTGGAAAACATTGTTGGTCAAATAGATATGGATTGATGTTTACTTCTACGTGATCGAAAAACGATAATTTCCTATGGAAGAGAATCACTCATATAACAAAAGTAGGTAATCGTACTCAAGTTCGCGAAGGTGGTGCTCCATATGGGTTGATGATTTGTTGTTGAATATGCTGCCCGTTCACCAACATTCCACCGGTAGTATAGGTGATCTGCTGAGGTGTATGTTGATGGACAAGCTGTTGACCACCAGAAGTGGTAGGAGCTTGATGCTGCACAACCAAGTGACTCGATGATGATGGCATCTACAAGAACATATTATCGATAGGTCATCTACCAAGGAAGAAGGCGTAGACATGGGAGAGGAAAAGAAAGAAGGACGTGATTTCGAAATCACCTGTTGTTGACTGACGGAAACATGACCACCCTGCTGACCCTGAATTGTTTGCACTGGAACCTGGTGAACTGCATGTACCACTTGTTGATGGTTCACTCCATTTGATGATGTCAACTGTATCTGAATCATAACAACTTCAAAGAAATACTCCTTCTTACCGATATTAGTTACTAGTGAACAGACTTCTCACTCAGTAGAGTACAAAAAATGTTTTTACCAATGAAAAGGAAAATTAACTCTACATGATCTCTAACTTGTGCCGTAAATTACTCCATTAGACCAAATGTCCCTTATAAAAAGTAATAGTGGACCGATATATTAGGGCATACCCAAATAATCGTAGGAAATGATTAGCTATTATGTGGATCAAACCTAAACATATGTATGAAATAATCAGATTAGCGTTCATGTTTGGTACGTCCACTTTCACTTTTCCATCTGTTCCTCTAAGACAGCGAAGTAGTCGGAGACTCTCTGAAGTAGACAAGGGATCGATCCCGTCGCCCCAGACCCACCAACCCCTCGGTCCCTCCTGGGTCAGCAAATTGGTACCAGACTTGTCTGGGAGGATAGCATCACAAGCTCGACACATCGGTACACCACCGTGAGTCATTATAGAGGCCAGATATGCATTTAATCACCTCCGACGATGCTTAATGAGGTCGAATGCATGGTTCATCCCTCAGGGGTTGACCGACGCTGAGAGCTTTACCCTTCATTTTTATCCTCTAGGACATAAGCAGAAATGGAAAGAATTCAGCAACCACTTAAGAATAGCGGAATTACAAAAATGCTATCCTCTCCTCTTATCTGCAAACTTAACATCTTCACACCTTGTAAACTGATCATACTAACATTCAAACTGTTTAACAAACCTGCTGTACTTGACCTTGCCCAATATGAGCAATGGGAGTTGATGTTCCTTGTTGAATGATATAAGTACCCCCCTGAACTCCTTGCGAAGTCGGAGTGGTACTCACGGGTTGTGAGAGTACTTGCACAGTTTGTCGCTGCTGACGCATTATTGCCTGTTGAGCTTGTTGAGTCTTTTTCAACACGTCACGCTCAATTGCTGACAATGCATCCTCTTCCTACAATCTTTGTTTTATGTAACAAATTGGTAAATAGAATCTCCAGCGTATGCTTTTATTGAAGAATATGGTTAAGCTATTGATTTATGGGTTAACTCATTCGCGACAGCGTGGACACTACAGTGGCCATAGGCGGCTGCGCAATGGTTGGTATAAAGGGTCATTTTCTTTCCAACAATTTATTTTGGCACGCAAAGCTTTTTATCCATCTAAAGCACAGCAATCTAGAAGAGGTCAGACCAAAAAAAAACATTCTCCTTAATTGGTGAATTACAAAACACCTTTCTTCGAAAGTGCTAGTCAACTGGTAATTTCGCTAACATTTAACTATTATTCCATCTTAGTCCCTACGACGAATCATGTGGAACGTGTGGGTACGGAAAAAAAACATCGAAATGGACTCAGTATTTACCTACTTGTATACTTGATTGGCTCGTCCTTATTGGCTATGCGAGCCTCAGCATAATTTCCACTTTTCCAAGTTTCGCTGGTTTAGCCACTTTGGTTCCCTAGAGTCCCGATCTCAACAAGGTCAAAGTCTCCCCACGTCGTCACCACTGTTCGACTAGTTTGGTACGGTGGTGGATCCTGGTACTGATTTACTCTTAGTTAGGGTTTTTTGACAGAAATGCCGGACTCCCTCTCAGCTTGGGAGACCACGCTGGGTGGAGGTATCCTCCACAGTAGATCCCAGCCAGCCCAACACCCAGAAACACCTCCTAGCCACTATGAGGGCGGTAAACATTTGGGTGGAATAGACTCGATAGCAGCTGAAACACCCTTCCAAATGATGATAAAATGCATTTGCCCGATGTACCATAGTAACATGTAGTAAGTAATAGCACACATATTATTCTTAACTATAGAAAGATACAGCAAAAGCCTCTTTCACAATCCCGTCATGTTCTCAACCCCTCAAGTCCCTCTAGTTATCGAGAAACCACTGTTCATTGTTTAAAAAAAAATTCCGCAAAAGCTGAAAATTAGGCGCCGTCCCTCGCGGCGGACAGCAAAACTAGACGCCGCCGCGAATGGGTTAACAAAAATGATCGCCATATTTAAGAGAAAAGTGAATTTCGACAGTAAAACGGGAAAAAAAGTCAGACGTACCTTTTTACAAGAAACCAACGATCCACCACTAGACGACAACATTGAATCCATTCCATCCAGCCGTCTACGTTTTGGGGTATATCTCTTTTGGTTGTATGACTGGAAGAGAATTAATATTTGGGAAAAAACTCATGGTCGAATTAATTACAACGCTAACACTCTAGTAAAAACCTTTCTTTGATCTGGTGTCATTCGCTGGTAGCGCAATCGTGCTGCCTCGGCTCGCTTAGCATTACGCACAACGATCTGTTGTGCTCTGTCCAAAGCTTCTCCATTGATTCTTCCAATAGGCATTGCGAGCAACATTTCCTCTTCCATTCTGCGACGTCTGAATGCCTCTGTGCGTCGCTGGTTGTAAATACGTTTCTCCTCTTCTGTCATACGATGATATCTAAGAGAAACTTTTACATCATTTGTTGTACTATTTACCCGTGACATCAGCAGAAAAAAAACCTCATCTACCAAACGTAGCAGCAAAATTAAATTAAATGATTAGCATTACTAGGTAATCTATTACAACTTAGTAACACTCTCACACGTGCTAGGTGACATCGTAAGCAAAAAATCATCCAAACAATTCGTTCTTTCGCTTCAGTTAAGAAACTACAGCATTGTTCAAGTGATATGCTTTCTTATTAGCAACTTCGGACCGGACATGTAATCTGTATGAAACGATGGACAATAGCCGTTAGTGACTGGATTCTTCGGGATGTCATACATACTGCAGAAAGACCATCGACCTGAAGGTCAGAGTTCTTCACGGAAAGTTTGGAAGGAAGGTATGATGCTCAACTAGTCCCTAGAGGGAGCAGAACCTCCCAGGTTATTCTTGCACGCGATCGGGAAAAATGGAAGATTTAGTGGGGCCCGGCCGAGTCACTTGATCAAAAAGACGACAGGTGATACAGGTGACAGCAACTTCAAAAGAAGCACTGTGAACTCTTGGGAAGAGAAGCGCACAAATTCCACTTCTAGCTTTATTCATAAATGGAATGTTCCACGGTAAAAATGAGGGAAGACATCCACCTCTGTCTTGCTGCCTCAGCTTTCTTTGCATTTTGGGCTTTAATATGAGCACGCACTGCTTCTTCATCCTTGATGGGATCACCTGTACCTCCAGCAGCCTGAAAAAGAAAAAATATTTCATGTAATATCAATGTAAACTCCAATTCTCGTATTATAAGATAATGGTGACTCAAATCGCAGAAGAAATACAACTCCAAGGAAAACTATAAGAAGCTCTGAACATCAAACCTTGACAGCAGCTAAGGCATTCTGCATTTGACGCATACGTCGACGATTATTGTGGGCCCTGCGCTCTTCAGGTGTCATTCGTGCATATCTGGAAGTGAATTTCCAATGTTTGGAGAATGCAAGCCTTCCAACATGTGCTAATGATCAGAAGATCGAATAAACCTTTGCCGAGCAGCTTCGGCCCATTTGGCCCTCATTCTTTTCTCACGAAGTTGCTCGGTAATATCAGGATCTTCCTGAAATAAAGCCGTTTAATTAGCACCACTAGCGCTATGATGGTCGAAAACTCTGATATAAACGAACGCATAACATGCATTAACACGGTTTAGAAGCAATTCTGCGCAATCTCAAAAAAAATAACCAACCTGAATATCGTTGGTCTCCCTAAGAATGGACTCGAGCTCCTCCAGTTCCTTCTCTCGCTGCCTCTTCCTTTTTTGAGCAAGAGTTCTCTTCAGGTTCAGCTCCCTTTTCTCAGCTGGCGTTAAACGATGGTATCTGAACTACTACAAACCATTAAAGCGGTTAGTGATCCTGTCGGCATTGCTACGAATAACATGGTTGCCACCTCATTCTAGCAGCCTCAGCTTGTCGGGCTTTTTTGAGACGCTCCTTTTCAGCCTTGTCGGGAGAAACTGGTGACACCTTGACATTCATATTGACGCCTTTCACATTTGCTGTTGTAACCAGTGTGCCTCCCTGATAGGATATCTGCGGAGGGAGTTGACCTAGCTGCAACCCTTGCAGCGATTGGTTGGATTGCACCTACAATCATTCACCGTAAGGGTGCCAACATCTACCATATGTCAATATCTACAGCAATCTGAAATATCTTTACTTGCACTGTTTGATGACTCGATGTTGCCCATGTTGATGTAGATGGTGCAGGCTGATCCAAGAAATACGTATCAAGGAGTTGTGAAATCCTTTTCTCGTCATTGTCGTTTGAAAGACGCATTTGGGTTTGGGTAACCTGACCAGCTCGACTCGATTGGGGTGCCTGTTGCAACTAAAACATAGGGTATTCGAGGAACCAATAATAATGAAAGCTACTTTCTGGTATTTCAAATACGTGATTTAAGGAATTAAGTAATTAAACTTCTAAAACGACTTCATCAGTGATGCATCCACATCTGATGTTAAAAATGTTCTGCTACACCACATAAAAAGGGGATTACAAACATCTCTCTCATCCAATCAAAAGATTCGCCATCACACCACTTTTTTTCAATGAGTGCTGATAACTTGCAGAAAACTAGAGCTATTTTACCATATCTTTGAGTACACGACACTTTGACAAGCATTTATAGAAGACCCTAACCCTACTGTTCTAACGGGTAATATAAAATTTTTTCGGAATTATTACTCTTATTTTAGTTTTCGGCATAAATGTCTACAAAAAGCCTTCATGAAACTGCAATTTTTAAAGCGAGTGTGGATGATGACGTCAGAGACGCATTCATGAACGTCGAAAACCGTCATATCCCACTGAACAAAAATCCCATTTGTTCAATCGTTTCACTACCCGACAAACGAGCCTCGAAGAGACGGAAAAAAAGTCAGAAGAGAGAAACGGCTCGTAAATTTCACAAAAAGCACTCACTACTGTAGACTAAGTAAATCTATGTCACGTTGCTAAAAGATGCGCAAATTCGCATTGCTTTCGTTATCTTACATTTCCTTAAGTTTAGTACTGAGTATTTTTGAAGTCGAAAAACAAAAAAGAACATGATCTTCCATGACGACACGAACCATATATGACTCTGTTAGATCGACCACCACCGCGAATGTGTTCAACAAATCATTTCCGAAGTAAATTTCTTATCAAAAAATGGATTGAATTCAGACCTCAATTTTTTTAATGACGTACAGACAGTTGTAAAACTGCTCTTAGACTTGTAGTCTTACGACTGAACTACTATCAAAAACGCACTGTAATTGTATTGTTGGGAATGAATGCAGTGGAGCTGGAGGAATGGAATGGTGCTGTAGACGAAGTTGTGTAGGTCGAAGATTGGTACGAAGATGGATGAAATGACATCCCCTGAAAAGCAACGTAGTGTAGAGACTTCATCACTCCCAACAAAACTGGTCATAGCTTCGAATCATATTTCACTCTTCCTAATCTCCCGACGACAGTTTATCCGCAACACTGCAAAAAATTAAGGAGCGCTTAAAAATGAAATCGAAGATTTTGCAACAGTACTATTCATACAACCAGATAGTAGTAAACTAAGACCTCGTCATATACTAGAGATCACTTTCTTCAATTTAGAAACATCCCAATTGCTAATTTGAAGACAACGATGCTGAGATACTTGCAAAACTCCAAACTGTAGGTGTCTGCGGTGGGGATCGAACTCGCTATTATCTTTCCCAGGGTCTAACGTGTTCACCACCACACTATGCTAGTCCTTCGTTTCGCCTGTCTCTCATTTCTCAGCCGTGCTGTATGTGCTACCAGCAATTACCCGTATTATTTCAACAGAAATATTGATCTGCTTAAACAACCATCATTGCTGATTAGAAAACCACTTGGTTGTCTACCTGCTGTCCTTGAGCAGCACGGGGATCTGTTGTATACGTTGTGTAGGTTAAATTTTGGTTCATCTGAAAATGAAATGTTCGCATACAAAAATGGATTTAATAAAGAATGGATAGCACTTCTTCGAACCCAGAGATGATACAACGATGTTCATTGATATAAGTTACAAAACTTCTCCCTAAAAGCTGAGGAAGGTTTCATGAGAAAGAATAAGTAGGCTTGCACTAGACATCGACTGAGGATAAAACGTCTCTAAGTCAAATACGAGAAAGCAACGCATCAAATCTCTTTGCAAAACAGAGTTATCTGCTAAACACTTTCCCATCTCAGAAAACCACAGCAAGTTCCATGTCAGCAGATTACAAAGTGGGTACCACGTTGAAAAAAATATCCATGAATAGATTTAATAAAGCTTCCTGGAAAGCTGGAATATGTCCCATGTAACGAACGTGCGAACTCAAATACTCCACCTTGGTAGCAGCTAAGCTTCTTATGAGTTTCCCTCTGCAAGCTATTACGCATAAACCTAGAATCCCAGTGAGTTCCCAACAATCACTTTGTGTTCCCCTCACAGCAGCGCGCTGTTGTCCTGACAGCCCGCTAGAAATACATTAGTCCTATTTGTTATTTTATTTTACATGAAACATACTGTAAAAATTCTAGCACTTCGTGGTCGTACTATACAGCACCAGTACCACTGCGCTAACTCCTACCTGTCCATCCTCGTACGTAGATTATTCATACTATTACCGTCATCTATAAAACCACATACGTAAGATAATAATGCCCATAAGATTATTTAGAAGTTATAAAATGTCATGTTTTGCTCTAACACTCGACAAACCAAGCAAAGGGTAACTGACCAATTATGTTAGGTAGATCATTCATCAGACTTCTTTTGGTGAGTTCACGCTGTCAACTTTCATACCGCTAACGTGAAGATGTTGAATGAACCGATCGTATTCCTCGTCGATATTATGAACAACAGCACCTTCATAATTGTCGACTAATCTACTGAAGAAGTCCCAGTTAATGGAGAACGGCGTTCAGTAGGCGAAGATAGCACAGTGGTAGTGATGCCGGTCACCACGAGCACGGTACTGGTTCGATCCCGCACCTGCCCCACCAAGCCTTCCATCTCTCTGGGGTTGCGAAATTGCTACCAGACTTGTCCGCTAGAAATCACTCCCTACAATCCAATTTTAACCCCCCAAGGCCAGCCATCTCAGGACTACAGTGAGAAACGACTCGACCAACCACGCTACGACATTCAAGATGAAATGGAAATCCTCAAACAGCAACACGTAAAAACTTGGAGCACCATCGTGGACGATGTATGCGAGGTAACGAATTGGATGTGAGAATTGATGGAACACGCAAAGCAGACGTGAAGACGGATCGTATAAAACAAAAAAAGAAGTTTTTAACAAAATAAAGTTAAAAAAAACAACTCCTCTCCCTAACAACACGCTAAGGCGCTAAAGTACGTCTAAGTGCCTTTATGTACTTCCTTATGTCACATCCTAATAACCGAAAAACGTAAACAATTTCGACGACTCGCCCAAACTACCTAGTATATTACAGTAACCGGAAAAGCCTGTAGTACATCCTGTCGGTCTATTGAGAAATTTCTATCATCACGAGTACTTCACAGGTTCACCTAAGAAACAAACACCCTTTAACAAAAAGCATCCTGGGCACCTCACTGATACAGGATTTTCAAAACAGAAAAAAAAGCTATTCAGCTACCGAATTTGACCGCTTTACGCAATGCACCAAAAAATGAGAGTTGACTGATATAACGACAATGATAATAACTGATCTCAAACTATCTCAGATTGATATCTCATTGTCCGAGAGGTCCACTATTCATCTATGCGAACTCTGTGCGTTGGTTGTTCCTCACGTAGAAACTCAGTGAAAAACTCATAGAAAGCGGTGACTGTGCTAAGATTAATTCCTTTTTCAATACGACTGAAACCTCGGTTTAGGACTTTCTCCGTCTGGTTATGGAGGTATTTGGCCGGGTGGACTCCAGACAACTTGACTTTTCCAGGATCTGAAGAAGGGAAAAATCCGCCGAAACGCAAGCTTCTCCGTCAATAAAGAATAAAGTAGCGCATAGCATAGCATTTGCTCAACAAGAATATACTGAAATAAAGACAGTCTATCTTTTTCCGATTTTTTTCCTCTTTTTTTCGAAAGGACCTTGCCCAAGATAGACTGCACTGGCAGCTGTGATGTTTCGAATGTTGTCTCAAATTTGCTCCCACAGAACCCTCAAGCGGTAAGCATTAGTGCATAGTGATAATGAGACTGGTGACGAGACAAATATCACACTTCGAATGCTAAATAATGGGAAACTTTCAAAGACAATGGATACATCACAGGACGAAACCATGAAACAGACACTATTCTCAACCTGTACAAGCTTCTCTGAATTTCCTTCATCCTTCCACGCAATATTTTAACTATCTTCTCAACAGTCTACCGCCTCATCGTAGCTCGTAGGTGTAGCTGTGTGTCGAATTGCGATGTACAGCAAGGCTTCATCACTTCCCCCCACCCCCTACCCCCGGACGGGTCCAAGCTGAACAGGAGTCCGACGTTTCCATCAGGAAGCCCAGCTAAGAGTAAACCAATACCAGGATCTGGCACTGTCCTGGTATCAAAGTCGCATGGTGGCGAATCTCCCCCTGATTCATAAGGGCGGCGGCTGTCTGTGGTGGTGACGACCTGGGCCAGACTTTAGCTACGCTGACCTCGGGACTCCAGGGAACCACAGTGGCTAAACCAGCAAAACTCCGAAAATATGGAAATTATACTGGGGCCCTCACAACCAGCGAAGAAGGGACAAGCAACGAAGTATCCAGGCGGGTAAACACACTACGCGTTTACTAACTGCACAGACCATAGTTACGAAATATATTTTCTCACTCTGTAGCTCAGTCCCTAGACAGGCGATACACACTATTCAACTACTTCCATCAACTGAGGCGACTTATATGGCAAAAAGGGCATCGGATGCTTAACAACACTTTTTAAGGTACGGCATCAAAGTCACTAAAGTAGGAAGCTAGCGTTTCAGAGTAGTTCAGCTCCATTCAAAAAAATTTTTTAAAATTTATGATTCTAGCGAGATCGGCCAAAGATCAAGTGAAAGGAGATGGTGGCAGTGCAGGTGACGAGGAGAGTGGTCGTAGTCGTATGAGGGCGCCAAGCAGAACGCGGATGAGAGACCTCGGCAAAGCGGTGCGCGCGGTCGCCGGGCGTCGAGAGAGCGTGGCTGGCGCGGAGCGCGGCGACGCGACCGGCGCCGCGTCATCGTATCGATCGCAGAGGGCGATAGGCGAGCAGGCCAGGCGAATGGAAAACTACGATCGTGTATACGCGAAACACCATAAAGTTCTCCGGAAGAGCGCTAATGGAAACGAGAAACGCCGAATTCATCGTCAGAAGCTCGTCTGACCCACCGGTATGCGGTGGTGCTTGCTGTGATGCTGGCCAGCTTGCCATTCATATGCTCACGTGTAGGAAACTTTCTCAAGAGCTGCACTTTTGCAACGTCTCTGTGAACGAAATGATGAAGCGGATCGTTCTGACGGCACGAACTGAAGCCAGTGGCAAGTATAAACGATGAAAAGTGGATGAGAAGTAGAGAAATCAAATCACATGATCATTAGAACGAAATTATCCATCCAGTGGTTACCGCACTACAAAATGATGACTACTGGACTCTATGATCATTATAAATAATTACAAAAAACACGAAATATACTGTAGCTGCGCTTGATCTCTGGCCAAGAGTGAACAGAGAAGGAAGAAGTGGTAGAGTGGTGAGAATGGGGACGACTAAGCGGCGTCTGTGCTCGTTGCGTTGCGCTGGCACGCTCGCCGCAAGTCATGCTCTCTCTGCAACGCTCGTCGTCTGCACCACGCCTCGTCTCGTCAACCACCACGCTCTCTGCTGCAGCTGTGCACGTCTGCGTTTGCAACTGCATGGCGCTCTCTCGTCATCGATTCGGCCATGTGCCTGTCGTCTCGGCGTTTTTGTTTCTCGGAACACTCCCGGGCCAGAAAGAACGTCTCTGTAGTTGTGGCCACCATAGTATTCGGTTTTCTCGTTTCACTACAAGTAATAGCGCTATTTCTAAGCTACGATAGACGTAGGGAGACGCTCTCACTCTCTACCTTAGAATCAGTTCGTTCGTTAGAAATCACCTAAGCTTAGGCTGAAGTGTGGGAAGTGTTCTGGTCTTAACGTTTGTTCGTATTCTCCAGGAAAGGTCACCCACAACTAAGACGTTTGCCTATGTTTTGCCTATGTTCTCGCTAAAATTACATACGATGAATTAAACGAGGACCTCTATGGATCTGTGGCTCCGGCTTACAGTACGAAAAAACTCGGGATATTAGTGGCCTAAAACAGAATTTTCGAAGGATCTGAACTATTTGGTCGTCAGTTTGGACATCAGATATGCTCTTGGTTACAGGTAAACATTCTCTACGAAGTATAAGTCAAACGAAGCTCGTAGATTCTGCATGATGGGGCATGTAAATGTGTAGAGTACTTTTCTCGGGATCGATGGAACCGAGACAGTAGACCAGTTACTAGTCAAAAGTAGTTTTCGTCCTGATTATCTGTTTTTCGACGAAACCTTTCTTTCCAGTGAATGATGAACGATAAGAGCCGTCTAGCCGTCTAAATTTTATAGAAGCTAGCTTGTTCTTCTCATATCGTCTGATTAAGAAGTAAAGTGCGTAGGTGTTATTTAGTGGGAGGTTTCTTACTTTCGGTAATTCTACTTCAAACAGCTTCAATTTCTGTTTTGACCGCTTTGCAAAAAAGTATACTGTGGCGGTAAAGACGGAGTGCGTCGCGGTCCCTACAAAACCTTCTGTTGTTCTTTATGTATTTGCCGTTTCTTACTAATGATCGCTATAGTAAAAGTTGTGTACTCGTTGCTAGCAAGCATTTTCTTGGAACACAAGGATCCTGCCAACGGTTTATGGCTTCATCGTGGCGGGGAATTATTCTTGGATGTCGGGCGCAATGTACAGCGGGGAGTTCATCCCCTCAGAACCTCTCAAGCAGAGGAGTTCGACGTTTCCATCCGGAAGTCGAGCTAGGAGTAAACCAATATACAGGGAATCATCATTATTCTGGTAACAAACTATTTCCCATGGTGACAAATCTCCCTCTGATCCACAAAGGCGGCGACTGCCTGTCGTGACGACAACCCGGGGCAGACTTTGGCCAGGCTGTACTCGGGACTCCAGGGAACCACGATGGATAAACGAGGAAATCTCCGAGAAATGGAAATTGTGCTTGAGCCTGCAGAACGCGTGAAGACGGGCTATCCAAGTATCCAAGTGAGCCAAATAACCACAAGGATGCTGAGATATGGGCAAAAGGTCTGCGATTGGTGTGGGTGGATAGTTCACAAACCATCGGAAAAGGTAGTCGAGGGTTCGGATCCTTACTGACGTTTCGAGTTTGACTCCTACCTTTTCATCCCTGTGATTGTATTTCACACAATATCTTGTCACGAAAAAAAGAATAGGCAGTAAATAGAAGTTTAAAAAATGTTTTATTCAGGTCCTTATAATCAGTTGAAAATAGCGCAATTGTCGTTGTTCACCGGACATAAGATTGAATACAGCACACGAAAAAAACTAGATTCTTCAACTGTTGGATTCGTCGGGGGGTTTTTTTTATACATTACGTTCTTCAAAACTCGCTGATTTTGTCTGTTTAACCCGAAATGAAATCGGATGCTTTGATGGATTGCAGCTACGCTCGTAGTCTATTCGTCCGCCTCTCTTCCGACGTGCAATGGACGCAGCGAAGCGCTCCCACTCTCTACCTTGACGCATGCGATTTGTCCACTTGAGCATCTCTTAAGACTTCCCTAATATTAAATGATTTTCAAGGCAAAGTGGAAACTTTAATAGTCGTTTTAGATTCGTAGTAGTGACATATTTTCATAACACAGATTTCTCCATTTTCAGATGATCTTTGCTTTCAGGTCAGGCCATCTTAAAAAGGATAAAAGGATAGAGCTTTCGGTGTTGATCAGATCCTGAGAAATGCGTCATGCATTCATCTTCATCAAGCATGGTTAGAAGTGATTAAATGCATATATGGCCTGTACAATAACTCGCAAAGGCCGTATCAAGTTGGTGACGCAATCCTCCCAGACAGGTCACAGGTCTGAAACCAATTTGCCGACACCAGAAGGATGGAAGGCTCGGTGAGCCTGGGGCGTGGGATCGAATACATGTGCATTGCAGGATGCCTATAACCACTGCGCTACACCCTCCCTTTTCAGGTCAGGTGTAATCCTCTTTAATCACTCGTACAGGCACTAATATGCTACATTTTTTGCTCTCACACACTGGAGCTGACCTACTCAGTGAGCTAAGTCTGTTCGAGGAAGGCGAAGCATAATATTTCTCGTATGAGGTGATTTCATGTTGTTTTGACGCCAGTTTAGTTTCTCATAGCTTGCTGAGGCTTACTGGATAGTAGCTTTCTGTCTTCTTCTGGAGTGAATATGAAACACTAGACCATTCCTGATGTACTTTCCATTTAGCTGATTGTAGGTTGTTATTGGTTAGATGTGTACAGCACATTCCGTATTCAAGTACACTCCAGCACATATACATAAGAAAGTATTAGAAAACAGAGACGCTGAATGCATTTCCCTGAATGTAGGTGCACGTTAATAGAATTGTGGTAGCTTCTTATGACTCGTTTCTAACTCCTACTCACTATATAGGAAGATTCCATGTTGCCTCACTACTAAACGGCCCGAGATTTCTCACAGAAGAGATCGGGAAGTTCAGATGAGGTTCGTTTTTGGTATTTTGCTACAAGTGAATCTACTAATGTACAATTGCTTCCTTCCTAGTAAACTATGTGAACCTTTTTAGTTGTTTATGAATCTGACGAGGCTGACTGATTGATTGACACTAGTTTTTGCCTTAAATGCCTTACCCTTGATACAGTCTCGATGCTGCAATGGTGCAAGTAAACACTCCCACGACTAAAATATAACGCATATTATATACTCTGAGGAATATTCCAGAAGTTTGTTAGCAGTAAAGTTAGGATCGGACGAATAAGCAGAATAGTTTGTACATAAATTACTCCCACAGTTTCATCTCAGAGGCGTATGTAGCGCAGTGGACAGAGGCGCCCTGCAACACACGTAGGATCGGTCCTCGGGCCCGTCGCTCACTGAGCCTTCCATCCCTCAGGGATCGGCAAATTGGTACCGGACTTTTCTGGGAGGATAGCAGCACTGGCTCGATACATCGGTAGGCCACCGCGAGTCATTGTAAAGGTCAGATATGCATTCAATCACCTCCAACGATGCATAATAAAATCGAATGCATGGCGCACTCCTCAGGGATTGATCAACGCCGAGAGCTTTATCCTTTTCTTGTTAATGTTATCCCAAATATAGGTATCGTACCCAGTTTTCCCGTCCGCTTCTCCAGCAGCGACTATATTGATGTTCAGAGCAGCTTTCAATCAACGACTAACATCGTGGTGCTTATAGAAAGTGTAGAATTGCACTTTAAGCCACTTTTTTCCGGGACACAGATTTTTATGTAGTGTGACGCATTCGTTCTTTCGTGAGTCGAAGCGACTGAGTATAACAGATGTGCCAATGTGTTTGATTTAGCTAACCGATGAAGTATGTGAGACCTTAATTTGTAATGGCTATTTATTCAACATGTATGACAACATTATACGTAGCTTTCACTGTGTTTTTGATTAGCATAAAAGATGTTGTTATTGCTGATTTTCCGGCATCTAACAGACATGCAGCCGACTTGAACGAAGTCAAACACTTTCATAACCTCAGCAGTAGTAAATGATACGTAAATTGTTATGCGAATAGTAAACAGCTTTCTCTGAGCATTCACCATTCTCTTTGAACGACAAGCTTTACTGTTACTCATCACTGTTGTTCATTACTCCATACCGAGGTTAACGGAAGGTCGCTTTTGAAATACTGAAATATTCACCGTTTTGTTCGTCGTGAGCCTTCCTTTTCCAGTTCTTAATGGAGACCACTCACACAGAGTCTTATATGTGCTTGGATCAGGTCAGAATAAATCAGCCTGAGGTATTCCACGACGTCACACGTGACCTCAAAGCATTCCTACTTGTGATTCAGCAACGGTAGCAGAAATGTCATCCAGAATTGTACTGAATAAACATTGTTGTTAACAGCTTCGTATCTACTAATAAAGAAAACAGTAAATTATTTGATGGAGGTTGGTAGAAAGTCGGTCATGAGAATACGAAGCTTTTCTTTTGGGTTAGATTTTTGCTTTAAATTCAGCAATGATCAATACCTCCCAACAGTTAACCGCCTCATCGTGGCTGGGAGGTGTTCCTGGGTGTCGGACTGCGATGTACAGCGGGGGGATTCGTCCCCCGGCAGGGTCTCCCAAGCGGAGAAGGAGTCTGGCGTTTCCATCAGGAAACCTAGCTAAGAGTAAACCAATACCAGGACCCACCACCGTCTTGGTATCAAAGTCGAATGGTGGTAAATCTCCCCCTGATCCACAAGGACTGCAACTGCCTGTCGTGATAACAACCTAGGGCAGACTTTGGCCAGGTTGTACTCGGGATTCCAGGGAACCACAATGGCTTAACCAACAAATTTCCGAAAAACGGTGATTATGCTGGGGCCCTCACCACTAGTGATGACGGGCCGTTCAAGTATCAAGTAAGTAAGTAATCAATAAGGATATAAGGTACTTACCATGCTGCCAATCTATTACAAAAGGAACGATGAGAAAATGAACAAACGAGTTCTATGTTCAACAAAAAGTCACGTTAGTTTTCAATAAAATTTTAAAACCAATTCCCTGAGAAGTATTGCTTTAACTGTTTTGTTTATCATCCAATACGAAGTGGGCTACTTTATTCCTTTGACATTTCGGCAAATTTCGCACTTTTCAGGTCCTGGAAATGTCAAGTTAACCTAGTCAGCCAAACATCCCCACGACCAAAACGGGAAAGTCGGGAAATTGTTTAATAAGCCCTAATGCTACAGACGGTGATTGCATGTGTTCTAACACGGTTTATCCGATCTCTTGTAAAGCGACCGGAAACGAATACACAGGCGAAACGGAGAGCCCACCGTGCGTCCGTATAAAAGAACATTTAGCCGGTAAATTTAAAGATAAAGCAAACCCCCATCCCCCACTAGGCACCGCATAGGACGCAAAGACATAACGGTGAAGATTTTGAAGTATAACAGACGTTAGCACCCACTCACAGGAGTCGAAAACACCAGCGCGCAAAACCCTGGAAGCATTCTAGATAAATTTTAGGAATCCGAAAGTGAACCGCAGGCAGTAATACCTCGTAATCACATGTGACCTCACGCAGTATTTAAAACTGCCGTTTTATTGTGAGAGAGGCACATTACCTTTCCATGTGAACTCTGTGCGGTTAATCTCCACGTGAGATAGTCAGCGAAAGACAAAAAATAGTGAGGGTACCAAGTAGCCACTTTGTTTCGAATGCGATTCAATTCATGGTTTTGTGATTTTTCCGTTTTGGTTATGGCAGTATTTGGCTAACTAGATATCGATAAAGTTGACCATTCCAGGTTCTGACGAGGGCTAAATACGCCAGCTCTTTTGTAAATAAAGAACAAGATAACAACCTCGTGTTTGCTCATCAAGAAATTAGTGAACTATTTGATCAGTGCTAATGTTCATAAAAAGTCGATCTAGCTAATTTCATCACTTTAAGTTTGTTGCATACAGCGTTTGGAAACTGTAATCATATTGGAACAAACTATGTACTGAAAGGATCTCAACTAGCTTCGATCGGAAATTACTTGTTTCAAGCAGCTGCACACTTTCTCATTTTACTCCGCCACTTCCAAAGAACCTTCGAGCATCACTCACTCTTGAAGTGGTACTCTTCATGCATATCCCAGTTTCAATGCTTACGACCAGCGTTGGGATTGTTCGGATTTCA
Source organism: Angiostrongylus vasorum (assembly GCA_018806985.1). NCBI lineage: Eukaryota > Metazoa > Nematoda > Chromadorea > Rhabditida > Metastrongylidae > Angiostrongylus > Angiostrongylus vasorum. Next base: position 806,374 of record JADANN010000336.1, read on the forward strand.
GAATGAATATTTTCGTTCTCTCGTTAAGCAATAAAAATCACGTTCAAATATGTGAGACGTAACTAAGCTTTTACCCTGACTGTGTAGCTGAGGCAAACTCATGGCTCAGACAAAAAACTTGTTATAAGGAAATATTTCATCTAGTGCTCCAGAAAACCGTTTTATTCATCTGATATCAAAGAAAGATTGACTGCTACAAAATATACTGGATCAATGGAGTGTAATAAAGCGTAAATAAAATTCGAAATAAGGATACATGTATATGTTTGATCAATCTTTGCGCTATTCTATGGATACATTTGGGCTAGTTTGTTCTGCAAACTACGGTCCAACAGTTTTGGGAGAAGCGAGGAATGAACTCGTTAGGTTACACGGGATAGAATTCGCACCGGCTAATGCATGGGTATAGGCGACACTCATTGGCTCCGTGCAATTCATCAATTAGACCACTGCGCATTGATATGTGGAGAATAGCTCATGTTTAATTTCACATAAAAAATTCATTCACCGAAAAACAATATTGGCATAGATAGGATCACAGTTTTCGGGACAAAATACTTCCACTTATTTGTCCTTGCTCTGTTCAGTAGTGGAAAAGTAGGATTCCACGAACGTGCACGCGGGATCGACAAACGAATAGTAGAGCACAGTCGCGCCGTTGAACATCGGCAAGTATAAATACATGAGGAAAGCGATCTTAAATAACCAGTAGAAAGGTATTGATGCGAACACCGAGAAATCAATGATAGAAAATGAAGAGAAGACGATCCAATAAGTCAGCCACTGAGTGTCGTCTTCTTTGCCAGGTGATCGAACGGCCTAAAATTTCCAAGACCACTTGATATTTAAGATGTACTGAAATGCGTTACAGCACTAATGTGTTTACAAAGACAAATCAAATTTTCTATGGATGAAAGATGCCAATTTTTAATTTTTTTTCCCTAGTTGTATAGACTGGTCAAGTCGATTCTCGTTGGCATCCTGGGATACCGCTACTAGAGTGTTGACTGGGCCACGCATTCATCCCAGGCGATCAGCAATTCATGCATTTAGGAGAAAGCTTTCCCCGAACAACTATGATATCAATTCCCGCAGCCCAGAGGGAAGTTTGGTTAATCTGGTGCGGTATCAAAGCAGTGACCTTGTATGTACTGCACAGTATGTCTGAGCACTGTGCTTGTAATATAGAGAGTTAGTTGCACGAAGACGACGTGCGGGTCTTCTCGAGTTGCAGAAGCGATGTGCCACAGCTCAAACTTAGGTAATTAGACCTTTATAAACATGAATATAACATTTATAACATAATAGTAACGATAGAAAAGTAATGGCATAAGAACCATGCAAGTTAAGGTTATGAGGTGCTATGGCTAGTGTGAAGTGAGGCTAATAGCGAAATAATGGCATTGGAACATTACTACACCATTAATACAATAATAAAAGCAATAATAACAACATAAAAATAGCGGCTTGTTAGCTGCCTAACTGGTAAAATTGTGGCTCGTTTCGCATGCTTTTGAGGCTCTAATGGAAATATGATTTCAAATTTGGTCGAAAACTAGGTGCCTATCACCAGAGATGGAACTGAGTTATCGACAAGTTGAAGCAAACAGAGTAACGAGAATGAAGACACAAACACATTCTTTTAAAATTGGAATCTTTCCACTAGCGCATTGTGATAACAATATAAACAAGAAGGGAAAAAATCAGTAGTCAGTACCTTTATGGATCGCCAAGCAGGGTAGATGAATCCGACAAGGTTTGAGAGGAACTGCGCCAATGAACTGAGTATGATGTAGACTATCAGACTGACTACTGTTCCATAGACTATCTAAAAAAATATTTCATTAGAAAGAAAATCATGGAAGCCACGTAAAAGTGTGACATAGCCTTGGAACACTGTTAGGACAAAGTTGCTGAAAGCCTATCATTACCTCATTGTTTTTTCATAGCAACCCTTCAAACGTTCTCACAAAGTCCGTCTTTGTCATTGTACTTAAAAATAAACCGTATCTGATGGAAAGAAAAGGACCTATTCAAAAGCTATACATTCATTTTACATGGATTTATACGAACGAATGTAAAGTCGAAAGTGTAAAAAGCTAAAAACTCTCGGAGATGATCAATCCTTGAGAGATGCACCATGCATTCGACTTCATTAATCATCGTTTGGATGTGATTGAATGCATATTCGACCTTTACAATGGTTTGCGGTGGCCTATCGATGTATCGAGCCAGTGCTGCTATCCTCACAGGCAAGTCTGGCACCAGTTCGCCGACCCTGGAGAGATGGAAGGTTTGGTGGGCTATGGGCGCGTGGATCGACTCCACGTGTGTGTTGCAAGGCGCCTCCGACCACTGCGCCACATGCGCCCATGTGTAACAGTGTAACATAACCATGTTTATATTGATATCAGTAGCACGAAAGTTTTAAGACATGATATTGAAGACCACAAAGGTCTTATGCAGGCGTGTTCCTAAGTTGGACGAAAAAGTTGTAGATATACTGGAACAACGAAGCAAATAGTCGACGAATTCAGACCACTTTTTTCAGTTAGAGTTTCTTTTTTTCAGTTTCTAATGTTCGATAATTTGTTGCTGCGTGCTCTATGAAGATTGTGTTTACATTTCCGCGTTACTCTTTAGGAAATCACGAAAACCTTCTCTCTCTTGATGTTCGTCTTCTCCTCAGCAGCTGCAAGTACCTTCTCAAGTAAGACGTGCTTCTTTTTGTCATACATTAAATCAGTGAGCGTCTGGAACAATTTCTCGACCGCCTCGTGAGCTGCTCCCAATTGAGTGGCCATTCCTGGAAAGCGAAAGGACACTTCCCGAAGGCAGAATCGATTTGGCATAAACGACAATTTGACGTGCAAACATTAGTCAGCTACCATTAAAACATAGTTGAAATCGGGATTGGTAAAGTCTGTCGTGGTTTTTCAAATCAAGGTTCCTTATAGATAAGAGAATTTCGCATGTTGAGCAATCTGATGTATCACAGAATGAATAACGCGAATGAATAACGCATCTCACAATGACTAATGCCAAAGGGAACAAAGTTCTTTTCCACACCGCACAAATGGTTGTTTTACTAATTTTAGGCTTCATGAAAGAAAAGTAGGAGCAGCTATTCGAGTAACTGTGAAGATTGGTAGAATCCGACACTAAACAGTTCGATCACCGAAATGGCTAACAGCTGGTATGGCTGACCTTGACCCCCTGTGCCCTGTAAGCACGCTTCACGTTATTACACTATGCTGTCATAATAACCGGAAATGTTTTAGTGTTTCTATGTAAAATATGAAATAATTGTAGCCTTACTTAAATTGTAGGAAAGTCTAAAACAAGTTCAATTACATGTGAAAACGATGTGAGGTTGTTAATGTAACGCTTGACTAATGTCTATCGTTTTCGTCGTTCTAATGTTAGGAAGTGAAAGCTAATATCTCCCTTTAAGTCAAGAAGCGAAAAACTGGATTAAGCTGAGATGTGCTGCAAGACCACTTGAGATTGTAAAGTACTAGTCACTGCAGTGCATCTTTAGGCTTTCGAATTCGATCCAGAACGCTTCCATGGTTTGCAAATTGATATTTTTTTTACCCCCCTGTGCATCATAGAGCATACATTTCGAAACCTTTGTGACTATGCTTTTGCGTCATATGTAGACTTAGCAAAGCTCCCTAGCGGATCTAAGAGTTAATTGTTCTAGACATATACAAAATGGTATAGCCGTTGCGCTGTTTTCACATAAAACAAGACTTATCCAGAAAGAGTGCTAGCCGTTGTTGAATTACCATCGAAGACACTACGATTCAACCATTTCGCACAAGGCCTACGAGTCCGTCTGTACTAAACAACGTTGTATAATTTACGCCAGTTGCAGTTAAGGTGATGGTATTAGTTTTGACAGATCATACATGATTATTTGCAAGACATCTTTCAGGACAGGACAGTTTTATTTCAACTTGAAACGACCAAATTGCTAATGCTACGTCAACTTTGTAGGCGGTATCACTTCCAACAACTGAAGACAGATAGATGGTGACTGTTCAGAAAACTATTTACCACGGTTGGCCTTGGATCTTTCGTTAGAACATATGAACATATCTAGCCGATTAAGCTAGACGGTTGCACTTCGAACCAAGCGGCTAATTTCATTGCAATATAATCTACTATAGTAGCATAAACATACTACCTTATTATATATGCATACTGCAATAGAATAGTAGAACATTAGCGCATCCGTTCTTTGAGTTCTAGTTGAGTTGGCCAATGCACCAATGTAACGATTGGCCCAGTGGAATACAGAGTATAGAGTGGTAGTTGGTCAGGTTTGTCTTCTGTCCGCAAACTGCCGATAGAATGCCCGACTTTGTTAGTTTGCCACGCAGGATTTTTTATTCGTGTAGGCGTGTGTGCCGCAGAACCTCAAACGCGGGAATTAAACCCTTATATACACGTGCATATTATTTACACAACAGCGCAATGAGACTAGAAATGTATGTACAGGTGAGATGTATACAGTTGCGTAATATGGAGGCCGGTGTGATTAATGAGATGTACTCATAACAGCACTGAATCTGCTGCAGCAACCTTACGCAGCTTGTTCAGCAAAAGGTGAAGCATAAGCATACTATTGGATAAGTGCTTTGCGATATTTGATACTGTTTGACGCATTCTTTTGCTTTTCCCTGAAGGGCATCCAGCAGATACGTCATTTTTTGAAGTCGTCCATCCGGCACGAGTGCACGTTATAATTGAATGCTCCCAAAAATGTTTCCACTCCCTTATGTCTCCGTTGAATTTTGGACTAGAAATGGGGAGTAAATTCGCCACAGGTGATGGACGTTTGAATCATTTAGTAGGTTAATATCCGTGTTTTTCAGCGTTATTCTCAAGTCGACGAGCTTAGAGATGCAGCGTTCTGCTTCGTCTAGATGCTCCACTGCTTTCTTTAATATTGGCAGTGTGTTGCAGCACCTCTTTTGCTTGAGTATTGGGAGCTTACTGAAGTTGATCTGCCGTAATGGTATAGACGTCCAGCTCTGTCTGGACGCTGTTTCGGTCATGTTCTATGGCCGACTTTGCTTGCTTTATCTTCTTTTGCCGTCCAGTAATGTAGTCGATTCTGCTAGTTTGTTGGGACGGAAGGTTCATTGAAGTGTCTATTTCGTTTTCATAGTTATTTAACGTAGATACGAAGCGGTTGATTGCCTTTTTTAGTAGTCCATGGCGAGCGGACAAGGCAGTTGTCATTGTTTTTCTTTCGTGGAGTTGATGCAACGTACTTCAAGGTAGACTCCTGCGTTGAGGTTCTCCCTACTGTGACTTGTTTCGTTGAGCGTTTCTTGGAAAGTATTGGCTGGAGCAGTAGAATAACAGAATAGTAGAATAGTAGCGTCGATTGACTCTATTGTGAATAAATAGTGTAATAACGACCTCGGGTCTACTGTTCAAGAACACAGTGAATTAATCTATTGTTATTCGCTATTTTCTTGATTAGCACACACGAGGTTGTTATAATATATTAGTTCTTCACAACAGCTGACGTTCCCACTGATTTCGCCTTTTTTCAGAGCTTGGAAACGTTTACATATTATTTATTCGCAACAGCTGACGTTTCAGCGGATTTCGCTTTCTTCAAAGCCTGGAGTGGCTTTATTTATCAATGTCGAGATTAATATAAACTCGGTCATGGGAATGATCCTATTATATTTCGAACTACTTGACACAAAACTCGTATGATTGCTTAACATCCATCCTATTTGTAACTGTGGAGAAAATAGCACCCGCCTGATAGCCCGATTTTGCGACATTCTCCACTCTACTTTGACTACAGATAGCGAACTTTTTGGCAGACAAGCCCGATACCAATTTCCCGGTCTCGGAGGTATAAGAGGCTCGGTGAGCCTGGAGCGGCATTAAACGGGCACTGTGCTCGTGATGATCGGCACCACTGCCACTTTGTTGCTCGCTCCCACACCTTACTTCTTTAATTCATAAAATACAACTTAATTGCTGAGTTACCTATTCGCATAAGCCGTATTTGTTTGTCACACACCATATCTCATAAATCTAGTGCACAAGCCACTAGCTCATTATTACGTTGTCCAGAAATAAATGAGCGCTTCTAACTATATTATTTAAAATGTATTCAAACTTTCTTCAAACAAACATTAATCAGAATAAGAACCATTTGAAGCTAAACACTTTTGCCAATGAAAAAAAAGTTTATTTATTCCAGTTGCATAAAATTCTGGAGTTCTGGAAGCGATGAATCCGTTGAAGGCACTATTTGCGTCATCGTGGTTGGTGAAGCATTTCCCGTGCAGGAAGTTGTCAAGGTGCTTGAAGAAGTGATAATCCGTAGGCGAGAGGTCTGATGAATATGGCGGATGACGTAAAGTTTCGTAGCCCAACTCGTTCAACTTCTCCAGCGCTGGCTCTGCAACGTGAGGCCGAGCGTTGTCGTGGAGAAGGTCGTTGTTTCCGCTGCACTGCTACCAACTTTGCACTCATAAAAGAGAAATTTGACGAGAATTCGTTTTTGGCATCTAAAATGGCAACGCTCAAAACTGATTAAAAAATTGACTTTTGACAAAATAAGAAAGAGCACAAAATCGGCTTTCTAATGATATATAATATTGCAAGGTATAAAGAGTATTTTACTGGTAAAAAGCACATTAAAACAACGGATATTTTAAAATGCTCATTTATTCCTGAGCAACCTAATATAAGACCGTTTCCTTCCTATGTTCCCGCAATCTTTTTATTGGTTCTAGCTCCTTTCCCCATAATCTCATCGTAATTGTATTTGTTGTAAAAAAAAAAAAAAATGCTGTCGCAATGAGAGACAGGTGACACGAAGGACCAGCATGGTGTGGTGGTGAACGCGTTACTCCCCGGAAAGGACAACAGCGCGTTCGTTCCCCACCGCAGACACCTGCGGTCTGGAGTTTTGCAAATATCTCATCATTGTAGGGGTTATATTTCGCAACATTCCCTGATATTAAAAAGAATAGGCAGTAAATAAAAAGGTTGAGATTTTGTCGCAATAATGTTAACCTCTATTTACTGCCTATCAGAATTTTTCACGGTATGGTATTAGGTGTGACTAAACCACAGTGATGCTCAGATATTTGCAAAACTCCGGACCGTAGGTGTCTGCGGGGGGCGGGGGAGGGGGGAACGAACGCCCTGTTACCTTTTCAGCGGATAACGCGTTCACCACCACACCATGCTAGACCTTCGTTTCGCCAATCTCTCAGTTAGTTCTATTCTGTTTTTGTAATAATTGTTAAGTCCTTCATTAATAAAGGCAGCAAGTTTATGATCGGTGCATATCTTCTCAAAACACAGCATGAATTCACTTTAGTAGGCACTGTGTCATTATACCTCCCAACGGTTTACCGCCTCATCGTGGCTGGGAGGTGTTCCTGGGTGTCGGACTGCGATGTACAGCGGGAGATTCGTCTCCACGGCAGGGTCTCCCAAATTGAGAAGGAGTCCGGCGTTTCCATCAGGAAGCCTAGCTAATAGTAAACCAATACCAAGATCCACCACCGTTCTGGTATCAAAGTCGCATGGTGGCAAATCTCCCTCTGATCCACAAGGGCTGCGACTGCCTGTGGTGGTGAAGACCTGGAGCAGACTTTGGCCAGGCTGATCTCGTGATTCCAGGGAACCACAATGGCTTAACCAGCCAATCTTCGAAAAGTGGAGATTATGGTGGGGCCCGCACAACCAGTGGGGACGGGCCGTTCAAGGACCAAGTATCAAGTATGCCACTATAAGTTCACCTCGTTGAATCTGCTTATTGACTGCGCAATTTTATATATTGTATCTAGAATTGTCGATCTTGTTGCTTTTTATCATGGTTCTGTTAAGTTTACAAATGGTTCCGTTACCCTTCTTTGAGATTTCCAACCACGGTACTTACGTACTTACGTAAAAGTCCCACGTAGCAGGCTGAAAGAAGAGAAGTGTAACCACCAAACGAACTAACCAACACACAGGATCTGACCTCGCCCTTTTGGTGCATTTTTGCTCCATAGTTCAGTTTTTACGTATTCTGATAGTAACTACGGTGGTGTACTTCGTCTTTTACATATTCTTTAAGCTCTTCCATGTACTGCTTGGTTTCTCCGGAACACTTTGAACTGCTTTCACATGGTGAAAAGAGGAACTCATTCATCATACAGCCACGGTGCTGCCAGCATGTCGCAATCGTTTAACAACATATACGTAGTAAATATGGACATTTTTCATATTCGTCCATTTCATTCAATAACCAGGATTCAGCGCAATCATTTTAGTTGAATTAACAGCCAAGTATTGGTCAAATTTAATTTTTATATGCTTGGCGCACAATGGACAATGCTGACTCCTCTAATAAATAGGGCGAAGTTTTTAGCGTGTTGAGAACACGACAACGTTATGAAAGCGATTCAGTTCTGGTGCGCTAAAGAAATCTCATCAAAAAACTCGATTTTCACAGAAGCTGAAGAATGAATGCAGAATTTTTAATTTTTTAAAACAAGAGCAGCAACTGTAAACATCGATGTATTTCAGATCGCCACCGTGTTCTGCTAAAGAAATTCGTGTTTTGAATTGCGAGTTCCCACAAAAAAGCACGGCATGTGTGGGTTCCAGAAAATTGTAACTAAAAACCTTGGTAGAGGAACCAAACCTGTGTATGGTTAGCAAGGGTCAGTAGTGCTTCCTGATTTGTATTTTCAAGTTCATCATGAGTTGAGAAATGTTTGCTTAAAATTGAAACGTTGGGCTACTGCTGTGTACCCGGAAGCAGCCTCAGGCGCAATAACCACTGGAAGGACAACAGATTATGACAAATATAAAGAAAAAGAATCAATAAATTTAAAGAAAAGATCATAAGAGTTCCAGCAGGGTGAATGAATGCCATACACTTGTGCCCCAAGGAAAGCCAGAAGTGAAATTTTTATGATTTACAATAGACATAGACATGTCCGTCTGTAGAAGATTAGACCACTTACTGAAGTAAGCAGTAGAAATTGCCATGGAATCTGGAGACCTGGCATGAACGAGTGTTTTGGTGAGTTCTGCCTCTTTCCTTCGCGCCTTTTAAACAGAACATTGAATTCCAGCAATCTCACAAATATGGGATAAAAGCATTAACGCTGTGCACTGAAGGCGGCTCCAGATGGAGGATCGTAGCGTGTCGGTAGGAGCACAACTAGACGTGAATGGTTGAATTGATAGCAATGGAACTCATGGACGATTTGATCGACCAACGCAGGCACCGATAATTGCTATCAGAGTATCTCCTTAGATGAGATACTGCTCCACCCTATTTTTTTTATTTCTATTTGTTATTTTGTATTTTATTTTGTTATTTTTTTATTTTTTTAATTTCTGATTGATATACGTAGGAGGAACGAAAAAGTATTTTGTAGGCAACTTATCTACCAGACGCTGGGAATATTACAAATGAAAGCCCAGTAGAATCGAAAAAAGATAATGGTGCTGTGATGGAACGACCACAAGGATATTATTATGATGTACACGACACATGACAGGAGTCTTTCCCCCACTCATCGACATTACAAGTTTTCGAAAGCTACATCCAAGGGAAACTCCTACTGGGGACTCAAACGACAAGACGGCGTTCTACTCACGTCAAGGGAATATGCATTAAAAAGACAAAAGGATAAAGCTCTAGGCGTTGATCAATCGCTGAGGGATGCGCCACGCATTCAACCACATCATCCATCGTTATAGATCATGGAATGCGTATCTGGCCTATATAATGACTTGCGGTGGCCTATCGATGTGCAAATTCAGTGCTGCCACCCACTCAGACAAGTCTTGTTGCAACTTGCTGACCCAGAAGGCATGAAAAGCTTAGTGAGCCATGAATGCGGGATAAAAATAACGACCCCCCACACAATAGTGTATATTTTCCGTTTAGTGGGTTCCAAAGCTCCACATTATTTATATTCATTCAGTGGCTAAGAGAAAGCTGATCAAGGTAGGAGGGGCAAGATTAGAAAAGGCATCTCTGCACTTAGAAATATACAAAAAAAATTTTCAAACCAGATCACTGACGACTAACTTGATAGGTGATAGACTTTCACTTCATTTTAATCGCTATGATGAATTGTGGTTATTGTATAGAATAAATGGGAATGAAAAAAATCGAAATAGACCCAATATAAGCTGCCAAACGCTTCTAAATGCTGATAGTACTTTGCAAAAGGTACCATTGCAACATATAGTGAAAATAAAAAAAAGGATAAAGCTCTCGGCGTTGATCAATCCCCTGAGGGATGCGCCTTGCACTCGATTTCATTAAGCATCGTCGGAGATGACTGAATACACATATGGCCTTTACAATGACTCGCGGTGCCCTGCCAATGTATCGAATCAGTGCTGCTATCCTCCCCAGAGAAGTCTGGTACCAATTTGGAGAGATGGAAGGCTTGGTGAGCCTTGAGCGCAAGGATCGATCCCATATGTATTGCAGAGTGCTTCCGACCACTGCGCAACATGCACCCATGCATATAATAAATAACAGCATAAATACCATCCATCCTCATCGAACAATGGAGAAAAGCCTCTCCTAGAAATCTATCGTATTCTCATCGTCTCAACTCCTCTAGTTATTGAAAAATTTCTTTTTATTGTCAGAAAAGAAAGAAAGAAAGGCTGAAAATTAGGCATAATCCCATGCGGTGGAAAGCAGTATTACGCGTCATCGTCAACGGGTTAAGTACTACTTAGACATCTTTGAATTTCAATCAACGGTAACTATCTTTGTGGTGGGAATGTCTTCATCAGCAACGATCTCTCGCTGCCAAACAAGCTCATCAGAAGGACAGCTTTTTTAAAAATTCAGTAGATTTAGATTCAAAGAAATTCACTAAAATTCAATAAAATTTTCAAGTTTCTAGTAAAAAATTTCTATCGACCAGTATCCGGAACACCGCTTTGGTTTAGAGGAACTATCGACTAGATCAAAAACCACAGTAGAAGATATGTGCCGTAAACGAAGCAGTCACAAAGAAAATGGGCCAGTGCCAATTAATCCTATCCGACTCGCATCCACACATGAGCGTAAACCCACTTATGTTCGACCTTAGATGTTGATATTGCCATTTTCAGGCTTTGAAGAAGGCGAAAACTCGTTACGGCGTTGAATATTGTGAAGTAGGCGTTTTACAATTTAATATCGCGGTATCAGATCATCAGGATGTACAAAAAATACAAGAATACAATAAGTAGTCAACTAATGTCGAGGTGAAGGGAATATCACTCCCAGAAGCTTAAGTTGTAGCACTATGAGTCCTGCATATGACAGCGTGCTTAGATCTGTAAAATATGGCAGACGGAATTGTTTAACTATGTGGAAAATGTATTATATTCGAAGGCAAAACGAAGGACACGCATGGTGTGGTGGTGAACGCGTTACTTCCCGGAAAAGACAATAGCGCGTTCATTCCCCCACCGCAGACACCTGCGGTCCGGAGTTTTGCAAATATCTCAGCATTATAGAAGTTATATTTCGCAACATACCCTGCCGTTAAAAAAGAATAGACAGTAAATAAAAAAGGCTAAGACACTAGGCGACTTTGTGGGCACGGGATTCTACAACTGTGTTCGCGAATATTCAATGCATACATTGCAACTATATTCTATTTTAAAGCATAACATTGAAACTATGTGAGTCGAAGTAATTTCTCTAACACATTTAATTTGCAGCTATTTTTAGCCGGTTGAAATGATGTCCTCAAAGCAAGAGAATTACTTCACGAGTTCAGACTTGAACATACCAAAGCGGAATTCGAAAGTCTTCAAACCATTGGTGATGGAAGCTTTGTACTGGAGATCTGAGTCTTCATAATGAAGAGGGTCATTGGTTTTCATATGCACTCGACGACAATCCGAAGACGATAATCGAAGCTCTCCTTCTAACATCTGCGCCAGAAGTTGAAAAAAAACTCAACGTTAACTATGACCACCGACTCGGACCATCGGCTCTGAAGAAGACGAAAACATTGAAGCGTTAGCCGAATAAATGTTCGTTAACACCCTCGTGTAAGCTTACGAATGAAAGAAGGTGCATTGATCATTCATACCCAGGTTAAATAAAAGTCGATTTACAAGAGTATCAACGTTAACTGTTTAAAAAATCTAATGACATCACCGTAACAAAGTGTGAATTCAGCTTGTTTTTTGCAACCAGAAAAACCTATTGATCCATTGAATTGAGAGGTTCGATAGAGACTGGATCCGAACATCAATCGTGACGTTGAGCACAGAGTGGTGGCTTCAAGAATAACTCGCAAAATTTTCCAAGCTCGAATTTGCATCAGAAGATGGTTAAGACCCATTTTTTATCCTAAGCGGAAAGAATAGTCTAATATAACCACTTGAATGACGTCGAAATATAGCACAGAGTTCTTGCGAAAAAGTAGACAACATACTTAAAAAAATGCACCGTATGTGTCATGACATAAACTAAACAGAAGGTCCAATCCTTCTGAATGATAATGTTCGATCACATGTTGCACAACATACATTGTAAGGGTTAAAGAGTACGGGCTACGAAGCTCTGCCTCATCCAACGCACCTGCACGATCTCTCGTCGATCGACTAGCAATTTTGTTAAGCATCTCATCACCTGATAGCTAGGAAAATCTTCAACAGCCAAGCGTCTACCAAGAATGTATTCGCTTCGTGAAATTCAAAATTCTATGCTACCAATGTATTTTATTCTTTTTTTTACTTCATTTGACGCGTCTTCACGTCTACTATGCGGATCCCAGCACTTCTCACATTCAGTTCTTTTCCTCGCATCCATTGTCCACGAAGATCTTCATGCTACCAGTATAAATAAACTTCTATACTGTTTGCTAAAATGTATGGATTCCAACAACTCTAGTTTTTGTGCATGAGTTAAAGATAGTTTATAAACCTTGCCGTCCAAAATCGGCCATTGTTTTTACAACTTCTTAGCATCAAAAGAAAATTGGTTTAAATTCTTCCAAAGTGGTAATATACATAAATCTGTGCAAACCACCAGAGGGAAAAAAACTCACCTGGAGAATTGGATAAATGTTACGCCTAAGTTTCCTTCAAACTCGACCATATCAGAGGCGACTAAGCTATTTAGTTACCCGGAATCTTAAAATGAGTGCACTTAAGCTTCTTTTGATTAATGAAACTGTTCCAGTAATAACTAAAGAGAATTATTCCCTTAGGAAGAAGGCTTACTGTGAGTATTGCGCAGGCAATAAAAATTGGTGGTTTTTCGCAAATGAGTTTCCATCATTTTTAAACCGACCGTCATTTAACCCCGGTTGCAGAATAATCAATACCAATCAATATATATTCAAATTGTTGAGCTTACACGAAGTTGATAAATTGGTTTTTTAATTTGATAGTCTAATAAATTATCAACCTCGTGCAAGCTACGCAATCTGAATACATGTTGCGCTTCCATAATTCGAAGACGGTAAAGAACTTTGTGCCTTCGGATGGACGATGTTGTCTGAAGGTGAATCCCTGACGTTAGCGGCAACCAGGCACTCATTACTATTTTCTCTACATTAATAGCAAGCGATGTAGTTCTAAGAATCGAAAAAATTATTTGGAAAGAAACTGAAGAATTGCACTAATATTCAGATTGTCTTACTACCTTAGCGTAGTGGTTGGAGGCGCCACTGCGAGATACACGTGGGATCGATCGCTGCGCCCATGGCCCACCAAACTTACCATCCCTCGGGGTGGGCAAATTGGTACCAGACTTGTTTGGGAGGATAGCAACATTGGCTCGATAGATCGGTAGGCCACCGCGAGCCATTCTAAAGGCCAGATATGAATTCAATCGCCTCCAACGATGCTTAATGAAATCGAATGCATGGCGAATCCCTCAGGGATTGATCAACGCCTACAGGTTTATCCTTTTATCCTTTATATATACATATATATATATATATATATATATACATATATAAAGGATAAATTTCACATTACATTCCGCTACATTCGGCCCTTTCTCTTTCAACAACAGCTAGTATTGATGGACTAGATTTGTGTATAAAAACACAAAGAAATTAATTCACTGTTAACGGCACAGATCACTATTCTTCGCAACCAAAAATACTACTTCACATCACATTCTCAGCCAAAAAAACCCCATTCGTACTCGATAAATCTTGAGAGCGACGCTGAGCAGGAAATAGAATTTGTCGAGCGACACGTATTAACAAGAACTAGACATCGAACCGACGGTTGCTACGAAGAATTGCACGAATTTAAAAAGCAGAAAAAAGATGACGAAATAACCACAACGATGCCGAGATTTTTTGCAAAACTCCGGACCGCAGGTGTTTGCGATGGAGAACGAATGCGCTATTACCCTTTCTCGGGGACTGACGCGTTCATCACAAATGACGAAATGTTCAAGCCTTGCAATGAAAAGAATAAACTATTGCATTGGAATCGCTTCAGTGCAAACACCCATGGTCGTAGTAATGTGAAGATGAACTCTGCAGAAGGATATCTGGAATGCAAAGTCGTTTGAACTCCATATTTTTGCTATGTCGCGAATTTGTTCAGCTACTCAAGTGCTTGACGATTTCTCATCCTTTCACTACCGCAACCATTTTCGAGTGTCCAACTCACCGCACCGAGCACAATTGGAACGCGATCAGAGTGCACATTGAAATCAAGACGTACGGTCTGTGAGCTCTTGCAAGAGGTACTTGTTGTCTAACCTCTCTCTCTCTCTCTCTCTAATTCCGTCCCAAAGTTCTTGGACACATCTTGTGTGTGATATAAAAAAATCGTCTATTAAGTAATGACGCTATTATTTGCCTTTCTCGCGTTTTTCTACAATATATGAAGCGCAATTCTTCGTCTCTTCCCATTGCACCGTCCGAAAACGGCTCTCTCTATGTATAGCGCATTGAGAAAACTTATCCATGGCTTGGCCCCGGTATAAAGTCCGTGTTCAACAAACTATCGATTAATTACGAAAAGTGTGGCAAAAGGCTTCGCGCAGCGAAATAGGTCAGAAGGAACCGTGCGCATTGAAATCAACGCTCACGGTCCGAAGCGTTCAGCAGTGTGCACTCAGAAATCAATGCGCACTGTTGAGAAAGGGATAACACATACACGACCGACCTGACCTCATATGAAGTCATGAAAGGCCAATACAATGGCTATCTTTACCTTCTAACAAACCACATCTTAACTCTAGTATAATGCTTTACCTGAATAAAAAACCTCTAACATCTACGGATCTCCTCCTACAAGATACAAGTACTCTTGTTCTATAGTGAAAAAAATTCCAATTTTCTGGATTTCGCGAAACATCCTTTCCTCGTTTTCTATGCCAAAGATCGATTTCTAACAGGAAAGCAATTGAATAAACGGGATTTCGTCCAGTACAACCGATGGTGTTCCTCAATGTACCACTCATAAGTTCAGCCAAGGAGCCATTGCTCTCTTCTGCCACGATGATGATTCTGATTGTGCTGGAACTTTACAAAAATTCGAATTTTTAAAGAGTTTTTGATACTTGCGATTCTAAACGAATAGAATAAAGTCTCTTCCATAATGCTGTAAAGTTCTTAACTCCTCTTCCATTCTATTGATGGGTAAATCGTCGTTTGTTGTCGAAAAGCCAACCTCGACTCAGCTCTGTCAAAAGAGAATGATTTACGCGAATTTAAACCAACATTACTCTATAGCTGCCTGGGAAGTAATTTCTCATAACGTCATAATAATAACAAGGGAAAAACTCTTCGGCTTAGCATTTGCTCAGTTTTTCGATCCTTATTGCGCTTAATCTCACTTCGATATTAGTCGGATATATTTTCCTAACTAGCTATTTTCTTGATGAACACACATAAGGTCCTTATTTAACTATCTATGTATAATTAGGATGATGTTGAGATAGTTGCAAAACTCCGGACCGAAGGTGTCTGCGATAGGGAACGAACGCGCTATTCCCATTTGCGGGAGCTAACGCGTTCACCACCACACTATGCGGGCCCTTCGTTTCGCCTTTCGCTCAGCTAGTTCTATTTAAGAAGTAAAATTTTAACACGGACTAACTATGCTGTAAATGAAAAAGCTAATCGAATCACTTTATCCTCAGCTTATAAAGTAGAATCTCGGCGTTACCTTAGAGCATAATTCATCAAAGCTATAGCTTTTTACTCATTCATTGCTTGTTTATTGATGGAGCTTTTGAGATGGTGCTTTAAAATAAACTGACATCTGTCACGAAAAGCGTTAATAAAAGAAAGTCAATATATGGATGAAAGCGAATGAGAAATGAATGAGAGAATACGAAGAAAGAAAAAAGGAAGGCTTCATTTCGATTCAAAGGGTTCCGTTTTCAAATCGTTCGACTTTAAACGATTGTCATCAAGAATGATTGGATACGGACGCTTGTAGTTAAAGAACATAAGATATATATTGAAGCAAAGAAATGGAAGAAATAGAAGACTATAGAGGAAATCAGGAAGAGGAGAAGAGAAAAGGAAAACGAATCATCTCTAGGGAACGATAATAACGTAAAAAATCGACACAGTTGAAAAATTGTCAGAGAGAAAGAGAAAGAGAAAGAGAAAGAGAAAGAGAAAGAGAGAGAGAGAGAGAGAGAGAGACAGAGAGAGGCTCAGCTGCAATCAACCTCCTAAAGAACACATAAAACCCTAAGCACTTCCCAGGATCGACTTTCTATTAACCTCGGCATTGGAATATGAATGCGTCGTTTTCTTGTTCAGCAATCGCGAGGTTGTTAAACAGCATACATTTACTTCCATAGAAAAACACAATACAATACAACAGTAGCTGACGTTTCGGCAGTATCGCCTTCTTCAGAGCCGCTTTTTCACGTGCCTTCCAGTGAGGAAGATTAGAACAGCTGATTCACACTTCTTTTTTGGAGCACATAATTCTAGCTGTGAATAGGGATATTGATAAGGAAAAGAGCAAAGAATATCACGTCTCTTTGAAAACTACGAAAACAACCAGTAATTGCCACTCACTGTTAGCCTCTTATCGGAATGCACTAGCTGCTTCTCAGAATTCAGTGCAGCTCTCTACCCTAGTGTCTCTCTTCATTTTCTAAATTAGAATGCAGTAAAAAAACAACGCTGAGATATTTGGAGAACCTGCCCGTAGGTCGGATTCGAACCCGCGAATATCGTTTCCGTGGGACACGTCATACCCACTGCATCACTGAAGCTCTCATTTTGCCTTTCGCTCTGCCATTCTGTAGCCAGCAGTGTAATAAACACGCAGAACCCAACTGTTTTATGGGAATCATTACCTTTAAAAGAAGAAAACCTTTGAATCTTACAAACTTCAACTTTTGCGTTCTCATAACATACAAAAAAAAAATCTAAGAAAACCTATAGAGCAAAGTTTGGAGGTTTAGAGGTTAAGCAAAAACAGAACTGAAAACGTCTTAAACTTTTTTAAAAGTCCCTCCTTTTGCCTTGTTTTTCAGGGCTTTTTCTTCAGATTTGTCCCATAAGCGTCAAAACGCGTGCTCACCAGTCATAAATTGCTCAGCTACTCGATTACATTAAGTAGGTATGAAAAATTCATGAAGTAGGAACTTTTCTTCCTTCCAGAAATCAAAGGACATAATCTGTCGTTCTGAAAAACGAAAGAGAAAGTGAGAAAGGAAAAGTAGGAAGAGAGGAAAAGTAGGAAGAGAAGAGAATTCTGAGCACTTCGTTAGTGTTCCGCGCAATTCTCGTCTCCAGCGACACGTTCGTTGTGATCTACGATCAATCGAAAAGACCTGATCGTCGACAAGACAAGAAAAGGGATGATTACGATGCAGTGATCGAATAGCTCATCTTAACTTATCACTAAAGCTCTTACTACTACAACGATGAATTTCACATCAAACCAAAGAGAAATAAGTGACATTTAAGGTCTCATAGTCAAAAATAGTCTGCTCAGCGTGAATTAATCACAGCGGATCGTGTGCGAACGGGCAAACAGTAAATATCGATCGATTGCAATCCGGCGGTGAAAAATGAAGGCTTTAAGAGGGCCTATACTTTCTACTAGATTGTTCTACCTTGAAGCTTCCGCTTAGGCAATACAGACGAGTCAACGTATCCATTAGAATCGGTTCTGCTTTAAAGTGCCATTCATGTTCAGGATTTATTCGGACAATAGGAAAGTGGAGAACGATGTGGTGATGTGATGAAAACATGGGTATATGTGAGAACAATCACGTAGCAACATTGTCCTGGATATTCTGCACAATATTCCAAAACGGCAAAAGGACATTATGACGTCACCAAAGAGGTAAATACGCACAGATCATGTTATCGATCCGATTGGGCTTCTATTGTCCTATTCAAAGGCGACAATCAGAATCAGTTTGGACAGCCCCAATGTTATCACTAGACTTTGGAAACCCTCATCGATTCTTAAAGCAAACACAACATTGATATAAAACATTTGATCACTTAACGGCACAGCTCGATAAGAACTAGCTGAGAGACAGGCGAAACGAAGGACCCGCATGGTGTGGTGGTGAACGCGTTACTCCCCGGAAAGGACAATAGCGCGTTCGTTCCCCACCGCAAACACCTGCGGTCCGGACTTTTGCAAATATCTCAGCAATCTTGTGTTTGATCACTTAATTCAAAATATTTGTCCAAGTGCTTTGTACCAGCCCCATGTTTCTTAATAATCGAGAAATGTATAGCGTATTTTTGCCGAGGTTCTAATGAAGGTTGGTTTGAAAACCCTTAAACATTCCAGTAGCGATTTGCTCCTCCATATAAACACTTAACACCCTATAGTTTCCCATTGTGATTAATCTACTTTATTGATTAAAGTCATGAGACCACCACATGAGATAATGTCAACATGCCGTGAAATCCCGTAGACATTCTGCAATCACGAACAATCTTATCGTCACGATAATCGCTTAGAAATTGATGACTGCCGGAGATCTGCTATTATTTAGTGGCAAAATTGTTATGCATAGTCTATAACTGAGCTATTAAAGCAATAAGATGTTCATATAAAGGACACTGGGTAGTTCAATATCCTATGAGTTTAAAAATCTCCACCAGCTGTTATAATCAATGAAAGGAGAAGCTCTAAGGGTTAAGAATGTAATTTTCCTAGCCGGGTAATGAGAAGCATAGGAAAAGGATACCACTATCGAGTAAAGGGAAAGTCTACTAGTAAGTGAAGAAACAGTTTGAATCACTCAGTAAACAGACGAAAATGTTTGCTAGAAGGGCTGATCATCGCAAACAATGCCAAATTTAGAAGTGAAAACGAAACGGGAGCTATTAGAAACGCTATGACTTAAGTCATCACAAGGACGATGATGATCCAAGTTGTTCAAAAAACCTTTAGTTGGTTTTTTTTTCGTAATAGAGATTCGAGTACTTCTTGGGAGTTAAAAAAGATAGAGCTCTCGGCGTTGATCAATCCCTGGGGGGATGCGCCATGTATTGGACTTCATTAAGCATCGTTTGGAGGTGACTGAATGCATATCTGGCGTTTACAATGACTCGCGGTGCCTTATCGATGTATCAAGCTAGTGCTGCTATCCTCCCAGAGAAGTCTGGTACCAATTTGCCGACTCCTGTGGGATGGAAGGCTTGGTGTGCCATGGGAGCGGGGATCGATTCCACGTGTGTGTTGCACGGCACCTCCGACGACTACGCCACACACGCCCTTCTTGGTAGTTATGGGCACTTAAAGAAGTAATCTGGATAGCCACGGAATGCCTTCCCGTTTTCCACATATCTCTTACTGAATGGATATGTCTTATTCAACGTTAATTCCAATAAGCAGTTTTTTTTGCAAGCAATTTTTTCTACGAAACGATGTCTAGTTAATTCACGTCTTCCAGAATCTTTGCTAAGATTTCCATGCGATTCTGACGTCAATTTTCGTCATCAGTGGCTTTACTGCTTCTTTTTTGACTAACCAGACAATCGAATTTGTTCAAATTACTCAAGTAGTTGACTGAGCCTTAACTAAAACTTCTTTCTTCGTTCTGGTTGAGACCAGTAGTCGTAGGTGATGTCAACGAAAGTTTAAGGGTTTTTCTCCAGACTGATGCTTTTTTGAGTGTTCAAAGAGATGTTCCGCGACGATGGACGTGACGGAACAGTAGTAATATCGTTCTGGGCTAGGCCTTCTGTTTAACGGACACTACACTGTTATTCATCGACTTGGGGCTATCGACTCGGACCAACAGGCTCTGAGGCAGACGAAAACGCCGAAACGTTAATCGAATAAAGGTTTTTCTACCAACCTCGTGCCGGCTCAGTCATGTTTAAAAATATCGAACACTATATTATTCCACATCAAAATTCATGGCTGATGTCAGATTGTGGATAGTCGATGATACACGCCAACCGTTGGCATCGGTTACGTCTTCTCCACCGATTTCGAGTGTTTGCTTGATGTTGTGTTGCAGAAGTGGCTTCTTGTTCTGAAAATTCAGTACTCCCTCTGTCATATTCGAAGGGCTATTCGAAAACTACCCACCAACAACTACAACAACACGGAAGTTTTTTAATCGCATAAAAAAGACAAGACGAAAAAATCATGATCTAAGCCATCCATTATCTTTATTACCACTACTGTTGTTGGCGCGCGTGTAGCGCAGTGGTCGGACGTGCCCTACAACACACAAGTGGAATCGATCCCCCGCGCCCATGGCCCACCAAGCTTTCCATCCCACTGGGGTCGGCAAATTGTCTGGGAGGATAGCAGCGCTGGCTCGATACATCGGTAGAGCCACAGCGAGTAGGCCAGATATGCACTCAATCACCTCTAACGATGCTTAATGAAGTCGAATGCATGGCGCATCCATCGGAGATTGATCAACGCCGGGAGCTTTATCTTTTTATTATTTTACTGTTGTTACTGGTATTTTGGTGATATAAGAATATTTATACATCACCAAACGGCTGATAGATTATCGATTTTGCAATAAATTATCAGGAGACGTCAGTCTATACAGAAGGACCTTTATCTCGCATTCTCATTTTTTTATGCGATTTAAAGCTTATTTTTTATGCATATCTGAGATAACGAATTCGTTTCTCAGTTCAAAAAAAGTCAAGCGCGTGTCATAATTTATGCTCATCCCTAACTCTTCTGCTGTTGAGATGACTTTTGATAAACGACAGTGGCGAACGTCATCGCTTAATCAGTAATAAAACACATTCTGACGTCATCCGTACCTATCATTCATTGGCACATCGCCAATTGCTCTCGGACAATCCGTTCTTCGCCGGATCTCCTGAGAATCCTCGGCTTCGGTAGAATGTACGTGACGGAAGTGGCTGCAGTTCGCTTCGACTTTCGTGACTCCGCCTCCTTTCCGTTTCCGCTCGTGGCTCCGCCCTAGACAAAGCAGGGTGAGGAAGGATTCAGCCGAGTAATCACGGATATACTCACTTCAGATTTTGGACCGGCACTTCTATTTCACCTTATTCCTTCTCAAAGGACGTAATAATGTAATTGCTTTCTGTTCCAGTAGTAGAGATCCCAGTCTGGACCACCGAATACCAACGAAAGAAACTCTAGGCGATTCGCTGCATTCAGGAGATTTCCTACTTATCTTCATCATCATCATTTTTTCCTATTTACTCGCTAGTGATTGTTTTTGCGACGGCGGTTTTTCTCAGGGAATATTCCGATTCAAGCAGATAATCTTGTGACGTAGTTGTTACTCCTGATTTCCTTAGTTTAACGCCGAGACAGAGGGATAAAATGAATATATTCCTACATGGATACTTGGACGGTCCGTCTTCACGAGCTGTGCGGGACCCCAGCACATATGCCATTCGTTCCTTTCTCTCGCAATCGTAGTCCATGGTGGTGGTCTTGTTCGAACATGGCAGCGCTTGCGAGTCTAATACCGTGATCTGTAAAACAACTGCAGCTGCGGGTACAGCTGATTAACTTTGGTTATGATGGTCGTCCTGGGGCACGTTTGCATTCCGTTGGAGTCCACTCTACTGTACTTTTCGTCCATCTGTCGTCCGTTCTTCTCATTATGTGACCGGCCCACCTATGTCTCGCTATCGATGTATAATCTCCTGGATGTCGAAGATGTGACAGATTTCGAGGATCAGAGCTTCGCATTCCGGCTAGATATTGAGAGTGCCGGTCATATTTCAGAAGACATCGCTCAAGCGCTCTGTGAGTAGTGCGAAGCATTCTTGACGTAGTTGAAGTATCAACCCACGTCTCCGCAGCATAACAGAGCGCTGGGAGGAGCGTAGAATCGAAGACATGAGCGCGGATTTTCGGGTCCTTCAGTTGGTCGGTGGCTCTTTGAGAGGCCCGAATGCGGCCCAAGCGGCTCTCCTTCTTCTATCTATTTCCTCCTTCATGTTGTTCTCCATGTTCATTGATCGCCCAAGGCATGCGTACGAGGTGGTCTCTGCAACGAGAGAGCCATCCAATTGAATTTTTTTCGCCTTCGCACCATAGGTTTTTTCATGAACTAGGTCTTCTTTCGATTTATACGAACTCCCGATCTCTTTCCCCTCTTCGTCGAGCTCGTTGATCATCATCTCTGCTTCGCTATTACTTCTTGAGAAGATGACAATGTCGTCGGCAAAACGAAGGTTTGATAGGAATTTTCCATCAATACGTATGCCTTTCTCATCCCAATCGAATGAGTTCGTTATCCACTGCAGTGCGGCACTGAACAGCTTTGGCAATATTGTGTCGCCTTGTCGAACCCCTCTTCTTATGGGTATGGTAAGAGGTCAATGGAAAAGCTGTATTTTTCGTAGTGCAGTTCCGATAGCAGTCGCACAGAGTTCTTATGTAGGACGGGTCCATGGTCGACGAGCGCTGATAGGATTGCATTCGTTTCGACACTGTCAAACGCTTTTTCATAGTCGACAAAGGTTAGGACTAGAGCCAAGTGGTATTCCCGGCAAACTTCGATGACCCTGGACACAGTTTGGATGTGGTCCATACAGCAAAATCCTTTCCGAAATCCTGCTTGTTCGACTGGTTGCGCCTTATCCAATGTCCTTGATATGCGCAACAGGATAATCTTCGCGAAGAGCTTGTAGAGTACATTGAACAAGCATATAGGACGATAGTTACGAAGATCCCTTCGGTCTCCTTTCTTCGGCAGGATGACCGTACGCGACGTCCTCCACTGGTCTGGGAATTTTTTCCTTTTGAAGGTAGGCTGTCATATGATTTGCGAGAAGTATGTGTAAATTGTGGCCTCCAGCTCTAAGGAAATCGCTGGTGACATTGTCTCGCTCCTGGAGCTGCGCCTCTTTTCATACTTTCTATCGCAACTCGAACCTCCGACGGAAGAATTCCAGGTGGTTTTTCTCCGGCGAGGATATTAGGGTCCGGGACGTGGATTGTGGAACGAAAAAGGTTGGTGTAGAACGTTTCCGCTATTAATCCCATATCATGCGGGAAGTTTTGACGATCCCATCTTCGTTCATCAGGGCTGACAGGGGAACATTATAACCACACAAGTCCCGACGGCATTTTTTCAGACTGCTTCTTTTTTTCTGCTGCTTCCAGTAGTTTCTTCTGCTTGTACCGTTGTAGATCTTCCTGCAAAGCTATTCTGCAGCTGGTATTTATTACTAGCCATGTCAAACGTTTTGCAGTAGGACCAAGCTTCAGTTTCCTTCTCTTTTCGAGCAACTCCTTAGTAGTGACAGAGATGCGATCCGATCTTCTTGCTTGAGAAACAGTCGAATTCGGCACAGCTTTTTCAGTCCTTCGACAAGCAGCTCGTAGTCTTCGGTCGGGTCTTGTTTAATCTGCCAATGACGTTTGGATAGGACTTCGTTCAGAAAGTTCTCGTCGTATACAGCTTGACGTTTTCCTCGTGGTCGATGAGAGTTCCTTTCCAGCTTGCGGCTGAATCGAATCTTGGCGCGAAGAAGGCGGTGATCGGAACCAGTACAGAATGACGGGGCTACCGTTGAGTCAAATAGGCACCATCTTCTGTTTATCAGAATATGGTCGATCTCTGCATGAGTCTTGCCGTTGAGATATTCTCATGTCCAGCGGCGGCTTTCTTTCTTCTGAAAAAACATGGAAGAGACGTGCTGCTGACAGGATTCCTGGGAGACGGTTCCCATTCTCATTTCTTTCTCCTAATCCAAAATTTCCGATCCTGTGTTCGCTCTCGTTGGCCTTTTCCTATTCTGGCGTTGAAGTCTCCGACAATAAATTTATGATGTGCTTTATAATTGCGGATGATTTCCTCCAACTGATAGCAGAACGCATTTAATTCGTACTCATCAGCTGCATCGGTCGGTGAGTAGCAGTTGATGATAGTGATCTTCTTATGATGCGACAGTTGAAGACGGAGGACGGCCATGCGAGGGGAAAGGATCTCGTATGAGTCGACGAGATAGACAATGGACAGGTGGACGACAAAGCCTACGCCGCCGACATTTCGTGACGGGATCTTTTTCTCCACGGATCACAAGGGTCCCGTTGTTCAGTTGGCAAATGTCGGTCTTCCTAATTTTTGTTTCTTGTAATGCGATCACGTGAAATTTAATGCGATCTGCGGCTACAAGAAGGCCGTGAAGATCGGAGTCTGTGGAGAGCTGCTCTGGCATTATACGTGCATAGTGAGAAACAATCTCCATGGGGTGTCGTGCGTGCGTACGTCAGATCCGGTTCCAATGACGTCCTGCCTAACACGAGATTTTTCTGGCCTCTAACCGGTCGTCTCACTGCCTGACGTCATAGACGGGGAGCACCCAGTTTGCGGGGTATTGAGGTTGGCGTATTGCTGCTCGTGCAACTTGGCCCTCCCTGGAGTCCTGACGTAATGAGGCTGGCCTATTGCTGATCGTGCAACTTGGCCCTCCCTGGAGTCCTGTCGTAATGAGGCTGGCCTATTGCTGGTCGTGCAACTTGGGCCCTCCCTGGAGTCCTGACGTAACCTTGCAAGGGCGTATCCAGGTCTTTACTACGATGTGGATCATAGGGAGGTGTGTTTTCAGCGACGAATCCTTCGCTGTGCCTTCCTACTAGTTGATTCGGAGAGATGTTGAACCCGAAATCAGAAACGAAAGTAGGAATGAAAAAGTAATCGACTGCTCAAGGACGATGTAGAAGCCGAATCCGGAATATACATATACGAAACGGATTTTCTGTCTGAAGTAAATTGACAAGTGGAATATGTGGTAGTAATGCATGCGGAATAAAAGGCAATTTCGTTCAAGTAATCCATTTGTATTGCACTTTTTGTGCTCTGTTATTTTCTAACTGCTAAACTGTGTTGAACAAAACAAGCGGTAGCAACAAAACATCTAGTCTTCTCACTGGATACTCAGCCATATGGGCATTTCATATTCATTTGTTCTTCTATAAATAGCGATATCACCTGCTACACCTGTGGTCTCGTTAGTCATCGAGAACCTTAAACGAAAACAAATGAGGTTTCCACTCGTTGCTTGACAAACTTGTCCAACGGGCACTACTCTTTCGACGGACCTAGATAGCATCACTTGTTGTGAAACATATCGGTAGCGGATCAGGCTGTGCAACTGCATGGGTTTACTTTTACCTGAGTGATGGAACCCTTCGACTTCGTGATTTTGGTGATTTTGTTGCTATATGGATACTCGGTTGAACATCGCATTTCGACAACGACGTACAACACATCCCGCGGGCAAAATGAGGCAGTCCAATCAAAAAGATGAGCAAAGAAACGATTGCTCTCTATTCTTACTATGAAGTCTTCTGTACTTTTACAAACTCCTAAAAGCTCTTGTTTTCTCCTGATCAAATATAGAGCTAAGTCTCATGTTAGAGCCAACCACTGTGAGGAATTAGCACAACACACCAAAAAATAGCGAATCGTTTCTCATATTTTGTTTCCGGACTGCTGCATTTAATGTGTAAGACAATCATTCATCAAATGCGACACGATTCCAATTTTGAATGGTAGCTATGGAGCGCTTGTTCATATACGGTAGCGACATCGTTGTTTAAACGTTTTTTGTAAAATCTCCTGCTATTCTAAACAAAGACGACATTGAGATGATCCTCGTGATTTCTGTCTTTAAAAGTTCATAAAGACCATTGTTTGATTTGGAATGTGATCTCATTAAGGAAAGGTTTTGAAAGTTCCATTAATAAGTGCTGTTACTTCATGCGAGAACATTTCCATATAGGACACCTGATCATCCGGGAAATCTTGCTGAAGTTATAAAGTAATTATTTTTCGACGGTTATTACATAGAATATCCAGGGATCCGTAGTCAGTTACGAAATCATCTTCATCATCATCATCATCTCTTTACAACATTCCGAGAGACGAATACCGTGGTCGAGCCCAATTTTGTTTTGGATCAAGGCTTGCAACCCTGTTTTATAAGAAAATTTCAAGAACTTTCTTCACTGTCTATGTTGCTATCGTCGAGTTTTGAAAAAATGTAAGAGAAAAGTATGCAGAGCCATACTCGTTTCTCTTCCATCCGGCGTGGTCGTCAATTCGTCTTAGTCCAAGATCTGACATAGACCGCTTGTTATTCTTTTTCACATATGTGTGAATGTTTGACATGAACACTGCTTTGACTTTCGCTCATATTTTTTGTTGTTGTCGGTTTCCGAAAACGAATTTCCAAGCCTGATGCAATTTGTAAGAATGCTAGCATTCATCAGCTGCTTAGCAAGCAGTGCATCTAGGTCGTTATATAATGCGATATTCCCGACAGCGTCGAAGTCGCTTAAATCGACCGTGAAAGTATGAGATGGATGCCTTTTTGCAAGCGTCTAGACCTAGTCTCTCAGCCCTGATTTTGATTTTTTGTCGCCTCTACCAGTTTTCCCACCTGTAAGCATTATCCATTCGTTCTCATCACATAGGTATTACGCGTTTCCCATAAGGGCATTGTTCTTATTGTTTTGAAAAGATGGCATCTTCAGGTAACTACCGTGCTGTTGGAGTCGGATAGATCCACAGTTAGCTTTTCGAACTTTTCGCAACTAAACTTGGTATATACTTGTCGGGGACGACCGCGAACAGTTTTCAATGTGCTTCCGAGCCGCATGATTCCAAGATTATAGCCGAACCGACGTCCAGAATACATACATGCAAGCTTACCCACATACTAGCATAGACCTAACTAAGCAAGTGATAAAATAGAAGTCAATTCTACGCAGCAGAGTTATTATGAATCCCATGATATTCCACTTAAGCCACCTTCGACACCCACACCACGTGATGCCACACATAGCGTTGGAAATAATTGGCACGGGATATCCAGCACATTTAGAGAGATAAAATTAGAATGATTGCTAATAGAATTCTGCAGCCAATTTTTCCACTTTGAAATCATTAGTTTTCGTTGTCTGAATCCCTAACTACGCAAAATGACGATTGATTTGTTTCGAGTCGGTGGGGGAAACAAATCCTGTCCAAAGCAAATCCTTCATCGTATCCGGACATTGGTGTTCTTTTTTTGTTACCCATTTATGAACAGAGAGCTGAAACTACATTTCAGGCGAACTGCTCGCATAGGCAAAGTGATGAACAAGTAGATATGGTGCTACTATTCAACTGATATCATTCTGATGGTAGTGTCCGCTAAAAAGATTGCTAGGAAGAAGGCTAGACAATGGATCTACCCGGCCTAGATACCTAAAAATAGTGCTTGAAAATGAATTCACTTCTTTTCTTTCTACCAAATACCAGAAAAAAAAGAGTAGTCCTTGAGAAATAAGGATTGGAAATGTGGCTAGTGTGGGCGTTAGTTTATATCTTTCATGGTCTATTTTTATTCGTCGTCATTGAATTATTATATCTAACGCTAAGGTCGCATGTATTTTCTATATTTCTTCAGCCACTTAGGGTTTTTTTCTTTTGTCTTCATATCTTCTGACTACATTACTCATTTCCTATTGTTCATTGATTATAAGCAGGGCAGGGGGAGGGGGAGGGGGGAGGGAAGGGGGCGGTTGAGGTTTAAGCCAAACTCTAAGAGAAATGAAATATTTCTATGAGGAAGTCCTATTGCGAATGGATATCCACTATTTTGCTTTTTTTACAATCACTTAGTTGCCAAATCTTCTTTTTGTATTGTTTTACAACCTGTTCGCAGAAGCTGTTTTGGAATACAATGGAAAGAGAAAAATGAAGAGCTCTGATAAGAATGACAACAAAGTCTTATAAGAAACCCTTAAGAAATTCCTTCACTCTTTATACTCCGCTTGAAGGCTGAGGGCTTTGAGGGTTAAAGGATTCAAGGAAAAGTACTAAAAAAGTGCTAAAATACTAATGGTAAAAAAGTAATCATATAATATGATAGTGATATGAAGAATAATGATATCACAACAATGGTAGGATACTAATACGTAATAAATAGAAAAACAAAAAAATAAAAAAATAAATAAGAATGAAAAAAAACAAAAAGAGATATAAAAAATATTGTTATAACATTGTTGTAATTAATATTAACATCTTTCATTATGCGATAATATTAATACTGTTGTTCCTTGTTTATAATAATATTATTTAATACAACACAATGCATACTTGGGTACTTGGATACTTGGTTGGCCCGTCCTCACTGGTTGTGCGGAACCCAGCAAAATATCCATTTTTCGCAGTTTGGCTGGTTTAGCCATTGTGGTTCCGTGAAGTCCTGACGTCAACCAGACCAAAGTTTGCCCCAGGTCGCCACCACCACAGGCAGTCGCCGCCCTTGTGGATCAGAGGGAGATTTGCCACCATGCCACGAGTTTGATAACAGGACGGTGGTGTATCCTGGTGCTTGTTTACTCTCGCAGTCCGACACCCAGGAACACCTCCCAGCCACGATGAGGAACATAATGCATAATAAACAATGGTACAATAACGATGTGATAAATGTAATATAATATATAATGTAATAGTGTTATAGTGGCATTACAATGATGTAATATAATATACATGATGTAATTGGCTGACATATATATGATGGGGAGGGTAGCACAGTGGTAGTGATACAGGTCATCACCAGCGCTGGTTCAATACCGCTTCAGGCCCATCAAATCCCTCATCCCTCCGGGGTCGGAAGATTGTCCGGATTTGCCCGGGAAAAACTACTCTCTGCAATCCAATTGGGAACGCTCCACCCGTTTATCCCAGGACTCCAGGGAGGGTCTACTCGTTCAACGTTGTACGACATTGAAGATGAAATGAAAATCGCCAAACAGTAGCCTAAGGTACACGTAAAAGTTGGAAGACATTCGTGGATGGTGGATGCGAAGAAACGAATCGAATGTGAGAAATACTGTTATCTGCACAGTTAACGTGAAGACAGATCATATAAAATGAAAGCAAAAAAAATGTAGTATAACATGCAATACTACAGTAGTAGTATAATAGATGAATAGTATAGCAACAACCTCGCGTGTGCTTATCAAGAAAACAGTGAATTATTGATCATTGCCGAGGCTAAGAAAAAGTCGGTCCTGGAAATTACTGTAAGAGCCCTAACTTCAAAAGAACATTTATAAACACGCATTCATATGTTAGTATCGAAGCCATCTCAGTTGGTAACAAATGCCTTCGCGGCACAGTGGTGAGAGGTGTCCTGTAACACACACGTGGTCGTTGATCCAATCCCGTGCCCTGCGCTGACCATGCACGCCACCACACCGCAGTCGGCAGACTGGTGCCGGACTGGCTGGCGAGGCTCGAAACACTTACTGGTTAGATCTATAGGACCCTCAACTCATTGCATAGGGCAAGTACGGTCCTTAACGCTTTCCAGTTCACGATGTTATGGGAAAGACACGAGGTAGATCCGTTAATCTGTATACCTTTGCAAATAGATCCATCGCTCAGGTGACTTTATTATTTCCATGAATTTGCAGAACAACTTAATTTATAATGGATTAAGTTCGATTGTATTCAGTTTTTCATTGCGTTTCCATTAAGAAATGGTCGATTTTCTGTGTAAGCTTTGATACGACGGGAATTAATCGAGCGAGCTAATAATCAATTACTCTAATGAATCCGTAGTCAACATAAGGTTAAACGTAGTCAGACCAATATAACATTCCGTACCCTTATAGAGCTGTTTTTTCCTTGTTTTTCCAGAGATTATTCTTGGATTAAGTATTGTAGCGTTTAGAACTATTTGTTGGGTATAGTGCGATGGTCTTTCGGCACCACAAAACACTAATTTAACCAGTTTCTGAGGGTGGTAGTTTTGTCAGCAGCACAGTTTTAGCTCTTTTAAGCGTTTACGAGCTTATAGTTGAAGAAGAGTGTCACGTCTGCTTTTGTCGACTTACTCTTCTTTGATGATTCGACTCCTGATTGGTAAGAAGGTAAGGTGTAAGGAATTTGCTCAGTGGTAGAGGTTATGTGCACCGAAAAGCCTCGGAAATGGATGGAACTTTGGGTTGAAAACAGCTATGTATAAAACTGCATCATACCAAATCACCTATTAAGTAGTCTTTTTTGAACTCTTTCATTGATAAGCTAACACGAACTTGATAAAAGCACTTTTTCGTCTACCGTTCCCCCGTCTTCGTCTTCCTCAAGACCGGATCGGTTCAATCAATGAAAGATTCATGTTCATCAGTCATTCCTAGGTTAACGTGAAGTCAGTTTTTTTGAATAGTTTTCCATTTCCAGTTTTCTGAAGACAGCGCAAGAATATCGTGATCGTCGACGAGAATATTCCTGAAGATATTGAGCCAGTGAACCAATGTTTGTTCTCTTTTGCGATGCGCATTCTGTTGAATCCAGTCGTCTGTAGAATAATCGCATTTAATGAAAAAAAGTGTGATATAACGACCTCATGCATTGCAGAGTTAGGCGGGCGATCTCTTAAACTATCGTTCACCATTCGATTTCGGATTCCTAGTAGATGTCCGATTGGAAATTGACGATAATTGCTCATGTTTCTTTCACTGCAACTCTACTAAGATTATCCCCATCCGTCTTTATCTTTTTTATTTTTTTCACATGTCCCGTCATCATATCTACTGTGCATATTCCACCATTTCTTGCATTCGATTGTTTCCTTGCATCCATCATCCACGGAAGTCTTTGAACATTTCGTGTGTCGTTTCTGCTGATTTCTCCTTCGCTATGGGTATCGTAAGAATGCTGGTCCAGACGGCTGTCCTTACAATCTTGGAGAGCGCCGAGCTAAGGCGTTCCCACGTGGATTGGAGTACAGCGTAGAGCAGCGGGTCGAAGCAGCATCATGCTTTATGATGGGCCGCATCACCAACCACTGCGTATATATTTACACGTATAGACTTCATAGTTTTTCTTCATAAGATGCAAGGGATTAAGAACTCAAAGTCTCACGAAAATAAAATCTAGTGGAGAAAAAAGAAGCAGATGATTTAAAAAGTCAGTAGAAGTTTTAGTAATTGAAAAGCTTTTCTAAAGGTCTCAATGTATAACTTTTTATCTATTGCCCATTATGTTTTCACGCCATTGTACTACGTGAAATACAACCACAATGATGGTGAGATATTTGCTAAACTTGGACCCCAGGCCAGATTCGAATCCTCGATTACCCTTTCCAGTGGCTCAAGCTGTTGCCCGTGGCACGATTGTGACCCCCGGTTCTACCTTTACTTTCAGCACTCCTTTTGCTCTAACGGTGTCATCAGCAATCACCCGTCAAGGGGGATGATCTGCGGAGGACAAATCGGCATTCAATCCAGTTAAGCTGAGGCTGTAGTCAAAATGACAATGTATAAGTTTTATCTCTGCTAAGTATAGGATCTCAGTTTGACTCAGAGTGGTCGAGTTCTTCGGACACAGTTTTTATGTAAATCTTCTCTAATCGTTGCCAAGTTGAAATCGTCACAGTCGCAAGTTTTCAAAGGAAAATCTCCGGAGCACGAAATGTCACATATTTCTTGTGATCGTCACCCGACCTTATGGCAGTAGCCATTGATAACTGGGCTAGGAGACATTGATCATGGAAGTTGGATTAAGTGCCCAGAGGCTTTTCTTTCGCCTCTCCACCTCAGTGTGCGTGATGAGTCGCGTCGTCGTTGCCTCCGTCCATGAGGCCCATTCAACTGCCCTTCCGCCTCCGCCCCCACCCGACAGCGATGGTGTGGGGCCGTGCCGATCAGCCGTCATGAAATCCATGCATCCACTTTTTTTCTGGAATTTTCTCGCCATATTACCATAATCATGCAAATCTCAATACTACGTGCTACAACTGGAATGATGCTTTTAATACCATAGAAGGAAAAAAAATACGAAATAACTCCAGTAAAAGTTCGTTTTCACACTCGCACACGTCATCACGGGAACTTCGTGTACTAATCGATCTACTCATATGACACACTTGAAAAGTGTTGCTTTCGAAATTCGATGCGTTTATGTTATGAAACCTCACAGATGTTGTTCGTCTTTCTAAGATTTTCCCTCATTGTGTGATTAGGTGACTAGGAATTTGATCAAGTCGTCCGTTTATTTGTGTCTCTCTCCCGAAATGAACCAGCCCACTGGAATCGTGTTGCTCTGCCAAGCGATCGGGAATGTCAGCGGGAGGGGTTTTTGTTTGTTTTGGAAATTCTTCATGTGTTGTTTTCGTTGTGAACCATAAAACGCTCGCCTTTGTTTTTCATAGTGTTGCTCGCTAACCAGTCAGCTATCGAAGATCTCAGGGTACTAGGTTTTTCATACTACATCTGGATCTACAACATTTTATTTTTATTACAAGTGTTTACTTTTATGAAAGTCTATCGGTTCAGCGATTTTCCAGATATTGCTCTCTATTCGCTGACTCGCCTTTTTTCCCAGCTTAGAGAACCGTCATTGAAGTTTCTCATTCCTCTACTAGCAGTTCGATTCACTTCAAGTTTGTTTGCTTTCCTAACAAGTAGATTTTTTTATTGAAGCGTTTACTTCCTAAATGTTGTGATACCAATGTGAATAAGTGATCGAGTAAATCAGCCTTAGCGTTGTATAATGTTATTCAACAATGATTCATTGCGCAATTCCCTAGACTGAACTCCTTTTACCATTGGCACTGATCATTGGTTCACTGTTTGCTTGATGAGCAAATACGACGTTGTTATTAGTTGTTCATTCACAGTAGTTGACGTTTCGGTTCTTTCGCCTTCTTCAGAGCCTCGAAAAGTTAAGTTGATGCGCATTTCACTCAGTGAAACATTTTCAAACCCTCAACAGACAAAACTTAATACATGAGTTTTCATTCGCGGAATAGGCGGCCTTTTTTAGACACTCCCCGTTTTATTCTTTGTAAGCCTTTCATTTAAATGACGGTGACCAGCCACACAGAGTTTTACGTGGGTGAGGAATATGCCTGGGTCAGGTCAAAAAAATAGGGACCAAGGTGTGGCGCGGGGTCAGAAGTGATCACAGAGAACTCCTACTTGTGGTTCGTTTTTTGAGTTTTTGAATTCATCCAGGGTGCATCAGGACTAAGGCGCAGGTGCTTTGGATTCCTTTGGTAAGATAATGACTTTTGCTTCAAAATCATCCTCGTTATGTCTCTGTGTCCTATGTACGGCTGATGGAGCATTTGTTTTTCACCTTTACTTTAACGACTAGGTGTTCTGGAACGTCAGCCATCGAATCACGGCAGCAATAACAGCAACAACAACAATAGTAACTGATGCCAATCTTGCGTCAGCTCAGCAAGACCACTTCATAACAATATATATACATATGACGATTATTTGTAGAAACGCGCGTAGCGCATTGATTAAAGGTGCTCTGCAATATACATGAGTTAGATCCATCGCCCCAGGGCCACCAAGCCCTTAATTGCTCCAGAATCGGCAAATTGTTGCCAGATCTGTCTGAGAGGATAGTAACACTGGGCCGATGCATCGGTGGAACGCCGCGAGTCATTATAGGGGCCTGACATGGATTCAATCAACTCTAACGATGCTTTCTAGAGTTGAGTGTATGACGGGTCCCTCAGGGATTGGTCAACACCGAGAACGTTATCCATTTATCCTCGTAATAACATGAGTAACTCCGCAATGGAAGCGATCCTGGAACTCCTTATGCAACACGAAGTAGCAATAAACATTTACGGCCTCTCGGTTCAGCAGCGCATGGCCCTCATAATGGAGCGCTTAAACAGCTCAACCTTCGGGTAGTTCGGAAAATGTGGCCCACAGGTAAGAAGGTTGGCAAAGGGGTAGCGACTGGCATGAAGCCTTACCACTGCATTTATGCCCAACGTGGAAGTCCTCGTAATCGATCTCCGGCCACTACTTTAGTGTAGGTACATCAAAGACTGTTTTTTTCATCTGCTTCTACACAAGAGGAGGGAAGAATCTTTTCAACTGCCAAACCAACAATCAGAGTACGAAGACTCCATTTGAGAGAAACCGAAGAAAGACTGGCTTCCGTTTTTTAAATGCTCTAGTCAACCTTTCCAAAAAACGGTTACATTACCAAGTGGTGTCGAAGGCGAGGTTTAAAAACCAACTAGCTCTCCTCTCATCCTTCACACAGTAAAAGAGCGCTCATGAAAAACATGTTTGGAATAGCCGCCATTGTGTGGAGGGGAAGAGAGCAGGAAGAATCTGCGAACTTTACACGAAAAAATAGCCGTTTTCAATGTTTACAAAATTGAGGCTCCTCGAACTAGGTTCATAGAGAAAACCACTCCTCAAAACGACAAATCGAATAAAAAATAAGGTCCCGTCTATCGTGCATTTATGATTGGAGAAATCGGTAACAGTGATTGAAATGCCACCGAACACTAAGATTCTAGCTACTTCGTAACCGTTTGGATGACCATCTATGCACAACGCAAAAATTGCAAAATATACCCTAATGATAGAGATGGCGACTGCATTAGTCCGTGAAGGGTTTATGTCATCTCTTGTAACCCGTGCGGGGGACGAATACATTGGCGAAACGTGTAGACCACTCTACATGCGGATAAATGAGCACCTTCTTCTGAAACTTAAAGCCAAGCAAGACAAAAGAAAAAGAAATAAAGCCAAAAAGCCGCTTGGCACGAACTGGACGTGGAAATTCAACGGAGAAGATCTCGAAGTAGAAGTCACTGTTCCGTATAGGAATCCAAAACATCAGAACGTAAAACTTTGGAACCGTTTAGCAAAGAGGAATGTCTTGTGATCACGCCTGAGCTATCACCATATCTCAGGCTGATTCTTTGGCTTGAGACACACACATTCCTCGCCCATGTAAGACTATGAGGGTGGTCATTACCAAAACACTGGAACGCTTACTATGCGAATCAGAATTTCTGAATGTATTTTTTATCTGCTAGGGCTACGTAATTGTTTGACTGAGAGGACTGAATGTTAATCTGACCGTTCCAGGCTCTGAAAAAGGCAAAACCACCGAAACGTCGGTTATGGTGAATTAATAAGTACTGTAATAACAACCTTTGCTCACCAAAAAAACGGTGAACTAGTGATTTACAGATTTCCGATAACAATTTACTATGATATAAGCACCTTTGAACACCTTACATTGATATGTGATAACAAAAAAAGAGGCCTCGCTTTTCTTTTTCGGCAGTAAATCCTACCAATTTTTGAACCATTTTCAAAAAATTGCACAGGTTTACTCTGTACAGCTTCTTAGAAATGAGAGCGGTCCGCGTTGATCATTCCTTGAGAGTTGTGCCGTATGTTCGGTTTTCTTAAGAATCATAGAGATGTGATTGGTTTTTTGGCCTTTTTAATAGCTTGAGAGCCAACCAAATCACTGCTTCCATATTACCAGTCAAGTCTGGCACTAACTTTTCTCCTGGTGACATTGACAGCTTGGTTAGTCCAGGGTGCAGGATCGAACCAACGAGCCTATGTGTGTTTCAGGGTGCTTTTATCCACCGCGCTCCATTGCTCATCGGTTCATATTATTTTTAAAGCCACAATGCCTACTCATTCAGTTCTCATACCTCTAACCCACGACAGTGTTGTTTCATATTGCGCTTGCTTTTTGTCGCTATCGCTGTGGTGTCACTTTGCCCTCTACGAATCTCCAGAAGAATTCCGTTAAGTTTCCTATTTTTATACTTGAAAATCCGCTTAATTGTCTACGAATCGGTCAGGAGTTTTCTTGTATAAGTGATGAAGTAATTAGTAGACGATTATTATGCTAATAATCATTTTTTGCGTCTTTGTGCCTGAAATATATTTTCTCCGCATTAATTCATTATTCATCTACTTTCTCAACCTGGTATATTCTTCATAGTATATTCTAAAAGAAAGGGGGCGTGTAGCGCAGTAGTTAGAGGCGCCCTATGATAAGCATGGGGTCGATCCGGCTCGCCAGGTTCACCAAGCCTTCCATCCTTCGGGGTCCGCAAGTTGGTGCCAGACTTGTCTGGGAGGATAGCAGCACTGACTTGATACATCGGTAGGCCACCGCGAGTCGTTCTATAGGCCATATATGCATTTAATCGTCTCTAAGGATGCTTGGCGAAGTCGAATCTATGGCGTGTCCCTCAGAAATTCATCAACACCGACAGCTGTATTCCTTTTTTATATTTGTGCTATAAAGGGACGGCTTGCTCCCTGCCTAATTCGTGTAGAAGTGTTTTGTGTATGTGGTTGCAGTGCCGTCGCCGTTGATTCAACTGGACGAATTGCACTGCTTATGTATGATGTTGTCTAGTATATATGAAGTGATAGACAATGTTCCCGTGCAACTCGCAGAATTATCCATGTGTCCACATAGTCTCCCATATGGCTGCACTTATTCGGAATGGGAAAATAGGAGAGGTAAAGTAGCAGAGACACGAGAAATCTGCACTTCCAGGCAACTTCCGACGTTCTTGTCCGTTTTTATCGTTTGCTATGATCGAATGTTTAAGCGAATGCCTTTAGCACTCATAAAAAATTTTCTTTCATTAATGTTTTCTGTGGGAAAACAATTCATACAGTAACCGTTTTCATAGATGTTGGGCCTTTCAATTCTGAACGGTCTTTTTGCTCTTCAGCTCTTCACATGGGGTTTCTATCTCATTTTTTTCACACGACGAGCTCGTCAACGTTACCATTAGATGCACCAAATCCAGTTTTCACTGGACATTTACTCAATTTTATGACTTTTCAATTATTCGACGCCGACTTCACAGTGCTGAGCAGCGTTCGCTTCGCTTGCCATTTACATCGAAAGCGTTCTGTTTTTTGCAAAGTTTGTAATTCACCAATAAATACCTTTCGCGTTGCTATCGAATACAATACTTACTTACTTAATACTTGAATGGCTCGTCCTCATGGGTTGTATGGGTCCCAGCATAACCTCCATTTTTTCGGATATTTGCTGGCTAAGCCATTGTGGTTCCCTGGAATGCTGGAGTCAGCCTGTCCAAAGTCTGCCGAGATCTTCACCACAGCAAGCAGTCGCGGCCCTCGTGGATCAGAGGGAGATTTGCCACCAGGCGGAATTGACACCAGGACGGTGGTGGGTCCTGATATTGGTTTTTCTCTCAGCTAGGCTTCATGAAGGAAACGCCGGACTCCTTCTCAGCTTGGGAGACCCTGATAGGGGCTGAATCTCCCCGTTGTACATCGCAGTCCGACACCCAGGAACACCTCCCATCAACGATGAGGCTGTAAACCGTTGGGAGGATTGAATACAATAATGGCAACATTTTTGTATCTCATGTATTGAGGGGACCACACCGTTCTTTTATTGGCCTTCGTCACTACCTTGTTATGATCAGCAGAATTAGAAGAGTTAGCCGTTGGTCGGCGCATTTGACTCTGGACGAATCTGAGTGTTGGAGGATTTTGTGCAGTACACTTGATTCTATGTGATTCGATGTGGTTCCAAGTCTGCGGCCATAATCCGTTTCGAAAATAGGAAAAAAGGGAAAAAAAGAATACACGGAGTGCTCTTCCTAGTTTGTTATAGTTGAGATCCTGGAAAAAGGGCATGTTAATCGTGGCGTCAGTCTCCGTGTGTCAAATTGAGCCCATTGTTGCCAACGGCTGTATCCAGTAGATACGAAAATATATTTCCAAATACACTCTCTCTTTCTCTCCCTCTCTCTCTCTCTCTCCGTTTTCTCTCTCTTCAATCTTGCCTTCTGTTGCCTTTTTTTTCTTGCCTTTTTCTGACGTTCATTTTTCATTCGTTCACGCGATTCTGGACTATTTTCGCTTTAGGTCTGTTTGTACAAGTTTTTTATCTATTATTTTATTTATTTTTTCGTCTTTGTCCAATCGCTTTTCCCTTGGACGAATCGATGAAATCATGTGTTAGGTTTTTCTATGCTTCCGAAGTTGCTACTCCTCAATTGCCAGTTATTGGAAGAGTTAGAGAGAAATCCTAGTTTGCTCCTGCCTACTATCTCATTCTATATTCTTCCTAATCTTCATCTGTCCTTCATTTTATTCCCTTTTCATCGAACATCTTTGAATTCTGCTATAACCAGATAATCTGATCCGTTTTACAACAACAGAAGGAGGATTTAAAAAAGATAAAAGTCACTATACGTACATCTTTCGAAACTACAAGAGATGTTGATGAATCGTCGGAGATTTCCAATTGAATGACGATTAAGAGTTCTGGAGTTCTGCTGGCATTAACTCACTACGGTCGATGTTGGATTTTTTGACTGATACTGGTTCCTGGTAACTAAGTAGTTAATTTGTTGAAGAGGCCTTGATCTATCGTTCCAGCTATCGAAATGCATTTCTCAAATGTCCATGTGATTCAAACTCTCTAAACATTTCTAAGTTCCCGAAAATAAGAATAACGCTTTGATAGCATGAGAAAACCTATTGGCAAGGATTTTCTAGGTCCCAGTGGCTTCAGTTTCAGTTAATAAAGTTCGTTATGAGTTAAATTATTCTCACTTGAACTTGAAAGGCACATGATCACTGCGACTAATAGGTATCCTCCCCAAGCATGCAGCCTTTATTTGTTAATGAACAGTTTAATAGTTAGACGACAGACCTTAAGGTGAATTATGAAAGACGTTAGATTTTCGTGAAGAATGTTGATGAACAGTGACGAAGAGTGGAAAGAAAACTTGGCGCATGACATTACGTGAGTGACAGGGGAAACATGGGTAATATTTGGTGTTTTCCTGGATTACTAACCCAGAACGAGGTTGATTTTAGACGAAGAGAAATGATAAAGAAGTCGATAATCGACAAGAGTTCGTCGAGCTCTGAAGAAAAGGAAGACGTTGAAAATTTAGCCGAATAAAACTTTTTGCTAACCTCGTGTTAGCTTAATAATGTAAGAAAGCATTGATTATTTATGTCAGAAATATGTGAACGTCGGCTTTCAAAAGTATTGTCGATATTTTATTCAACACATTCGTGACATAGTTGCGTTTTCGACAACTTCTAATGAGTTCTCAGTAAAAAAGACTGCTTCTTTCCATCTTCCCGTCGCGCTTGTGGCGCAGTGGTCGGAGGCGCACTGCAACACACGTGGAATCGATCTCCGCGCCCATGGCCCACCAAGCTTTCCATCCCTCCAGGGTCGGCAAATTGGTACCAGACTTGTCTGGGAGGGTATCAGTGCTGGCTCGATACATCGGTAGGCCACCGCGAGTCATTGTAAAGGCCAGATATGCATTCAGTCGTCTCCAAACGATGCTCAATTAAGTCGAATGCATGGCGCGTCCCCAGGGGATTGATCAACGCCGAGAGCTTTACACTTTTCTTTTATCCTCATCTTCATAAGGGCAAATGTAGGCCCTTTTTAAGTGTTCTTCTGGTTTTTAAACGTTTTCAAAATTCATTTTTTTCAGGAACTTGAGAGAGCATAGCAGTCCCAAGCAATAACGTGTTAGGTGATATCATTACGTCCTTCTGGACGGAATCCTGCTTGCTCACGCGTTTTTCTTTTTTGGGAATTCGAATTTCGATCTGAAAAGAAAAGAAAGAAGAAGTTATTGTTGTTAAATAATTAGAGGAAGTTACACCTCATCTTATTGGCACTGATCTGTAAATCTCAATGACCTTCCCATAATTTAAGCTGAAAAATAAGCTGAGGTGGGTGTGCTTAAATTTGGGACACCAAAATACTTTTGGTCACTTTTGCAATTAGATCAATCCACGTTGTCATGAATGTGTTAAAGTTGCACTTGACATAGGTATCGACTTTTTAGTTTAATGTTTTCTTGACAAGCAGACCCGATGTTGTTAGCACAATATTTATTCCACAATGGGTAACGTTTCGACGGATTTCGTCTTCTTCGGAGCCTAGAGAGGGTCATATTGGTATGCGATCTATTC
Source organism: Angiostrongylus vasorum (assembly GCA_018806985.1). NCBI lineage: Eukaryota > Metazoa > Nematoda > Chromadorea > Rhabditida > Metastrongylidae > Angiostrongylus > Angiostrongylus vasorum. The sequence continues at coordinate 846,592 of JADANN010000336.1, forward strand.
GGCTAAGTGCCTTCATATTGTTAGCGGAAAAGAATAATGATTGTCGCAAGTCGGTTCTCGAAGTTGCTAATGATTTTGTGCTTTGGTATTTTCATTTTCGATAGCTCGTATAAGTAAGTGATTTATCGTATGCTGGAAGTGAACATGACCTAAGTGTGAACATATTGGTGTTGTAAACACGATATATCGTAGGCAAAAAATGAACTCGTTGCAAATGTGAACGCACCGTACACACGGTATGTTGTAGGCAAAAAGTGAACTTGGTCGGAGTGTGAACGTCTCGTACACCCGGTATGTCGTAAGCAGAAAATAAACAGGTCCAAATATGAACGCGTTGTACACACGATATATGGTGGGCAGAAAATGAACTTGGTCCCAGTGTGGCGGACGTCGTTTCCGTCTATGTCGTGGTTTAAAAAATGAACTCGGGAAACGATCGGACGTGACCACACTCAGAAAATTTGTTACGTCATAATTTTGTCATTGATATTACTGTTAGGTTTTTCTTGAATTTTTTATTGATCCATCAGTAGATCTTTATAGACCCCCATTATGGATAATTTAAATGACATAAAAAAAGAACTTCAGCAAAACAACAAAGAAAAAAAGTTTACATTTTTTTTTGGAAATGATTCTGACGCCACCAAATGCCGTTTGTTGCTTTCATTTCGATTTCCATATAATCAATATCTATAAGTTACACAATGACTACCATCCCACCTTGGATCTAATCACATACAGTGAACGTTGCTAATACAATTCATGAGCGAGGCAATGAACCAAGGCAGTTATAGAGCCAAGTTCTTTCACTGTTAGAAAGTGTTCGACACTACAGTACCACTAATCAAGCATTGTTAGTCATGCTTATTTGTCTTTGTTGCTATTTTTACGCTTCACTATTATCCACTGTATATTTCTAACAGAATTTATTACTGGTATCATGTTATATATATATATATATATATATATATATATATATATATATATATATATATATATATATATGCGTACCTATGTGTGTGTGGGTGTGTGTCTATATGTGTGTGTGGATGTATACGTGTGTATGCGTGAACGTGTGTTGTATTCTTATTATGGGAACTGAACAGGCTTTTTCTTCTTTGCACTTTTGAGGAACCCATGCCGCCAGAGAGTTCCGACATCTCCGTCACAACCCTTGCGGATCGCAAGGACTTCACTACTCTACGTCCTTGTATAGGTGTGTAAGAGAGTGTGAACTGACTACGATACAATGTTATTCAAAATCAGGGGGGTACTCTGTTACCACACTGAGGGTAGTGAGTATTTGAAAGGGATTGAAAATTATCACATGGAAATATTACATAAATAGAGACTCTACGCTTAAGCCACGTGGCATATCAGTGGACTTCTCTGCATATCTCTATTCTAGTCGAAAGTGGAGAAGAATTAGGCTGATTTAGCAGCAATTTCTCTGGGGCAGAAGCTATACTAGTCGTGGTACACCGACATAGCTGTTTTGTCATACCATAACTGGTGGAAGCGTCTTCGTCTTCATCGAGATACGAAAGTTGGTGACCCTGACAGCTTACCGCTTGCAATTGCAGTTAAGAGTGCAATTAAGAAGTCTGGGAGAAAAGCAAAGCAAGGCCCTCAGCGGTGTAGTGGGTAACATGTCAGCCCTCGGAGAGGGTAGTCGCAGGGTTGATTTCGTCTGGGGTCCATGCTTTGCTAATATTTCAGCACGGGAGTGGTTGCATTTCAGTTAAGAGTGTTGGATAGCAGAAGGACCTTTAATTTCTTCTAAAGATTACATATTGTGGGTAGTTGATGAAAAACTGTTTGAAGAAGAAGAAGACAAAATGAAAGCATTGTAGATGAGACTAAGAATGTTCATGTATCAGCTTACTAGTCACTTGAAGTGACCTTTAGTGCAGATTATCGTATGCTAATAACTCTGCGGGATGCCATTTCTTGGGCGGCCGTCATTCATCAAGAAGTTCCTCTTCTCTCTCGTATATTTGCGAATAACTACGCTTTCAGAAGTTTTCTTACTCGATTAGTTTCGATCTCTTTGGCTTCTGAAAAAAGAAACGAAAATCATGTACGCTACTCTACTATGAAAATAGTAATCACTTAGGTAGATATTTCCACAATGCAATTCATTTTTGGCTTAAGAATTTCACGATTAAGGGTTCATAACAACAGAATTAGAGCGATAGTTTATCTATAAACTAAAAGCTGGTTTTAGACAGGATGTCCTTCATGCATTCACCTCAATGCGTAAGCACTAGCAATTACCTGCGCCTTTCAATTTTAAACGAGCATACTTCAACTGATACTCAATCTTACTGCTTTGAAATAAAAGATATCGGATTCTTTGATTTTCAGTAACAAAGTGAAACCTCCTTCCTCACTCTATAGCGATAAAATCTTACTTTTTTCTGAACTCCTAACATGAATATTACCCTTGTTTTTTCTTCCTTAGGGCTCGTGTCGCGAACAATGAAGCGATTCTGCATGGAATATAAAGTCGATCGTGTGTGCCAATGAAGTTTTGAAATTACAAATTTCGTTTTCAGTTTTGAATTTGAATATTAGGAAGGTTCAAAACTGAGAGGATACTTTGGAAAAAATGATTTATACTATTAGAGCGATAGAGTGAAGTTTCTTCTACAAGTCTAACAGGTCAGGCTCTGAACAGCTTAGCCATCCTCATTAGCCAACAATTATCGGAAATTAACATGAAATCGCACATCGGGTTTTACGCGTTAGTACACAAGCTTCTGACATTCCATTACACAGGGTTTGTACCAATTCCTCTACTGATTCCACCAGCGTAATGCTTTTTACATTTTTAGCTCAGTTCTTTTATTTTACTTTTATTTTTTCTGAATGCGTGATTGATCAAAGATAAGATGTCGCCAGTTGTTTGCATTCTTTTTTCCTTTTTTTTTAGTTTTCTTTAGCACATGAAAAATGATAAGAGCTTTTTTCAGTTTGTGAAGATGGCGACAGTTGATGGGGACGTTAAGTCGGCACAGGCTGAACTCGACAGTCAACCGTTTGCCGACAGGTGCTGTTCGGGTCGATCCTCTCCAACAACTCACTAATTTCGGCTGGATTATGGCCGTGTAATAAGTAGATTTCCTCCATATGAAAAATCATATGATATGCATCATCTTTCGCCAAGTTATTCCGACAACGGAGCGGGGCAACCCTCTCTCAATTCACTCATTCCTGTAACTCATTGATTTTTCCCACACTAGATGTCGCTTCATGTGACTTTTTCTACGAAAAACGACGATTGTTTGCACTCTTTGCGAGTTCAGAACGATTTCGACGACTCATCTCCCACGGATTTTCCGTAGAAATGGCTTTTGCGGAAAAAAGTCGCCAGTTGATTAATGCATTACCAAATAGTGTAGGGCGGCGTGAAATGGTGATCTGGAACCCGCCTTTAAAACTTTTGGCTCCCATATTTGGATTGCTCTTTCTTTTTTCATCGGGAATTACATAGTTACAGAATAAACTACGACAGATATAGGGACAAGTGTCACTCTATATGTGGTCATTTTTTGGATCAATTCCAATAGATATTCATGTTTTGAACAAAATATCGATGCTCAGTTAAGGATCAGTTCTCAGCTACAATGATGCTGAGATATTTGAAAACTCCCACAAACCGACTTTGCCGATTTGTACTCTCTAGATCATTCCCGCTGTCGGGTAACTGCTGATGCTGTCATTTGGGATAAAAAACTTGTTGAGAGAAAGGCAAAGCGAGGACCTTGTTGTTGTAGTGGTAACCAGTGAACCCTCGGAAAGGTAATCGCGGGTTAGAATCTGCCCAGAGCTCTGCGCTTTGCAAATATCTCAGCAAAACTGTGGTAGTATTTCACATTATACCCTGCCATAAGGAAATAAGAAACAGTAAATAAAAAGTTATTAATTGCTCAGTTCTCAGTTTTGCAGTTTTCTAACTATGGAAATTTGATTCCATCGATTCAGACCCTTGGAAATACGAGTGTAACTTGTGAAGAATTCATCCCAGTACGGCTTAAATGGCGTGTTTAAGTCACTCGTGATTAAATTTCCGTAACTAATTAATTTTTAAGCAGTATTAAGGTTGTTGTATTTTATTTTGAGCACGAAACTAGCAAGAAAGAAGAACGAAAGCAACTTGCTTTCAGTTTTAGTCAATCTAGAACATGAAGAGATTGACTTGTGTAAATAGAAAATCACTTGTGACATTTATGCTCCAGCTGATAGTCGAAGCGCCCTGGGCGGGCCAAAAAAAGCGAGATCCATTCGTTTCCATCACATGCTGGGATTGCCAAGTGAATTTGTTCCCATCATATGCTGGGGTTGCCTAGTGACTTCTGTTCACTTGTGGGACTTGAAGAACATATTCTCGTGAACTGATCTGCCTGTGATAAGCTTGCTGTGCGCTTAACGAACCATAAATCAATCTCTCCACGGAGACTGCAATTATTCTTCTGATTTTGGATATCGAACCATAGTCGGCACCGTCGGTTTCGACGTCGGATTTCATCTTTCACTTGTTTGATTCGAGATATTTCTAGCACTACCCTCCTAGTAGTGCTTTCGGTATAGCTGAATACGCTTTCATTCCATTTACATAGTGTTCAGGTTTTCAAAGCGTATGTTAGGAAAGGACATGTTCCATGTTCTCATCATCTTGCCCAGTCTCATTACTGTTGGTTCCTTTTTTGCTCATTTCTGGTGTTAAATCGTTCACCATGTTGCCTGCTCGACCTACCTATAAATGGCAGGAGCATTTGGAGATTTCTTGCTCAGTTAAGCATGAATGGGGTACTAGGAATAGGTTTTTCTCGTGAAGATCTCTTCCTTTAAGTCCTGAAGAATCTATGTGGTCGGAACAGAAGTCGTGGATGACCTACATTGCTGTTCTGGATGTATTCACTCTAGCACTCTTCCATTTGAACTCCACGGGCGTCATCTGGGCTTTGTAATTGGCGAAGTCCCAGCGGGTGTCGCGGATGCTTCTCACATACTCTGATGCTTCAGCCAATGCTGCTGCTATTGTTCGTCTAGGATCTCTTGTCGCTTCTCTGTAAAACTTTGCATTCTCGGACGTAAGCTGGTGGTTGTTTACAGCTCTGGAATATCCAAATGTACGCTTAAAGGAATTTATTTCAATTCATGAATAAGAAGTATCCAGTCCATACATAGGCCGTATATGTTTTTTCCATGGTTTCACTTTTAAATGTGAGGTTTTTATCGATTGTTTCGTCTAAATTCATAAGTAAACAGTTCTTAGTTCAAAAGTCTTACAGAATTATTCATGTGATGCCGTCTTCTCCTAAGAAATTCATTAGGAGAAGAAAAGGTTGCTCTGGCACTACTGCTTCCTATACTAACCTTAGAATAAATTCTTTACCCGAGTGTAGTAGACCATTCTATACAAGTTTTTAATCTTTTTTTTGTTTATGTGTAATTTTTGTTTTCCAAGGAAGAAACGGTCGCTCACTTAAGAAGAGACGTACATGTTGTAAGTGAACGGAGTAATTGTATCAATTTGTAGTAGTGAAGCGCTTTCAATATTAAGCGTATACTGCTGTTATTCAAAACAAAACTGCTAGTTACTCTCTGCAAAAAATTGTTACTAAAGATCAAAGTGTGAGAATCTCCATGTCCTTAATGAGGAAGCTCTTCTGGCGAAGTCCTTGTTCGCATTTTTTGTTAATCCACTCTCGCTTACACTCCATTATGTTTAGCTGTGCAACATTCTTTGAGAGCGTAGGTTATGCTTTAAACTAGCTACCAGCCATCTTCTCATTGACTAGAGATGATAGACGACTCCTGCACATTGTCTGGATGCTGTTCCACATATTTCATCCCGGAAAGCGCACTTCTGGCTGAAGCTTTGTTAATTTCCGTTGTTTAATAGCACATTATTATCGATAAAATGCCACTGACGAAACCGTTGAAAAAACAAGGATCCACTGTAAAGCTTCGCCCGTCATCTTCATGACGTTAACCCCACGACCGTTGTCTTCTATTCCCCATACTAAGCTGTCGTTTTACTTGTTATAGTTCCATTTTATTTGCTGCATGGTCCTCGATTTGACTAGGACCTTAGTCGAACTACAGAAAATCTCCGTGCGATCAACACTAGCCGACTGTCTATGTGATTAAAATTTGGTAATCCCCTTGATACGGCTCTCTCATGTTAGGATTAAAACTACTCCCTAATGGCATGCAGTATTTTTACTACCAAAGATGTGAACACTTTTTGCAAAATAGAATAGAAGAAGAAGTCAAAAGATCTTTAAGATAGAGTAAAACCCATACACGAACTCGATTCCCTCCGCAAATGGCGGTTGCGAGACAGCTAGACGGATGGAGAAGGTGCTATGGTCCACACGACATGTGAGGAAAGGTGATCCAAATATTTCACTATCCAACAAAAGTAGCAATAGGTCTTGAAGCTACCGTAGTAGTGCAATAAGAGGGCATATCCTTCAGAAGAAGCTTCAGATGTTTCAACTTTAGTAGCTATAGGTGTTGCATTTCTTGTTTTCTGTGGGGATACACGAATCTTTTGCTCGGATATTGGCTGGTCCGTCTTCACGAATCACGGTATCCTAGCACATGTCTCATTCGTTTCGTTTTGTTATGAAAGTCATCCATGGTGATACCCTGCTTAGCACATTTCTGCAAGAATGCGTTTAAGATTGTGATTAGAAGTGCCGTACGACGCACACGATCGTTCGTTCGATCGCTTTCCTGTGGTAAGCAAGGTATCCATCATTCCGATTCCTCGAGAGTCGGAAAATTGGTACCAGGATTGTATCGGAGGACAGCATCATTACCTTCATACATCGATAAACCACCAAAAGTATAGGCCAGTATGATTTCACGCAGTTCTAAAGATGCATGATGAAGTCGAATCCATGGCATATCCTTTAGGAGTTAATCAACGCCGAATGCTTCTAATTTACTTCTCATTTAATGTCTGAGAGTATCATTCCATGGCCCATGGTCCACTGACCGTTACCCATTTCTGGATAGAAATAAATGTAGCTTATAAGGCAATGATGCTGTTCACCTTACGATTATGCGGTTGTTGTCGTGCATTGGAAAATTCTGCACTTCGTTCGATCGGAACTTCTCGGCAGTTGTGGTAACAAGTTCAGATTCTGAAATAGGTAGGAATATTTGGGAAGTTCCAGTGATGAATTCGAAACGCATTCGGATGTGTAACTAATCTAATTTGAGCGTGAGCATGGCAAAATCGCGACGATGGGATCGATTCGGTCTCAATTGGTTCGGCTCGAAACCGAAGAAATGAGAGCCGATTGAAAAAAGTCGGGGTGAAAACGAGATTTTCGTTTGGAGAATGTTAAAGGAAGAAAGCGCCTCGTCTAGCGCAGTGATTAGAGGCGTTTTGCAATGCACATTGGCTCGATCGCGCGTCCCGGCCTCACCAAGCCTTTCATCCATCCGAGATCAGCAATTTGGTACCAAACCTGTCTGGGAGAATAGCAGCACTAACTCATTACATGAATAGGTATCGCGAGTCGTTTTATAGGCCGGTATGCATTCAGTCATTTCTGATAACGCTTGATGAAGTCAAATCCACGGCATATCCTTTAGGGGTTAATCAACACCGAATGCTTCTAATTTAATTCTCATTTAATGTCTGAGAGTACCGTTACCCATTTCTGGATAGAAATAAATATAGCTTACAAGGCAATGACGCTGTTCACCGCACGATTATGCGGTTGTTGTAGTGCATTGAAAATTCTGCCTTCGTTCGATCGGAACTTCTCGGCAGTTGTGGTAAGAAGTTCAGATTCTGAAGTAGGTAGGAATATTTGGGAAGTTCTAGTGATGAATTCGAAATGCATTCGGATGTGTAACTAATCTAATTTGAGCGTGAGCGTGGCAAAATCGCGACGATGGGATCGATTCGGTCTCAATTGGTTCGGCTCGAAACCGAAGAAATGAGAGCCGATTGAAAAAAGTCGGGGTGAAAACGAGATTTTCGTTTGGAGAATGTTAAAGGAAGAAAGCGCCTCATTTAGCGCAGTGATTAGAGGCGTTTTTGCAATACATATTAGCTCGATCGCGCGTCCCGGCCTCACCAAGCTTTTCATCCATCCGAGATCAGCAATTTGGTACCAAACCTGTCTGGGAGGATAGCAGCACTAACTCGATACATGAGTAGGTATCGCGAGTCATTTTATAGGCCGGTTATGCATTTAATCATTTCTGATAACGCTTAATGAGGACGAATGCATAGCGCATCCCTCAGGAGTTGATCAACGTCGTGAGTTTTGTCCTTTATCCTTTTAAACGGAAAAGCATGATGCACTAGTCGTGCCTTCTAAACAGTTATCAGGGTCGCTTCGTTATTTTTGCTTCACTCGTGGGGTTATCTAAGCCACATACCATGGCCACTATGCGCACTTCTCTCGTTAGCCAGGTACCATTGGGCATCATATTTTTTGCATGAAGCCCCAGATTTTTATTGTTTTTTGGCGAGGTAGTTCTTAAGAGCCGCTGATAGGTTCTGTCATGGTGTTGCGCATATTTACAAGTACATTGTTAGGAATAGATATTGGGTAATCTGCAGGAGGCCTATTTGCCTTTCAGTTATGTGATTGAGAGCTTTTTGGTCAAACTGTCCTGCAGAATAGAATGATATACACGTAAGCGCATCCACTCATATATATATATATATATATATATATATATATATATATATATATATATATATGCATATTAACATACATATAGATGTTACAATACAAGTCAACCGTATGTAAGAAACCCTGACAATGAATCTATTTCACCCAATCACTTCTTCAGAGCAAGTCCATGATCGTTTCTGTTCTGCGCTTAACTTCTTGTTCGCCTCCTGGCTAGGTGCCATGTTGCTTCGCGACCATTCAAACCAATATCTTTTACATAAAGGAGTTTCCTGAACATTCTTCAGAAGAAGACAATTATAAAATACTCACCCTCACCGACTAAGTGATTTTTGCTACAGCATTCAACACAATATGGCTTTGTAACGAAGTTGTGTTACTGTTAGTTATGTGAGTTAAATTTTTTCATACAATCGATTTCATGAAAGGATGTGTTTGTTCAGACCGGCAGTTTCACCATAACGTGGATAACTTCCACCTTATGAGCCACTTTAATTAGGACATCTTCTTCAGCTTTGATTCCAGCATAGGAAACAAAAGAAAACAGATTAATGATGAAGTTCATCGTCACCATTACTATCTTTCACAACAAGGTGTGATGATCGCGTTGATGGATTTCTACTTCAATTTTCTCATGTTCTATTGAAGTGACATCTTAGAAAAGTCCAAAATGAGATTAGGAATTTAAATGGATGTGACGACATTCCTCGTAAGCATATGCATATCGTCATCTCCTCAAGTAGTGATCAGAAAGTCGTCCACTTACCAAAATGACAGCCATTGCCCGCCTATTTGTACGAGTTGCCTGGTAGTCAAGTGATTTGTTGAAGCAACACACGCTGAGGAAATGGATTAAAATTTTGAGATGACAAGAAAGAATTCAGAAGCAGTTTCTATCTTTTTTTGTACGTTTCATAAAAGTTACTGAAGCGGTAAAAAAAGATTAGGGTTTGCAAAAAATGTAATGAGTGAACGTATAGTTAGGCACAGGTAACGAGATCGTTTGAAATTTGCTAATGAAATAACTTTCAGAGCAATGTTGCGATCGTCACTGATCAAACATGTAAATCGTCAAAAAATCCCCCCGGCCGAAAGACAGTCTCGTTCTCGTCGAAGAAAAAACGATAAGATGATTTCGAACGGTAAGAATCCGTTAAAAAACCACATATTGCGTTGAGGTGGTGCAAAGTATAGGTATTGATTGACAGCGTTGGGGGGTTTATGTGTCTTGAATCGAAGCTAATAATTTTTGAATATGTCCAGTCGCTTGGTTAAAATGTAGAGTAGTTTCAAATGAGGTATTTATAAACTTTGCATTAGTGGTAGTGTAGTATTAGCATAATATTATTGTATTGGAGTGTTTTTTGCCTTAGTGGTGTTCAAAGTTATCAGTGACCGTATTGTTTAGTTAGTGACTGCTGGCATTTTATGCAGAACGGCAGTGAGTTCATCAAGCTTCGTGGCCCAGCAAGACATTTCCGACGATTTTTCAGGTGAATCTAAGCTTTTTCATGAGATGGATTTCCTAAAAAGAAGGTTACCTTGGTAGGATAGTAACAGAACTGCGGGAACAAGTGGCTTGAGAGGGAATAAGCGTCCTAACTTTGCCATTTTTTTTCAGCAGTCTGTAAAAATCCTTAATCTAAATTTTTTTAGTCTCGACGCCAATCTTTCGCATATTAGATGGACTCCCACTAATAAGAAACCTCACAAGGCTAGAAGTAAGTTATTCGTAAGGGAATTTCACTACCGTATTCCTAAAAAAGTAGTCAAGTCATTTGCTAAAGAGTAACTTTCTTTTTATATACTGAAGTGTGTAGTTAAAAGACTTCTCCGATATAAGTAGTATTCATATTCATCTTTATCTTGTCATTTTCATGTTTTCATCTCTGTCCTACCTCTATTCTCTTGCCTATTATACTTACTTGGATACTTGGATGGCCCGTCGTCACTGGTTGTGCGGGTTCCAGCAAAATCCCCATTTTTTTCGGAGTCTTGCCGGTTTAGCTAATGTGTTTCCCTGAAGTCCTGAGGACAGCTTGGCCAAAGTCTGCCCCCAGGTCGTCACCACGACAGGCAGTCGCGGCCCTTGTTGATCAGAGGAAGATTTGCCACCATGTGGCTAGTTTGGTACCAGGACGGTGGTGGATCTTGGTGTTGGTCTACTCTTAGCTGGGCGTTCTGATGGAAACTCCGGACTCCTTGTCAGCTTGGGAGGCCTTGACGGGGGATGGATCCCCAGCTGTACATCGCAACTCGGTACCTAGGAACACCTTTGTTCCACGATGAGGCGGTAAACCGTTAGGAGGCTTTCCTAATATTCAGTTCACAACTTGATGTCCTCTGTTTATGATCTTATTTATTTAGTTTGCTGATTTGTTTTATTTTTACTGCTTAGTTGCCATCGATGATATCCGAGAAATCCGTATAGGAAAAAATACGGAACAGTTGCGCCAAAGTGATGCGAACTTCGTTGATCTTCAGGTATTTTAAAGATATATGTATACGTGTATATTTCGATATTAGCTCAGGGTAATAATTTTATGCTTGACTTCAGTCGTCGGTCTTTCATGGTATAGAACTAAATGGTCAGGAGTAATTCATGCATAAACTAAAACTAAAAAACAAAGCGCTAGGAAAGACAGATTGGGATGGTGGCTTCAGTAACTGAAGAGTTCCATTTCAAACAATATTAGGAGTAAAGATAACACTTTTCAATAATGGTTTTTGTTTCTTTATAGTATGATGACTGTCGTAATAGTGCTTGGAAAAACACGTAATGTATAGTGATCGCCTGCATTGATATCAATGCCTGCAGTGATGAACAGGGGGGTTGTTTTTCCATGAAGAATCTGTTTGCCACACTTTTTTGTATTCAATCGATAACCTATCGAATACAAGTGTTTTGCTAAACGCGGTAGATATGAAAAACTGTACTCTACGTTTGCAAAAAGACTATCTTTGGACGACTTTTCCAAGGAATACGATGCGCGGCTGAGAATTAGGGGACACTTCCAAGCGGCGAGGACGTAAAATTAGACGTAGATGCCTACGTGCTAGAACTGTGAAGTGTAGCAAATTCATTGTAAATTTTGAAAAAAATAAGAGAGAAAAGCAGCACACCTTCGAAACCCAACTGACATCGTTCATTGTGATTTTTTCTTTCCAAACTATCTTACCACTTAGTGAATCCTCAGCTTCACTCAGATGAATTTGAGTGCATTTCTTATTGGATTCCAGTCGTTTAAAGTTTTGATGACGTGGTGTTGGTGTCACCACCACAACCACGATCGATCTACGGATTGAGGGCGAGGTGGGTGGGCACCACTTGATTTGCTGATTGGTGAAGAATTTCCAGGAAGAGTGCTTATTCTCGGTCATTTACGGTGATGACTATGAGACACTGGATTTGGTAGCCAGTTGTGGTGAAGACGCAAACATATGGGTAACTGGTTTAATGGCACTCACATCCACGAAGTGTCAGTTTTTTTATATTTGACTCCCTTCTTTTCTGTTATTGAGAAAAGCAACACTTGAAAAACTGAAATCCACTAACTATAGCTTTATTCCAACTTGTGCGGACATTTCATTGTGACCTTATCGAAACTCACCCGTTAGCGAACTTATCAACAGTCCATAAATTTGATAGCGGGTTTCTTTTAAACTATTTATTGGATCGCGATTTGTGCTAAATTACAATGGCACGAACTAGGAAAGGTTTCTGGTCATAGTAACTTATTAGTTAACATTTTCTCTGAATTTCACTAGTAATAAAATTCGTTTGTATCGTAATTTAACCCTGTCGATTAGCCATCAGTTAGCAACTCTGTGACAAATGTCAATTTTTTCCTGGATTCTTCCGCTTTCTTTGGGATCTATCATCAGCTCTCCTTTTCTTTTCAGACGACTGCAAACCCACCACGATCGCATGGGCGACACTTCGTGAAAGGTTTGTGCGGCAAACCAATCATTTAACAGAGCAGTTCATTAAAAAAGACAGATTACAAATTTATTTGGAGGAAAACCAAGGGTTCTCTGCTTCGCATAATACCTCTTTTTCCTAGATTTCTTAATGACTGAAAACCACCCTCAAAATCTCATAATTGCTGTAGTATAACGGTGTTTTCTCACCGTTTTTGATCGTGTTACGTACTATTCATAACTTTATGAAAAGTAACGTAAGCAGTAAACCTCTTTTTACTTCAAACAAAGTGTAGTTACTGCTAATAGACCGACTTTCATTTAACCTTGTTGTGATTAGTCAATAAATTTCTTTGGATTGTTCAGCTTAAACGAAGTTATAGAATTTCTGTTCGATCAACCTTTCAACATCTTCCGCTTCATCATATCCGATAATCTGAGTCGGTTAATCCGAGTTGGAATTCGGTTTATTAACAGTAGCATAGGGTGCGTGTGGCACAGTAGTCGGAGGAGCTCTGCAACACACACGTGGAATCGATCCCCGCGCCCATGGCCCACCAAGCCTTCCATCCCTCCGGGGTCGGCAAATTGGTACCAGACTTGTCTGAGAGGATAGCAGTACTGGCTTGATACATCGATAAGCCACCGCGAGTCATTGTAAAGGCCAGATATGCATTCAGTCACCTCCAAACGATGCTCAATAAAGTCGAATGCATGGCGCATCCCTCAGGGATTGATCAACGCTGAGAGCTTGATCTTTTGGCTTCAAAACAGTTTCAGTATGACAAATTCATTCATAAACACTTGTATTCTTTCTAGCAACATGGATTATTTTGGGATTATCGGAAGAGATCCAAGATTATTTAAATGATCTAGTTATGCAACCTTGAACTAATCCAAATTTTATTTCAAACTGGTTTTGAAGCCCTCACATTTAGTACTAATGTTACAGAGCAAAATGTGGCGACAACAACCGTTAAGCGTTTCTTGTTTTTTCTACCTAAAATATTCATGAAGAATTATTCTCATCGTTTTAGCCTTTTCAGGATTAAGAGAAACCAGGAAATTTTAGACAGCTGACAAGAAATAGAACTAAATCATATTTACCCGGTTTTTCAACATAGTTTTATGTCCTGGTTTTTCGTTCTCAAGAAAAGCATAGCGTTAGCATCTCGTTTTTTGTGAAATGTGTTCCATGCGTGTCCCTTAGGGGCTAATCCAGAAAATCATTTGCTTCTTATCACTGAGGAATGATATAAAATTTGCAACTGACAAAAGAAGAGTTGATGTCTTTAGGTGGTTGGGTACTGTATTCGATGAGGAAGATCCGGATCAAATAGGCTTTATCGACGAGAATACGGCTGTACATTTGATTCGGCAGACAAATCCAACTCTGTCACTTAACAGAATCAGGAATAAGGTTAAGGTTGGTCTATCCACAGTGTGATTGGTTTTTCGTCTGCCATTTCGCTACTGCTAGGAAATTTTCAATTCTCTTTAAGCATGGTAGATTAGACATTGGTTTTTTCTACTACTCTTAACACCTACGTCCACCCACTAATACTTCTCTCATTTTATTCGCTGTCTAACAACCACCTTCCGTAGAAGAGTATGGGTCCATGTATAGGTTCAGTTGCAGCTCGACTGTTGCTTTTCCTTTTCTGTTATCACCGACACAGTGAATGCTCGTCGGTTCTGATTTTCTGCAAAATCTTGACACAGATGTGCTTAGGGTGTCCCAGGTCTTCACTGAAAGCAGTCGTTGGTCATGGTGAATTGGAATGATGCTTAATGCTTTGCAACTAGGATTCTTCCTTAACAGTAGCGAGTCCTACTATAAGTTTCCTATTCTCCCATTTGGTGATGTAACAAGCCAAATCCTGATTTTTTGAGCACTTTTTCAAGCTGCTTTTATGGAGATATACAAAGTCGAAAATAATAGATTTAAATGACATTCACAGTGAGTTATTAGCGAAGGAATTATAAGAATACAAATTCATGGTCGTATTTGTTTGCTATTTCCAAGAAGAAAAGTCGTAGTGATATCTCCTGAAGAGTTCTGATGTTTGCTTGAATGTTAAGACAGAAAAGTAAGGAGGGGATGACTGAAGGAAGAATGTATATAGAGGTTAGGGCTGAATCTGTCTTGGTTCTCCACCTATTTCCTTGCTGTTAACTAACCTGCTAATCTAATGACTCCAGTTCTGTCTTTGGTTATTGGGAAATCCACAAGAATTAATAGAGTTGAAAAAAAGAAAATGAAGTACAAGGATATCCTTCCCTTTCAAAGAAATTTCGCACCGCTCAGTTCTTTCCCTCTCACGAATCGGCAACGACTATGGTCGGCCGTTAACGGATGGCTCTTGTCGTCGCGAATTGAATTTCAGCTAATCTTCCGATATTCGTCGACGATGATCCACTTAGTGCTCTCCAACGAACGAGCGACAGATAGAGGGACTTGTGTGGAACAAAATTCTAGCGTTCAGGAATTCTAAGAGTTCAGTGCCTTTCTTGGTGGTCGACAAACTTCTGGAAGTGTGACGGAATTATAAATGTCGTCTAGGGCATTTTTTTAAATTCTCTCTCACATCTCTATGTCTTCTCCATGAAGAGCTAAGCGATTGAGAACTTTTTTTTGATCCGTGGCTTCGAACACTTCTTGCTCACATTTTCAAAAATTAATTTATTTCGTTCTTGATTATGAGCGTCCATGATCCCTAGTTCTTAGTAAGGAAACTAAAACAAACTGTCTTTAATCTGAAAAAACGGTCGTTTAGTGGCGTCCCAGTGAAGTTTTAGATTTCACTGGAAATACTTTTGCCATTTCCTTTTCTTCTATCAAAAAAACGTAAACATAACACAACATAGCATCGATAGAGTTAAAACATGGCTGCGAGAAAGCAATGCATAGGCCATCGGTTGGTTAAGTGGATAGCACGAGAACCACGGAAAGCATAATCACGAGTTCAAAGCCGGCCTCTGGTCCCGGGCTTTGCTCATATCTCAGCATCATAGTGGTTATAAAGATAATTGTTGATTCTAATTCTAATGAAATCAAACGATTTTTTTCAACAGTTTAAATCAGGTATTCGGTAAGTCTACTTCTTTCCGTTGGAATTTTTTCCTTGAAACATTTGATTGGATATTTTCATTAGTGGGGCCATAGTTCTTCAGTCGAAATTCGAAGACAGCGGTCTTAAGAGAGCTCATTTTTCCTCTAGTTTGGTAAACAAAACAACTTCGTCTTCCCTTGTGTTTGTCCATCTCTTGAGATGTTTTCACAACCATTTACTCTCTTCTATTCTGAACACTCATTTCACTTACCTACCACCAAATATTCTTAACTCTCACTCTTGTTCTAACGTACTGTAAAGATTTAGTGCTCTCAATAGTTAGCATTCTCGGGTGGATGTTGATATTGATATTTAAACTGATATTTACTTGATATTTAAAAGCCTACATTGCTTCGCTTGAGGGCAGTTAATAATAACTTTATGACCTTTAGTTGTTTTTTAAACACCTTTTAAAAAACCGACCTTCAAATAATTGTCTACAGGTTGTATATGAGAAAAATCAAGGCTTGTAGTCAACGGGGTTACGCAGTATGAAAGATATGAAAGAACGTTAGAGAAAACAAGATTTCATCGGATGGTGTGGTTGTGTTGAGTTCTTTTTTTGCTGTTCTAGTCAGTTGGCTGTAGTTGTTCTTCAGAACTAGGCTAAAGTACAAGGCATCCGCTAGTGTTGTGAAAAATCAAGCTAGTCCTGGAAATCAGCTTAAAGGTGTCGCTCTGTTTACAGCGGTGTTTTTGTTCTGGTTTCCTTTTCATTTGGTTCATTACACTTTTTTTCTTCTCTGTCAATGGGCCTCTACCAAGATACACGACAGTAACGCTTTTCGTTGAAAAAATGTCAGATCTTCGTATTTCAATTGAATTGGCTTCTACAAATCTTCCTAGACTTCGGTAGGATCGTAGCTTAGCGGTTTTGCTGTAATCATGAGAAAAAACAACATTCTCAGGACAAGTGTGATGATCCTTCTTTTTATTTTTTTCCAAAAGTTGCTCTCCAAGGGAAAGAGTTCTTTCTTTTCGCATAGCATTCCAAGCGTAGTTTCTTTCCATGGGTTTTGTTATAGCTCTTAAATATTCGCTCATGATTGCTATAAAAGTAGAGACGTTATCTCGCTAATGAAAGTTAATATTGGAGAAGTTGTGTTATCACTCGAAGTGGGTTTTCATTCAAAGCCTTGATTTGTTGTGATTCTTATCAAGTTAAATTAAACTTCACTTCTTAATTGAGGAGGGTTTGATTAAAGCGTTAATAATTAAGGAGTAATTAAAAGAATTGGAAAAATCTTAGTCAGAGAATGCTCAGAAAGAAGCAAGACTAACATGTTAGAAATAATGACGTTCTCGTTCTCAGTCGCTCATTTTCCAATGCTTTTTTGTCTCTTGATAGATATTTTCCTTTTTCTGGCAATTTCCACTTTAGTCACTTTGACTGCTAAAGCTGAATGTGAAAATGTGAACTGACGCTAAAGGAGCTTCTCGATGAAGCTGAAATGTAGTGTGGAACATGGATGAAATCTAATAAACGAAGTAGTGGCAAGTATTTTCAGGAAGTCGGACGCTCTGCCGACGATACGCATCGAGGGAGAGTTAGCCGTGACGAATTCATAGAACTATACAAGGTTGGCTTGAACTGCCTGCAGAAAACAGAATTTCTTTATGTATATAATCGCATGATAGAGCGAGAATTGTGTAGGAGTTAGAGCTGCATTGTGAAAAAAACATGGTCATTGGTTCAATCCCAAACTCAGTCTAACCAAGTTCTCCCTTCCTTCTGGGGCAGCATATTGGTATCAAAGCACACTTGTTTTTTTCACCGCCACCCTCAAGGACGTCATGCGAGCATTGCAATGGGGCAACATGGGGGTGAAATCAGTGGGCCGCAATCACATTATCTTCGTTTTTCTGATGACATCGTTCTTATAACACCAAACATTAGGCAATCGGAACAAATGCTTGCCGGCTTTGATAAAGCTTATGGAAAAATTGGTCTTCGACTAAGCTTCACAAAAAACGATATTCATAAGAAACGGATTGGTTGCGTATGCCCCATTCACGCTCAGCGGAACGAATATCTCCGAATGCTTCAGTTATGTTTATCTAGATCGGGAAATTAACATGATGAACGACTTACCTCCAGAGTTGAGCAGAAGGAAATGAGCGGCTTGGGGAGCTTTCAAGAGCATCGAGAATATAGTGAAGAGAACAAACAAAACCCGACTCCACGTTTACCTATTCGGCTCCACAATTGTTCGTGCCATAACTTATTTGTCAGAGACCTGGTCGCTGAGCAGAATAAGTAATCACTCCACGTCATCGAACGCGCAGTCGAAAAGACGAAGGCAGAAATCTTCCGGATGACGCATGTGAGGGAAGGGATCCGAGCTTCAATTTACATTAATGAACAAAGATCAAAGAAGCCGTTTTATACGCCAACTGTCGAATACATGGTCAGCTAAACACAATGCCCATGAACGACAAACGATGGACAAAAAACCGTTGTTGACTGGATTCCTCGGGATGTAAAACGTGCTGCAGGAAGACCACCGATCCGATAGTTGGAGTTCTTCACGAAAAGCCAAGAAGAAAGGTATAATCTCAATGAGTCCCTAAAGCAAGCAGAACCAACTGCAAACGACAGGGATAAGTGGAAAATTTACTGGTGTCTGCTGGAGTCACTCGACGATCAACGGGGCGACAGGTGATACAGATGATTATGCTGGTACGAAGTTGGTACAAAAACTTTTATTCCACTAACGTTTCGGCGCCTTCGCCTTCCTCAGAGCCGTATTGATCTGAGTCAAAGGTCTCAAGCTGGTAGATGTCGCGATGTGGGTGTTCGTTGCCACATCGAGTCGAATCCAATGGAGGGGGGGAATATGAGAACTGGAATGGGGAACCTCACTCAGCTGTGCCCTTTTATACAAGAGGGGTGTTGGTTGATTCCTGCCTCCAATATGATCCACTTTGGCGGGATCCTGCATCCTGTCTTCGTCCTGTCCGGCCGTCCTGCAGCAGTCGGTACTTCATTTGTTGGCACATAGCATGACAATCAATGTCTTAAAAACCGACTTTCATTAAACCTCAGTAACAGTAATCAGTAATATTCTGCATGAGATTATGACAACTTTTTTTTCTGTTCATGCCAAGGATTTTTCCATGTGGCTTTTTTAAACTATTCGCCAATTTTCTTTCGTTTATCCAGCTGCTACAGGAATCCAATGTATTTTCGGTATTCTACCTTATTTTTTAAGATATTACGTATTAAAATGCAAACTGCTCTCAACGGTTTACCGCCTCATCGTGGCTGGGAGGTGTTCCTGGGTGTCGGACTGCAATGTACAGAGGGGGGATCTCGTCCCGGCAGGGTCTCCCAAGCTGGGAAGGAGTCCGGCGTTTCCATTAGAAAATCCAGCCAAGAGTAAACCAATCACCAGGATCCACCACCACCATCCTGGTATCAAACTAGTTGCAGAGTGGCAAATCTCCCTCTGATCCACATAGGCTGCGACTGCCTGTCGTGGTGACGACCTGGGGGCTACTTTGGCCAGGCTGTTCTCGGGGTTCCAGGGAACCACAGTGGCTTAACCAGCAAATCTCTGAAAAATGGTGGTCCCGCACAACTAGTGAGGACGGACCGTTCAAGTATCAAGTAAGTAGTAAAATACAAACTTTTCATGGCCTGTGGGTCACCAGTCCTAAATGGCAGTGCTTTCCGTCAGTGTTTCATCAAACCTTATCAAAGACTCATGTGGCTTCCGTATTCAGGAGATCGCTACTCGTCCGGAAGTCTACTTTCTTATGGTTCGTTATGCCAACAAAGATTACTTAAGTTGTCAGGATCTCCGTTTATTCTTGGAAACCGAACAAGGAGTAAGTTTAGAACATATTCACCTCAATACAGGTTGCCCTAACACAAAACTAAGCGGCAGGCCTTTTTGTATGTTGTTATCCGCAGTTATAAAACTGGGCATTGAAGACTTTTAGAAGTTAGGAACTTTGAACAGGAGACAATACTTCCATTTATTATTTTGTACTGTATAACACCGTATTTCTTGCCCACGTTTATCCTCACTGTTGCTTTGCGTCTCATAAACAATAATGACCCAAGAGGGGGAAAAATTACAGGGGGAAAATAATGACTGCCAGAAAAAATGCGTATGCTTGTCATCAGTCGGTATCCATAAATAATGTAGGAGCTTTAAAAGTAAATAAATACGTGATGAAAACGAAACATTCTAGATGGTTGGTGTAACGACGCAATTCTGCGAGGATGTCGTTGAGAAGTACGAGCCAGCACCGGAAGCAAAGCAGAACAACTTCATGACAGTGGATGGTTCGGTTCTCATATTATTCAGAAAAACTACTGTTCTCTCTTTACTAATAAAACTTTCTTTACTAAAAGTAGTTCGGGTGATTACTACTGATGGCATGGTTTGCATAAGAAACTGGCTGAGAGAAAAGCAAAACAAAGGCATCGGTGGTGTAGTGGATAACACGTGAGCCCCTGTTAAGGGTAGTCATGGGTTCGAATCTGGGCTGGGCTATGAGTTTTCCTAATACCTCAGTATCATTGTGGAGGTACTTGGCCTAGTACCCTGCCATGAAAAAACGGCAGTGAATAAAAAAGTTACACATTGCTCTCTTTTTTTTCAACTTGCTACACAAATATGTTTTGATATGCCTTATTAGTTTTTCTTGTATGCTTCATATAAAATATGCAACGAGTTTTTGGAAAAAAAATTAGAGCGATCTTAACATCTGAAAAGTCGCTTAGTGTTCCTCTTGGAGCATATTTCTTTCTTACACCTGCGAGCACTTTGTTGGTTTCCAGTCTTAATTTAAGTAATGAGTGCAATAATAGTTATGCCAGGTGTGGATTTGTGTGATGCAGAAAAAAAGTCTAAATATATACATATATATAGGGAGGCAGTTAGCCAGTGGTAGTGACGCCCGTCATCACGAGCACGGTGCTAGTTCGATTCCACTCCGAGCCAACCAAGCCTCTCATCCCTCCGGGTCGGCAAATTGGTACCGGACTTGTATGGGGAAAAAAATCGCTCTCTACAATCCAGTTGGTGATGCTCAAGCCCGGCTATCTCAGGGCTCCAGGGAGAACTGCTCGATCAGCATTCTACGACATTCAAGATGAAATGGAATTCTTCAAGCAGCGACCGAAGCCACACGTAAAGTTGGAAGATCTTTGTGGATGATGAGTGCGAGGAAACAAATTGAATGTGAGAAGGGCTGCGGTCCGCACAGCAGACGTGAAGACGGGTCAAATAAAATAATAAGCAATAAATATATATATATATATCGATTTATAATGCAGATATATATAATATAGACTGATGAGGAACGGAGAATGAAATGGAAGAGAAGTCGAGAAGAAGTGGATACAAAACTGTTCCTTTAGTTTGTGAACATCTACGTACATTTTGAAGACCCTGAGAGAACCCTTTAATTGTTGACTTTCAAAATTTTTTATTCTTTTGCATTTTTGACACTTTTTTTGCTCTCGTTTACAACTTATAGTTGAATTGGCGGAAAATGAAAATTCATAAGAGGATTTGAATTTCATGTTTTACCAACTTCTTGCTGTCGAAAGATTACTGTGTATTCGATCCGTCTCACTCGCATGTATGGATGGATATGAAGCAGGTCGGCCTCATCTCTGTTATTCCTACAAGATGAGTACAAGAAAGTGGGAAAGAAAAAATGAAAATACGTTGTTTGCAAGTGTTAGCTGTGTGATCAAAACTAAGATTATCGATGAAGAAGTTGATGAATACAGTGTCAAATTGTCCACTTCTCATCCTAAGCAGTTATCGTAGAAATTCTAAGAAATGGGATTCTAGGAACTCTAAGAATAAGAAATTCTAAGAAATGGAAGACAAGCTTGGGTTTCTGTGGTACCGCTTTTTATCGGTTTAAAAGATAATGTTTATTCTTGCACTCTCCCTTCTGTGAAGCTCTCCACTAACACCAGCTATAATTTTTTCCGTTTTTTTTTGTTCTTGTATATTTAGTGATTCATTTTTTTACTGATTCAAGAGCGAAAACCGTACAATGTTTTTTAGCCATTTTCAAAATACTTTATCGCTTCGTCACATAAGACGTATCTCGTCGACGATCAGCAGGGGACCGGTGAGTGTCGACGGCTTGTCCAGCGCACTAGAGAGGAACTGTCGGCTGATTGAACGTGAGTTTTATCGGAACATTTCTATATTCTCAATTCTTTTCTCCTTAGAGCGAATTTTCATTGGTGTTATTGCACGAGTGGTCCGTAGTTTGGTCGTGTCCGAACCAACCAAGCCTCTCCCATCCTTCTGAGATAGGCAAATTGATGCCGGTCTAAGGCTTGTCTAGAAAACAGCTACGTCCGTTCTACAAGGACTGGTAGTTGCTAATGATGTAACTTTGGAATGCATTAGTGGAGATATCCGAAGGCTCGGAAGAGCATCTACTCACTGAAGCCTCCACTACCATGCATGGACATCCACAAAGAAGACAAATACCTTAGGCGGCAGTGGAACCTTAAGTGGAAAACCTTTGAATTTGAGACAGCGACCCATTC
Source organism: Angiostrongylus vasorum (assembly GCA_018806985.1). Taxonomy (NCBI): domain Eukaryota; kingdom Metazoa; phylum Nematoda; class Chromadorea; order Rhabditida; family Metastrongylidae; genus Angiostrongylus; species Angiostrongylus vasorum. Next base: position 868,839 of record JADANN010000336.1, read on the forward strand.
GAAAAGCAGAGATGGGATCCACATAATGTGTGAAGTTTTTTATTTTAGTTGATGTGTGGGATCCGAACGAATCACATGGAGATACGGAACCAATGGTACAAAATGGTATGCTCGCCACCAGTAAATTACCGCTGAGTGAAGCTCTCAACACAATCCGTGAGATGGCTTTTGAACGGACACGGTACGATGGGTTTCTAATCTGAAGGAAATTTCTTACTTTTCAGGCCAGTTTAACGCATTCCTTTGGAAGTCATGCAGAAGCACGAGACGCCTGTTTCATTTTCGTTTAATTTCTCTACGTTAAACTTTAAAATGTGTGGAGCTTAATACCTGATCACTACAATTTCGGGATCGAACTGTAATCTATATCCATTGTTTCTCCTCATTTTCCTCATCTATCCAACATCTAGGCACGTATTGTAGGAGAATCAGAAGTTTTATTGGGAGACTGGTGGAATATGTTCTGGTTTCCCCCTACGTTTTCTTTTTGAAAACGTTCAATTCAACTGCTAATTGTAATGTAGCCTTTAAAGTGATAAAAGTTTATAGATGCGTCGAGATAAGCCGTCAGTAGCCTTTCTTCTTCCTGACAGCTTTACTTCGATGCATTGAATAAATCCGTCCACCTCTGCTGCCAGCGATCTCAAGAGTAGGGTGTAAGAAAAACTCAGAACCACAGCTTCGAATCCACGGCTACCCTTAACAGGGGCTCACGTGCTATCTAACACAGCAACAATGAACCTTCCTTTTGCTGTTTTTTTCAGTTTCCTCAAAACCTACTGAGGTAAACGTAAGCAAGGGCCTCGGTTTGTGTGGTGGATAGCATGTGAGCTCCCGGTAAGGGATAGTCGCGTGTTCGAAGGCAAGCTGAGGCTACGAGTTTCTCTCATATCTCAGCATCCTTGTTGTTGTTCACATCGTACCTTGCCATGAAAATGGAATAGGCAGTAAATAAAAGTTGAAGCATTCTTAAAACGTCTTCTCCAAGAACCAGAATCTTTTGTGGGGAAACAATGGACCAATTATAACACAGTGTGTCGACACTGGATGCGTTTTCACTGAATTTATTCCAGAAAGAATCTGTCATTTCAGATATCCGCTGCTTCTACAGCTGTCCGTGCAGTGCTCTCACGAATGGCAAAAGGAGGTCGCAAAACTATTGACTACTCATCTTGGAACTAAGGTAGATGCAACGAATTCTTTAGTATTCATTTTTAGTGATTATTTTTTTTTGTTTGCGGTGTTCCGTATACTTGATTATTTATTGGTTTACTGAATTGTCTACTTATTTATGTATTCAAAACGGTAAATATTTTGTTTACAATTGCTTACTGAATTTTTTAAATTGTAACATTTCTTACTGGATTAATATCTACGAAGAATGGGTTTCCCTCGTTGAGTGTCACCTCCGGCTACAATTCAAGCTTCCTGAAGTTAGAAGTTCACAAGCAAACCGGCCAAAAACGCCTTAGTTCGGTGCTTCACTATCCTTGTTGGATAATGTACTCATAGAACCATTCATATAAGATGAATTTCGTTAATACATAGATCCGTAAGTGCGTTTCTCATGGAAGGTCCTTTATCCACTAAAAAGCAATTTGACGCTTTTTTTTCAGTTGTACGTGCCTTCAGCTGACCCAACGGACTGGAGCGACGGAAAGAACACACCGACTCCGTGGGACTTTCAGTTGAAAATTCTCATCATGGTATGAAGTGTCTATTATTTTCCGTTCCTAATTATTGTCGCACGTTTACAGTAGAGCTTAACACTGGCATAGTACGAATTATTGCACTAACGATATCGTCAGTAGTCATAAAAGTGTAAGGAATAGAGCGCTCGGCATTGATGAGTGCCTTAGTGATTCGCCTTGCAAACGACAAGCGTCGTCAGGGTGACTGAACTAATATTTGGCTTATACAAGGATTTTTGGGAACCCTGAAGTGTATCAGCTGTTAGTTTACATCCTCTCAGGTAGGTATGGCACCAGTTTGCCAATCGCTTAGCTAGCCACGGGATCGAACCAATGACCACATATGTAATCCAGGGCAATAATCCTTCTTTTTGAACATATTACTTTTTAATAAATGTTTCAAAGGACGGTTTTTCCACAGTTTCCGGACTGGTTTGGAGCAGTGGAATCTCGTTTGTACTTAGACTGGCGCTGATTCTATGCCTATTTTTTGTGGAATTTGAATGACATTTGGGAGAGTTAATAAAGTTCTTCCCTTCATTGCTACTTTTTTTGGTTGAGACAAAAGACAAGAGGAATAATTCCACCCACAAACCAATCATTATAAGTCTTTTCTTTAAATATATGGGTCCATGTCCCAGCTTTACTCCCAGTTTCTTCACTTCCGTTCCTGAAGTTCTTCATTTCAGGGCAGACGTGAGAGCTGCTCTTCTGACACGATCGGGATTCCTGAAGACGGTATTAGCAGAAGTTCGCGACGAAAATCGCCACGGTAAGATTGAATCAAAAAACTATTTATACATATAATCAAAAGATTGTTGTGAAAGTGTTAATGTATAAGTTAAAGCAGTCCAGCGTAATGCCGTAGTGCCACTTCTGTCGCTAGAAATCGCTGGTTCGTTCCTTCACATTCCAACGTCTGGACTAAACAAATTATCCACCTTGCAAGATATTTCCAATCCATGTCCAATTGTACAACAACTTTCTCCGACTCAGATGTGGTCGGGAACCACTAGTAGAATGATCATCGTCAAGATGATCATTTGCAATTGTTTGCATACTATAACTAAACTATCTTTACTAGCAGTGTTTAGTGGAAAACCCTATGATTCCTCAGAAGGGCTATAAGGTTCTATTAAGTGATTCGAAAGGTAAGAACCTTTCTTTGAGTGAGCAACTCATGAATTAGTTCTTAATCGACAGTTTCGGCAAGTAATTTCCGCAAGTCAGACCAGGATTATTAGCCAGAACAGATTACTGCGTTTTCTCAATTCAGGATAACACAGTGTAAAGAGCTTTCTGATTTGGTGCCATCGTTCCTACAAGTGGAAGCCGTTCACGATTTAATGGCTACCGCACCAAATTCTCCAACCAGTATGTGAATCTTGCAGTTTTATGGAATTCCATCCATGTTTTCTTAAAGAGACATACTTATTCTTGTCTCATTTAGTCTTATTGCCGAAATCAGCAAAGGTTTTACTTGGCTTTTGGAAACAAAAGCATCTCATAAAAGGGCATTTTCCCCTATTATTTTTCTTCTCAGAAAGAAAAAAACGCCCAGATGTGATGGTTTGTTAAACGGCTGATGACGATTGTCCTGAACATCGAGAAAGATTTCATGCTTTTGTTTTTTATCATTTCTCTCATTTTTTAAAATGGTATTATCCAATGTTTTGGTAAAAGTAAATTTCGCTTCTGATGCTGCTAGCCAGCAAAAGTTCTAAAAATTCCTCTCTTTTCTTCTTTCACTTTTTTTCTTCAAATGTTTCCCCTACCATTATATTATCTAGTTTTCCGATGTTCTAAATGCTTCCAGTGAACCCTCGGCAGAATGTCGCCAGTTTGAATGAGACGACTGCACTCCGACTTATTCACACCTACCCTCAGGAATTCGGTCAAACTTCCAAAGAATATGTTGTCAAGTAAGCACTTACCAACTAACTGATTTTTTAAGCTGGAATTCCGCTCAACTTTAGCCGATCCGTCCCAGTTCCTTCATTCCCACCTGAACTGCTACACCAAAGTTCGTTTTTTTCTATAACCACTTTGGGATTTGTTCGATAACTAAGATCTAACGTTTTAAGACTAGTAGCACCTGTGGACGGCTGAAGCAAGTTATTACCCAAGAACTGTAATTGTCGTTACTTATGATACTTAGATTGCTCGTCCTCACGTCATATAATGAAGGTCCCAGCACTTCCTATACTCGTTTTGTTACCTTATAACAGTCGGCCGCTGAGGTGGTCGAGTTTGGCGTGCATTCTGCTGAAATACATGATGTTGAATGCTGTCCGATGTGAAACCCCAGTCGTATGCCTTAGTGAATGAAAAGGTGGAATTTATAATGAAAACCAAGTCTCTAGTAAGACTTTAAGAATTCTTGCAAAATGGCCCTACTGTTTTCTCCACACACTGAAAACCTTGCGTTGACAAAATTGTCGGAAACGAAATGTGATTTACCTCTCAAGGTATCCCCCATTTTCGATACCTTTCTTTCAACACCGTCCACTCAACGGGTCAAGCGAAAGTCGTGTTGCGTATCAACTCCAAATGCCTTCGGCTCTTTCTGCTAGGAGTTTCGCTATAAGATTTTTGGAAGAAATTTGGATCGTGGACGAATGTATATGGTCAAGGATCACTGAATTGAGGAAGTAGTAAATTTCTGGATCAAAAAAGTGTATTTCATACGATGGACAGTAAATGGATTAGCTATAAATATGTCGTTCTTGTTGTTGCCATTTCCGCTCTGAAAAAGACTTGTTTACATTCGATGGTTTTTCTTCTCTTTCTACCGGTTCGGTTTCTGTTTAAAAATGGAAGAATTAAACCACTTGACCAGCTTAAATGCTTCAATAAATATAAAGTAAAATAAATAATTTCTTCTTTTAAGAGTATCACCAGACGCGTCTCGAAACGATTCTACGAATCTGAATCCACAAGAATTCTGGAATCATGGGGTTCAATTAGTCGCTCTCAACTATCAAACCCCGGGTCTGATGATCGATCTGCAGGTAACGAGTTCGTAACATTGGTGAACCATTGTGAGGGACAGATTACGACTGTTTCCTTTGCTATACAGTTTTATGCACTCTTTCTGTTGATCCGACCGATATTGTACTAAAGGTGGTACTGCACCTTGAAAGACTATTGTTTTTACGGTTCACACTCTAACAAAATTGTCCCTTGGATAACTTTGGCCTCATTGAATCCTGCTGCAACTATTCATTCGTTAACCTTACTCTAACCGTCGTCTTTGTCTTTATCGTCCGTTCATTTTCTCCAGACTCATCTTCGGAAACAACAGATATCTCATTGCGATCAGCGTTTAGAGCTCCTTCTTTTGCTTCACCCTCAATGACCAGTTGGTCGAAAATGAAGTTCATTTCCTTTTCTGTGGACATGATTCTTAATAATAAAGCCTGAATGTAAATTATATAAAATGGAGTAAAGTGTAAGATGTGCGATCTCTTTACAGTTGGAGCATTTTGGACCGTACGCATTTGGTTCAATGCATATCAAACAAATTGAAGTGTAGATGTAGTGCAGTGCAGATGTCAACAAAAACTACACGTGATCGCGAATTTTAAACATAGAACGACGTAGCCACTGAATTTTCAGCAAGGAAGATTTTCCGAAAACGGCGGATGCGGTTATGTCCTGAAGCCGGCCATAATGGACGAAGAGTTGTTTTTAGCCGGTGAAAAGCCACCCACGTCACCTCAGGTAAAGTGAAAAAGCTGTTCTTCCTGCATCATGAACTTATTTTGAGTAAATCATTTGTTAAAAAAAAATTATTACAAGTGATTTTCCAAGTGCTTGAAAACGTGGCAATCGTATAGGAAAACGGACGATCAATATGCATTCGTTTCCAGCTATTTTTTGAAAACCACTTGTTCATTGTTGATTTGTTCATCTACTAGAAGTCATTGGGCGCGTGTGGCGCAGTGGTCAGAGGTGCCCTGCATCACACGTGGAATCGATCTCCGTGCCCATGGCCCACCAAGCCTTCCATCCCTCCGAGGTGGACAAATTGCTACCAGACTTGTATGACAGGATAGTAGCACTAGCTCGATACAACGGTAGGCCACCGAGAGTTATTGTAAAGGCCAGATGTGCGTTCAATTACCTTCAAACGATGCTTAATGAAGTCGAATGCATGGCGCAACCCTCAGAGGTTGATCAACGCCGAGAGTTTTATCCGTTTATTTGTACTAGAAGTTACCTAATTATAACAAAAAAAAGCTATAGACGGTTAGACTTGGCCAACATAATGATGCTTTTGGGCCAGAAGTCCCTTACATAAATTAAGATGGTATTTTTTATATGTGCACTTTTCGGATATTGGCAATCACTAACAGCAATGGGTACATTAGTATTCAACTTGTTAGTAAGGCTTGCTATTTACAGATTCTTCACCTGCGAATTCTTTCTGGTCAACAACTGCCACGACCAAGAGGATCAAACGTAAAGGTAAACACAAGAATGTTTTATCTGTTCTAATCAAGACCAAAATGATTCCTACAGGGAGATTCCTCCGATCCATTTGTCGTCATCGAGATCTTCGGAATCCCCAGTGATTGTGCAGAGGAGCGTACCAAGACTGTGAAGAATGACGGTGGGTGTTCGGCCGTTAACAGTCCCTTTTGGGCTCCTGTATCTTAATTTCACTTCACCTTCAGTTCATTTTGTGAAGCCTATTTTCATACCGCATACGAGTTTTTTCTACACTGAAAAACTATAATAAAATAAAATAAAAAAGACAAAGCTCTCGGCATTGATCAATCCCTGAGGGATGCACCATGCATTCGACTTCATTGAGCATCGTTGGAGGTAACTAAGTATATATCTGGGCTTTACAATGACTCGCTGTAGCCTACCGATAAATCGAGCCAGTGCTGCTATCTTCCCAGAAAGTCTGGTACCAATTTGCTTAACCCGGAGGGATTGAACGTTTGGTGAACCACGGGCGCTGGGATCGATCCGATGTGTATATTGCAGGGCGCCTCCGACCATTGCACCACACGCACCACTTTCTGAGAGGCTAAGAACACTAGATTCATATATCGATCAGCTCGCGCAGGTCATTATACAAATCAAGTATGCATTCAGTTACCTCAAAAAGAAATGCATCCATCATGGTGGGAGACCTAAAAAAACAATGCAGAGAAAAAGCAAATTACATATATCGTTCTAATATCGTACTTTTTTTCTTGTACTGAATGTGTAAGGAGACTGAAAAGTGCTTTTCTTCTAATAAAATTCTGTATGGCTAGGCTGATGAACTACATCCACACGGACCCACTGAAGATTCCGTTCGTTTAGGCCATAATCCCTCTTTCGATGAATCGTTCCAGTTCCAAGTCTCCGTGCCCGAAATAGCACTTGTGCGATTTCTCGTACTCGATGATGAATTCATCGGTTCGCTTCTTATTCTTTTCAATTTTAATAAATTAGAATCCACTTTAGGCGAGGTGTTTTCTCACTTAGGCTACTCATCAACTTTTTTTAGGAGACGACTTCATCGGGCAATATACGATTCCATTTGAGTGTCTTCAACCTGGTAAGAAACTTTTCAAGTTTATAAAATAGCAATTAGCGAAACATTTATTTAAATGATTAGGTGACATCGTTTCTGCTAACTGAGAAAATTGCCTGAATTCATTCGAGTTATTTTTTTTTGCATTTACATGACCCATCATCACATCTATTGTGTGGATCCCAGCGCTTCTCGTGTTCGATTCGTTTTCCATCGTATCCACCGTCCACAATGGTCTTCAAACGTTTCGCGTGTTCTTTTGGCTGCTGCTTGAGGATTTCATCTTCTTTATCAATGTCCTAGAATGCTGGTCGAGCCAATTCTTCTTGCAATCTTGGAGGTAGCCGAGCTAAGGCGTTTCCACGTGGTCTGAAGGATAGCGTTAGGGCGGCGATCGAGCTTGCACCATTACTTCTTCATAGGTAGCATCATCATTCAGTGTACTATACCCGCCCTAAATTGATTTAAATATTAAAAGCACAACTGGTACTCACCTTCTGAGGTGAATATAACAATGATTAGGAGGGAGGCCTTCGTCCTTACGGAATAGAATGTGGACAAAGATGGATCCGTTGCCGATTTGTCATAGTGTCTAAATTAGTGATTTAAGAAATATCCTTTGAAGTGCCCTCAGTCTATGAATGTTTGTTTAGTTTGTGCTATAATCAGTCGTGCGGCACAGTGGTCGGAGGCGCTCTGCAACACACGTGGAATCGATCCCCACGCACATGGCCTACCAAGCCTTCCATCCCTCCAGGGTCAGCAAATTGGTACCAGACTTGTCTGGGAGGATAGCAGCACTGGCTCGATACATCGGTTGGCCACCGCGCAGTCATTGTAAAGGCCAGATATGTATTCAGTCACCTCCAACGATACTTAATGAAGTCGAATGCATGGCGCATCCTTCAGGGATCGATCAACGCCGAGAGCTTTTATCCTTTATAATCAGTCGTTTAAAGCTTTGGTAAATAAGTACGCGTAGCGCAGTGGTAGGAGGAACTTTCAAATGCACACGTGATCTTTAGTTCGATCACACATCTTGAGCTAACCAGGCGAGCTCCTCAATTTCTCCGGTCGTCGTTAATTTAGTCTCAGACTTGTTTGGGAAGAAAAAAAGCACATCTGGAACTCCTTATCATTTATCCTATATTACCAATTTCCTATTAGAAGCGCTTATTTGCTTCGTCCTAACGTATGGTTCACGAGTTTTTTAACCACATTCAAGAGTTGAATGTGTTCCAAGGGCAAAGAGACATACATGGAAAACTATACAGAGGCTTTCTAGCATATGACAAACACAAAGATTTCTAGTTAAAAAAGTGGGAAAAACCGAATTATTGGTCCAGAAGTACAGCAAAATGAGCGGAGACACGTGCCGTGGGGTGGGAGATACCGAGATAAATCACATATGACTCATCGAGGCACATGCCGAGAATGGCATGTCGTTCCATGGGCCCGCTAGATAAAATTGAACGTCGTCGCTAATCTGCTAAACCAGCTATTAGATATCGAGCCTGTCAAGACATTAAACAAAGAGAGCTATCAATACTAGACTTCCTACGTATTCTTCCAATGATGATTCTCAAGACCGAATTTCTATTAACTTAGGCATTGATCAACTACTTACTATCTTCTTAATAGACAGACATAAAGTTCTTATTACACTCTTTCTTCATGATAGCTAACGTTTCGGTGGTTTTCACCTCCTTCAAAACATGGAAAGGTCAAGTTAACTATCACTTAGTCAGCCAAATACTTTCATAACGCCAATAGAAAAAGTGCGGGAACTTAGATTTAAACCGCATGTAGAAAAAAAACTCTTCAAATGCTCTTCGCTTTCTGTGATTTTTTTTACACGATCCGTCTTTCAACTCTGCTGTGCGGGATCCCGATACTTTTTGCATTCGATTCGCTTTCCTCGTATCTATTATCCACGAAGGTCCTCCAGCTTTGCGTGTGGATTCTGCTGCTGCTTGAAGATTTTCCTTTTAGTCATGAATGGCGTTGAATGATGGTCGAGGCGATTATCCCTGGAGTCCTGAGATAGCCGGGCTGGAACATTTCCACTTGGATTACAGGAAGTGAACTTTTCCCAGAAAAGTCCGGTAGCAATTTCAAGACCACGGAGGGATGAAAGACTTGATGAGTCCGATGGAGGACCGGACTACCACGGCACTCGTGACGATCAGCATCACTACCACTGGACCACCCTCTCCCTCTTTCTGTTATGCTTCCCATTATCAACCGCACAGAATTTACATGAGTTGTTCGCAGGCCTCTCTCACGTCGAAAGACCAATGTAACATATTGTGAGAGATCACGAGTAAAAACGAGCATTAAGCCTTTCAGTTCGCCGTTGGATTTATGGTGAGAACACTTTTTTGCATGAAGAAACACCTAGTTGGAACGCTTAAAGTCAGAAAAATACACTTCACTGTGCACCCATAGGGTACAGAAACACAACGGAGATTTTGAAATAACAGTCACTATTCTTTCACAGGAGTCTAAAACTTCGGTAGGCAAAACTCTCTAGCGTCTTGGATAAATTCAAAAAATCCATAAATGAACGTATGGAGGACTACCTTGTGAATGCGCGTGACCTCGCCCTGTACTTCAGAGTGATTTTTTGACCTGAGCTATGCACACTGTCCACCCATGTAAACCCTGTGCGGTTGGTGTCTCCGAATAAGTGAGAAACTCATAAAAAGTGGTCAGTTACTGAAGAAGTCGTTTCCGATGTGATTGAAGTTTAAGCTTGGAGATTTCTCTGTTCGGGTTATGGATGTGTTTGGCTGACTAGATTGTCCATCAGCTTGACCTTTCCAGCCTCTGAAAAGTGCGAAATCCGCCGAAACGCTGGCTATTGTGAACAAACAGTGAAATAACAAGCTCGTATTTGTTCATCAAGAAAACAATCAATTCTTCTGATGTTTTCTTTTCTTTTCATTTCGGTCGATTCACTTCATACGACATAGAGCCCGATTTTGCAACTCCAATATCCCATAGAATGTGGTCAAAAATTGGTTAGGATTCCAATCAACACCCGAAACTAGCGAGCAATACTTAAGCACGTTATGCATTTCAGGGCAACTCGAAAGAAATCCCAATCAAATGAAAACGATCCACCATAACGAAATGATATCGTACTAATTCATGATGCCTTCTGACAGCAATGCAAATGAAAAATGAGGAAATAGGAGGCTTCGAATAAGATCTATTGAGATAGAAGAAGACCTCAAAAGACATCACGTCGTATGGAAAGAAGCGTTATATTAAACGATAATGCTTATAGTGAGAAGACTAAAGCGGAAAAATGTGCAAAACCAGGCAGAATGTCTTTTCTGGTTAGACAATATCTCCCTCCGATTCCTATAATGGGTAGCATTGATAAGACGTTTGTTATATTCCTAACGAATGATTCAATGACAACGATGCTGAGATAACGGCCTATCGGTAAGAATAACATATATTCTCTAAGGCTACAGAAGTCGTCATAGTATTTCACTGATGATGCCACTAATCGTAGTGCTACCATGCAGAACTAGATGACCCACCTAACAACAATTTCGGACGATATTGCCGTCTCAAGAATAGGAGTGTGGATAGTCCCATAGAAGTGAAACTCTGCTCCTCTCTGATACTACTGCGGATACTTGTCGAGCCAGAGATTGTGTGAGGCAAACGACACGTCATCTCACTGAGCTCCAATACACGTCCAATCAAAACTGAGAAGCTTACTATGCGGATAACAGCCACTTGTCCAACAAACATAACGAACTAGTATTTTCTGACTTTATATGTTTTATAAGGGATGTGGACTAATGGAGGAACATCTGTTTAATAACAAGTTCTTCTGGAAATAAGTTCAGCACTGATTCTAGTGGCTTTCCGAGCTAGCGAGTACATGGACTAAATTTAGCGCGACCAGCCGTAATGAAGATATGAAAAAAGCAATGAAAAACATTATTATAACATGGCTAGAGTAAAAAGAAACTCCGTTAATTAAAAGGTGATTTTAGTGCCTTGTCATTATCCACTTTTATTGCTTAAAACGCGAAACGTCTTGCTGCTGGACAGTCTCAAACGCAAAATTTTTAGTGATGAGGGATGCAAGTCGGCAGAATGTATACGGTACTTATTAAATTACTAAGAAAAGTGTATAAGAACTAAATTAGTGTTGAATTCTATCAGCTCCATCAGCTATGAAGCGTTTATGAATGAGAGGTCGTAATGAGCAGTGAGGATTTTGTAGGATTCCGTCACCTACCGTTGCTGAACAACAAGGGTGTTCCGTTGCCGAATGCGACTCTGTTTGTTCACGTCGCCGTCACCAACAAACGTGGTGGAGGAGTAAGTGCTAATGTATAACTTTATTCAATTAAATGTTACTTCATGTCAAAGGCAAAATTGATCACACAACGTCAGCAGAAAGACCTCATTCACTTAAAAAGTCTTCTCCTTCTTTTTTTTTGTACTTTCTTCTCATTCTTCTCAGAATATCATTTGCAAGGAAGGGGTTCACTACAGTGAATTCGTTAGTGGAATTTCCATCCAGTGGAATTTCACTCATTAAAGAAAAGATATGTTGCTCAGATTCCCACATTCATGGCTCGATTGCAGAAAATGCTTTGACATGCTGGTCTTTGGTGAGATCTCGGTGGTTTTGTTCGATTAGCCCCTCAGAATCTTGAAAGAGATCGTTAGTGGAATTCTGCGCTTATTGTTTATTTCAGATGTTCAACTCTCAAAAAGCCTAAGCAAATTACCCTCATATTTCCTTTGAATTCAATAGCTCCGCATGTCAAAAGTTTATCACAGTCTTTTTATGGTCAGAATTCGAATTTAGGAAGTAGTCCTTGCTCATAATTGAAATCATTAAGTGTCTTTCAATGCTTTTTCACATTACCATGATCGTCTAATAGTGAAGGACTGTTGAATAGTAAACTCCGAGTTCTTTCGTTCTTTGAAACTTCTTCAACAATTTGTGTACATTCTATTTCCAAAAATATTTTTCAAGTCTGATTTATCTTCAGTATGGGCGGTGTAGCGCAGTGGTTAGAGGAGCTCTGCAATAAACCTGGGTTCGGTCCCGGGCTCCAACCCTCCTGGCTTTCCATCCCTCAGAGTTCGTTAAATTGGTTCCAGACCTGTCTGGGAGAATAGCAGCACTGACCTGATACATCGGTAGGCCATCGCGAGTCATTGTATAAGCTAGATACACCTCTAATGATGTTCATTGAAGTCGAAGTCATGGCGTACCCATCTGGGATTGATCAACGCCGACAACTTTATACTATATTTAAAGCAGAGTTTGAAGTCACGAAGCAAGATAAAGCGGACTTGTCATTTTGGCAGATTTATTTCAAATGGACTGGGAAATATTTCGATTGAAATTGTAATTTTAATAAGAAGTAGGCTTTGAAGTGTTACAAAGTGGCAGTGAACCAAATTCATGTCCCAAATCTTTAAAGTAACCGAAGGTATTTTGCAAACTTTTTCTCACAAATTTCCTACCGACAAATTCGTTCATTACCTTTGTTCGAACCTAGAGTAAAGTTCTTCTTATATTATCTATATAGCTTTGCTGAATGACGCGTGTGGCGCAGTGGTTGGAGGCGCCACTGCGACACACATGTGGAATCGATTCTCGCGCCCATGGCCCACCTAGCGTTCCATCCCTCCGGGGTCGGCAAATTGGTACGAGATTTGCTTGAGAGGATAAAAACACTGGCTCGGTACATCGGTAGGCCACCGCGAGTCATTGTAAAGGCCAGATATGCATTCAATCACCTCTAATGATACTTAAAGAAATCGAATGCATGGCGCATCCCTCATGGATTGCTCAACGCCGGGAGCTTTATCCTTTTTTTATAGCTTTGCTGAATTCGTACAACCCACAAAGTTATCGACTTTATTTCTATCCACTTCGCGTCTTTTTCTTATGAGTTTGTTCATCAACATGAGTCATTTCACTGTTATGAGGAAATAATCTGGAACATACGCATTAAACTCAATGCATACCATGCGTGAAGGAAATTTGGCGTCCCATTACGGCATTATCATCGCTAACTGAAATAGGCGGCCAGCAAATCATGTTCGTATTTGCGGTGGTCAGGATCGAGTCGCTGATGGGCACGCAAAATTCGATAAAAGTTAATTTTCAGAAGGCCAAGAAGCGCGGTATGTCAGTGAAACGGAAATTCACTCGCATGAACACAGGAATGAAGCTCGTCGGAATAAAGGTGAGTTTTCTGTGGTGTATGACTTCCAGTTTATGATCCTCCTCAAAATTCCACTGCAAAGCATCCAAGACCGAGAATTTATAACTCGTATTTTTTCATATGAAGAAATTAGAAATGTCTATTTTGCTACTGTAATGAAATAACCAAAACTTCTATTCTTCAACAACACTGAACTTATTTGACTCTGAGTACTCAAAAATTTCCGAAAATGTTCAACACTGCTAACCAAAATCTCTCTTTGGTCCACCAGAATCCATATGATTCTGAATTAATCTATTGACTTTTAACAAAACAATGCATAAATTGTCTCCTAAATAACTACAAGGATGCTGAGATATGAACAAAACCTGGAACCTCAGTTGGGCTTCGAACCAGCGATGATCCTTTCCTGCGCTCACGTCTGTCCCACCATCCCAGCCAAGGCCCGTTCTTTGCCTTTCTTTAGGCCATGTTCTTATTTTATCGGTGCTGTCAGCAACCACTTGTCAACGGAAACTTCACCTAGTATCCTGCTATGAAAAAAGAAAAAAGAATAGCCAATAAATAAGAGTTAATACATTTGATTTTAACTGCAGCTTCAGCTTAGTTGAGCGGGTTTGTGCTCAACAGATCATTCTATTTAATGGGTGATTGCTAATAGCACCGATGAAGTAAGAATATGGTCGGAAGAATGGCAAAGCAAGGGTCTCGATTGATGTGGAGGTAGCACCTGAGACCTTGGTAAGGATAATCGTGGGTCCCAAGACTACTTGAGGTTCTAAGTCCTGCTGATGTCTCAACTTTCTTGTGGTTGTATACCACATAATAAAATGCCATAGAAAAAAATAGACAGTAAGTAAAAGTTAAGATGTTGCGTCTTAAATAATCTATAGTTTGGTTATAACTTGAAACACTGTATCACCTGTATCACCTGTAGTCCCCTTGATCGTCGAGTGACTCGGGCGGGCGCCAGTAAATCTTCCATTTTTTCCCTGTCGCGTGCAAGAGAAGCCCAGTGGGTTCTGCTCGCTCTATGGACTCGTCGAGCATCATATTTTTGTTCTAGGCTCTTCGTGAAGAACTCTGACCATCGGGTCGGTGGTCTTTCTCCAGTACGTTTGACATCCCGAGGAATCGAGTCACTAACGGCTCTTGTCCATCGGTTGTCATTCATACGCATTACGTGTCCGGCCCACCTTATCTTCGACTGTTTGGCGTACAGAACGGCATCTTTGATTTTTGATCGTTGACGCATGTCGGAGCTTCGGATCCCATCCCTTACTTGTGTGGAATGGGATACTCCTAGCATCGTCCTTTGCTTACGCAGCGACCAGACTTCTGACGCATACGTTAGGGCAGGAAGTACCATTGAATCGAAAAGGTGGGCACAGAGTCGGGTGTTCTTTGTTCTCTGCACTACATTCTCGATGCTCTTGAAAGCTCCCCAAGCCGCTCGTTTCCTTCTGCTCAGCTCTGGAGCTAAGTCGTTCATCATATTGATTTCGCGACCTAGATAGGCATAACTGGAGGATTCGGAGATATTCGTTCCGTTGAGCGTGGATGGGGCATATCGAAACCAATCCGTTCTTCATGAACATCGTTTTTGTGAGATTTAGTCGAAGACCAATCTTTCCACAGGGTTTTATCAAAGTCGGCAAGCATACGTTCGCTTGGCTAATGTTTGGTGTTATAAGGACGATGTCATCAGCAAAGCGAAGATGATGTAACTGCCGACCATCGATTTTCACTCCCATATTATCCCATCTCAGTGTTCGCATGACGTTCTAGAGGGTGGCGGTAAATAATTTTGGCGAGATGGTATCGCCTTGCCTAACCCCTCTTTTGACGTCAATGTTAATACCGTTGCGAATGGTGATATCTTGGTTGTGAAATTTTTGTACAGCTCACGAAGAATCTTTATGTACTGAGTAGGGACTCCTTGACTATCCAGGGCTTCCAAGAGTGCATCTATCTCGACTGAATCAAAAGCCTTTTGTAAATCGATGAAGGTGAGACAGAGCGGTCTTTTGTACTCTCGCGATCACTTCAATGAGTCTTGTTACCGTGTGGATGTGGTCCATCATACTAAATTCTTTTCGGAAAACTCTGCTTGCTCACATGGCTCTCCTTCGTCCAGTGTTCTGTTAATCCTGTTTAGGATGACTCGAGTGAAAAGTTTGTAGACGACAGACAGCAAGCAGATTAGGCGATAGTTGCCGATATCGTGTAGGTCACACTTCTTGAACAATAACACGGTCTTGCTGCTCTTCCACTGAGTAGGGACCTTGCATTCAAACAGGTAACGTGTGAAGAGCCGAGCCAATGTGTTTACGAGGAATGGCGGAAGGTTCTTCAAGTGTTCTGATCTTATCCTGTCCGGACTTAGTGCTGTTCGATTTTTCACTGACGAAATGACATGTCGGATTTCGGAAGGGAGAACCAGTGGTACAACATATCCATCCTCCTTTATTTCATATGACGAGAGGTGGACGTGGCATATGCATCCTCCTTTATTTCATATAACGGGAGGTGGACGTGACTATCGAAGAGATCTGAGTAGTGTTCGTGAATGATTTTCTCCATTGTCTTTCTGGACGCTGTAACTGTTCCGTCTGGGCGTCGGAGTGCACTCATCTTGGTCTTGTAAATGGCGAAGCTTCGATGGGCTTTGCGAATGCTTTTTCCCCAGCCTCTGCAGCTTCGACCATTACTGCTGCTCTTCTTTTATTAAGGTTTTCTTTTATCGCCTGTCTGCATTGTTTTGCAAGTTCGGACGTTAGTTCGCGGTTGGCTGCAGCTCATGTGATTCCACGGTGGCGTATCAGCTCGAGTGTTTGTGGAGACGGACGTCTCTTGGTGACCTTCGAACTCTCAGCTTTGATAACGCTAATGTGAAGATGTTGAATGAGCCGATCGTATTCCTCGTCGATGTTGTCGACAACGGCATCTTCGCAACAGCCGACTAGTGAATTGAATAAACCCCAGTTTGTGGTGGTTCTGGGACTTCGGTTTTTGAATATAGTTGCTTTTTCTCCTTTCCACGAGAAATAGAATCTTGTACGAAGGAGACGGTGGTCTGATCCCGTGTAGAATTTTTGGGACAACAGCGACATCGG
The DNA here is from genome assembly GCA_018806985.1 of Angiostrongylus vasorum. Taxonomy (NCBI): domain Eukaryota; kingdom Metazoa; phylum Nematoda; class Chromadorea; order Rhabditida; family Metastrongylidae; genus Angiostrongylus; species Angiostrongylus vasorum. Next base: position 885,403 of record JADANN010000336.1, read on the forward strand.
TTAGGCGAAACCTATTTACCATGATGTTATCTATTTCGTTATGGTACTCTCCATCGGGCACTCCCATGTCCAGCGTTGAGGGTGGGGCTTCTGGAATTGCGAGTTACCATAGACGGTCTTGGTCGTCATGATAAACTCAGATAGCCGCTCACCCTGTTCGTTCCATTCTAATCCGTAGGTCCCAATGCGACGTTCTTCTTGGTCCAATCTTGTCGTTGAAATCTCCAATGATGATCTTGAAGAATGTGTGGTCTTCACTGTAGAACTTCCCCAAGTCTATATAGAACGCTTTGATTTCTTCTTCGTCATAGTTTGATGTCTGCGCGTAAACGACGAAGATTGCCATAACCGGAATTGATCCAAATCTTTTTAATCGTAAACGTCCGATTCGGGTTGTAAGCTGTTCGGATGAATCGATGTTCATGGACAAACTCGTGTTGACGAGAATGCCGACGCCGCCGACTCCTCTACTGTCGCATGTTCCGAGGAACAGTTTTTCTCTGGTGTCATAGACGGCGTTGAAAGGGTGGCGTCTTTTCGTCTCAGTTAGGCCGATGACTTCGTACCTTATCCTTCTTGCTTGCATGAGCAAACCTTCTATCGAGAACTCAGATGCAAGTGTACTTGCATTGTAGGTACAGATCGTCACCTTAGTTGCTCGTGATCCAGGCAGCTTCCCTTTGGCCCTGAGTTTTTAACAGCCTTTCCGTACTCGTCCTACCCAACGGTACCGAATTGGGGGCTCTTTCGGGGTCAGGGGAATGAGGCCCGATTTTTTTTTACTGTGTTTAGCATTTTGATACCCACGTATAGCTTGCTGGGCTCTGAACGTGGGGGTTGGGTATACTCACGGGTAGCTTGCCAGGCTCTGCCAGAGTGGACATGGTGCTTACTTGTTTGAGGCGACTCCCTAACCTCCCCCCATATAACTTCCCTGTCACTTGATTGCAGGCTTTTAGCCGAATTGACTCGTAGAACACAATCCGCATAGGCGAGAACGCACCCACACACACATGCATGAATACGCCTAGCAAATACAGAAAGTACGTGCCAAATCGGCGCAGCAGAAACAGGGAGACCATCCCCTTGATCCACCTGCGCCTCAGGGAAGCAGAGGTCGCTTTTGGTCCGTGATCAACCCCCTATCCACTACCTGGGGACGCGCCACTTAGCCTCGCGACTAACCGGCTCGAGATCCCTCATATGAGGGAGATCCGTGGAACTTGAAACACTATGACTAATAATGAATGATCATTGCTCACATGCATTCTCATTGTTTTCGACTTCAGAAAATTCATCTACTTTTGTTCCCAAATTCTCACGAATTGATTTAAAAACAGTTATCAGCTCTTTCTACTAATCTGGAATATCAAATGAAATGCGATATTCTCAACGAAAACATTAGCTGTTTTCAGACAGTCGACGAACAATTCAAAACTGCTGTCGCTCCTCTCTGCGAATCGATCGCAATGCGCAATAAACTTGAGGCTGCACTGGTAAGACCACTAAGTAGCCAATAAGCTTGGTTGAATTCTTGTAAAGATTTTAACAACTATGAAGATTGAACATCAGATGGAAATGTAGGAAAAGGACTTGAGCTGATAGATTATGCGAATCATTTTTTTAAAGTTGTAGGTTGAGTGGCAAGAAGAATGCGGCCTTGGACCGGCTGGCACGATTCGTCAAGGAATTCGCCTTATACATTCAAGGATGGTGACATTAGCAGTGAATTGTATGTCTCAAACTATAATTATCTCCCTCTATGAATGTACTGAACGTTTTCAGCAACACCGCCTTCGTCACCGTCAGTCGGCTCAGAAATAAGTCGCAGTCAGGAAGTTCCGTCGTTTATGATTGAGAGCGATGACAGAAATGTATGTGTTTCCTTGTGATTCTATCCTTCTCTTAGGCGTTGTTTCATAGTTTACAGAGCTCACAACAACTGCAATATGACCAGTTTGTTCAGTAAAAATCTCCTTCATACGGATGCATTGTACCAGGTATACGTGCTATGCCACCAAGATAACTGTCCTCGGGTGCAATACAAAATCTAAAGCGCTGTATGTTTCCTTATCTTGCGGTTGTCGCGCGGTGAAGAGAACAGCTTTTCATGTAACAACGGAAAGCAGGCGTGGACGTGGAAGCAAATGCCAACTTCAAACTCAGCTTTTTTCATTCCGTCGCAAGACATACTGTTCAGTTTTATCTTCACCTACGTGACATCACGCTCGTAAGAGATGGATGTAAATTCCGCTCAGGTACCACTGTTTCTTGCGATTTAGCCGGACGGTCAGTTCTCTGTTTAACTGCGATGAAAATGAACATCCATCGGCATTTGCACTATAAAGAACGATTTGAATAACGTGTATGAGGACCAATATTCCAAAAAAAAGCAACGCCGTGTTTCTCGAGCTAATAAACCGTTGACACAAAATGTCGTACATCGAAGGTAAAAGCGGAGGCTGCTCGATCCGGTAGTCGATGATTGGATTACCATCTACTTTTACTTGGTTCCCTTTCAAATGGTTACTGATATTCGGCTGGCAATATTTTATTCCTTTCTTCGTTAAGCATTGCTCGCATTATCTTTGCTTCGTTGATATTGAGCATCAACACCATCATCTGTGGTTCCATTGACCGTTGATTAACTCGTGTGGGCCCCCCATGAGACTAGGCATTTATTTACATCGCCAGTCGTAGTTTCCATAGATATATCATTTGTTTGCGAAATGATATCACCAGTTTGGTTAAGGATGATTCCATGAAGGACTGGGCGATCACTGCCGATCTCTTGAAAGTTTCCTTTCCCGTGCAGTAGTCGATCTGCTGGTTTTCTGTTCACTGAGTTGGAACCTTCCACATTGTTGGGTAACGTGTGAGTAGCCAAGTCACTGTATTGAGTAAGATGCACCCACAGGTCCTCCACATACCTAGGTCCAGTGTTCTCTGGTTAGGGTGATGTGTTACAATGCCTCGGTGGAAGTTGTTGACGCTTTCAGCGGTCAACGTAGCTTCCAACTTTTCTTCGTTTACGTCTTCCTCTACTGCTTCTTGTTCCTTAGTTCGTTATCGACATATATAACGGTATGTTTTTTAAAAAGGGACTAATAAGTAACACACCACATTTACGTCGGTTTTACAACCTTATTTCTTGAGTTTTGCGTTTTTTATTTCTTTGTGCATGGAAATCTTTTGTTCGGACATGATGATCTGGTACCGGATAGAACTTTGGGATAACACCCATACTGAATGAGAGAGTGATCCGATTTCCGATGCAGTGGTCAACTTCATTATGTTGCTTTAAGGCTCCTTTCTGGAATTATGAGTTACTATTACTGGTCTATTCATGATAGTGAATGTAAACGCCCTGTTCGTTCCGTTCCATTCCAATCTATGGGTTCTGTTGTGAACTTATTCAGATATTCTTGACGACAACCATGCCGTTGGAATCTCAAATGACCCTACAGAAGATAGGTCTTCACTTAGGACTTCTTTAAGCCCATGTAAAAGACCTTGATCTCATCTTCGCCTTTGTTTGATGTTAATGTGTAAACGATAAGTAATGTCAGGGTTGATATTTGTTCACATCTTTTCAACATTTGATTCGCTTTGTTGGTTGTTTAAATGAATCCGTGTTCATAGTCGAGTGTACGTTGACATGGGACACCAGCTTCTCATGACTCTTCTACTATTGCTCCGAGGGACAGTTCTTCTTCGGTATCTTCCACTTCCTCAGCTCGGTGACGTACTTTTAGCTCCTTAACTTAAGTCATCGCGTCCTCAGTGGAAGCTCAGCTTTGTGAGTGTGGATCGTCGCCACAATCCCACCAGGTTCTAGCAGCGTGTAGCGACCTGGAGACTTTGCTAACATTGTCGATTCTTGGTGTAGGAAATAAGATAGCTTGCCTTTGTTGGCTTTGACAAGAAATACTATGGGTAAGTTGCTACGTAAACTGTCAAATATATGTGTTATAAAGGCAGTGGGTGGCGCAGTGGTATCAATGTCGTTCTACAAAAAAAAGCTCTGGTTCAACCGCGCACTAAGGCCAACTACGCCTCTCTTCCATCCGTGGTCGGGAATTCGGTACTAAGCTTGTTTGTGGTTAACTTGCTCCCTCCAGTGTACAAAAGATGGCGCCCACCTATGATGAAGATCTGGGAACGCTTTAGCACGGCTATCCCATGACGCAGGAAGAATCGACTCCACCAACATTCGACGACATTCATAAAGAAGACGAAAATCCTAGATGGCAGTCGAACGCACAAGCAAGTCCGAGGACCTTCGTGGATGATGAATACCGGATACTAATGAAAATGATAGAAGTGCCCGGATTCGCACAATATATGTGAAAACCGGTCATGTAAAATAAGTAAAGGATCATAGATCATTGATGGATTTGTTGAAAAAAGTTCAAATTTTCAGTTCCCGGTAATTGTTGTGAGCGGGCATATTCCGGACCAACTGCAACGAACGTTTCATAAATTAAAGACACTGATCGCACATTGTGTAGCCATGCTGGAACATGCCGACTCTCTTTTAATAAAGGTATAATTCCTAACAAGAATCCAAATTTTGGGCAGATTTCACGTACGATGCGAATCAGTACTTTCTAAGCATCCCTTATACGCAACTGATCTTTCAGTCCACTCCCGAATGTGAACGGAACATTTCGAGAAAACGTTATTAAGCTGGTGACATTAGAAATACTAAGATATTCGCAGAACTCCAAACCTGCCGTGAAAGATTGTAGAAGGCAGCAAATAAAAAATAGAACATTGTGATTTCAACTAGAGCCTCAGCTTAATTGGGTCTCCCCAGCTGGTGGTGAACGCGTCAGCCCCCCGGAAAAGGTAATACCGCGTTCTTTCCCCCACCGCAGATACTTCAGATACTTGCGGTCCGAAATTTTGCAACGACCTCAGCATCCTTGTGGTTGTATTTCGCATAATACCCTGCCGTGAAAAATTGTAGAAGGCGGCAAATAAAAAGTAAAACATTAGAAATACTAAAAGAACAGTAGTATTTTTTATCTAGAGTTCCCTCACGTTTTCAGATTGAAGAATCAATCAAGCATATCTCGGAAAGCCATGATGAATTGAGTCGTTTGTGTCTCGAAAACGGCCTAAAGGGTCAGAAAGCCACTAGAGCTGCCGAGAACTTCACTTGGAATCTAAGGTGAAGTCGCTCAAATTACTTTAACTTCTCCTTTGTCAATTTTTTTCCCTACATATCACCTTTTTCATGCTTCTAACCCTTCGAAGTTCCAGAAAAAACGGGGCCATCACCCTGGCAAATAAAATGTTCACATTCACTTTCCTTGTTATCTTCATCGTATTCATTACTGCTTCCGCTTTGTGTTAAAAAAGTCACTTTTAGGCTACTTAAAGCTCAACTCAGCCATGTCAGCAAAAGTCAAGATGAAGCACAGGATATCATAACCCAAGTAATCGATAACCATCTATACGTATGATTTGAAGTGAAACAATTAGTTAACCGGTTGCAATTCTCACCTACACCTGGTTAGATACCAACGAAATATTCAGGATTAATTCTAGTTGAGGTTTAAGAAAGTCGCAAAGCAACGATATGCATGTATCTGATTAAATGGGGCCACTATATTTGTGAAGAATATCAAGCTCATTCTTTTCAGGTATTCGAAACCGGCGGTGTTCTAGGAATCCTCTCGTCGAAGCTGATGGCTCGAGCCGGCCGAAGATTTTCCCGAGTGATTCATGATCCCACTAGAGACTCCTCCCTGTGAACAAGTTCCTCTCAATCCATCTTCACGACTACGATATCCACTCAATATGAGACCAAGTCAAGCTGATGCATCCCTATTCTCACTGCCAGAAAATTAAACCCTGGGCCTAACTTTGTCGCATTTCCACGGATCTCACTTAGATTTATTACGCAAATCCCACAACGGCATTGCTACTACAAATATTGCGTACAACACACGTTCATCTACAATTTCATCGTTTCCTTTTCGTAGATCTGTCCTGTTATCTTTAACTCGGTCATTCCTATTATGTTTAATTGCTTTAATTGTGGACTGACTCAAGCAGGAAATGCCACACTCATTTGCCTTTGTCGCTCGCCGCATCTATCCAGTGAACTCCGTTTGCTACGGAGTTGCGAGCAACACTTTTTTCTGCATGAGAGCATTTATACTCACTATTTTTGCCAAAAGGGTATCCACGGGTAATCACAGGGCTTCGAATACTCATAGATCATCTGCTATGCTTCCTATGATTAAATCTTAAACAACTTGCCTACTGGAGGTGACATCAGGACGCCTCCACTTAATTGCAAGTTTCAGGTTAAACCTACGTACTGAATACATCCTTCGTAAGTATAGATGGATATTATCACAGAAAAGCCGCAGAGCTAGTATACTGTCGTTTGTTTCGTATTTAATCCCATATCAGCCATTTACCCACGACCTTACGACAAACCAGCTCAAGGTGTAGCATACATTTAACAATATCATCATTGAATAAAACATTTATTCTTTTTTGTATATAAACTTGTTTGTACATATCACAATATGAGATCAATCTAAGTCAGATCCACTTTCACTTGAGTAATCGCAAAGTCCAAGCAAGGCATTTGCTGGTTGCGACGTGGGAGACGATGGAACAGGTATAGAGGGTACTTCAACTTGCTCGGTTTTCACTTCTGCCTCGTCAACGGGCTCGGTTTTCACTTCCATCTAAAATGCATCTCTTATAAGGGAGTAAGCACAGTTACTTATGAAATAATATTAATGAAAAAGAAAAGTACGTTCTCCGTATAAAACAAAAGCAATGAGTGGATTAAATCTTATCAAGTTCACATTCCACGTACAAACTACAATTCAGAATTGTTCAACAACGAAATATGATGTAAGCAGTTGAATAGCAACCGGAAAGTTCCAACTACAACAGTAATATGAAGTAATACAATCATAACTTATAGGTTTTGGATCAAGCGTTGCAAACAAGTTTTTCTTTTCATACATGACCCGATGATGTATGTATCACATTGTGCAGACCCCAGCACCTCTTGCATTTGAGTCGCATTCTCGTATCCATCATCCACGAACGTCTTCAAACTCTTTTGCATGTGTTCAGCTACAGCTTGGGGATTTTTGTCTTCGTAATGAACGTTGTCGAATGTCAGTCGAGTAGATTCTCCCAGGAATCCTGGCATTTTCGTGCTAAGGCGTTTCCACGTAGAATGGAGGATGTGAGTTGGCCTCAGATAAGTCTGGAACAAATGACGCGATCCCTTACCCGAGGGAGGCTTTGTGTGCTCTGACCGAGCTAGCGCTAACGCACAGGTAGAAACAAGATCATCACACAAAAAAATATGACATGTACGTATGCGTAATAAATACCGAAGTTTTAACAGAGAAGTTTGACGTTGGTTCATAGTTTTGAAAACATTAACAGAAGTTTGACGTTGGTTCATCGTTTTGAAAACACTGATTACTAACACCTCTGGTATAAACAACCATTAAAATGATGTTCTTACAAAAACCGCTTGATTTCTAGCAAAATAATGTTTTAGATTTTGTAGCCCTTCTAGAACATTTCAGCAAAACCCAACTTAAATCTGTGGTTAGACCGTGACTTTATTAACATAGAAATAGCATTTATTATGAAATACGTAGAAGAAAAGCCAATAGTAACAAAATTACAAATATTATCTAGCTATGACCATGAACGTTATCGGATACCATTTCCAGAAACCAAATAAACACAACGGTTGGTATGCAATAAGCTCCATCCAGTTTACTGACAATACTCCTGAAACTCGAGAAAAGGACTAATTCTTTCACTCACCTTCTGCTTCTTTACAACCACCATCTTTGATAACAGCGACTTTTGATCAGTTGTTCGTTTTGGTACATCTTTTGTAAATGTCGGTTTCATATCAACTGGCTTTATTTCCGAGGGCTCCACCAATGTCTGAAAAGACAATATTTACGAGGATACTCTCCATTAAAATGTCATAGACTAACATATTTCTGAGCTCCGTTAACGTTAGAAATTCAGTAATTCAAAACCAGAAATTTAGTAATTTAAAAAACTAATGTGTTTTCCAGCGTGATATACGTAATTATACTAATGGTTTTGCTAACAGAACATCTTCAGTAAATGTTAAGACTCTATACCTATATAGCTGATCTCGGATGAGGACCAACTGATTGCAACTAGTTCATACAACTTCAGTTCTTTAAGACCTATAGAGCGATGAGGTACAATAACATCCTACATCGCAAGACGTAGCAACGATTGTACAAAAAACGCTTAGCCTTGTTAAACTGATGATTACGTAGTAATTACATTGGACCCATACATTTTGTGGCCAATTCGCAAACATTTAACATTCGTCCGCAAATTTATTACGTCGTCATTTGCGAAATATTTGTTTCCACCAATATCCTTGACTACAAGTAAAATTCGACCTTTCATCAAAAATTCGCTCAAGACCCCGAAACTTATCCTCCCAGACAAGTTTGGTACCAATTTGCTAACCCTGGAGAAATAGAGAGCTTGATGGGGGGTGGGGCACGGGGATCGATCCCCTGTGTGTGTTGCAGGGCCCCTTCGAACACTGCGCCACACGCGTCCTACAACACACAGTAGCTGACATTTGTTGATCAGTGGCAGTCACCTTGCTACAAGGATTCCTTTTAGACAGTGGTCATTTCAAGTATCAGTTCGTTGTTGGCTATGTTTCCGAAAACACCCCCGACCCTACTAGGGCAAGAACTTTTTGCATGCCGCTACAAAACACCCTGGAACAAGCCGTAATCATACTGTGCCACTTCAAAGAACACTAGGAACATTAAATTTTTGAAAGTAATTAAATCTTTTTAAATAGAATAGTAATGTTCGATGAAGGAAATGCAAGTTTGCTCCAAATCTATACACCCACTGCAATTATGCAGTTCGGTAGGAAACTACCATCCGGTAATAGATTCTAGGAAGTACAAAAAGCACTTTTCTTTCATCGGAATTTAATTGTGCTGGTCTATTTTAATGAAACATTCGATAGAATCGTCCACCAAAAGAAATTTAGAAACCATCTCCTTCAAGTTCCACACCCGTCTCCATCAAGCTTTACACCTATCCCATTTGACAACGATGAAACAACAAAACCTTAGAAAACTTCTTAAAACTAATGGAAATTAAAAAGGATGACTCACGTGCCGACTTGTGCTTGGTGTCGTCGCATCGTCCTCTTCCTTTGTGTCATCTATTCGCTTCATTATCTTTCCATCAGCAGTTTTGCCATAGATGCTTCTTATCAAGGCTTCATCCTCTTCCTCTTGTAACTTAACTTGCTCAGCCAATGACAGTTCTGGTTTAGTGTCTTCCAGGAATCTCTCGACGTCAACTGCTTCCTTATTCCGGCTAATCTCTTGTAAATCTTCCAGATTACCTAAATTCAATTTTACAAAGTTGGATTACGAAGTTTTCAAGGTCTACAATAGAGGAGAACACATGAAATGATCGCCTACCCATGGCTTCCATTTCTGCACGACTCATCATGGTTCGTTTTTCAAGCATCTTCATAGGATCCTTCTTGTCCTCTTCTTCCTTAGCTTCCTTAGCTTTCTCAGCATCTTGATAAAGTTTGATAGCTTCGAATAAACGAGTTGCACCATGCTCCTAGAAAGAAAAGAACGTTGCTGTAGCGAGAATAAAATTCATGATCAGCATCAGCAAATTGCACAAATATGCCAAAAAACTCAGTGTTAAATAAGGCGCAATTTTTAAACCCTCGCAATGGTTTATCGCTCCATAGTGGATGAGAGGTGTTTCTAGGTGTCGGGCTGAGATGTACACCAGGGGTATTCATCTCTCCAACAGGGCCTCCCAGACTGAGGGATTCCGGCGTTTCCATTAGGAAGCCGAGTCAAGAGTAAACCAATACCAGGATCCTTCATCATCCTGGCATCAAACTAGTCGCATAGTGGCAAATCTGCCTCTGATCCACAAAAGTGGCGATTGCCTGTGGCAGGGGAGGACTTGGGGCAGACTTTGTCTAGACTGGCCTCGTGACTCCAGGGAACCACAGTGGCTAAGCCAGCAAAACTCCGAAGAAATGTAAATTGTGCTGGAGCCAGCATAACCAGTGAAGATGGGCCATCCAAGTGTCCAAATAAGTAAGTAATATTTAAATAAATAAAAAACACTCACATTTTGATAGTCACAATTTTCCAAATCCGTCTTAAATGTGATTTCAGCTAAACAATTAGGACATTTGAAACAATACATGTGTTACGTCAAAAGAATTATTAAGCAAACAAACATGGAAAAACACTAGCTCTGATTAGGAAAGCAAATACTGGCATTTGAGAAATCATTACTAGTAATCATGGTAATCCTCCCAACGGTTTACCGCCTAATCTTGCCTGGCAAGTGTTCCTAGGTGTCGGTTTGAAATGTACAGCGGGATAACCATTTCTCCAACAGGACCTCCTAGACTGAGGGAGTCCGGCGTTTCCATTAGGAAACCCAGCCAAGAGTAAACCAATAGGATCCCTCACCACCCTGGCATCAAACTAGTCGCAGAGTGGCAAATCTCCCTCTGATCCACGTGGGCGGTGACTGCCTGTGGTGGTGACTACCTGGGGCAGACTTTGCCTGGGCTGAACACGAAACATCAGCGAAGCACGACGGCTAAGCCAGCAAAACTCCGGAAAAATGGAAATTATGCTGGAGCCAACACAACCAGTGAAGACGGGCCATCCAAGCATCCAAGTAAGTTACTAGTAATAGAAAAGTGGATGCAACGTACTTGAAATAAAATCTGAACAGCCTCAACCCAAGATAATCCTCTCCTTCAACAGTTTCTCTCTTCATGTTGAACTTCTTGCCCTTATAAATGTATTCATGACAAGTATTACATTGCATATTAAAAGGTGTCATAACGCGTTGAACGAATTGCCTTAAAAAACGATAATGTAATCTCAGAAACCAAAAAAATCTTAAACTAATCAATATGCACCCTTCTCTGATAAGCTTACAAGAGTTTTATAAATATGGCAAATAAATTATTAAGAACAAAGTATTTATCAACCTCATGGAAGCCTACCAAAGAAGGAAACATATTGATTAGTCGTACCGATGGTAAAAGAAATTCGACTTCGAAATATAATCTCAGTATACCTTGATTTTGTCCCTTTCGCTCTAGGCAATTTAGTTGGATCATAGTCAGGTGGGTAGTATTTCTGGAAGAAAAAACTTGAAAACAACAAAACATATAGAGGTGACACATTGTAAAAAATATGGTAACTCACCTGGAAGACTTTACGTTCTGTTCCTGTCATATTTTTAGATCAGAGAGAAGATTCCAGAAGAATATTTGATAATAAGGATACTATGAACGAAAGCTCAGGAATGGAATTCTTCCAGAAGTGAGAAATATATGACCGTGCGACGAAAGTTGGCCGAAGAGTTGGCAACAAAAACTCGTCCGAATCACGATTGCTTGCTCCCTGCCGCGTCGCGACATTACGACATCGCAGGTGCGATAGGCGATGCGCTCTTGGATTAGGGGACATTTTTCATCTCTATTATAGAATCATATAAAATTAATGTAAAGGGGACTGGGCGTAGTAAAATAGTGCTTCAGTATGGAACTTTTGGTCCAATTAGATGAACCAAATTTTTCCTGGAAAATAAAGCTGTCCGTGTTGACCAATCTTTGAAGGATGCGCTATGCATTCGACTTCGTTAAGCATCCGTAAAGCTTTTTGTATGCATATCTGGCCTACACAATAAGTCAGGTAGCCTATCAATGCATAGAGCCAGTGCTGCTATCCTGCTAGGCAGGTCTGGTACCAATTTACCGACCCCGCAGGGAGGAAGAAAGGGCTTGTTAAGCCGGGGAATATGGGATTGAACCTATGTGTGTTGCAGGGTACCTACGCGCCCAATTAGTAAAGTAGTACTTTATTTTCAAACCTTGGGTCTGATGAGACCAACAAAATTGTTCCTTATATAAAGAGAAAACCAAGGAAGTAAGTACAAAGAGAAAATCAAGGGAAAGCTGTTGGGTGTAAGAACACTCTGCTCTTTGATGTTTTTCTTCTTCTAGGTTTGTACGAATATCTGAATTGTTGGAAGTGAGAATAAAATTTCCATCAATAGTAGTGGACCTGAGAAAACGCTCCTATATCTGATGTGTCTTTTCCGAAAACGCCACGATTCAGAGGATTTCCACTTCAACTCTAAAAAATATTCCGGAATATCTTATACAACGATGAACCCATATGGCGAGGATGAACGGCTGTGAACAACCATAATGAAGCTGAAATATTTTCAAAACTGAGAACTCAGGGCAGCTTCGAACTTGCGGTAACCCCCTTACGGCGCTCACATGTTACCTAATGCATCATTGAGGTCCTCGTTTTACTTTCCTCTCATCCAATTTTTTATCCTAACAGTACAATCAGCAATCACTCGTCAACGGGTACGACCTGGTTAGCAAAAATCGGCACTGAACCAGTGATGCCGAGGACGCAGTTAAAATCACAATGCATGACTTCTTATCTATTTCCCACTATTCTTCTTTCTTCTTCATTTGTGTTCTTCTTCGTTTTTTCTCTATTTTTCGAATAAATCTCTTACTACCAACCTCGTGTTAGCTCGGTAATCTAGAAAAATATCGTTGTGCCGACGGACAACAAAATCTGCATAATGTTATGTTTTTATTTACTGCCTGCTACAATCTTTTTTATGGCAGGGTATTATGCGAAATACAACCACAATGGTGTTGAGATATTTGCAAAACTCCGGACCGTAGGTGTCTGCGGTGAGGAACGAGCGCGCTATTACCCTTTCGGGGGGCTAACGTGTTCGCCACCATACCATGCCAGTCCTTCGTTTCGGTTGTCTCTAAAGCTAAATCCCAGGTCAATCCCATTGATGGGTGATTGCTGATGACACTGTTCGATAGAACTAGCTGAGAGACAGGCGAACCGAAGGACCCGCATAGTGTCGTGGCGAACGCGTTAGCCCCGGGAAGGGTAATACCGCGCTCGTTCCCCACCGCAGACACCTTTGGGCCCAAAGTTTGGAAATATCTCAGCATCACTGTGGTTCTATTTCGCATAAAATATGCATAATTGTGCAGCATTTTGTTTCTTCTTCGACGCAATAACGCGTCAGTGTTCAGCTAAATTTAAAATAAAAAACCCTATATTAAATACACGCCGGCATCTACAAATCTAATCCATTATAAAATTTTTTTCTTTTTATTCTGCAGGTCTCCTATTTCAAGTGCGCTTCACGGATCCCAGTACTTGCAATTCCTCCCCTTGCATCCATCATCCACGAAGTTCTTCAAACTTTTTCGTGTGTGTGGATTCGACTACTGCTCGAGGATTGTCGCCTTCTTTACAAATGGCGTTGAATGCTGGTCGAATCGATTTCCTAAGAGTCCTAATATATTCGAGCTGGACCGTTTCCGCGTGGATTGCAGGCAGTGAACTTTCCCCAGACAAATCTGGTATCAATTTTCCGATCCCCAAGACATGAGAGACTTGCTGAAGTCGGGGCGTCGTCGAACGAGCACCATGCTTGTGATGGTAATTATAATTTACATAATAAATAACAAGCAAGTATAATAAGTGGAAACGAGATAGTTCTAAGAAGAAAGTGTGAGCGCCCTGTTGTTCTCACGAATGGCTGCACGAATAAATTGAAGAGGGTTTCTCTCCGTCCAAAGTTCAGTTTCATTCATACTTCGCTCTTCGTGGCAAATCTGTAAACTTGTGTTGTAACCACCCGATCGATAGATGATGTCATAGATGAGAATAGGGTATTTCGTAGAATTTTCACATCACTTGAGCATCTGGGAAACACTGGAATAGCTCTCGCTTCCTCCCCCCCCACCCCCCACCTCTCCTGCCTGCTAGTAGTGTCGGATGTGTTAGTGAGATTTAAGCACATTTCTGACGCCGCACTTTAGGGTAGTCTACGTTTCGCTGCTTGTCTATCGAAGAAACCAGTCACGGCTGGTTCAATACGTCAAAGTATTTCTTTTATTATCACTCTTTTATTGCTCAATAGTTTCTCTTCTACGTTTTTCACGCTACACCCCTGTTTTATCACTGGATTCTTTCTCCGACTACAACTGAATACACACTGGATGACTCACTTATTTACTGAGTATAAGCTGGAATATTGCGTGTGGTCCATGACACATGGCGAAGATCCATTGAACTGTGGACAAACGTTATCCGACTCACCTTTTTTTTGTATGCTCCACGTTCTCTGAAGACAGTGATTATTGAGAAACTGGACATTCAGGGCTTCCTCGAAAAAGCAAAAACGCTCAAACAGTCGATAGAGAAGCAGATGCTTGCACTTGGTGGCGTTGTAAAATACTGCGATTCCACTGGCCGTTCATTCGATAGCCTTTGACTTCCACTACGTTCATATTGAGTCATCCTCACTTGCTTCGCTTCATATTTATCCCTTCGTAGTATTCAGACCTCAGTTGGCGTCGAAGCTAAACTTAGTATAACTTTTTTATTTACTACCCGTTATTTTTTTCATGACACTGTATAAATACAAATAATATTATGTGAAGTACAACCACAATGGTGCTGATATATTCACTAAACCCGGACCACTGCCTTAGAGAAGAGCAAAAAAGAGCTTCAGTGGTGCAGTGGGTAACACGTAAACCCCAGGAAAGAGTAATCGCGGGTTCAAATCTGGCCTGGAGTCTGGATTTTGAAAATATTTCAGCTTCTTTGCGGAAGTTAAACTCACTCTAGGATGTATTACGACTATATGGTTTACTTCTGACAACATGAACGTTTTGCGTTTTTACTTTATTCAGAAAACGACCAATAGGTATATATCGCATGACGCTGGCTAGAAAAGGAAACTAGTGCAGCGAAACTGTTCTTTAATGTTTGGGTCTTTGCTTTCATTTCTTTGTAGTTTGAATTATGCTCCTTTCTCTGAAGAAAATGCTTTCAAAATGATCTCTCTGTCAACACATTATTGAATCACAAAGATTCTTATGAGCATTAAAAATCAGCGTCTAGAGCTGTTCTACACGCAAACCCTGAAAATACACATATGCACATGCACGCACATACACATGCACATACATATATTCACACGATGCACACACCCACACACGTCACACACACACACACACACACACACACACACACACACACACACACACACACACACACACACACACACACACACACACACACACACACACAACACACACACACACACACACACACACACACACACACACGCACACACACACACACACACAATGTCCCGTTATCACCCACTCTGCAATAAAAATTCGTTGTTACTGTAAATACTGAAATTCACTGTCATGTTTCTCTTTTACGAAATTTCATTTTATGTTGTATTCAACTTGACGAATGCGATCCTTCTATAATGAGAAGCTCATTTTGAAACGGATGGAGAGCTGTGCTTTCGTACAATGTCTATGCTCAGAGTCAAGTGCGGAGCAGTCACTAAGGCTATGGATAACCCCATCCCTCACTTGTGAAAAAACCATCATTTAATGCCAGAACCACTACATTCGTTTGTTGCCGATGAGTTAGCACTCCCGAATCAGGTTGGTTTGTCGGCCTACGCCTGATTCACATCCTCCAACTGTCCTACTTCTTATTTTCTCTTTTCTAGTTCTCATTATGTCATACTGCATCACTCTTTTGGAAACTTGTTTGTATGACTAACTTACTGCCTTTCTCTCCCACTAATCACACTTTATAACATGGAAGTGTGCTGATTCTTTCTTACTGAAAGACTAGTCACTCTATACATTATTCATAATGGGTATTGTCGCACGTTGCATCTTGAACCTGTCTTAGCTTAACGTTGTTCATAAGCTTGTCAGATCTTCAACCCTGTTTGTTTGATTTAATTCGAATCTACTGAGCTCGTTCTTTTGCTATTGTTGGAGAGGCGCTCATAGCTTCAAAAAATTTTAGGATCAGGGACACGGGGCACTCGTCTTCATCGCTTAAATTCCTTCCATTTTTTCCCAAATAGGACTCTGTTGTATAAAAGTTTTCTCTGAATGCTTTTACCATCATAATGGGACGAATTTTCCTAGGTTTCGAGTTACAGAGCACAATGGGGAGTTCGCACACATAACGTTCATCTAAGCTAATAAAATGTTCGATACTCGCATTCGGAAGCTCACGTAGGACTAACCAGTAACTGGAGTCGTCACCATCCTGGAATGAAACTTGTCGCAAGGCTATAAACCTTGTGCCTACACTGCCTGCTGACTGCTTGTGGTACGATATGGGAAAGTAACGCAGGAACTCTCGCGAAGGAATCCACGATTCTCTGGGAAGGCGGGCATTTTGAGCATCAGTTAACAATTACAAAGTAATTTAAGTAATAGTTCCGAACAGTCAGTGAGTGAATTATACAATCAGTCATCGCAGACTGAGACAGTGCATACCAATGCGATCATGTTAGTTCATGTTAGATCCTCAGATGATAGATGGAAATTACAGTATGAGTTCATCCAGCGAAGGTAATTTTAAGAGACGGAGCAGCCTTTTCGTCTTACTCTGAAAATTTTTACTTTGCATTTACATGATCGTTGATTTCTGAAGCTGGGATCGCCTTCGAAGAAGGAAATCTCACTAGCTGCCGCAGATGACACATTTTTTCTTCGTAACAACATTGTTCCTAGCCATTTGTCCCTATTTCTGTTGAGATTATATCAAGTCGAGCGAAAGTAACATTCATTGAGTCATCGGTCGTTTCAATGACAGCACTTGTGTTGTAATGATCTTAGTCATCCTACTGGACCGAAGTGCATTGTGTGAATTGTAATGAAGGATAAGCAGTAGAAATACCTAAACTCTGACTGTGAAGTCAATGAGACGATGACGATAAGAAAACTTCGTCTACGGTTCTCCCATGGTAGGCAAATGGACAAATCAGACCTCTGATAAATTTCAAGTGCAGTTATCAAAAACTTGTCCTACCGATAAGTTTTGACGAGACTGCTACATGACTTTTTATTGCGGCTAACATTTCGGCATGTTCGCTCTCTTCAAAATCTTGATGATTCGAGTAGAGCATCGAGAGTAACTGGTTTTTGTGATGTGGATGTTCTTAGTAGCATTGAGTCAACTCCACAGGAGTGAAGCACCGCACGAATGAACCAACTGGCTGTGTACTACAAGCACGGTGCTCGTGTGCTATCCCCTGCACCAACGATGTTCTCATCCAGTTTTCTACTCTAACGGTGCGATCAGCAGTCATCTGTCAACAGCAACGATCTGGGAAGCTCAAATTGTATTTGTCTGCCGATGATAATTTGTTTTCATAAAGGCGTTGTATTGTGTAATAGTCAGTATTACATTCGGGTTGTAGTACTTTTATAAAACTGTTTCATTTGACTTCGGTGTGAGTAATCAATATATAATCGCTGTAATCAATTTTCTTCATTATACTGCGGTAGGTACTCTTCTTTTAATTAATGACCAATATGACTTATTCTGGGGACGGCGCAGTGGTTAGTGATGCCTTCGATCAAGAAGCAAAAAACGCTAGCCTGACCACCCCCCACCCCCCCTTCCAACACACTCCTCCTATCCAAGTCGGAGCCCCTTGACCAGCAGCCTATCTAGGTTATCCCCCAAAAGGAGAATGGACGTGACCAGCAATACGCCATTTATCGAGAAGGCGAAATCCTCAGGTAGTACCCCCAAACAACACTCCAAATCTTCGAAGACTATTGTGGAACGTGGATGCGACGGAAAACGAATCGAATGCAGGAAGTGCTGGGATCCGAACAGTAGAATGTGATGACGAGTCTTGTAAAATAAAGACAAAAAAATTGTTTATTCTAGAGCTGCGTTGACTGTGTTAGTTAATGAAAGGTCAGGTCCTTCTCCGTAACAACAAGCAGAGTGAGAAGACACGAATTATGAGCACTTCCATTTTGCAGGATCGATTTCAGCTTTGAAACAAGGAATGAGCAGCAATGAGAGACTTTCTCATCGACTTACAGTGTTGTTACTTTGCTAGGCTATGTGGTCACTCTCATGTAGTCGCTCCAGGACCCCTATATTCCATGTGATTAGTATGGTAGCGATCCATAAAGACTAGCTACAACTATCTGAATTCGACGAATAATCATTCTCATCCTAGTGTTTACTTTTTTGTTAGTCATCGATTCCAGAAGTAGGCACATCACTGATAATTTCAATCCACTAGAGTGATTCGTATGGAAACAATCGCAGGTCAGTGAAATTCATTTAACCCCACTTTGTGGCGTTTTTGCTCCATATAAATTAAGTATGCGGAAATTCTGTTGCTCCAGAAATGATAGCGACCTATTTGTCGAAACTGGATCATGGAGGATATTTGCTTGAAGAAGGGAAAGAACGAATTCCAAGCGGTGAACACTGCTAAGACACTCACAGTATTCTTGCGATCGTTTACGATCGCTGTTCTCGGATTCCCGTTATCTAACTTTCTCTTCCACCTCTTAGATGCACTACTGATGAAAGTGTCTACTTAAAAGTCACAATATGTAACTTTATACTTATCCCTATTGCTTTTTCATGGCAGGCTACCATGTGAAATACAACCGCAATGATGCTGAGATATTTGCAAAACCGAGACTCTAGACCAGATTCGAACCCCCCGATTACGCTTTCAGGAAGCTCACATGTTAACCACTGCACCACTGAGGTGCTCGTTTTACCTTGCTCTCAGTCAGTTTTTTACTCTAACGGTGCCATTAACAATCACCAGTCAACGGGATTGATTTGGTGAAGAGAAGTCAGCATTGAACTCCGTTGAGCTAACTGTGTTCTCACCTCAGTCGCTTTAAGTTTTCCAAATATCTCAGCATCATTGTGGTTGTATCCATTTAGAAGTGAAAATTGTTGTCATCGCTTATAACGAGGCATTAGCAATCGCTTAAGAAGCAACATTAGTCGTTATGTTTATGCCGATAGATAGCTTTTAAGTGATTTCTCGTAACTTAGAGGAGAATTCTTATCTACTGTCGTCGCTGAGTCATTGCATCGCTGACAACATTGACGGTATGAGTTGTCGACGATTTGTGGCAGTGTTTCGCCTGTGGTGGTTGCGATTTGTTATTGGATAGTAGCTGCCACGATAGCATGTATGTTGTTCCTTGTCGAGAAATTTTTTGCGCTAATCCTAGAAGGATCACAAAAGTGCTGAGATATTTGCAAAACCAAAACCGCAGGCCAGATTCGAACTCGCGATTACCGTTTCTGGGAACTCACGTGTTATCCACTGCACCACAGGAGCCCCTCGTTCCGTTTTTCTCTCAGCCAAATTTTTTACCTCACCTTCAGGAATCGATGCCTAAAAATGCGAAGTATCACCATGTTCTAAAATTAGATGAAAAGTCATCAAGTCAAAAATTTTTTGTATGTTGTACTCTAATACGCGACTTATTTTCACTAGCATGTTTGCAGTTTATCTTCACTAACGCCATACCCTCACTCCCGTGACTGCACAGAGAGCTCCTAATTTGACACCATATCGTAACGTAGTTTAATACTTTTTTCCCTTTTTTTTTCTGGTTTTTGAATTGTGTTTCTTGTCTTATAAGTGACGTATGTCAGTAACGTATCTCTAGAAACTAGGATTTTTTTTCTTGCTAATGGTTAGTTTTTTTTTGGAAAACACCCAATTTTATAACGAATGCGTCCGAATGTTGGATAGAGCTTAACAATGGAATATCTCTTACTAATAATACCTCTCCGTGATTAACTGTTCCTCCAGTAAATATCACATTTCTCAAAGCCTCTAGTGAGATGGAACCGGTCGTTACCCATCTGCATAAGTGACAGCTTAACGCATAAGCTTCGACCCCAGATGGGGACCACATGACTCCATCGTTGTGCTATGATTGATGGATTATTTTAAGAGTTCCAAAGCCTCATACCCATCTTCAATCGCAAAATTCACTTTTATTTCGTGTTAAGTGTCATTCTAAATTTTCGTTAGAGTTTAAAATTACTAAAACGAAAACAAACTTCATTGTTGCTTACGTCCTTGGTGCACTGTGTTCGCACTTTGTGATGTTTACGTACGAAAACGTTCACATTACATTGAATCGTCGCCCATCGTCGATGGTTTTATGTGAACGATTTCAATTTGTATGGCCAAACGTGACAGCAGGGTACCTCTCTAAATGTCTCAGCTCTATCGACCATTTTTTCCCTAGTGAACCAACGATGATGATTTATTTTATCGTACGCGCGATGCGCGGCGTTTAGCGACCCTACCGCTTGGGACGACGCCTGATTTTCGGCTGTTACGATTGCGATTGCTTTTATTCCATTCCATTCTTCTTTATTTTACATGACCAGTCATCACATCTACTATGCAAATTCCAGCACTTGTATCCACTTCGTCATCCTCGCATTCATCGTCCACAGAGGACTTTCAACATCTACTGTGTTCTTTCGTATGCTGCTTGAGGAAATCGTCTTCTTTATGAATGCCGTAGAATGATGGTTGAATCAATTCTCGTTGCAGTCTTGGAGATATCCGGGCTAAGGCGTCACCACGTGGATTTAAGGAGTACGTTGTGCGGGGGTCAAACTAGCCTTTGCTTCCTGATCAACGGCATCACCTAACCACTGCGCTATCCCCCTTCCACTTCCGGGAAAGTAGACGATAACTTTTTAATAACTAGAGAACCTGCTGAGCTTTAATCATGGCGGTAGAGGCAGATATGTAGAGGAGACTTTGTTCTAGCATTCTATGAACGTGAATTCCTTGTACGCTATTATTTACTACGTGGCACTGTAGTCCATAATAGAATCACGTTGCTGTCACCATTTGGCAGTGTTTTGCAATTTACTTACATTATGTCTAGTTGGTTATTTTTTATACCCACACATTCCATGCAACTGTAGTTTATTATAACGATTAGAATTGAAAACAGACTTGCAACTGTCAAATAGGGGTGGTGGTCCCGTTTATTACAAGGACGGCCGAACTTATGCCATGCCATGGGTCGAATCGGCACGAACCCACCAAGCTCCCATGCCTTAGGGATCGGGAAATTGATAAAAGACTTGTCTGAGACTGGCTCACTCCCTCCATTCCAAGTGGGAACGCCTTAGCATCGCTAACAATCGTGGCGATGATGCAAAATCCTCAAATAGCAGTCGAAGCCACAAGGAAGATGCTTCAAAAATCTTTGTGGATGATGGATGTGAGGAAACAGTAATTTCCAATAGAGAATAAAGCTTTTCTCGGCCGAAGCTAGCTGTAACATCTGTGTTCGGTAAGCTGTCGATCGGTTACAAACTGTGATAAAAACCATGGGAAAAGGGTTCGTACTTCAAAATAAACCATCAGAAAGAAAATGACTTCTATATAGCTCGTAGCGGCTACTCGCGGCTCCCGCGGATGAATGTATAGAATGCACACTGTCCGTTATGCGTTAGAGTTGCTTGTTTTCAGTGTGTAACTTGCTGCTTGCCAGATGTGGTTGATTTTTTCACTGCTCACTCACGACAATGGACTCCTTAGCAGATTTGCGCGTGTGGCGTAGTAATTAGTGGTGTCCTTCAAAGATACGTGGTTGTTAGTTTGATCTCCAGCCCCGAGCTCACCAAGCCTTTCATCCGTCCGAGTTTGGCAATTTTTTTGATGGTGTCGAATGCATCGCATTCCTCATCGCTTGATTAACCTCGAACACTTTATCCTTTATCCTTGTCCTTAGCATATTTGCGCATTAAGAGCTCATTCGACTAAGAAATAAACTATTAGTATTGCTGAGCGCAGATTAATTATCCGATTGAAAAAGCTTCTGTCGCATAATTGTTAGACGCCCTAGTGAATGGTATCTCAATAGCAGACAAGCTGATTGGCAGATGAGATGAGCTTCGAGTTTGTTCGCTTTTTCTTTTTTGTCCGTTTGCTTAATGCTTCTGTGTATCTGATGGATGCCCTACATCATTTTTCAACAGTTGAAGTGTAATGATGTGGTTTTTATCAAGCTTTCGGAGAACCGAGACTGATCTCGGTCTCAGGAAGCGCCTCGTAAATCGTTCACTCGTACTCCAATGCTTATGTGCTGCCACCGTATCCGATTATTCTGCACTGAATCTCTCTAACGTTCCGGGTTTTCTGTTTGTATTCAAATAAATTGTTTAATTTTCACCACAATGACGATGAGATATTTGCAAAACTTGGACCACAGTCCAGATTTAAGGGCCTCAATAGTGCAGTGGGTAACACATGGGCCCTCGGAATGCATAATCACGGGTTCGAATCTGGCCAGGAATCCAGGCTTTGCAAATATCTCAGCATCATTGTTATTGTATCTCACATAATACTGTGCCGTGAAAGAATAATAGGCAGTAAATAAAAGTTAAACCTTAGTTTAACTTAACTTAACACATTGATTTCGACTTAAGTTCAGTCCTACCAAATTGTGATGGTTGTTGATAGTTTTAGCTCAGTAATTGAATGTCGCCCTCGATTGTGCAGTGATGAGCATTTGCGTCTGTTACAAGTAGTTTTGTGATAAAAACGAGACCGTTAGTCACGATTTCTGTTTGTAAGCGTGGGCTAGATGTTATTGCCTCTTCACATTATTCAGCGTATGTTTTGTCTCTTCAGTCCCAGGAACAATTCTTTTCGGTCTATGAAGTACACCACTCTTAAGCACGTTTTCACTGAGAGCAGCCATTGTATTCTCAATCATGTTACTAATTCCTTCTCATCACCTGGTATGTTCTCATTCATTCTTCACTAAATTAAAGTCTTCAGTGCCACTAAATCAAGGGTTTGATTGTCTCTGAATATTAGGAGTTTTACTTGTGAGGTGATCGGCTTTCACAGATAGGACAGCAGTCAAGCCTTATATGAATGTGCATTCAAGGCCTGCACGTTCGAGTTGGCTTTCAGTTTGTGGCGAAATTTGCAAAAGACACGAATGTAGCTGAAGTTGGTGAACGCAAAGTGAAGTGGACTTTATCCATTATCGCTAACGCTTTTATTTTGATAGCTATTGCGTGATTATTTGGCCTATTACTCGATATCCACAAACGTCTTCATGTGGACAATCCTAAACCAGTTATTCGCCAAGCAACATTTCGTTTCCCGGGGTAGAGGTAGATGCGTGGTTAACATATCCGTAACAATGCGCATTGGTTTCGATCCACGCGTTTAGTTCGTTAGCTTCTTCAGTCATAAAAAACATATCTAACCTTACAATGAAGATTTTCTGAAATGGGACAAAAACCATTAGGTTCTACAAGTCTTTGCAATAAGATGCGGGTTTTCTTGTTCTGCCACAATAAAATTCTGACTTTTTTTCTAGAACATACATCTTTTTTTTTCTCTTTCTCTCTCTCTCCCTCTCTCTGTCTCTCTTTGTTTGTTGAGGATCGTTTTCCGACCAGAAAAGAGATGAAACAAGTGGGATTTCAGGAGAAGACCGCGATGAAACTAGCGAATGGTTAAATTCTCTCTATAACTGGTTGAAAATTTTGGTTTTAAACATATTTGAAATAAAGCGAATGTGTTAGAAAAATTGTGTATTAATGCGGTAGGGGGAAGTCTCTTCTATAGCATTGTCAACTTAATAACTCATCAAATTTCGGAGTTACTAGGAAATTATAAACAACTCTCTAAAAACCCATTCTCTTGCGAATATGTTGAGGGAGGATCGAAAGGGTTACTTAATACAGTAATCCTGAAACGCTCACTTGCTCTCTGTCGCTGTGTCGTTGGATTGGCTTTGCGTTCCATATACATAACATAAAAATTCATGTATATGTTGACGTATTCGCTTGAACTTTTACGAATTCTCCCTGCGAAGGAAGCTCTATGAATGCTCTGGGGAATGCTCATCTGCAGATCTTCCCACAGTTAGACCGGTCCTAGCAGAGTACACCTTGTTCCAGAAAAAAAAACTAGGAGACATTAAAAAAAATCTATAGTGTTCTTCGTATCCTCTTGAGAAGCGGAGCACAGTTGATAGTTTCGGATCGTAACGTGGGCGAACGATATTATTATCCACGTCTTTTACAGTTACTGGATGATTAGTGGGATTACTAGTAATAATGACAATGGCTCAAAACATGCTGTATCATTTATAATTTTTTGTTTTCTAAACCGTAAGGAAAACGCGGTGCTTCGAGATAACCCCACGGTGGTTTGTTCAGTCTCCCCACTTGGCTAACTCAAGGCTCTCATACTTTCACATTCGACAAATTGCTGTTAGACTTCTCTGAGACTTCTGCTGCTGCTTTTGATCCGCCATATTCGTCGATTGGCTATGGCGAAGACATCGAGGCATTCTTTGGGAACTATTCCAGAAATCCAGGGTGAATCAGCTCAACTATCGTTTAGCATCATTCATGAAGGGGAGAAAATTCCTCAAATAACAGGCGAAATCGTCACGCGCAAATTCGGGGACTTTCTCGAATGACGATTGCAACGCAACGGGCCAAGCGAAAGCGCTGAATTTAATATAAATAGGACAGGTCATAAAAATATGTAAAAAATGAAATGTTTCCCTAATGGCTGTTTTCAATATTACCTTTTCTGCCCTCCCTGCACTTCAACTTTGCAACGCTATATTTGCACTGAAATCCAGATTTCTGAAAGAAATAATACCCCTTGTTTGTATTTCTTACAAAATGGTTTGATTGCTTTGTGTTAAGAACATTTTTCTTGCAATCCATTTTATAGCTGTATTGATAACAATGTGGCGTGTGTGGCGCAGTGGTCGCAGACGCCCTGCAATACACATGGGATCGGAGATCGATCCACGCGCCACAGGCCCACCAAGCCTTCCGTCCCTCCGCGCTCGGCAACTTGGTACCACACTTGTCTAGGAGGATTGCAGCAGTGGCTCGATACATCGGTAGGCCACCGCAAGTCATTGTAAAGGCCAGATTTGCATCCATTCACCTCCACACGATGCTTAATGAGGTCGAATGCATGGTGCTTCGCTAAGGGATTGATCAACGCCGAGAACTTTGTCCTTTTTATCGATAACAATCCAAAATAAAAAATAAAACTAATGTAGTGGTATTTTTTTATCAAAAGTATAGTGCTCTTATTAGTGAAATGTTCAGTGTACCTGTCTCTTTACGTATAAGCAGTACATTTCTGTATGCGCTTGTATCCAAGTATTTGATCGTCAGTAGCACTCGGATACTGTAATTTCTTACAATTTTCCTAGGATTTTGTCGATCAGAATTAAGCTAATTATAGAAATGAATCCGAAAATCGAAGAACAGTCAGCATGTACTCAGTCTACCGACCGTTGACTATGTGCCGATGTCCTCCGTATTATTGCGTCAATTAAAACGCATAAACGAATTAACTGACAGAATCTAAACTCGTTCTTGCCATAATCAGTTAAGCTCAGTTGCTAACATTAGAGTCATCACGGTACTGGTTTGGTTGACTATTTGATCAGTCATCTGCTGTGGTTCCTGAAACCTTACCGCAACGTCCTCTCAAACAATGTCTATTTTAGGAGGGAATCTATTCTGGTTATCATTGCCATTTGTTTTAATGGTCGTAAAACTGTATAGAAAGGCAAACAATGTGGTGCGTCATCGGCATGGTATTATATTTTATGAGTCATTACATCTAAAACTGACAAGCAGTGATAAAATAGATAAGCAACCGTTAAAGGGTCATATTGTCACGGATTCGAAGAACGTTGTCTTACTTTTCTAAATGATTACAACTCATAGTAGGGGATAATGGTGATGCGTTCGGTGTTTATCAATCCATGTAGTGCCATGTGTTCGACCCATTAAGCATCGTAGAGATGATTAAATGCATATTTGGCCTTTGCAATAAATTTCAGTGTTTTGCCGATGTACCTAATTAGTGTTTTTATCTCTCTGAGATGGGGCGCGTGTAGCGCAGTGGTTAGCGGTGCCCTCCCTATGCACATACCTTACCAAGTCTTTCATCTCTCCGGGCTCGGCAAATTGGTAGCCGGCCTGTCTGAGAGGATAACTGCACCACTGGCTCGATACATCGGAAGGCCACCCCGAGTCATTGTATAAGCCAGATTTGCATTCAGTCGTCACTGAAAATTCCTAATGATGTCGAATGCATGGCGCATCGCTCAGGGATTGATAAACTTTGAGAGCTTTATCCTTATCCTTCTTATCCTCTCAGACACGGCTGGTACTAATTTTCTCGCCCTAGAAAGCGGAGGGCTTGTTTAGCTCGAAGCGTGGGATCAAACCAAAGGCCATGCATGTATTTCCGTGGTGTCTCCACTCACTATCCTACATACAGCTTAGTCATATTTGATGTTTACAAACACGAGCACTTCGGTCCTGTTGTAGAAAGAACACCCACACTGGTTTAGTGAAATATGATCTTCCCGTAGGCGGAAGCAGCGCTGCTTTTTTTTGTTTTGAAATGCCGCAAAATTCAGTACATTCAATATCGGCAAGGACTGAGCTTCAAGCGTATCATTTGCAGACCTTCCATAACAACGGACATCTGGCTAGTGATGTTCTTGCCTTTCCACCTAGGAAACACCTCATAATTAATATCTTCACCCGTTTGAAACACTTAATTCGAATTGTTTTCGCTCGTGAATCTTCCAGTGTCGCTTCCTTTTCGGTTCTTAAAACAATGTTTCTCGTAGATCGCTGTCTTTGTTAGCATTCCTTTGTGAATAATCATGAATGGGTTTTCTCGAAGTGGTCTTTCTGTTGAGTTTCATAGACGTTGTGGGCGCGTTCCTCATTCCTGGTTAGCTTATCTTTGTGAAATTCAATCCGGCGTTCTGCGGTTAAGCTTGATTTCACCAATATTTGTTTTGATTGACCAGTGTTTGTGATTTACCAGAACTCTGTTAGCAATGCGGAGATAGTGTAGTTGTCGACTGTGTCGACTTCCCTCCCCACCTCTCTGTCATACCCTGGTCATAATGTTCTCAATGTACAACAACAAGATCGCTGAGAGCAAAACTTGGAACTCCTGATGGGCTTCGAGCCGACGATTACCCTTAGCAGGGACTTACCTGTTATCCACCACAGTAACCTAAATTCTTGCTTTGCCTTTCTCTCAGCCATGCTTTTATTTTGTCAGTGCTATCAGCAATCACCCGTCAACGAGAATGACAACGAATCGGCAGCGAAACCAGTTAAGGTGAAGCTGCTGTCAATAAACCACAACATTTAACTTTTACTTAGTTTTTTAGTGCTGCACGCCAGACTCGAACCCGGGATTACCCTATTGAGGGGGTTCACGTGTCAGCCACTGCACCATTGACGTCCTCGTTTCACCTTTCTCACAACCACCCTTTTTTACCCTAACGATGCTATCAGCAATCGCCCGTTAACAGGGAATGCTGGAAAGGGAAAAAAGAGTAATCGGAGGTTCGAATCTGGACTAGTGTCTGAATTTTGCAAATATCTAAGCATCATTGTGCTTAAAGTACTGTGTTCTAAATGTAGTTGCGGAAGAACTTCCAGAATGTGTAGCAGTTTTGTCAAGAATTTGATTATAAATCTGTTGTTCTCTTTTTTACAGCAATCGCGAGGTTGTTATTCAGCACACCTTTCCTTAGAAATATAACACATACAACACAACGGTAGCTGACGTTTCGGCAGCATCCCCTTCTTCAGAGCCTGGAAGGGATACCTGGAATATGCAGAGCACGCATAGGATACAAAAACGTAGCGGAGAAGATTTTGATGTAAAAGTCGTTATCATCGCACAGGAGAGTAAAAACACCAACGCGCAAATTTCTCGAGGCCTTTTGGATAAATTCCAAAAATCCGAGAACGAATAGCAAAGAAGAAGACCCTGAGATAACGCGTGATCCAGCCCCGTATCTCAGAACTGATTTTTGATGTGGGTGGTGCAGCAGTCAACCATATGCGATCTAAGCGGCTGTTCTTCCTAAAACAGATAAAAACGATGGGTTTTTCGAGAAGCCGGTGATCGTGTAATTATTGTTCAGATTTTCATCTTTCTGTTTGCGTTGTTGAAGCGTTTGACCTAGTAAATTACATATTAGTGTACCCTTCCAGGATCTGAAGCGATACTGCTGAAACGTCAGCTCCCGTTGTGTTGTATGTGTTATATTTGTAAGGAAGTAAAGGTGTGCTGAATACAACCTCGCGACTGCAGCAAACAAGAGAAAAACAGATTTATAATCCAATACCGAGGTTAATAGAAAGTCGATCTTGGGAACTGTTAAAAGAATCTGATTATTTGATTGTGACGGGTTAACAAGAATTCTCTTTAGAGCTCAGATTTGGGAAAATCCTACTTCCGATTCTTTCACGAGGGAACAGAAGCGAAAGAATCAAGGAGATTCACACAGTATTCTCATTAGAAGCTACACTGTTGGGTTGTTTCGGCCTTTGTGTATAGTTTCAGGAAAGGGGGCATTTCTTAGTGATTACGTCATAGAGCGCCTACTTTAAGATTCTAAAAGGACTTGGTAAGGTATACAATTCTTCAGTTTATTTACATCAAAAAGAACATCTTTGCTATGTCAATGTTTCATTGAAATATTGATGTTTTGTCAAATATTCGAAGTTTTTATTCTCTTCACATTTTCACTACTGTGTTTTAAGTTTTGTGAAGCAACTCGAACCAGCTGTTCTTATTTTCGTGCCCTCCTCTCTAGCTCGAAAGATTTGCTAAGTCGATTCTAAGGGAGCAGACAACTCTACTTTTTCAATATTTCTCAATTTCGGACGAAAGCTTTAACGGGTTCGTTGCTAGGGTACTTTTACGAGGTTTACTTTACACACTGGGTACGGTGAACTTCTCGTTCATACCCCTTATTGGTAAATATTTACTACATTCGGGTCCTTAAAAGGTTCCCTTACTTGTAATATAACTGTGACTCATCGAAAACAAGTCCCGATGAACATCCATCGGTGCGACTGCTAAAAATCTAGCTGAATGCTGGAAGTGTAAGCTATGTTGCTATCGTTCTTTAGCCTTCAGGAGCATTAAACTTTTTAGAAATCCATCTTGCCGCTTAAGCTTTTTAAGCAAATCCTAATATGTTATGCTATGGTCTACCCATCTTTGGACTACCTTCCTCATTTGGGTGCTTTGAAACCCAAATACTTATTGCTCCAGTGATAAAGTTCGTCATTAACTGAGATGTGCTTGTTTAAGGTTGAGAGACGTAATTATTTATATCATCACCAATGGAATATTTTCGACTTCTTGTTTACTGCCTACTTTTTTTCTACTTTTTTTTTATAGAAGGATATTATGTGAAATTCAGCCACAATGATACTGAGATATTTCCAAAACTTGGGCGCTGGACCACTGAGGTCCTTGATTTGTCCCTCTCTCAGCCAGTTCTTCATTATGGTTATTTATCATCGTATATTATTATTTTTGCGTTTTTTAGAAGGAAGCACGCGCATGGTGTGGTGGTGATGGTGTTATCCCCCGGGAAGGGTAATAGCGTGTTCGTTCCCCACCGCAGAAACCATCGGTCCGAAGTTTTGCAAATATCTCAGTACCATTATGGTTGTATCAGACATAACACCCTACCGTGAAAAATTCCAACAGGCAGTAAATAATGAGTCAAAATTACTTTTTATTTTCATTTATTGTGGTTGTATTTCACCAAGGGAGTAGTTGGAGATAGTTTAGTGATACGTTAAGATATTTCTTCTTGTTATATATTATAAATGAAATACACAAGAATGGTCACATTGATATCAATAACTCTTCCTTTGTTTCGACAGCAGTTTCAGTTTTTTCCGTGTCCTAATGTTTTTCTAAGCTTCTTATATTCAGCGTACGTGTTGCTAGATTCTTCGTCGAGCTCCGTTTGTTGCTCGTCGTTTTAAGCAAATATATCATGATAGATTATAATGATCAGCGAAAAATTAAGCGTTTTTAAGAGTGGCGTGACCTCTTAAGACCTGCCAGTTAAATACACTGATCTCATCGAACCGCGTTGAATGTTCCAAGGCTTTCACTTGGATTGGAGCTTATGCATTGTGGCACCTGAAATCTCGTACCGGAGGAAGCGATTTTTCAAGAAGAACTTTTGGTTATTGAAGTTATCGAGTACTAGGATATCATGGAACACAGATCCTCTTTTTAACCTAAAGATTCAGGAAGTCTTTATAAATTAACGTGGGTTGCCGTTGTAGGGGCGTAGTTGTACGGCGCATCTGGCGCAGTGGTCGGAGGCGCCCTGCAACACACTCGTGGAATCGATCCCTACGACCATGACCCACCAAGCTTTCGATCCCTCCGGGGTCAACAATTTGGTGCCAGACTTGTCTTGGAGGATAGCAGCACTGGCTCGATACATCGGTAGGCCACCGCGAGTCATAATAAAGGCCAGATATGCATTCACTCACCTCCATACGATGATTAATGAAGTCGAATGCATGACGCATCTTTCAAGGTCTGACCAACGCCGAGAGCTTTTTTTTCTAACGTGGGTTGTCAATATTTTGCAGTCATGACCACTGAAATTCTTTGCATTCTACATGTACATCTTACGAATGATATTCTTCGAAAAACCTTTGACACATGTTCAATGAAACTAATTTTGGGTGACGCTGGTGTAGGGGCGACGCCTAATTTCCGTCTGCTTCAGCGTGTTTTTTTAACAACTAGTTTACTTCAGAAGGAGTTGATAGCTTGAAATACCTATAGGGGAAGTTTTGCTTTATCATGTCCATAGTGAGAATAACCTTCTGAGGTTTTGTTCTATTTTTGAACTTGTTTGAAATTAACCTCTTCGGTGAAACAGAAGCCCAAGCACCCCGCACTTGAGAATACCGGCAGTACATTAGTGGAAGCTAACTCGTGCTACTGAACGAAATCAACTCCGTTCAATCGCTTCGCTCTTCGAAAGACCAGCTTCGACAAAGAATAATAAAACGGGATATTTACTCCTTACGGGCTCTAAAAAAACAATTTCTGCCACTATAAAGAAAACCCGATATCTTCTTCGTAAATATATGTACATTTCAGTTGTTTTTACTTTATTGGATAAAGTGCAGTATCGGCTGAGACTACGGATGAAAGCATGGAGCGTTCGGCCATGGTCGATCCCTGAAAGATGATGTCCCATGCATTCAAACCATCGCAGGTGGTGATTGAATGGTTATTCTGCATAGACAATGACTTGCATTGACCGCAATGTATCAAGTCGGGTTTTTTCCTCCAAATAAATCTGGTACCAATTTGTCCTCAGAGACATTTATTTAAGATTGAAAGGCGCAATAATTTACGGACACACGTAACTCATACATGTTGGCACCAATCTGGTAATAGTTTTAGTAATTCGCAACAGTGTGTAATTTTAGATGACTCGTTGTTCGATGTGTATGGCATTACGCCTAATTTTTTCGCGACGTTCTGTATGCATTGAGCTTCATGCGTGCAGGTCAATTGTAACCTGGACCAGTGACATCCGATCACGTTCCTCGTATGCAACTGTCCTCTATTTTGCCCCCTTCGTTACGGAAGGAGATGATCTGACGCGGTACTCATAGAAATGAATGGGCATCCCAGTAATGGCATTTTCTTTTTTTTACATGACCCGTCATCACATCTACTATGCGGATCTCAGCACTTCTTGCGTTCGATTCGTTTTCCTTGCATTCATTTTCCACGAAAGTCTTCGAGCATTCCGTGGTCTTCGAATGAACGCATACTAAAGTTTAATACCCGGGAAATAGATTTTTCGGATAATCTCAGGTATCATGACATCTCTACGGAACGTAATGAAACAAGGGTTGTTTCTACAGGAAACAATAGCAATGAAAATCCATTAAAAGGAATTTATGTCTCCAAAATTTCCGCGCCACTTTTCGAAATCACTCTCTGAAATAGAAACAACGTTAAAGATTTTTCATACATCCTGAACTTTTTTAGTTACTGTCTATTATTTCTTCACTTCAGGGTATTATGTGAAACACGACGACCATGATGCTGAGATATTTGCAAAACCTAGATCTGGAAAAAAACTCAAACCATATTCGAACCCATGGTGACTGTTTCTGGGTGCTCACGTGTAAGTCCGGCACCAATAAAGCCCTTTCTTTGTGTTTATCTCAGCCAATCATCTACCCTAATGGACCCATCAGCAGTCACCCAGCGATAGGAATCTGTTTTGGGGCCTAAGTTTGGCAAACATATCTGCATCTTCTAACTTAACACATGCAAATCTGTGAACCTTATTATTCGAAATAGGGTTAAATAGGATCTATAGATCTATGGTTACGATGTACATATTCTCTTACAAGTCTGCAAGTTTTGCCAAGATGATATTCTAGTTTTCTGAAGCACACGCAACCATGTTACTTCATATTACCATGGTAGGTATTTCAAGCAACATAGTGACAGAACAAAGAAAATTTGGCCTCACATCACGCAGTGAAGAAAGGCTGTTGGCGTTGATCAATCCGTGAGGTATGCGCCATGGATTCTATCTCATTAAACATCGTTTGGAGGTGATTGAATGCAAATCTGGCTTTACAATGACTCGCGATGGCCTATCAATGTATCGAACCAGTGCTGCTATCCTCGCAGACAAGTCTGAAACCAATTTGCCATCCTCGGAGGGATGGAAGGCTTGGTGTGTCATGGGCTAGGGGATCTACTCCATGTATTGCAGGGCGCTCCGATCACTGCGCCACGCCATCTTCATTTCATCTTGAGTGCCATAGAATGCTGATCGAACAGTTTTCCCTGGAGTTCTGAGATAGCCGGGGTGGAGCACAGAGTGATTTTTTTCCCAGACAAGTCCGGTACCAGGTTCCCGACCCCGGAGGGATGAGAGGCTTGTTTAGCCCGGGGCGGAATCGAACTAGCACCATTCTCGTGATAACAGACATATTATATACCTGCAGAGCTTACCTTCTCATCCGCACACTTGAATTATAACATAATTTCTGGTTTTAACAGATTTGAAAGGTTGGAATTTCGGTGGTCAAAAAGAAAATGCCGACAAGTGCACTTTTAGAATTTAAACTCTTCCTCAATGCAGGGTAAAATGGATGAGATATTGATGAAGCATTGGGCCAAGGAAATGTTAACGAAAGTACAGTGATCAATTGCTTCCAAAAAATTTGTCATGACAAATTCGACGTTGGAGATGAGCGAAGTTGTGGATGTCCATCTCCTACCCATCACGATAAATTGAACGCTTTTTTGTAAGTAAATGCGCTCGGAACTTTTTCAACTCAGTTTTCAATTGTTTCTGACCATCCAGTCATAATTGGAAAGTCGAACGAGCTCGACAAATGGTGCCGTGCGAATAAAATGACAATCTAAGAAGCAGTCGTTTTGAGGTATCGTCGGCACTTCTTCATCGCAAACAGACCGACCCATTTTGTGCGTGTGACGAGAACTGGATCCTCAGTCACAACTGGCAACGATCGGCCCAGCGATTGAACTGCAATGAAGCTCCACAGCACTTCCCAAACCCGAAACTACATCTAAAAAAATCAAATAAAAGGTTAAGCTGAATGTTTGGGTGTTTCCTTTTGGCTTAATCTTAACCCATCACGGATTCTTGAACTGTGGTGAAACGATTACGATGGTGAAGAATGTCCAGAAAATCGACGTCGTGCACCAGAAGTTTCAATGGTTGTGACCCACACTGCTCAGCAGAGAGGGAGCAGTCCTCTACGATGTTATGTACACGCATACATGCACACGCAACACGGCGCTGCTAAAGTTGGACGAGCTGGGCCAAGAAGCTCTGTCTCATCCACCATACTCGTCGGACTTCCCACCTATAGACTACCATCTCTTCAAGCATTTCGATAACATTCTTAACGAGAAATAGTTAAGAAACCATGTCGAGGCCGAAACTTCCTTTAACCTCTTCATCACTTCAATATCGAGAAGTTTACGAAGCCGATGTACATAAACTTTTTTGCCCATTCATCAAAAATGGGTAGATGCTAAAGGCTTCTATCGAGATTGATAAAGTTCGTTCCGAGCTCACATATGCCGATTTGAAAACGCAGGTTGAAATTCGACATTAACTTCCGATCAACCTAATTCTCTATTCATAGTTTCTGTTTGCTTTCCTTACAATCCCTCCTTTTTGGTTTTAGTTTTTCTTTGGCATTGTGCTAGCGAACACATTCTGTACTTTGATCATGCATTATTAGTCAAGGCTGCAAACAAACATGCACAGTCATTCCTATTCATCACTTCATCTTCAGGAATTATTCCAGTAAGAGGTTTATAGTGGACATATTTAGTTTGAATCCATCGAGGAAACCACCTCGGTAGATTAACTAGTCGTAGAAAAGGCGACGATATTAGTTCTTAAGTAAATCCTGTGTTAAAAAACCTAGACTTTTTGTAAGGTGATAGAAGTCCTACTAAACCATCCGTTCTGATGGCGAAATGTAACGTCCGTAGGTACCTTGACCGTAGGAAAGATCGTCAACGATATTCAACTACCAATAAAGTCTCGACGACCTAGGGTTATTTCTATAAACGAGCAGTTTCGAACAAGCTTGAAATGTGTTCCTCTGTTTGTTCAAATTCAATGAAGCGACTGCCATTTCGAGCAAATCACTTTGTTTTGGCACATTTTACAGTTAAAAGCTTTGAACATCGTCGTTACTACATTGTTGCAATCATTTTTTTTCGCCTATCTTCATTTTTCCACAATAATTCAGGTTTGGTTTGGCTGTGTTGAATGAGCTTTCTTCTCTTCTTTGCATATGTACGAATATATTTCCTTTAATATCAATAACTTCTTGTAGACACTTCATTATGAAGCGAAATTAGTAGCAAAGATATCCTTTACTTTAGATTTGGAATAATAAAAGCGCTACGAAGACAGAAGATGGAAGATTGTTGACTAAAGTACATTTTTGGTCAGATATTATATTTATGGCAGTAGGCTTCCGGAAGGGCGCGTGTGTGGTCAGAGGCGCCCTTCAACACACAAGTGGGATCCACCGCCGCGCCGTTGGCCCACCAAGCCATAGATCCCTCCGGGGTCGGCAAATTGGTACCAGACTTGTCTGGGAGGATAGCAGCACTAACTCGATACATCGGTAGGTTACCGCGGGTCATTTGTAAAGCCCAGATATGCATTCAGTCACCTCCAAACGATGCTTAATGAAGTCGAATGCAAGGCGCATCCCTGAGTGATTGATCAACGCCGAAAGCTTTATCTTTTTTTCTTCGTATTCTTGTTGTCTATCTATCTTTTATCTTTTATCTTTTATGTTTATTTTTTTTGTTTAGGCTTGTGGAATCCATGACTTACACGAAATAGTTAAGTACAGTATCGAATACGTAGTCAGCGAAAATGTGACGTATTTTATCGCTGGAAAGGCCTATCATATCACAGCATAGCAGTAGTAGTAGGTTTTCATTGTAGTAACAAACTCAGCCACTGTGGTGGTCTCGTACTTCATCAATACGAATTCGTTGGTTAACATTTGGTATGCTCACACTTTCCTTCTACACGTGTTTTTCTCTGCATTCGAATGTACTTCTTTTTTCGTCTACATAAAAGTATTCGTATCGAAAACGCTTAGTCCCTACTGTTTTCGGAGATTTTTGACAAAACAGGTTCTGACATCTACATATCGAATTTCAAAGGATCGTTAAACATTCTGTTCAACTTCCAACAATTGCAGGGCGAGCGGCAACATATTGAACCGGCTGAGTGTCTGCAAATTTCTTCTGTATTGTTAGAAACGTCTAATGATTGTTTCTAACAGAAAATTGAAAATCCAACTGGAAACTGTACGTTTTGTGAGAGTAGTTATCAGTTCATAGCAGCAAATAAGTGTGTAGCTATGTTGTGCGTATTGACATATTCACGGCTTTATGCATTGAAATCAGTTCAGACGCGTGTGGACATGATATTTTGGGCAACCGCATGATTGTTTCTGTTCATGCACAAGCTTTCTTTGAAATACACTTCCTAAAGAATTTCCCACTTCACATGCTCTAGAAGTTCTATTGCCGTGCGTGCTACAGATGTTCTGCAAGATGTTGCATGAAGAGAGCTAATTTACTACTTTTTATAGTTTGGAAAAACTACGCTTTCAGCAAGTGTTCCGTCCTCAGTGAGTCTCGCAGTGATTTCGTTGGTTGTTAAACAAACAGAGTGTCAGACAGAGTGTTGCTGATGAAGCGCATCCCGAAATATCTTTCATGAAGCGCATAGACTCTGTCGAGGTGCCGTTGTATATCGATGTATTTCGGCACAATTTGTCTTGAGAAATGCTACGGACCCTTAACGAGACATTCATGATTTGTGTAGAGTCTACATTTCTAACTATTTGCACATCTGTCTATAATGTTGAGCTCACAAAGGTGTTTATTCGCCCAACGTTTCGACACTATCGTCTTCATCGCAGCCAAGGATCCGAGTCGATGGTCTGCCGTTGTTCGTGTTCTCGAGGTGGCGTCTGCGTCGCGAATCGAGCTGGGTCTTCCTCAGTGGAGCATCTCTCTCGAATGAGCCATACTCACCCGGCGATGCTCTTTTATACAGGGCGGTTCTTATGGATATTGTGCTTTCAAAATTATTGTTTGCGCATCCTCTTGTGACCATTATTGGAATAGTCAAGATGGAAATATTCACAGCTCCAGTGGCCGCATTCAATATTAGCCTGCTTAGCATGCTTTGTAGCATAACTGAAGTCATTAAACCGATTTCCATTACACCTCTGTGTGAATGATCAATGCACCCTATTTCATTCCTATTTCATTAATAATCTAACCCAAGGTTATCAAACATTTATTCGGCTAACGTTTTGATGTCTTCGTCTCTTCAGCGACGACGTCCTCCTTGTGATGGCCAACACAGTATCTCCACTTCTAGGCTATCCATTGATCTCTTCCGGTGCATAACTAATTAACGACATAGAAACACTATCAATTTGAGGATAAAATCAGCCTAACTAGGTTCGTTGTTGATTTGGGCTACCTAGATCAATCCCATTGACGGGTGATCGCTGATGGCACTGATCGAAAGAACAAGCTGAGAGACAGGCGAAACGAAGGACCCGCATGGTGTGGTGGTGAACGCGTTAACACCCGCAATGGGTAATAGCGCGTTCGTTCCCCACCGCAGACACCTACGCTCCGGGGGTTTTTGCAAATATCTCAGCATCATTGTCGTTTTTCACAGGTAATACCCTGCCATGAAAATTATAATAGCCAGTAAGTAAAAGGTTAACAATTTGAGGATAATTAATGTGTTTGAATCTTTAATTCATTCGTCGTGATTTTATGTGCATTCTCACTATGGATGCTCTACGAGTTCAACGACCATGTCTGGATGACTAGATAGTGAAGAGCCGTATTTACCTAAACCACTAGTAAAGAATATGCGTATAGTGAAGACGAGACAAAAAGATGTATAAGATTTATTGTTTCCCTGAGATATGGAAGAGGAGGGAACGCCATCTAGTCAATAGTGTCCGCAACAAGTTCGTCCATAATGTCGTCCGAAGCGGGACATTTTATAGAGGCGAGACTGAAATTCCAATAATCAACTGTGACAATGTAACAACTTTCCATCTTCAGCTAAAGACCGGTGAATGTTTTTCTACTCTTAAGGAATTGTCGATTCCCACGACTACATCTTTCTTTCCTTATGTACTCGTCACGTTTGCACTCAGATCTCTGATATCACCTATTAATAATTTATAAAAAGTGTAAAAGTTATTTGAATCCAAGCACTAGATGTTGTCCATCCAGATTTGGTAATCAATACTTAAGTTTAGCTCCAGTGGTTGTGAGACATCATTTCGAGCACAGAGGGCTAACCCTCATCGTCGTCACTGCTGCGCTCATTTTCTGGTGCTTGTCAGTGCTCTTTTATTCAGGCTTTATGACGAGTCGATTGAAAATGAAGTTGACTTCATCTCTACTTCTTTCGAGTTCATAAAATTCAATTTTAGACGAGTTATTGATTGCCCCTTTCTTTCCATTCACGATAAGGGATCCGATCGTTTAAGATATTGTTATGTAATATAAAGCGTCTTATTCATCGCACAGTATGGATGAAAATGTTCTGAAAATGTGGAATATAAAAGATTTGTGTGATATAAAAAAAACGCAGATGAGTTTAAAAATGCACAAAAACCAAATTACTGGCCAAAGAACACAAGGGAGTTGTCATTTTGGGAGACACGAGCGACGGTGCATATTGATTTCAATGCACACCACGACGAGAATTTAGACGTAGTGCCATATCAAACCCACCAAAAGTACGTCCCTAACTGCGGACATGTTTCGTGTTTCTTTTTTATATTTTGACACATTGCCAACGTATTAGATGACATTCATATGCAGATATTTCCTGGCAGAACTTGGTGCTTTATATGTTAAAAAAATATCTGTTACTTCCAGTGAAATTGCTAAACTCATTCGTCTGGTTGTCGTCGATCCACATACACTAGAAATCGACGGGGTGTAGTTTCTTATCTTCTTTTGTTCGCAGGTTGTTCTTTTCCATAGATGTTTTAGCTCTCCGCCCTACATTGCACTTCAGGCCTATGTAGCCTTATCAGTGTCAAGTGCGCAGTCTTAAGTGACGCAGTGACGTTAAGAAGTTGACTTTTGATTGAGAAGAACACTCGGCACTGCCGAATAGGTCTTGTCAAACTATTATCAGTTTCTTGTATTCATGACATCATCAGCATTCATTTTTCCTTCATCGTTTTTCGCTCCTTTCATCCTTCTTGTGGACCATTTTTTTAAAACTGCTTTGCATATTATTGTGTTCCGCTCGCTTCTCATATGAATGACTGATTGCCGTTTGGAAACATCGTTGGAGAAAACGACGCTTTTTTAGAACATGTCCCTAGCGCTTGTAGTGACCTTATATTCATATAGTATTCACAGTGCTCCTACCCGCCGAAGTCTAAGGGTTTTCTAGAATTATCTCTCGCTTAAACCCCACTGATAACAGCAAGTCTAACTATCTGTTTCGATTTTCTAGTACTCTGAGTTGTTTCTGCTATGGATTATCTCACGCTGTGCCTACTAATCTTCTGACTAGATGAATCCATAATCTCGAAGGATGAAATTCCACTATTACAATTTCTTAAACTTCTTCGAACGTCCCTTTATGATGTCTAGTTCTTAACAATGTGTTATGACGTTACCTCTAAGTTCTCTCATTTCGTTCACTCAATGGCTCGCACGTCAACAAAATTAATGGCAAGGCATTCGAGCGAGAGAGGAAAGCATTCGCTGTTTCGATAGATATTTTTTGAGAGACGTTGATGTGAACGAAAATCATTCTGTGGAGGAAAAACTTTCGTTGATAATTGTAGTCTTCGGGGATCAGTACAGATTATGTCTAAGAAGCTAACAAGAGCGCTTTCCTTAAAGTGAATTAGAGGTTTCGGTTTCTTCATAGAATCACACGTCCGTTCGCATCAGTTGCCTTTTTTCTCGATATTGAAAAACAAGGCGGGGTGAAAAATGACGGGTTCAGTGTTTGAAATGAGTTTTGAGAGTTTTTCTACTAAAAATTCACCCAAGTATATTAGAACCCGGATAACTGTTCCTTTTTGCTGGCGAATGAAACGAATGGTTAGTTGTCGAGCGGAATCGCGAATGGTCGTAAGAGTATTACAGAACTCGCTGTTGGACTTTGCAAGTCTAAAAACAATACTAACTGGTTACTCGGTGCCAAATACTCTGTCTATCTTGCCTTCACTTGATTTAATAATGTGGCATTTGATTAACTACCTTGTTTACTATGATGTGAGAACTTCTTCGAAGTGAAGCACTGCTGTTATCTAATCTATTTGTTAAGTCGAACCATCGGAAGCTGTTGAAATTCTAATTGAATCGTCGAAATTCATTTAAGTTCGGTCATTGTTTTTTATACAAGTCCTTCGTAGTTACTTTTAGTACGAAACTTTGTGAGAACTTCTCTCGACTCCTTTAGATTGAGTTATTTTGTGATGTTATCTTTTTCATTTACTGCCTATTACAATTTTTCATGGCAGGGTATTATGTGTGATACAACCAAAATAGTGCTGAGATGTTTGCAAAACTCCGGAGCGCAGGTGTCTGCGGTGGAGAACGAACGCGCTATTACCTTTTCGGGGGCTAACGCGTTCACCACCACACCATAAGTAAGTATCCTTCGCTTCGCCTATCTCTCAGATAGTTCTATTATTTTGTAATATTCGAATAATTGTAGCGATTTTTTCTTGCTATGACTTTCTAGTTTGTTGATATTTTTTGACTGTGTTGTTCTGGAAGGCAGAGATGATACTATGATGAAATGACTACGACAAAAGTGATTCTCCCATTATCAGGGTTATACAAAGTATTACTGTAAATTAAATTCGAAAGCATGTGTAGCCCAGTGCTTAGAGGCGCCCAGCAATAGACATGGGATCTATCTCCGCGCCCAGCCTCAGCAAACCTTCCATCCTTCCGGGCTCTGCACATTGGTGCCAGATGTGTGTGGCAAGGTAGCAGTACTGTCTCGATACATCGCTAGGCCACCGCGAATCATTGTAGAGGCCAAATATGCATTCAGTCACCTCCAAAAATGCTCAATGATGTCGAATGCATGTCGCATCTCTCAGCGATTGATCAACGTGGAGAGTTTTACACCTTATTTATCCTTTTTTGGACTAAATTCAAGCCAATCAATATTTTCTTCTTCGTCATACCTAGACTGGTCCATATTTTTCGCAATATTGGGCATTGAATATTTCAGTTCAGGCCTAGTCCCCATAGACATCGTTAAGACCAAGGAAAAAATTCCGCGAGAACGGCATTTCTCGTCAAACGGCCGTAAAAATTCATTTCTTCGATCTTGTCGGGTTTGTTTTTGGAAGGGGGACAAACGCGAACATCGTAAATTTCGTGTTCGTCGAATTGATGGCCTTTAAACGAGACAGTATCCAAATGTTTTTTCTTTTCATGAATAGTTGCAGCTGAGGACTTTAAGCGTTTTCTTTCATGTCATTGTAGACATGTAGAGTCAGTTCCATGATTTATAATGCCCTATATTGAAAAGAACACTCATCAGGTAATGTTCTTTCCGATTCGCAATTGTGGGTAGTCGATAATGCAGTTCTATCAAAGCACTATTCAACAAGTAAATCAATAGACAACTATCATCAATATAATATTTAACTTCTTACTTACTGCCTAATATTTCTTTACGGTGGTGTTTTATGTAAAATACAACCACAATGATGTTGAGATATTCGCAAAACTTGTGCCTCAAGGCAAATTCGAACCCTCGATTATCCTTTGCGGGCGCTCAGGTGTTACCCTCTAGACTGCTGAGACCCTTTCTTTGCTGCCTTTCTCTCAGCTTTATTTTTAATATATGTAGTTAAACTGAATGCGCAGTATTTGGTTCGACCCGTGCCCCAGAGAAACCAAGCCCTCCATTTCTCTGGTTTCCAAAAAAAGGCTTGTTTGGAAGTGTAAAAATACTAACTTTGTATATCGCCAAGCCTCAGAAAATTCCCATGTAGTCCAAATATGCATTACATCATCCCCTGTGATATTTGATGTAGTCGGATGCGTAGCGAACCTCCGAGGAGTAGTTTGATGCCGAACGCTTTATGTAGCTTAAATAAGAAATCAAGTTACTTTAATGCCTGGTTTTTAATTTTTAGTCTCTTAAAATTCAATATCTATTTCTTTAATGAAGAGATTGCTTGCAACAGTGAGATCACAGTGGGGAAAACATGGTACATAGTTCCGACATTCACAATAATAGGCCAGGATTGGCGTCTCCTTCCTCTGGTTTAAGTTAATTGATGGCAGGGGCTCGTCTGCCCCGAGCATAAAAAGACTAAAGCGTTCGTTCGTTGGCTGAATCGCATGCACACCAGATTGCCATTCAATGCTTATGCAGGTTGCCCTACGGAGGCTTGCAAAAACACTGACAGCTTGTCTTCCTTTTTTTTGCTTTCCATTGCTAGGGTTATCTATTTTTAAGACCACTTTTCACTGGGTCAACGACGGAGAAAGACCTAGTTACGATCCCCATCACGTGCTCATTAATTTACAATGAACCGAGGTTTACGTTTACGCCTAGACTGCTCATGTAACAGTTGGAGACGTCCAAACTTTTGTAAAACATTGACATTCATGAAATGTTAGAAAGGCTGTTAAACGTCTATATATTGCTTCGACGTGCGATTCTTCGATTTGCAAAATCATAACTTTTCTCCAGATCGTCGACGTTCTTACGACAGAACGTTTTCCCATTAGTTACTGTAGTCTCGACACCATGTTGTTTTCATAATCGTTGTTCAGTGTACTTTCATACTTTGTCGTTTTCTGTTCAATGAAGTCCCGACACGGTAAACACATAAAGTACTGATATAATGGTTACCATGGTTAAAACGCTAGGCGCCTTTCGGGCGACCGATTACGTCATGTTCTGAGATGATTCAGATGGCATGGACTTACCGATGATGATGGTATATAGAGGATTCTCTCTATAGTTTTTTTCCCCGTTCCCATCGTTATCTCCGAACTCTCAATGTAAAAAGTTCATCATAACTCCAAAAAATGACTTTTTTAACTCCTTAATCTGTTCCTTGGTTGGATTGCTTGTAATTATGACTTTTGGTATTATACTTATTTGTCTGAATTCTTCTATTGGTATTGTTTGTAGCGAGTCGGAAAGCTCGCCTAACCTTCTACCAGAGTGGGTAGAAAGCTTTTCTCTTGGAGGTATCTCCTAACCGCTTTGCATACATTTACCATTCATTTCACTGGAGTATTTTGGCCAAACCGAGATACATGAAGGAATCTATGTGCACGTAAACACACCTATGCACGTATGTATGGGTAAGATTAAGTGTACACGGCAGGTATAAGTCGTTGGGGTTCGATAGAATCCAGAAGGCCATTCCGTGAGTCCAACTACAATATGTGGTATGTGTACCGTTTTTGAGATACGTTTAGTCCCTTGTTTTTTTAGCTTGAGAAAGCTCGGTAGTCTTGCTAGAGATTCCTCACAGGAGGCTGGTGAGGAACTAGTCAAAGAAAATTCACCAGCACTTGTACAGGAAAGGAAGTGTAAGTAGGTATTGATTGTAAACTTTTACTTGGCCTAATATTCTGAGTAATGAACATGATGCATACAAATGAAGTCTTCATGGTCTGATCGATTACGAAGGAGCGTTTACTGCGATGAACTCAGTTTTGAATCCTAAAACATCACATCCTGGATTGCTTTTTTTCCAGTTTTCTGAAACTACAATTAGCCTATACTCCCTTCAAATTGCACAACATAACTCTGATAATGTTTACTTCTTATTTTCTGCCTACTACATTTTTTTACGGCAGGGGTATTATGCGAACTACAACCACAACGATGCTGAGATATTTGCAAAACTGTGGACCACAGGTGTCTGCGCTGGGGAACGAGCGCGCTATTACTCACCGCCACACTATGCGGGTCTCGCATTAACCCTCGGAAAGGGTAATAGCGCGCTCGTTCTCCAGCGCAGACACCTGCGGTCCAGAGTTTTGCGAAATTTCAGCATCGTTGTCGTTGTATAACTCTGTTACTTACACCTGTTTTTTAAAAGCTTTTTTATATTTTTTGATGAACTTGATTTCTTTTTTTCTCCTGTGATTGTAATCTCGTCGTTGTGACTTTGTGGTTTCGACTGCATCTACAGCTTAACCGAGTTCAATGCCGATTTCTGCTTCCCAGGTTGTTGCCGTTGACGGGTGGTTGCTAATGGCAGCGCTAAGATAAGATATTGCCGGAGAGAGAACCAAACCAAGGTCCTCGGTTGGTTCACTGAATAACCCTTGAGCCGGCGGATACGGTAATCGAGGATTTGAAGTGCACCTGACGTTCCAAGTTTTCCTCGTATCTCAGCATTTTTTCGTTGAACTTGATTTGCTGGCACATCTCTTACTAACTCAAAGGACCAGCTTTCTATAAACCCCCATATAAAGTCTTGTTGTTGTGGTTCGATGACTGACGTTTCGGCGATTTCGCCGTGTTTTTTAGTGAAAATGCCTTTATAATTTGGTGAAATATCTATAGTAGTACTGAAGGTCTTATACCAATCTCGTATCGGCTCAAGAAGGGCGGCTCGTATGAACTTAATTAGGTTTGGGAACGATTCTGTGAAGGTTACGATAAGGTAAGGCAGAAGTACTTCGATATTCAATGATTTGGTCTTCTACTTTTTTTTTCTCATTCCGTCAACGATAGCAGTTTACAAGTGGAAGCTTCGAAGCAGTCGTATGATTGTCATCTGAGACCACACAATGGTTGTGACTATCTATAGACAGACGTTTGCTAGTAATACGTTCAATCCGGATAGCGCTGGTCGCCAAGAGAGCAAAGACCACTTCGAAAGTGAAAACCCGCTCCCCATATCTGCTTAACCGTCCCTGCAATCTGTTCCCGAACTGGATGGAAGTTGTCCATAGAAAAGTGGTCATTCGTACTAGTTTAGCATCAAAATCTGGCCGAGCAGACTTTTTCGTTTTCATCTTCGTTCTGAAACTTCTTGTGTGTTATTTTAATCTTGTTTCCCATTCCTATTTTAGTTAGCCTACATGTCGATGTAATCTCCACCATCTATCTTTCTCTTTTGAACTTTTCACTCACATTTAAGAGCCTTTTTATTTGTTTGGGTTCTTAAACATTGTTTCTAATCTACAAGTGTTCTACCTAATAGCTCTGATAACTAGAGGGTGCACGTTAACTGGTAATGATAAGCATTGATAATCATGAGAGAAATCGCCGAGACATCAGCTATTGTGAGTAAATATTGTAATCACAACCTCATATCTGCTCATCAATGGAACAGAGAATCATAAGAGACTGTCAAGCTTCAGTTCAGAATCTCTGCATAGTTAGTTTACGCGTAGCATAATGCACTATAGCGCGACT
This sequence comes from Angiostrongylus vasorum, assembly GCA_018806985.1. Taxonomy (NCBI): domain Eukaryota; kingdom Metazoa; phylum Nematoda; class Chromadorea; order Rhabditida; family Metastrongylidae; genus Angiostrongylus; species Angiostrongylus vasorum. The sequence goes on from JADANN010000336.1 coordinate 930,311, forward strand.
TCTGCTCGCTTCAACGTCAACCGACATCTGGCTCGGTTCGTCTGTCAGTAATCGGCCGAACTGTGACTCACCCGTTCTGAAGTGTAATACGTTGCCCTGAAAAACGGGTATTAATGTTTTCAATTATTCGGCTGGGAATCATCCATGTTTGGATATATTGGAAAATCATGAAAGATCTGAGATCGTTTAAGAATCCGCGTTTTCTGGTAGAGTTTTTTGAACCACTGCTCTAGAAGTTGTTAACCTCACTTTTACATATTGGAAAGCGTGCTTCCGTGATGCTTTTTCCAGAGAAGATCTTCTCACTCGTCTATCACTTTGTTATTCTTTGCTACACTGCGGCGAAGATTTTTTTTAAACAGATGATCACTGGAGAACAACAAAGGATCTTCTTCACTAATTTTGCAAGAAAGAGTCCGTGACCTAAAGCAGCGTATTCTCCACGATCCACCCCCAAATCATTTGCTTCATCTCATAGTTTTACGGATTACGTGATTGAAATACGAAAGACTCGTTCATTGTGAGTCACTTCCCTATATCGAGCATTTCACAAAAAAAACATTCCTGTCGAATGGCAGACGTGAGGGCGGTTACTTAAGTGGGCGAGCAGACGGCGACCTGTTGTCATAGCACTGTGTTCCTTTGTGACAGCACTAGACCGTGATGCCCAGATGCCCAGATGCTCAGTTGCCAGGATGTGTCTATGAATCTGCGATGAAGACTCTGGAAATGTAAATGATCCCAAGATTGACGTTCTTTTAACCTCGCCATTGATCTCATTGTTTTTCTTGATGGGCAAACACCAGGATGGCTCGGATGGGGGACTGGAGAAGACCTATTTCTACATCCTTTCCAATCCTGAGGTGGTCTCGCATCTTCGGAGGATCTTCTCATTCAGTTGCCAAAGAGTTATTTGAAGTATATCCTCGACATCGTTTTTCTAGCTTTTGCTGTCCCCCCTAATCTTCTGCTTTTCTCTACCAGCCTCTTTCAACTATTCTTTCCAACCCTTTCCTTCTGATATATTTTGGTGTTTTTTCACAGATATGACAATTCATAGAAACATTTCTGTTGACTGAGAAAAACTGCCTATGACTGGCTAACTAGCTGAAGGTCATGAGGAACGAGCGCTACGCTATACGACCTCGATCATTGACGCAACCCTTTTTGTTGATTTCTGGACCGGTTCGTGCTATCGATCAACTTCACACCACTTTCTTGCTACAAATGGTCAAATAATATGTCCTATCGCCATAATATATCGGATAACCCGACTTCAGTCATGTTCTTTCTTACCTCTCGTCTCACTATTCCAAATTATGGAGCTCTACGACGTATTGATTCGTGATCAGTCGATATTACCTTCCCAGGTCCGAGGTTATTACAATCGTAGCAGGACGGGAATTGTTTACGTTAGCGGACCACTACTGTTTGCCACTTACACCACCAGCATCGAGCTCATATGCGCTAGCAATTCGGATTGGCGTGGTTTCGGTGAGCGCGCTTTTACTTGAATGGTTTATCAAATCCGTCGCTCATCCAGATCAGCTGGGCTTCGTGGACAATCGTTAGGATGAAGCTTCATTTTTACCAGACTCACTTATTTCTTCGAGTAGTGTTCCTAACCTGATCGATAACGATAGCTCCCGTATCCTCGCTTCTTTACATTATTCACGGATTTTGCTGTCATGGGGAAAATGTATTCGCAAATTCTCTATTCAGAACAACTGTGTTACTACTTAGTTGACGCTTTCAGTATGAACGTGTAAAAGGGATTCATAGTTGACATGCATGGCTTACTTCTTTGAAGGCCGATTACTTGAGTGTTCTACCCCCCAATTGTTTTTCGTCAAATCGTCGTTCTCCACCACATTTTTCGTAAGTCTATAGAAATTCTGTGGGATTTTCTTGAAATTCGTAGAGGTTTTCACGAGCTACGAATCCTTGCTGAGGTAGTTGTCTCTTTTCGCTGGTTTGTTAGGGTAAAATTTGAACTAACGACATCAATTGTGCTTATGAGAAAAGTGCAGACGCATCTTATGTGTTCCTTGAAATCGATTCGAATTCAGCTTATGGCTTACCACTACTTTTTTCATCACTGTCCACTGGAAACATCAATAAGCATACAAGTGTCGAATTTAGAATGAGGACTTCAATAACAGAGACATTACATAGTAGAAGTCAGGAACACTTTATGAGATCGAAATCTCAAGAAAAAAGGGAGTGGGAAGGAAAAAGAGAGAGAAAGAAGAAGCAGAAGGCAAAATCGAGAACACATGTTCGTGAATTTTGGCTAGCCGCTTGCGAAACGAAACCCTTCGGGTGGAGTGGTTCGTTTCCAGCCGGGTTCGTTCTCATCTCCTTTCCATTTTCGGCTTTCTTTTTCGCGTGCGTGTCAGCGCTTAGCCATTCCCTATAGACATCTCATCGCCGCGTTTAGGACTAGCAGCGATTGCGGTGATGGTTGCGGAAAGGTGCGGACGCGATCAAATTTCCGTCATGCGGAAGCGCCGCGCAGACATTCCAGTTCGTGTCGTTGTTTCTTAGCTGTGTTGTTGAGCATCGTTCAGTAATTTACCCTTTTTGGCTCGAAAGTAAAGGAAGAAAAAGTCAGTGAAGCAGTTAGAAAAATCTATTCTCTGTCAACTTTGTATAGTCTTAACTTTTGTTCGGATTATTCCACAACTACAACTTTTTATTTACTTTTTACGCATTATTTTTCATGACAGGGTATTATGTGGAGTATAACCACAATGATGCTGAGTTAGTCGCAAAACTAAGACCTCAGGTAGATTCAAACCCGCCACTACCCTTTTTGCGAATCACGTGTTAAGGCAGTGGGTGGCACGTGAGCCTTCTCCATAAAGGGTAATCGCGGGTTCAGATCTGGCCTAAGGTCTCAGTTTTGCAAATATCTCGGCGTCATTGTGGTTATTCCACATTAATTTTCTATATGAATGAGTTGACATGACGTTGCTATAAAAAACCTTTATTCGACTAACGTCTTGGCGCCTTCTCCCTCTTCAGAGCCGCGTTGATCCGAGTTGATGGTCCCAAAAAGGCAAAGGTGTGGCGAAACGTTAGTTTAATTTATTTAAAATTCGACATTGAGTTTTCTTGAGAACTATTATTTTATTTACTTACATTTGTGCATTTTTCGCGTGTAGCGTAGTGGTTAGAGGCGCCCTGCAATACACATCTGTTCGGTCTCGCCCCTTAGGCTCACAAAGCCATCCGTCCCTTCAGGATTCGTAAATTGGTACCAGACCTGTCTGGGAGGATAGCAGCACTGACTCGATATATTCATTTGGTAGGCCACCGCTAGTCATTGTATGGTATATGCGAATATGCAATCTACGTCCATTCACTCCTAACGATGCTTGAGGTAGTCCAATTCATGGCGCATCCATTAGGATTGGTCAACGCTAAAAGCTCTGCCCTTTCTCCTTTTATGCGACTTCGTTCCATTGTATTGTATATACATGTATATGTACATATATGTGTGTATATATTTAAAGGATAAAAAGGATAAGCTCTCGGCGTTGATCAATTCCTGAGGGATGCACCATGCATTCGACTTTATTAAGTATCGTTGGAGGTGATTGAATGCATATTTGGCCTTTACAATGATTCGCGGTGGCCTACCGATGTATCGAACCGGTGCTGCTATCCTGCCAGACAAGTCTAGTACCAATTTGCCGACCCCGGAGGGATGAAAGGTTTGTTGGGCCATGGGCCTAGGGATCGATTCCACGTGTGTGTCGCGGTGGTGCCTCCAACCACTGCGCCGCACACGCCTCTTATATATATATATATATATATATATATATATATGTATATATATATGTATATATATATATATATATATATATATATATATATATATATATATATATATATCATGTTTCTTTCTGTCTGTTAACGTTGTGCATCAGTGTTTGTATGCTTCGTTGACCTGTTTGTTAAAATTGGTTGCGTTTTATTTACTGCCCACTACGATCACTATGCTGTCATTGTCGTTGTCGATCTTCTTCGTATCTGTCGAGAAGACTGCTATGCTGATGACTTCTTAAACAAAGTATCAGTCACGATTCCATATACACACATGTTTTTCATGTTTCCGTACTGCTGTAAAGTGTGAAGGATGTTTGCGTATTCATACATCTTCATCATCGCTGTAAAAATGAGTTCCCATCATCGACCTTATCATTGTAAATTGTAGAAATCATTGGATTTGATAAGGAGGTACACAAATCCTTCATTCTAATACTGAACCATGGACACCTGTGGCGCAATGGTCGGAGGCGCCCTGCAGTACACATGGGATCGACTCCTGCGCCCATGGGCACCAAAGCTTCCATCCCTCTGGGGTCGGCAAATTGGTACCAAAATTGTCTGCGAAGATAGCTGCACTGGCTCGATACATCGCTAGGCCACTGTGACTCATCGTAAAAGCCACATATGCATACAGTCACCTCCAAACAATCGTGAATGAAGTCGAATGCATGGCACACCCCTAAGGGATTGATCAACGCCAAGAGCTTTATCCTTTATGCTTTAATGTTGTACCTGGTCTTGTTACCTTACTGGCTATGGGCTTGGTTTCCACTTCTGATGAATGAATCATGGCGCACGAAACCCAGTTCTGAACGAAAGGTTTCTTCGCAGAACTTCCAAGAACTCGTGGAAACTTCAAAGCATTGTAGACGTTTTTTTGGGAATTTTCAATTGGTCCCAAAAAAAAGCGATGGAGTGAGTAGTCAATGTCACGTTGCATTGACTAACTTGCACGAAGTCCTTGTCGAGAACATTTTATTGTGACCAACATTTCTACGCTTCGTTTCATATTCTTTAGAGTTTCCATCTTCTATAAGAACTTCGTGTAAGCCCATCAGTACAACGAAGTATTGATTACAGAGGAGATTGAATGGAAACCAATTTTCAAAATTATGCGATAAGTACTGTACTGTACTGAAGTGCTACTCAACCGAACACTCATTGTAAAAGCGACGGTCGTGAACAGGAATAACGTGGACGATGTTACGAACAAATGTACAGAGTCTCTTTTAAGAAAAAACACAGACTGATATCGATTACCACGCTCTTCGCAACAACTTCGCAGATCATCATCGACCATACCCCATTCGCGACGTCGCGCTTTACGAGCAGTTTTTCGTCGGCTACGGACTTTCTGGTTTTTTGGCAAGAAAAAAATACTTTGTTAATCAATATGTACTATTTTATTGGTAAGGTAACACAAGGTCGATAAGAAATTTCATTCGACTAGCGTTACGGCGCTTTCGCTTTCCTCGGAGCCGAATTGATCCGAGTCGATTGTACAGTTCTTCCCTCTTCCGATTTGGGTTTTCATGATCGCATCGGGTCTAACGCTCTGGAGAACCGTTCGGGTAAAGAACTTTACTCGGCAGTACTCTTCCATACAGGACGGTAGTTGTTGATTATGGTTGTTCACGGATGATAACTTGCCTTCTCCGGCCAATCCATCTTGTAGGAGTTGGTATCATTGTCAGCTTTGCACATAGCGTAGCAATATTTCAAAAACCGACTTTTCTTTAACCTTGGTCTGACTGATGAACATGTATTCTTTCATTAATAAGCTAAGTTGAGAGGTTGAGAAGAAAGTTTGTCCGACTAACGTGGTAATTCGGCTTTTCTTAATATTTAGAGGTCTTGATGGTTCGTAAACGGATGTAGAGACTTTGCTGTATCGTTCAGTGAGTATGAATGATATGCATGACACTATGTACTCTGTGTTACCATCGTCAATCATGCCAGTGCATTGCTGTCACCACTTTCAAGTTGTTTGCAACCTATGTTGAGTCTCCTTCGGTGTTTTGATATTCGCACATTCTAAGCAATAGCCACCTGTCATCTGTCACCTGTAGTCCCGTTGATCGTCGAGTGACTTGAGCGGGTATCAGTAAATCTTCCATTTTTTCCCTTTCGCGTGCAAAAGAAGCCCAGTGGATTCTGCTCACTCTAGGGACTCGTCGAGCATCATATCTTTCTTCTAGAGTTTTCATGAAGAACTCTGACCTTCGAGTCGGTGGTCTTCCTGCAGTGCGTTTAACATCCCGAGCAATCCAGTCATTAACGGCTGTTGTTCACCGGTTGTCGTTCATACGCCTTACGTGTCCGGCCCACCTTATCTTCGACTGTTTGGCGTACAACAATAGACATAGAGATCGAAATGAAGTAGCATTTAGTTGTTAGTTGGATTTCATCGTCAGTGAACTTTTTCGGAAGAGGGTCCTTTCTAAATTATTAGGTGTAGAGAATGGCATCTCTTGTTCCAGCCCTCAAATCGTGATCTGCTTTCGACTAGTTGCTGAATGAATGTGCATAGTGTGATAAGAAAGTCCTGGAATCCACTGAATTGAAAATGGATGCCATAGTATTCATACTTTATCCGCTCCCACCACCACTTGTGAGCCCAATAACGCTCATACCGTCGCGAATGGCTTAAGCGTTCAGTAGTAATGTCTTTTCGTATCGATTAACCCTGATATGATTATTGGATAACATTTTAATTGTCTAGATTGTCCGACTTGCACGAGGTTGTCGGATAACCCTTATTCGCCTGACATTTCGCCGTTAAAAGAATATCATCGGCTCTGAAGAAGGATGAAATATTGGAACGTTAGCCGAATGAGGGTTATATAACAACTTCGTGTAAGCTGAACAATCTGAATAAATATATTGATTGTTTACGCCGAGACTAAGTAAAGATCGGTTTAGTAAAGGAATATCGTTTTGAATTGTTCGGCTTTGGGGAACAAGGTGAAGATGCCGAAACGTCAGCTGAATAGAACTTCTGTAACAACTTTGTGTATACGGGGGAAGTGTATTAAACACTGCGACTGTCATTGAATAAAATGGCGTCGACGGATTCTGAACGATGTCTTAAACTTCGGTAGAAGCGCTTGTTTTGCAAAGCGATTTGACTTATCAATACTTCGATCTTTTTATATTCATAACAACCGTGGAACTAACGTGTAAGGCAATCAGTTGATAGTGGGGTTCTTCGTTTAGTGATGGCTTAATCGCCCCCATATGATTCATAAAAACTTGATTTCGTTCAAAGTGATGAGGAATTATGAGCACTTTGTCATGCCTCTTACCGATTCCAGTTTGTCTGCTGTTACAACGTGGTTATTCCCTTACAAATTATTCACATACATAGATTTCATGGCGCGAAGTGTCTGTCTATTGAAACCTAGTTCATAGCCTTGGAAATATGTTAACACTTCGGAAGTATACTCTCTTAATTCCAGCATCAGTGCAAATTTTACTAAATTTCTCCTACACCTAAGATTGACGAGTTAAATGATCATTGAAAGGTTACATAACCTTGAGCGAAGAAGTGAACAGCAAAACACCTGCTTCAATGTCATTTCGTTGAAAACGGTTACCGTCTTTGAATAACTTTACTTTTGAATCTACGCCACCGGTTTATATAGGAGACTTCGTACTTAAGGTCATCTTATCGTCAAAAGGAGCTATTCGACAACCATCGCCTTTGGGTGATTGCGTGAATATTCTCAGCGAAATATTGAAAGAAATAACCACAGAGTGTCCATATACAAAACTTATTGAACTAGTCATTCATCTACAAGTGACACCTTGAGTTATATGAGGTTTGTTGTGACCCATGGAAGTGACTCACTTCCACGATCAACCTGCATCCATATTACACATTGTTCTTCCTCTCTATTCGGTTAAAGTTTATTCCCTAACATAGTTAATTAATGCGTAAATTACTACCTTTACAGAGATGCATTCCCAGTGTTTAATTTGCTTGTCGTTTCCCCGTGCGTGCGTGCGTGCGTGCGTGCGTATGTGTGTGTGTGTGTGTGTGATGGAATGAGTCTAAGCAATATTGTTGTCACTTAAGAGCAGAGTTCAGTGAAAATAAGCAGTTGTTTTCCTTTATTTTATTTTACTTGATCCGTCTTCACGTCTCCTATGCTGATCCCAGCACTTCCCACATTCAATTCGTTTCCTGGCATCCATTGTCCACGAAAATCTTCCTACTTTAACGCGTGACTTCGATTGCTGCTTGAGGATCTTCATTTCATCTTGAATGCAATAGAATGCTGATCGAACAATTTTCCCTGGAGTTCTGAGAAAGCCGGGGTGGAGCACAGAGTGATTTTTTCTCCAGACAAGTCCGGTGCCAGGTTCCCGACCCCGGAGGGATGAGAGGCTTGTTTAGCCCGGGGCGGTATCGAACTAGCACCATGTTCGTGATGACGGACATCATTGCCACTGTGCTATCCGCCCCGTAAGCAGTTGTTTAGTAATGACTATTGATTTGATGAAGTCTGACTGACAAGTACTGCTGTTAGAACATCATATAACGTATCTTCAAAGAACTGAATATCTTGTCAACGTATTAGGTAATCTGAAATTATTGCTGATTTTTCTAACGCTCAGAGATGCGTATAACTGGATATGAGGCAAAGTTTAGAGATTGAAATGGAACCCAAAAAGAATCTACACGCACTTTCTAACGAAACTCAAATTTATGATGTTTCGCAGAAGTAGGTATTGAGTTGCTTGGGAAGGTAGCAGTTGATTGACGATGGGTCAAATGGGTATGCCAGCTAAGGTAAGGGTTTCGTTCTCTCAACTCTTAAATATTCCTTTTCATGAAATAGTAGAGTCGGGCATTATTCGTGACAGAATCTGTCAGTGACGACTACGGATGTTATAGTTCACGGTTTATGTTGGCATTATTATAAGACTTTTCTACTGTAATGATTTCACTACAACTTAAATAGGCCTAGTGACCGTTCCCATCTGCTAAGTCTAGGATTATCCATTATATCCTTTTTTTATTCCATTTTAGCTTTGGGGAAATGTTTCGATACTACGCGTTTGTTTAACCGTTGTACAGAACGCCGCCTTTATGGTTCCGAAGTCATTTTTTCTAGCATAACGCGATGCAGTCTAGAAACAGATGGTCTTTGTTTCGTAAAAGAAGCGCAGAACTCACTTCAGAGCGAGAGTCGCTTTTCAGTTCTTCCGTTTCATACTTGATACTTTATACTTGGATGACTCATCTTCACTAGCTGTGCTGGCCCCAGCATAGTTTCCATTTTCTGTTTTAACCACTGTGGTTCCTTGGAGTCTCGACATCAGCCTAACCGAAGCTTTCTTCAGGTTTTCACCACCCCATCCTGTCACTGTCTTTGTGGTTCAAAGGAGGATTTCCCACCATCCGACTAGTATGATACCAGGACCGCGGTGATTCCTGGTATTGGTTTACACTCAGCTTAGCTTCCGGATGAAAACGTCGGAGTTCTTCTCAGCTTGGCAGGCCCTGTTAAGGGGATGAATGCCTCGCTGTATATGGCAACTTGACATCCAGGAACACCTTCCAGCCACCATAGGGCGGTAAACTGTTGGGAGGCGTTCATTTCATGCGGCACTCACTTGTCGAGCTTTTTTTCGGTTTTCCTAGGAAATTGCTGCTATACTTACGCTTAATCCTTTAGCAAGCTCTTTAAAACGATTGTGTTTGGACTTGGGAAGTGGAGGTTTTCACATTCTCATTCTCGGTTACGGTGGGTGGTAACTGAGCGTGCCCATCTTCCACATTCCCATTTGCATAAGACTACTTATGAGACGAATTTCTCACCATATGTTCTTTAAAATTTCCTTGACCAGCACTTACTTCTATACAACGTAAATACTATTACATAATGGAAATTTGCTATGCATAGATGTAAAGTTTTCTATTGACCGTCGTCCTCGGATGCCACTCTGGTGTTTCTTAGGACTATAAAAAACTGCGTCAAACATTCTGCACACAAAGCTAGTTTCAGTTTCCTTTCAAATGACTTTGTATGTTGGGTTCCAAAGGCTGTACCAATCATCATATAGTACTATGTGTGCAGTTCGGAGCTGTTATCTTATCACTCATTATCATCAACTTATTAAACCTTCATTGTACCAAGTGATTCTGGGCTAACTTGTAATGTTCAACTCTGCTGATACAGCCGTCATAAGTCGATAACAGTAACAAATTCTCATCGCTAACATCAAAACACCACTTCGTAGCCAGTTACTTTGTTATCAAGTTTCACTGTTCTCATGTTTACTATGTTTTACTTTTTATCTGGCGATTCATACTGTGTTCATTTGGTTTTCAATTACGCATTATGGCGTAGTAGGTATGAATTATAATAGCCTATCACGATTCATTAGGTCTATTTCACCTGGCTAATGACCGTGTTTTCCTGCTTTTTGTTACTTGCTCTTAATAACTTTGTCATTATTATGAAAGTGACGACTAGTGGTAGAGCGGCTGACGTTTTCTCCACTATCACATGACCTTTTAATCGTTTGACAGTTGTCTTGAGTAGATTTAGAGAAGTTTAAGAGGTAATTTGATAATTTTGCAATCGTGCGGTGATAACTAATCACGATAAATGGGTAGTTTATAATCTTTCAAATAAGGGTGATTTGATAAGGTTGAAGAATTTTGTAGTCTACGGAGACGCAAAACCCACCTGGGAAAGTACAGAGAGGTTGTACTTATACCTGCGTAGTAGTTAGTTCCAAAAGTAACGTTGATTTGACGAAATGGAAAGCATTATTATTATTGTCATTATTATTATTATATTATCATTATTATTAATTATGAATTACCAATTATTATTGTTATTATTATTGTTATTGTTATTATGGTTAACATTGTGATTTCAACTATAGCTTCAGCTTGATTGGGTTCAGTGCCGATTTAGGCTCTTAAGATCAATCCCGCTGACGGATGATTGCTGATAGTACTGGTCGATAAGAAACTAGCTGAGAGACGGGCGAAACGTAGGACCCGCATGGTGTGTTGGTGAAGACGTCAGCCCCCGGAAAGGGTAATACCGCGTTCGTTCCCCACCGCAGACACGTGCGGTACGGAGTTTTGCAAATATCTCAGCATCCTTGTGGCTGTATTTCACATAGTACCCTGCCATGAAAAAGTTCTAGTAGGCAGCAAGTGCAAAGTTAACATTATTATCATTATTTTAAAAAGCAGCCCAGCTGACAGAACGCTTGTTTGGCAGGAGGTATTGAAGTGTTATCGGGCGTCGATACTTTTGGTTGTTGTGGAAAAGTTTGAAATTATCGCTTTAACGTGGTGTAATAACAAGTAATGTTTTTTTCCGCGACTAGCATAGGTCTCCTTTGCTGTAAACTGAGCAAGAAGCAGTAGTTTCTTATAGTAATGAGGTCTATTAGTTAGTCTCCAGCTGTGAACCTCCAGCTCCACAGCAGAAAGTTGTCATTTATTGCGAATCCGCGACCGAACGACAAGCGTTCTGCCATAGCATCAACCACTTCCCCCTATGAATCCTCTGTTCTTACTGTCCTTTCAAAGTGGACTTTCTTTAAAGTCTAGTCTTCTTGTTCCTAGTTCTTGTCTAGCGGGTTACCAAAAATCTTACGACTACTCAAATTCCAGCTTTTCGTGTTTTATATTCGTTGTTCTTCCTCGCTACCGAATCTGTGTATTGTTCGAGTAGCACTATTTTTCCAATAGTATCTGATCGATTGTGTACATGTTTGTCTTTGGACTACTCGGTTGACTACTAGGCTTACAATTCACTCGTCAACTAGACGTATAGACGTATGTCGCTCTCATCCGTGATAGTAAGGAATTGTTTTTGATGGTGGTCGCCATCATTCTGTGTGTTATTATTTCGATATCAATGCCAATGCACTGTAATTCTTCGCATGTTTGCTGTACAACTTCTATAAGTACAGTAAAGTGTTTGTTCTAGGACAGAGGTAATGAACTGTGAAACAAAGCATGCACTGCACTGTACGGCTTTGCTTGCATGGATCCTAGGATTTGCATACTTTTGTGGCGTCTTCACTGAACCACACTCTTCTGTTACACTTCGACCTTTTGAGAGGTGGGTTTCTAGGATCGTATTCCATCCAATAACTCAATTCGCAATATATCGTATTGATTTTGGAACTTAGGTAGATCCCAGTGGAAATCACTAGTAATCGTTTGTGAAAAGCCATGTCTTTTCAGTTATGGATACACTTGGACAACATTTCTATACCTGTTACGTTTCACCGCGTTACTGGTACTGCCACAATGCCTCTGCAATCTTCTTGGTCTTGTTTTATTCAATGCTTTTAGGGAAAAGGTTGGTGTAGTTCTTTTTCTCTTAAATCTGAGCTCCCTTACTATGTTTTTGTCCAATCCATAGTATAGCACTTATCTTGAAGATATCCGTGACGATGTGGATTGATATAAATGCATGCATGGCGGAAAATAACGAACCTAGTTTGGCCCAACTTTTTAACTTTAGGCCCTCACATTTCAGCTTATCATGAAGTTTACTAGTTGGAATCAAAACTTTAAAGTTAGAAAAACTCTACACATCTTTGCTTACCAAGATTAAAAGAATTTAGTTATCATACTAAAATGACGTGCCAGCTTCCCAACGTAACATTTGCTTCGCTCTTTTTTCCTCAACTGTCGTATCTCCGGTGGTGGAAATCTTGAACAAGCGGGATTTTTCCTTCAGGAAGCGATTAATTAGAATGAAATCTATTGGTAAAAGATAAAACTGCTGTCTTTGAATGCATAACTAACCGTTTCATGACTATGCTTATTAATTTCAATGTGTACACAGCTGTACATTTCGGACCGTACATCTTGACTTCAATGCGCAGCTCAATTGCTCTTTATTTGCAGTCTGACGAGACCAACATGCGGAAATGGCTGCGATAGTGAAAGGGTTAATATTGATGACTTCAGTTTCTGCGTTGAAACTTTTATATTCTTTCTTGTTTTATTAGTAGTTTTCAAATTTTGTCCTAGAAAGAACAATAGGGTCGAAATGATACTTTAGAAGAATCATATATGCATTCAGAATGAGGCGAGATGTTTTTATAAGCTTGTGAAGTCGTCATATCTTTAAATTCTAATACTAGCGAAAAGCCAGCATCGTCGCGAATGTCTTTAGGGTTACTCTTATCCTTCTACCTACTTTGAAATTTATAGGTTCCTCTCAAAGCTGCACCTTTGCTGTCACCGTTTGTGTGTTTTCGAGTGGTGACGAAAGGGCATTTCCCACTTCTTGTTAAGGTATGCATGGCTGTCATTTTGGTAGAAAATTTTTCTAGTAGGTTTGTTTTTTTCCTCTGACTTCACAGGGAACGTTGTTGTTGTATTTGTTAGTACAATTTATTCTATCTGTAACATGGTCGCATAGCTAATGGTAATATGAACAATCAATAATAACAATAGTAACAGTATCAGCAATGACCAATACTAACACTATATTAGCTTGTAACATATGAAGTGTCCGATTTTAAATGCAAACTTTCAATAACCGTAACTTTTCTTGCTAATTTTATTAATCGAAATGAGCACCGTTAGAATCAGCACATTCTTTCCTACAAGAAACGACTTTATTTATTCCAGTTGTACAAAATTTTGGAGCTCTGGAAGCGATGAATTCGTTAAAGGCAATTTTTGCGTCATCATGGTTAGTGAGGCATTTCTGGCACAGGAAGATGCCGAGGTGTTCGAAGAAGTGATAATCAGTAGGTGAGAGGTCTGATGAATATGGCGGACAAGGCAAAGTTTCGTAGCCCAAGTCGTTCAACTTCCGCAGCTCTGGTTTCGCAAAGTGAGGTCGGGCGTTGTGGAGAAGGATTGGTCCTTTTCTGTTGATTAATACTGGTGGTTACTGTTGGAGTTTACGGTGCATTTCGTCGATTTGTTGGCAATACATCTCTGCCGTAATTGTTTCGCCCAGGTTCAAAAACCTGTGATACATCAGCCCTGCTGCAGACCACCGAACAGTCGCCATAACCTTTTCTGGTGCAATTTCGGCATTGGAAAATGCTGTGGAGCCTGATCACAATCCAACGATTTAGTTGAACGTAGCTGGCTGTCGTACAGAATCCACTTCTCTTCGCACATCACAATTCGATCAAAAAAAAGGGTCATATTTGTTACCCAGATTACGAGCAGACGATACTTCAAAACGGCGGTTTTTTTTTTTGACTATCGTTCATTTCGTGCGGCACCCACTTGTCGAGTTTTTTGTTTTTCCTATGCAACTCAAGTGCGTGGAAATTGCTCCACTGCTTACGCTAAGCTGTTCCGCAAGCTCTCGAACAATTGTTCGCGTGTATGCTTCCACTAGTGTCTTCAATTCGTTGTCCTCAAGTTCATTGGGATGTCCACGGCATTCCTTCTCTTCGAAGTCGACATCACCAGATCGGAATTTCAGGACCCATGTTCGCACTCTGGATTCACCAACACTACCTTCACCCCAAATTTGATGATATTCCGAGCTCCTGCCGTGGCATTATGCCAACTCTTCCACTGGTACAAAAAGGACGCGAATGTCACGTTGATTCATACTAAAGTTAAAGACTATAAAAATGTCAAGATAATAAATCTTGAGAAAAACCAAGACTAAATATGGAAAGAGCAGACTTTGTGCTTCAAAAATACATATTAAACATACGTAAAGAACAGAATTTTATTTTAAAAAATTCCACGGAGAATTCAAAAAATAGAACCGGATATTTCATGTGTACTAACCTAATACTAATAATAATCATAGTAACAGCGATTATAGCAGTAGTGGTTGGTATAGGTATAGGTACTATTAACAAATAACGTAGGGTACTAGTTGTAATGGCGGAAGATATCATTAATAGTAATAACAATGACGTCACTTACTTGGTACTTGAACGGCCGTCCTCACTGGTTGTGCAGGCCCCAGCATAATCATCATTTTTCGGAGATTTGGTGGTTAAGCTATTGTGGTTCCCTGGAATCCCGAGGACAGCCTGGCTAAAGTCTGCCCAAGGTCGTCACCACGACAGGCAGTCGCAGCACTTGTAGATCAGAGGGAGATTTAGCACCATGCGATTTTGATACCAGGACTGTAGTAGATCCTGGTATTGGTTTACTCTTAGCTAGGCTTCCTGATGGAAACGCCGGACTTCTCAGTTTAGGAGACCCTGCCGGGCGGACGAATCCCCCCGCTGTACATCGCAGTCCGACACCCAGGAACAGCTCCCAGCCACGATAAGGCGGTAAACCGTTGGGAGGATTATCTTTGATAAGGAAAGGAATTGTTAAAACGTTATATGTGTTCTACATAAAGAAGCGCTGATTCTCTAGATTCTATCCCCATGAAAGTAACATTTTTACCTGTTCGGCTTTGTATTCCCAGTTAGCACTGTCTGCAACATTTAATTTCACTTGCATGGATAATGGCAGTGCAGTCCTTGGTTCTACAGTGTTATTCCTTCACATTGGAGCAAAGATTCGCAACTCCATAACATTCGATCTTGCAGTGGTGTTCACAGTCACTATCGTTTTCCTGTTTGGTATTTGCGAGCAGAAATCTGAAAAGGAGACGAAAATCAGCTGTAGGCTAAGAATGGTTATTGTTTTGAACGATGTGACTTCAACTTGTGATAATACCATCTCGTACGTATTGAAAGAAGCGCGTATAGCGCAGTGGTTAGAGGCGCCTTGCAATACACATGGGATCGATCCAGCGCCCCAGGCTCGCCAAGCCTTCCATCGCTCCGGATTCGGTAAATTGTGGCCAGACTTGTTTGGGAGGATAGCAACACTGACTCTATACATCGTATGCTACGGCGAGTTATTGTATAAGCCAGATGTGCATTCAATTGCCTCTAACGATACCTAATAAAGTCGAATGCATGACGCATCACTCAGGGAATGAACAATGCCGAGAGCTTTATTCTTTTATCCTTTATGCATTTGGATAGGTGAAGGTATCCATGGAATAACTACCAGAATTTGCCGATAATTGAGTGTTATCTGTTCACCGATCACTAGTTGGTCTATTTTTCGTGTAGATTACTAGAACAATGAGTCACACTCTGATCGAAATCGATGACAATGGAGTGGAAATGTGCGGTATGTGGTGTGACGAGGTGAACTCTGCGGGTTGTGGAGTTAATGACATCGTTGTTTTTTCAGAATAACAGGACAGGGAGTGGTATGGCTGACAAACATTCGAACTGAAAGGGACGAGAATTATCCCTCCCATTGTGTATATGCAGTATATCAAACAGCATAACGTTTTATGAAATGTTCAAAATAACGTCTTTGTTCCTTCCTTTTGGTCGTTCTACAAAGTCACCAGTGTGAACTTAAGAAATATTTCCTTGGTATTTGAAAATACATTTCTGCTTGCATCCCAAGCCAGATCAAACCGCGATTACCCTTTCCAGGGCTCAGTAGATAAAAGTTATACATGGTAAAATTCTATCCTTTGAAAATATAAAAAAAAAGGATAACGCTCTCAGCGTTTATCAATCCCTGAGGTGCGCCATGCATTCGACTTCATTAAGTTTCGTTGGAGGTGACTGAATGCATATCTGGCTTTTACAATGACTCACAGTAGCCTACCGAAGTATCGAGCCAGTGCTGCTGTGCTTCCAGACAAGTCTGCTACCAATCTGCGGACCCCGCTCCCTTTTTAAAGTGAAAAAAAACCTTCCAAGATACGTTATTTGACTATTTTAACGTCTTATAAGATGCAGTTATTCGTTCGACTGTAATGCTTGTTTTTATTTCAATAAAAACTTTAACAGTTTACAAATGCGTGCGTACCGGTTGAAAGTCTAGAGTCCTCTTGTTTTACTCCGATGAAGCCGATTATCTGGAGCTCATAACACATATCTTTTTGCATTTTATTCTTTAAAAGCTCATATTTCGAACACAGAAACAATTGAATTCCTTCAGGATGACATGACGGTGTTCTCCAGCACATTATTTTTCCTGAATATGCCGCTCTTCTGTTGAAAATTTTGAAAAAAAATCATAGTAATTCTTTGATTTTTTAATTCTAAACATAATTAATGAGAAAGAACATTATGCAAAAGCTATAAAAAAGTGAAGGTGTCGGCGTCGATCAATCCCTGAGAGATGCGCCATGCATTCGACTTCGTTAAGCGCCGTTTGGAGGCGATCGAATGTATATCTGGCCTTCACAATGACTCACAGTGGCCTACCGAAGTATCGGGCCAGTGCTACTGTCCTTCAAGACAACTGTGCTACCAATTTGCCGATCCCGAAAAGATGGAAGGCTTGGTGGGCCATGTGCCTAGGGATCGCTTCTGCTTGTGCGATGCAGGGCGCCTCCGACCACTGTGCGGAACGTGCCCTTGGAAAAAGCTATATGTTCTATTAATGTAACAGAGCAAGCGCATTTATATACAGCTATAAAGTTCTGAGCTCCTACAATACTTTGTTGATTGGCAAATTATCCTCAATTACCGGAAAACCAGTCTTTTCGTGAGAAGATTAATTAAGGAATAATCAATAGGGTAATATTTAATAAAACGAAGTAGCCTTTTCTTAATAGCTCCAGTTTATCGAGGTTAAACAGGTGAACTTTATTTACTATTGTACTGATGTTTAGATGGAACAGGGATGAACTGTAGAGCATGTGCAAGGTAATCTTAGAAATGGTCTTAAAGTGGTGTTGTTTTTCAGGAAAATATAGTAACTAATATGAAAACGTGTTATGATGCTGGTATGGAGAACTTTATATTTGAGGTGGGTTATTTCTCGTTAGGTATTTTTGTCACATAGTAGAACTCTTTTGATAATTCTAAGCCCATTGATTATCGATTTTATCAACAAGTAGTCGATTGGTCATTGTTCATAGTATAGGTTGTTACTGACAATGCTATTAATCTTCCTCCTCAGCCCCGTGTTCGAGAAGTGGTCGTTCCTACTTCATATAGAACCAAAAGTGGTGCGAAATTCAAGGCGCGCGCTCTTCAATATTGTCTTGAAGATGATGTTAACATTTTACAGGTTCTTTTTCTCAATTTTTTTCCCTCTATTAGCTTCGTTTCAATGCGTAGTTGCAATTGGAACTATGTCGGCGTTTAATTTAGGATAACGACTGGATTGTTCACCTTGATGAGGAAACATTACTAACACAAAATTCGGTGAGAACAAGATTTTTTACATAGTTTTTTTTTGCCCCTTTTTTGTCACGAATGAGCAATTATTCCGACTTGAACATTTGTTTGGTAGTTGTAGCTCTCTAACTCTATATTAATCTTGACAAGTGGCTAGTTTCTGCTGCTCCATCCTTCCCGTCGACAGAATGGTAGTGGACTTGTCTAGGAGGAGCTATCTCCCACATAAGAGAGTCCAGTAACTGTCCATGACGAGGAAATGGGAACGCTGAATAAATGGGCCAATATTCAACGATGCTTATGAGGGATATAAATTCCTGAACTAGCAGTCGAACACCTATGCGTATCCAGAGACCTTCCTGCATGAGGATGCATTAAAACGAGGTGAATAATGTAAATGCTGATCAGTGGAATATATCAAGACGAATATATACGTCTATATACACTATATATATATATATATATGTATATATATATATATATGTATATATATATATATATATATATATATATATATATATATATATCGTCCCGTTGATCGTCGAATGATTCGAACGGGCGCTAGTAAACCTTCCATTTCTCCCTGTTCCCTGTAAGAGTAATCCATTGAGTTCTGTACTCTCTAAGGACTCTTTAGGCAGCATATCTTCCTTCTACGGTTTTCGTGAAGAACTACCGCCACCGGATCGGTGGTTTTTTTGTGGGATATATATATATATATATATATATATATATATATGTATGTATGTATGTATGTATATATATATATATATATATATTCACTTGTATATGTACATATATGTATGTATATATATGTATATATATTTATATTTCACAAAAACAGAAGGAAATAAAGATTTGAAAAAACATTCTATGAAAATAGTATTCTAAGTTATTCTCGGCACACTTGGAGCGACGAGGTGAGATTTCCTATGTCGGTTTTTCAAGTCCGAAAGTAGAGAAGTGTCATCAAATCAACAAGTACAAGCCATCGAGAAATTAGCGGCAGCTGTCGAAAAACCACCATTCCTGTAAATGTATCAAATAACGATGATTCGTCATATCATGTAGTGGTAGACATCGACAAGAAATTTAGAAGACATCAAGGTTTTTTCTTTTGGACACTTTGTGTCTGTTCTGAAATTTGTCTATCCTGTACGATTACATTCCGTGTGCTTTACTTTGGAGTAAACTAACAGGTATGAAATCTAAAAACGCCTTCATAGTTATTGAAAGCTGGAAGTAGAGATATATTTGTGTTCGGCTTTCTTCCTTCACATTTTGAAAACATTGTAAAGCACAAGCCATCTGTATGCCTATTTAACATCTGGACACAATAATATGTCAGATGCTTCTCGAAATATGTTGTGAGCTCTAGCTCATTGATGTTAGAAAGTGATTTCTTAGATATGCGGGATACTGAACTTCTGTGAAGATGGTCGTCATCAATTTGGTCAGGGAGTTATCACGTATGCAAGTGGGGAAATTGTCAATTGGCTAACGACTTTATCGGATTCTTTTCGGTGATTACCATAATCTAAATATGTGGAATATTGAAATTTTCTTTTCATTTCTAGGTTTATTCCAGGGTGGCGGATGATATGGGCAAACTGCGCCTTCAATTCAAAATATTTCACAAACCTTTATTTGGTTGGAAGGGTTCTTTTGTTGTCACACAGGTTGCCGCGGAGAGGAAGGTGTCCTATGATCATGGTATGGAAGGATCCATAGCAGAAGATTGTTTTTTCTCTATGATCGCCATGAAACATGGATATACGTTTGATTTTATTGAAGGTGAGATGCATGAGAAAAGCCCGTTCACAATGTGGGATTTTCTGCAGCAACGGAAACGTTGGTTGCAAGGAATTCTTCTCACAGTTCACTCACCACGAATCGCCCTTACTCACAAGGTGGCGTCCTGAAGTAACCTTGTTTCCTAGTCTTGTCTTTGCCCATCCTTGACGTCCATATTGGGCAGCAAATAAAAGCTAAGCACCAGTTCGATCTCACCGATATACTGCGTTTTAGGCTCTTCTCGCATTATCATTGTATGCGTGGGCTACGATGCCATTGACTTCTCTTCAAGTAAATATTTTAAACCTTTTTTTCCTCTTTTTGTCAGTATTATGTGGTATACATCCGGGGTTTTTTCAATTGAGTTTATGTTAGATTTAAACAGAATCCGTAGTAGTGGAGCAATTGCGCTCTTAAGGAAACATTATTAGGGTTTACTTGGACATTTGGATGCTTGGACGGTTCGTCCTCACGAGTTGTGCGGACCCCAGCACATTTGCCATTCATTTCCTTCCCTCGCAATCGTCATCCACGGCGGTGGCTTTGTTCGAGCATGGTAGCGCGTGCGAGCCTCATACCGGGATATGTAAAATAACTGCAGCTGTGGGTACAGTTGATTAACTAGGATATTAGGGTTTAGTTCTAAGAAAGTGTCATAGACCATTAACGGTTTTGAAATGTTGAAATGAGGTTCTGGTCGAAATCATAATCCTACGTGAGTAAATAATCAGCTTTTCATTAATCTTGGCCATTGCCAATAAGCTTCCTAAGGAACGTTCATCATAAGCTGACACGAGTTCGTTAATATAGCATATTTATTCCATACTGCCCAACGTTTCGGTAGATTTCGCTTTCTTTGAACCATGGAAGAGGTTATCTTTCATGACATCTGTCGTGAATGGTTTAAGCTGTGGTTTCAGTAGAGCGATAAACAACTTCTCCAACACATCTGCTGTTTTTTTTTTGTGTGTTCTCCACATAGTAAAAGAGAACAGCAGTGTGAATTTCACATCTTACGATTCAGTATGTTTTTGAAGATGTTCCAAAACTGAATAATTTTGCTTGCTGATGGCTTGGATTCCAATGCGACAAAAGGGCGCGTGTGGCGCACTGGTCGGTGGCGTCCTGCAATACACATGGGATCGATCCCTCGCCCCAGGAACACCAAGCCCTTCATCTCTCCGGAGTCGGCAAATTGTTACCAGACTTGTCTGGGACAATAGCAACACTTGCTCGATACATCGGTCGCCCACGCCGTGTAACTGTAAAGGCCAGATATACATCCAATTGCCACATTTGTAAGGAATTGATCAACGCTGAGAACTCTATCTTTTTATACAACAAGACAAAATTATAGGCTAGATTTTGAGTTTTGCTGTTGGGCTAGTGAAATGATTGGTCGAGAAGACAGCACATCCATATGACCACTTTCTGGCTTTGAAAAAAGGAGAATTGGTGGAAACATTAGTCATTCTACAACAACTGATGTGCTGACAGCTTTATGTCGGCTTATAAGAACTAGCGTTTAAGGATAAATCAGTGTTATTAACGAGGAGATTTCTGTTTCCAGGTGTTCCTTTGCCCTCTATTTCCACTTCCTCGTTGTTTACCATTCGATTTCGCGCTGTCATTTGTTGGTGCAGTGAATTTATACATGTACATATTCGGAGTAGTAAAGTCATTCTCACACAAGTACAGGTATTTGCTTTTATTTCGAAGAAATCTATCTCGTTGTAGCGCTTTTCTTTCTTGACATTCACCATATTTGTTACAGGAACAGTGCACTTCGATTGGTGATTTACTTAACCGGTGCACTAATGACGATACCATTCAACATAATGATAGAGAACGCCGCCGTGTTGGTCGGCATGTGCGGTCGAAAAGACCAATTTTATATAGTTAACAAGGATATCCAAACTGTGTAGCGGAATTTCGTAGCTTCATCAAAGTGATGCATATTCATGGAGTATTTGTTAGGAGATGGTATTCAATGTAGCGTAAATTTCCGACAAACGAACTAATCACAACTGATAGCGGATTTCACAAACGAGCGATCCATGCAGAATCGTAGAAATCCTAACTTCAATGCGTTGGAAGGCTACTTACTCTTGTAGGATTGTATGCATAAAACGCTATCCATAGATTGTCAGACTACTTACGACTGTGGTATTTCAATTCGGTCCCATGGTAACTGTGATATTCTTTAGGCTTGTATCATATGTAAGCAATTGTCTGTCGCTATAACAGTTCTAAATCCATAGCTCTTTGACCGTTGACTGCCCTCACTAATCACTGAGACGTGCTTGCTTTTCGATTTCCATCTATAACTTGAATCTCTGACTTTGTATGCTCATTTTGGACATGTTTTGAGGTGATATCTCGAAAACTTGTATGAGTAACTAACACAAAATTGAGATGTAGTGCCAGTTTTTCCTCGCTTGGCTGCTGTTCCTTGACCATTATCATGCTTTATGGGTTTGTCGAGAGAGATCGGTGGCAGTTCTTACACTGTTATAATAATAACTTTAGATTATTTAAGAAGCAAAGGACGAAGAAGATTGTGATTACTCTTAAACATAGTCAGCTGAACCGCTCCGGGTGTTTCTCTCATCGCAGCCACTTATGTACGGGTCATTTTAATCGGTGTATGGCCTTCTTGATTCGGGCCCACATCAATCGCTTAAGCTTTCATCCATGACTCTGTTCTTCGCCTTATATTTTTACATTTAAACGCTAATAAAGATTCTATGTGATTTAAAAAATGATTTTTCCAATTGTCCATCGTGAACGTAATCCTATGGCTATGCTTAGCCACATCTAATTCGTTGCTCTATCCATACAAGGTGATGGAGTTACCTATAGATCGCTTTACGATATCGATTCACAGAACTAATTGGAGGAATTATAAAGAAAACAAGGTTTTAACTAGAAAATATGACCCTCAAAAACCACACCACCTTAGAAAAGAAACGCGTGAGTTGTCGGGGCAGCGGTGCAACACGTAAAATGTCTGAACTTATTAGTCATTTCTGTGGTTGACGTGTAAAATGCATTGTACACTAAACATTCGTGGAAGGTCCAAGTGGACGGAGTGTATTATATCCAGTGCATTTCAATTTCACTAGTGTATTTTTGCTATAAAGAGCTCTTTACCGTACTTTTCCATCCAGTTGTTAGCTTGCTTAATGGATGCTATGTCAGGCGTGAAAAGCTGCTCTGTACACTAGATGATTTATAAAAACTCTAGGCTGAGTTAACTGATTGGTAATTTGACAGGTCTGTTGTTCCATTCTAGTCTTTAGAGTAAACCATGGTTACCGTACGGAATCTTGAGGTAAGAATTACCAAAACAGCACAACAGCACAACGTATTTATGCTGAAAAATGCCTCAAAACTCCGATATTTACGTGGTTGTGAGGTGGACCGTCGCGAAATATAGTACATAATAGTGGAGTCTTTTTCTGTAATACTGTCGTGTTACAAACTTCCAAGTTTTCTATTGATCGAAAAAATTATCGTCTACCCTCTAACGAAGGCAAAGCACTCGATTTGTTCTCAGGCAGAGTTTGCTACTCGTTTAACTCATATCTATGCGAACATTGCGACTAGTTGGATCGATCCTCCACATCAGAGATCTATGTTGAAAAAGCTGCCACTGGAAGAAAGTACTAGCAGTAAACATCGGTGGTATATACAGAAACTTCGTTAATTAATCTTTTCAAAGTCATATTGTGCCTCTGAATATCTACCTAGTGCTCTAGTTCTCCTATAGCTTAACTATGCTTTAATTCAGTGGCTCGCCTTAACTACGTAAATCACTAAATCAGGGATATTACACTACAGAAAGCCTGCGTATGCAATTCCTTGGTGACGTTTTAGTAACAGCGCATAGATCGAGAATATTTTAGACAAGATGAACAGAAATCCGGATTCAATCCAACAATTGAACGGTGACCTCTTTGGAGGCTCAAAAAGCTCCATATTGTTAATCGTCTAATTATCTCCTACATTAAGTACCTTAACACCTAAATCCCTCGATTTCTCGCTTCAATTCAAACAAATTTAATGCAAAGATCACTATTGGGTCTCAGAAGAGAAAACCTATTCGTCTATCATGTTTGAATCCCTATCACCTATAGAGTACACTATAACACTACTGAATCACTCAAACAGCGCTAACAGTCTTCTCTTGTGCTCGTCACATTTAAGGGTTTAGGGTCGCTCTACGTACCTAAGGGCATTATTTTTTTTCTGGGTTTCTCGGGGAGACTTCTGACCTTCGCGCCAATGGTCTTCCCGCTATCCTCCGTAGTTCTGAAATGCTAACTACTCATATCCAGTGCTTGTCATTAAGATTAGTTATGTATCTGACCCAACTTATTTTCGAAATCTTGACATATTCGGCAGAGTCTCACTGAATGAGACACCTTTAATCCTACTCAGATCGAGTCCACGTTCCTGACAAGAAAATGCAAGCGGAGCCGAGTGTTCTTTATCCACGTTTCTATAGGGTCAATATTCTCGTAAGTTCTACAAAGCAATTATTTCTTTTTGTTCAGCTCTGATGCTAATCTGTTTATCATATCCAGTCTTCCATCCAGTTGGGCATATCCGGATATTAGCTGCAGTTAGCGTGAATACAGCACTATGAAGAAGCCCGGTTCTCAGAATTTGGCTTCTTAGGGCGTAATCGAAGTTTGCTTTTCTCACAAGCGCTGTGAAAATCCTACAACGTTGATTCCTCTTAACATGCCTGGTGTTCTAAGGAAGGCATCATCACCGAAGTGACGATAGTGTATCATTATAGTCAGATCAGTCGGCTCTGACTCCAATGTAATCATATTCGCGTTAATAGAAAGTTGTCGACATTCGCCACAAATACTTTTAGCGAGATAACAACGTCAATGAAGAAGTTTTGGTCTTCAAAGTTGTTGTAGAGCTCACGAAAGATGTTTATGCATTGGGCAGAGGCAGCCTGGCTCTTCAAAGTGATCCATGATCGCTTTTGTCTCAACGCAGTCGAGAGCTTTTCTTAAGTCGATAGAAGTCTCTTGTACCCATGCAATATTTCAACGAGTTCCGCTATCGATATTAAGAAAAGTACAGGTAGTAAAAAGGAAACGTTATGCATATTTTCATCTAATACCACATTACGCATCATTCCAAATCATACTGACATGAATAGAACAATTATAACCTTGCAATTGCATGATGTCACACAGTTGTCCATTGTGAACCCACTTTACCCCGTTTCCGGTCTCGGATTGACAGACGCCAATTCATCGTACTCATAAGGCCACATCGATCCGTGAAATTGACGGTATATTCACACCCTACAATCATAGCCAATCAGTACATATTTGCTTACACAAGCCATATTCCTGCATTCCCCGGCAAACCGATAGCAGATACCACGATCAAAACTGAATAAAAACGTCTCTTCTACCATCTTCTTACTATTTCCTCTACCAACCTGTCTACCACCTGATCCTAGTAGAATGTTCGTTCTAACACTACTTTTCTATGCCTCTGCGATCAGAGCTAAGGATAGTTCTTCGACTTCAACTCCATTTATGACCAATTTTGTCCTGTCCAGTCCCACAATCACAAAAACTGCTTTTGCACCAGTGGAAAGATCCGCAGTCGGATTTGATCAGTCATCTACAGATCTCCCCAAAGATGCAAATCAGGTGCAGCCTAACAATTACGAAATTTCTGTAGTACCCGAACTGCTTTCACAGCACAAGAATTTCAGATATATTCACCAGAGTTACTATCCTGTATGGGAAAGTTGAGATTGGCGTGCATCTTTAATACAGAATTCAGCCGAATTCTGGATAAATACGTCAGTTCTGGTCGACTGGACAAGATCACTGATATGTTACGAGAAGAGGTAGCAGTCGTTGGTAACTTTTAAATACAGAAAAATTATGGTAGATAAAGAATACAGTGGTAGGAGATAGCTTCGACTTCCCTTGAAGTACTCTACACGTTTGACCAGCACGTGACGACTGCATTTTTTAAGGCTCAATTTCTATGCGATCTAGACGAATATAGTGCACTAACGACATTTCTGAATGAAAAAGTGGTGGCAATACAAATTGCCCAGGAAGGTTTGACCTATTACAATTATAGAAAACGTCCTTATTTGTCTCCATTAGTCAAGTGATGTGCTACAATAGAATTAGACCTAAATAATAATTTCTGTGCACAAAAGCAGTGGAATAGTTGTCCTAACTTGGAACCAAATGGCGCGTGTAGCGCAGTGGTCGGAGGCGCCCTGCGACACACACATGGAATGGATTCCCGCGCCTGTGGCTCACCAAGCCTTCCATCCCTTCGGGGGTCGGGGAAATTGGTGCCAGACTTGTCTGAGAGGACAGCAGCACTAACTCTATACATCGGTAGGCTAGAGCAAGTCGTTGTAAAGGCCACATATGCATTCAATCACCCCTAACGATGATTAATGAAGTCGATTGCATGGCACATCCCACAGGGATTGATCAACGCCAAGAGCTCGATCCTTTTTTATCGTTTTAACTTGGATCAATGTGATTTAGCCCCAGTGATACTACGATATGTTGTTTTTCTTACAGAACAATTTGTTTTTTGGTAGATAGTGTAGGGAAAAGTGCCTTCACTTGAACACGTCATACCTACTTTAACATACTGATGTGGGATTCCACTTTCCAGTAACAGTGATGTATTTAGTGACCGCCAATCTATCTAGCACCGAGAAGGACCAACTGAACACAATGGAAAACCTCAGGGATACCATCGGCGAACGCTTTTTCTACGTACAGAAGTTCAGCGTTAGTCTACTTTATTCAAATTTAAAAAACATTCGTGAAAACGCTTGGGAACATTCGGTTACCATAGCATTGGTGGAAAAAAGACTGCACGTTATCCAGCATGTTCACAACAATGTTAAAGAAGCCTGCTGTTCGGAATTTATTAGGAGGGTTTGTCTCTAGAAACACTTGAATGGTATATCAACGTGGAATCGGACGAGCCTCGAGCTGTCACTAGGTGACGTCCGAATTTGCGATGCTCTGCAGAAGGTCGATAATAGAAGATATTAAATTGAGAAAAGCTGCATCAGTGGCTGATAGTGAAGAGATTGAGAGAAGTATCTGCAACTCTTGGAAAAACTTGGTAGATTAAAGGACTAACTTAATGACTAACGTAACTAACGCAGGGCTACGACCACGAACAGCCACATCGGTAGGACGACAAGCTTTGGTTGACTGTTTAGAATCATTCCGTCTATAAAGAAGATGAAGACGTCGAAAATTCAATCAAGATCAAGCATAAGGCCTCTACTGAGGAAGAAGGAGAGAAAAAAGGCAATACTGAACGGACTTAAGCAACCGTTACCAGGTATCCAGACGCAACAATCACTGCGTCCAGGAAAACAATGGGGAAAATTGTCCACGAGCTCTATGTCAAATCAGAGAGCACGAATATGTTACACCAGAGATTCTCCCTAACGAAGTTCGACACAGTATTCCGTCCGTAAAGAACATCCATTTCGAACAGGATTAGACTCAACATCAGCAGAACCGTCCACATAAGCACCATTACTCGACTCTTCACATATTACCCGAGACAATGCATGGTTCCCATTCAAGAAAATGCCTGTGCGACGGTATTGTTAAGTAATAACGGAGTCAAAGAAATACCTACGCAACAGCGGCGACTATCGCCCAGTCTGCGTAGTATCCGCCGTTCTCAAACCTTTGTCTCTACTCACCATCAATAAAATTGACAGGAAGAAAAAATAGTGATGACGGTAATCAAAGCCTGGATTGAGTGGAACAGACCATATCCACGTGTTAGTGGAACACAATGAATGTCGTGAACTTATAAAAGGTCACTTTGTGTCACTTTTATCAGCATAAAAAGAGGTGTCCGACTTATTTGAGGCGGAACCAACCGTGAAAGCTCTGGAGAGCTAGAGCCTCCCTATTGAATACATAAGGATCATTCATGAGCTGTATACAATTTCACAACTAGAATGTCACAATTACTATCATTTCTCTAAATTGATCGGGCGTGTGTCGCGTAGTGGTTAGAAGCACCCCGCAATACACATGGGATCGATCCCCGCGCCCTAGCTTGCCAAGTCTTCCATGCGTCCAGGGTCGGCCGATTGCTACCAAATTTGTCTGGGAGGAGATCAGCACTAACTCGATACATCGGTAGGCCACTGCGAGTCATTGTAAAGGCCAGATATGCATTCAATCACCTCCAACGATATCTAATGAAGTCGAATGCATGGCGCATCCCCCAAGGGAATGATCAACGCCGAGAGCGTTATTATTTTTTGTCTAAATGTAGTGTTTCAACAGAGCGATACCATCTCGTTAGAATTACTTACGGCCATTATCAAAAACGTGGAACAAAAACTGAAAGTGGAACACGAAATACAGAACGACTCTCAACTCCATTATCTTCAGCTTCCTATTTACATAGATTTTTTTAACATCAAGCATTAGTTAAGCGCAAGCAATGTTGACCGATTTTGACAAGAACTATGGAAAGTCTGGCCTTCTACTGAGTTCTAATAAGACAATATTATTGAGAAATGGATTAGTTTCTGATGTCCGGTTCAAGTTCAGTGGAATGAAAATCTCTGAATACTGCAACTATAAATATCCGAGTCGGGAAATCAACATCATGAACGACTTGGTAGTGAGGAGGAATATCACACTTCGTGCTTAACTTCCTGACAATGCAGTTCTCGTTGGATGCTACGCAAGAGGGCTGAAAGATTACAGGGTCTTATTGAACACACTCTGGAAAGGACGATTTTGTGAATGCCCCATAATGCAAATGTGAGAAGAAATCTGAAGTCTTCTGTTGCAAGAAAAAAAAACCATAAATGCTGTCGTACCAGCCAAGATGACAAGAATCAGATTGACACGTTACTGCGTTGTAAATGGAACTGGTGGGTAGAAATAAACGTTAATGCTTTCGGCGTTGATTAACCCCCTGAGGGATGCTCCATGCAATCGACCTCATTAAACACCACTGGAACTGGTTGAATCCATGTTGTGGCCTTGCCGTGGCTTACCAATGTTTCAAGTGAGTGTTGCTATCCTACTTGACTAGTCTGGTACCAATTTGCTGCATCCGGAAGGATGGCGGGCTTACTGAACCCAGTGCGCGTGATCGAACCAACGACCATGTGTGTATCACAGGGCGCTTCTACACATTTTGCTATACGCGCCTCTTAACCGGCGGGTGGATAGGAGCCGTTAATGGTTGAATGCTATAGAATGTCAAGAAGAAGTCAGACAGCATCACGACGTTTTTAAGAGAGAAATATGACGCTTGGCAACTTACGGGTTGGTCTTATACGCGATGGAAACGAACTAAAACCTTACTAACTCGGACTCAAGTCATTAGTCTATTCACGGAAGGGTGACTGATAGATTAACACGCATATGCACGAGGATATCACGGAATTCATGATTAAGAGTTTTAAAGGATAGACTTCTGTCTGCTTCATACCTTCATGCTTGTTTTCATTGAATCCAATTCACCAAAGAAGTTGAAGGGGAGAACTCGAGATTTCTCTTATGCAAATTGAAACTTAGAGGTAAAGTAACGGAAATCGCATGCAGTTCGTGCTTTTTGGCAAGGGAAAGGTTCTCGGCGATACGCCCTAGGATATGACACTTAACACTTCGGCTGGATATGAGAAAATGGACTATCGAGAAGACTTCTGTAGACGTTATTATGCTTTATTTATATGCTAGCCTTAGTAGAATTCCATACTGTGTCTAGGAAGGCTTGGGAGTCAACAAAATATGCGTTCATCAATGTGAATGATGGTAATGCAGGTTTGAAGGCGATCTTTAGCTTTTGCTCCTAATCTTTCGCGTATGCTCTGAAAACATTGTTCATAAACATTTGTTTAATAACCCAAAACTTTCACAGTACACCAAATCGCTCTCATACAGAAATCGAGGTTTTGCCTGGGCTGAGCGAGATCCAGTCAAAGACAAGGGATGAAACACCTATTTGAGTACTGATGCATTGGTCTTAAGTTATTACAATAGACAAATATCCACAACTGTTGGCTTTGAGAAGGTGCTATTTAGAGAAGTGGTTTGTCGCGACAGAACATGCTTCGTAAAAGGTATAAGCATGGAATAAAGGCTTTAAGGTTGTACATCCAGAAGCTTCCATACATACAGGAACACAGTCTATGACAATATGACATATCGAGAAATCAGGTGTGGCTGAAATGATAATGATGGAACCCACTGACGACATGTGGATATATAGGAGACAGCTGCACACCTTATCCACCGCAACTTGAGAAAAGAAGAAATAAAAGCTTAACATAATCAGAGACAAGCTAGACGGACGACGAAGACGAAGACGTCAAAACGTTAGCTGAATAAACCTTATTATCAACCTCGTGTAAGCTCAACAATTTAAACACAATCAGAAGAGTATAAAAACACTTGTTGCATAAGCTACTTACTTACCTGATATTTGAACGGCCCGTCCTCACTGGTTGTGGGGGGCCCCAACATAACCTCCATTTCTCGGAGATTTGCTGGTTAAGCCATTGTGGTTTCCTGGAATCCCGAGGTCAGCGTGGCCAAAGTCTACCTCAAGTCTTCACCAGCACAGGCAGTCGCAGCCTTTGTGGATCAGAGCGAGATTTGCCACCATGCGACTTTTATGCCAGGACGGTGGTGGGTACTGGTATTGGTTTACTCTTAGCTAGGCTTCCTGATGGTAACGCCGGACTCCTCATCTTGGGAGGCCCTGTCAGGGGGATGAATCCCCTCGCTGTACATCGCAGCCCGACACCCAGGAACGCCTCCCAGCCACGATGAGACGGTATACGGTTGAGAGGTGTATAAGCTACAAGATGAACAAATGATCATCTATCATATTGAACCAAAAATCGGTAAGGAACAATCGGAGAATAGCAATGACTTTACAGTACTTGTGCTTTGGAGTCCTCCACCAAGAGATCACCTGCAAATAGTCGCAATGGCTCCTCCATGCCTCACTTCGTGACTACGTGGAAGAGGAGTCATCTAACTAAAACAGTGGAAAAGAAGGATTCATATGAATATTACAGAGCAAAATATAACAGAGTAAATATGAATATGCAAACGTGTGCTTACTACTTACTCGTTCCTTTGACAGTAAGATGTCGCATCGTTTTCGGCATCTTCATCTTCTTAATAACCATTCTCTCTATTGCTAGATGATCGAAGGCCACTCTCAGTTCTATAAACTTTGATCGTTGAAGCAGAACACTACGACAAAAAAACACAAATAACGATAGTAAACGGATAAGAAGGAAGTTAAGGAATCGGACTTTGTAGCAGCAACTAGTACTTACTAGAAGCTCAGAAGATTGTTCGCTCAACTCAGGAAATGCTTCCTCGTGTCTTCAGAAGGGTCATCGTCGCCAACCAGCCAGAGTTCATAGTAGATCTAGCCAAGTTCTTCAATCTCGGACATGCTTCGATTCTATAGAATTCAATCGCTTAGCAACTCATAATGAAAACGAGTATCCCGGGACCTTTGAAACACGTAACGCTCTCATTAACAAAGAACGAAACCCATAGAGAACATAGATGGGACCATTTTCAATGACAAGATAAACATCATCTGAAGAGGTTAGATGTCTATCACAATAAGCACTTGAACTTATGCCAAAATAAAACGGAGGTCCGTTTACAAAAAATATTACCAGTTACAGTGTTAACTTCTTATTTAATGCATATTATTTTTTACGACAGGGTATAATGTGAAGTACAACCACGATGATGACCCCAGGAAGGGGTGGTTGCGGTTCGGTCTGGCCTGCGGCCCGAGTATTGCAAGTGTCAAGCATCATGGCGATTGTACTACCAATTACGTTGTTCAACTACTAACGACAATAACATAACTTGAAATCAGAGAACAAACATACTTACTTAGATACTTTGATGACCCGTCCCTGCTGGTTGTGCGGGCCCCAGCATAATCCCCATTCTTCGGAGATATCCTGGCTTAACCACTGTGGTTCCCTGAGATCCCGAGGTGAGCCTGGCCAAAGTCTGCTTCAGGTCGTCACCACCACAGGCAGTCGCAGCCCTTGTGGATCAGAAGGAGATTTGCCACCGTGCAACTAGTTTGATACCAGGACGGTGGTCGATTCTGGTGTTGGTTTACTTATCTCCTAGGTAGACTTTCTGATGGAAAACCCGTACTTCTTCTTAGATTGGGAAGCCTTGCAGGGGGATGAATCCCCCGCTGTACATCGTAGCCCGACACCAATGAACACCTCCCAGCCACGATGAGGCGGTAAACCGTTGGGAGGCTGTAACATAAACACGATAATCAATTTAAGGATTAAGCCTTACCTGTGCATTTAACTTCGCTAGCTATCTCGACATAAAGCTGAGGTCGCTTCCCGTACAGAAGTAGTGCTCAGGTTACGATGACCCCATCTGAGGCACCAATGTTGGTTCTATAGGACAGTTTAAGAATTAAAATGTTAAAGATATCACGAGAAGTCACTTTAACTAAAATCACTTACCTTTTTGCTCTGAAGGCTGGCGGGGTCTGGAACACATGAAATGTCGGATTCTAGATTAGAAGTAGAAAGCATAGAAAATAAAGAAAGATGTAGAGAAGTGCAGCAAGTAGTGACGGCAAAATATACACATTTAAAGCAACCACTGCGATGATGAGATATTTGCAAAACTTAGACTCCAGACCAGATCAAACTTGCGGTCGCTCTTTCCAGGGGCTCACGTGTCACTCACTGCACCTTACGATGTTAAATTCAACCGCAACATTGTGATTTCGACTATAGCTTCAACTTACTGGGTTTAATGCCGATTTGTGCTCTCCAGATCAATCCCATTGACGGGTGATTACTGATGGAAGCGTTGGATAGGAAACTAGCTGAGAGAAACACAGAGCAAGGCCTTCCGTGGCGCAGTATGTAATACGCCAGAGCCGCCAGAAAGGGGAATCGTAGTTTGATCTTGGTGGTGGCACGTTTCCACTTTTATGTTAAGCTATGTCATCGTCGTTACTATTTGAGTAAAGTTATTGATATTTCTATATGATTTTAATTTTGTCATTGAAGACGGTTCCGTCTATGTTGCCGACGAGTTCCGTGCTTTGGCAATGACCCATGACATGTTTTGAAGATCCTGAAATTCTCGTCTATCAGTATAAGTTTGTCAACGACTGAATTCTACCTAGGCGTAGCATATCCGAGGCTGAAGGACTTGACTTAGCCTTCGGTGAACTCAAGCTGCTTAGTGATAATGACCCTTCTGAAGACATCGATGAGAGGGAAGCATGTCCTGACTTGAACGAAAAGGTTGCTGACTTCGCCGTAAGTACTTTGTGTTACTTCATTCCGATTAATTGACCTCTGCCTACTAATCCCTTGGCTTTTGCAAAAGAGTTATTAGGTGAATTGTGAAAGTTTTAGGTTGCACAAGAAACGATTTCGAGCATTATTTTCAAAACATTAGCGAAAGAGATTATGAATAAGCGCTGAGGGAATGCTTCCAAACATGCCGTACAATAAACCCCCTTCCCCCTGTTCGCGGTGAACCCATACTCTTGTTGATGCCCAGCGCTTCCTAGACATGATTTATAATTCTGATGACGTTAAGTATAAATTTACAATTGATTAACATCTGTAGATCCTTATATCCAGGTGATTTGTTCAAGCATCTCATTTTAGGTTGGACCACCAAGAAATGGATTCATCTGGAAGGGGTTTTTTGTAAAGTATGAAGTGCATAGAACGTTGGTTTATTCCCTGACTGACCCCTCTTAGCTTTATTTGCCTTTGACTAACTATCGAATGAATATACGGTATGGTAAAAAGAAGTTCTGGAGTCCACTGAATTCAGAATGGTCATTACAATGTCCGTGTCATCCGTTCGGCGTCAATTGATTGAAAAGGACTAATTTTTCTTTTGCTAAGAAAGGCCCTACTACACGTTGCACAAATAGCCGTGTAAAAGTCAAAAGAATTGGAATACGAAACAACCTCACCTATCCTTCTCATTGGACCTCCCTACATCCATCTGGTACTTTATCGAAACCATCCTCAAGCATTCACTGAGAAAATCAACAACCTAATCATTGCTGAGAACACCTTTAGAAGACCCGTAGAGTTCTGAAACTGAGGACTTAAACCTAGTAGAAGACAGAAACTCGTACTTTGTTAGTGATGCCGCCTACATTCCAATGGTTCTTTTATTGTTCGTTATGAGGATAGCTTCGTACTTGTAGGTTAGAATACATGGCATCTTCGCAATCTGTAAACCAGAAGTTCAACAGAAACCATACTAATAACACAATAGGAAATATAGACCAATAGAAAACTGGTACACCATTCAGGCACTTGACCCTACCCAGCGCCAGATTCTTCAGGATACTTTCAATGACTTGATGAAGGCTTTCGTGAGTGGGACGGTATCCATAGAGATTTCTCAAGCACTCTCCTCTCTGTCACATAGCGACATAGCACACCTAAAGAATCTCGGTAACAGCGACCGTATCACCTACTTGACAGACCGTTTTCGTCAGTGCAACTTCACCAACGATGAAGCGACAAAGACAATCGCCAGCCTATTCCAACTTCCTGCTGTGGTATGAAATCCTAATACACAACCTAATCTTCTGTACTGTCCATCGAAATCCTTAACATTCCATTCATCGCTGTTATCAACTCGTATGGAACATAATGCCCTTAACATAGATGTTGTTATGAAACGATGTTCGAGATATGAACTCG
Source organism: Angiostrongylus vasorum (assembly GCA_018806985.1). NCBI lineage: Eukaryota > Metazoa > Nematoda > Chromadorea > Rhabditida > Metastrongylidae > Angiostrongylus > Angiostrongylus vasorum. Next base: position 964,881 of record JADANN010000336.1, read on the forward strand.
TCAGAACCCAGTCTACCCCCATAATGCATGAACTCATCTACAAGCCCATATCTTGAATGAAAATATGTTCCACAATGTGCTACACCACTGAAGACACATAAAAAAAAGACATTTATTCACAAATAATACACAGCTTCAAATGGTAAGTAAATCATAAGACACATGAACAAGACATTCTCTCAGGTTTCGACATCCGGAATCGTGGACTCTTCCTCCTTCTTACCATCACCTGAAAGTCAATACGTCTTTACACCAATCTCAAAACCACTTCAACAAAGAGGGCTATCCACCAGAAAAGCTGGATTTCTCTACTATATTAACCTAGTTGTAGGTAGCTACCAGCACCAAAGTGCATGGATTGCCGACATTCGAATCTTACGGATATAGTATCGTCTCAATTTAAAACAACACCCACCTTTGCCCTCACCATCACCGCCAGCGTCTTCTTTATCCAACAAGACATCTACAACTGGTTGCTCTTGCTCACTTTCCTTAGCGTCTTCATCGGTAGCCTTTTCATCCTCGTCCGTTGCCACAACCAATTCCGCCCCGACATCCTCCCTTTCCTCCACTTCATTCTCAGCAACTCCGGTCGTGGTCTCAGGAACGCATATTTGCTCACCATCAGATGTACGAATCTTCTTTGCTACCATTTCTTCGTTCTCATCTTCAGAAAACCTACGCTTTAGAGGAGTCATCGGCAGCACAACACTCTTAAATTAGCCACAGTGAGTAAAACATCAACCAACAATGCACACATTCAATCACCGTATGGTAGCATGCAAACAAAAATATCCAGTGTACAAACTCAGGATGTACAAATAAACATAAGAAAAGAAAGCGTTTACTCAATCAAGAACACCGCCAGATCTTATCTATACTGTATCCATCTACAGGGCGCTCAACGAGAAAGTCTAACCCACCTTGTTTTGCTCTGGATCCTTCACAGGTGAAACAGCTTCCTCGAGTTGTTTAGCAACATTCACTGATGACATAATCACCAAGAGCTGCCAAAACAGACCAACCCCAACGGACTACACCGACAAGTAACGCTAAGTGCCGATGGCGTCGCAGATCAACGCTGTGATTTCGTTGTAGGACCACTTTAGATGTTCAGTGTTCCTGAATTCGATCGATAATTGCGCAAATTTGAACGGTCATTTTTAGGAGGTGACACCTCGTGGGTAATATTGGGCATTTATTGTATTTTGTATTAGCTTATGCAACGATTATCATAGTAAGATGACATAAGGATTATGATTTGGAGGTAACAGAGTGGAGTTGACCGGATATGATCCAGTTTCTTTGACTTTACAAACTGTACGTATTGATTCTAAGTGGTACTTGTAGTTGCTAGTTCCTAGAATCCTAGGAATCGGACGTGTTACATAGTATTATCAACCCTTAGGCGATCACGTGGCCTCTAGAGGAAGTATATACGAAGAACGTGCCTCACTCCTGCTTTAAATGAACATATCTCAACTCGTAGTGGATCTTAATGATTGTAGTAGAAACTATTAAAAGGGTAAAGAAGGATAAAGGATAAAGCTGTCGGCGTTGATCAATCCCTGAGGGATGCGGCATGCATTCGACTTCATTAAGTATCGTTTGGAGGTGATCGAATGCATATCTGGCCTTTATAATGACTCACGGTTGCCTACCGATGTATCGAGCCAGTGCTGCTATCCTCGCAGACGAGTCTGGTGCCAATTTGCCGACCCCAGAGGGGTGAAGGCTTGGTGGGCCATGGGCGCTGGGATCGATCCCCTGTGCGTGTTGCAGGGCGCCTCCTACCACTGCGCCATAGGCGCTCTTGTGTAAAAAAAAACTGTTGGAATCCAGAATTCGTTGCCTACAAGATAGAAGTTGTCTTGTTTCACTACGGTTGAAAATTTGGTTTTCTGGAGTCCTTGACATATTTTATGTCACGTTATTGTTTCAACGACCGTATCTTGAATGAAAAAAGCCGGATTTCGCGCAAGGGGGCACGACGATGTTCTCTAGTATGTGTGTCCATCTGCCACTCTTCCACTGGAAATCCTAAGAACTTAGCTCCCTAGGCTTCTTTAAAGTCTTAATTTTGAAAATATTTGAATTTGAAAGGATATCATGCCAGACTATAGGTGGGATGAATTGACACAGCAATCTTTTTGCAATTCCATAAAGTTCTGAGTTCGAAATATCCTAACGATGGAGAAATTGTCGTCAGTTATCGGAAAATCGGCTTCGTCGTGAAACAGTTGAAGCGACATGGTATCCTGTGCCCTCAGTAGCGCAATGCTTAGTGGTTCCGTGCAACAAACACAGGGTCCTTGGTTCTATCCGGCTTGTCGTGCAACGAAAGCCTACATTAGGACTGTAAAACCACTTAATCGATCAACGATAGGTCTCCTCATTCTCTGTACCATGGGCATTCTATGGGTTACGCACCCTACCAATTCCACGACACCTAATTTGGACGAAAGCACTGCGCATCCTTCAGACGTGGATCATCGCCGTTCGCTTAATACTACATCGCTGAATTCTAACGTATTCGGTCTGTATCAGAATCAAACTGTACTTTCGGCTTTCTAGGCAGAGATCTGCGTCTACCATGAACCCATCTGCTTCTGGGCGTTTCTACATATTTTTCTCGGCACTCTCTTACCTTGCTATAGACAATATCTGGTGGTTCTGTTAGGAGTCAGTCACCAAAGACTACGCAGAATTATGTTCATTTTGCTTGCGCAGAGCATTCACGGTAGTAATTCCCCCTGTAGATGTATTAGTAGATTTAATTATTACAGCCACTCTACTTGGGACGCGTGTAGCGCAGTAGTCGGACGTGCCCTGCAATAAGCATCGGATCGATCCCCGCGCCCCCCGGCTCACCAAGCCTTCCATCTCTCCGGGGTCGGCAAACTGGTACCAGACTTATCTGGGAGGATAGCAGCACTGGCTCAATACATCGGAAGGCCACCGCGAGTAAAGGCCATACATGCATTCATTCACCTCCAACGGTGCTTAGTGGAGTTGAATGTATGGCGCGTCTCTCAGGGACTGGTCAAAGTCAATAGCTTTATCACTTCATCCTTTTTGGCCACTCTACGCTGTACTTGAGTCTATTGACGAACAATACAATACCCAACATTGAGACTGGCGTAGAGATGAGACCCAGGCCGTTTTTTATCATGGATGTCATTTTGGAACTGTAGCTTCACTACCCATTAGTAGCACAGAAAAACATGTTTATATTAAATCGAACATACAAAATGAGCAGAGAGTCATACTTTGTAGATTAAGTACATTTTAAGAGATCACAGAATAACTCCTTGACTAACGAGTCCTTTATCCATAAACCGTTTGCGAGAAAACGACAACCACCACTGAAAGAACAAGTTAATGCTTTCATGCTAACACATCAATCTGTCCTCTTGTAACCTAGACAATTCTACGTTCTAGATTGTAAAGAACAAAGTCATCACCATTACATGAGGCCAATGAACAGAACATGAATTGCAGATTTACAATGTCTCTAGATGTACGCGATATTGAAGGCATAAACTTCTGCTCTCCCAACGCAAAAGTTAAGCCCAAGAAGTCATTGATGCATCCGTAACCTTTTTCATATCGGCAGGGTTTTAAATCACCTAAAAAACGGCAATGGAGACGACTATTACCTTGCTTGGCTTTGTTGAAGGATCAGGAAACGCTAAGTCGCATAGCCGAACTCCAAGTTCCTGTCTTAACTGCTGCAGATAGGCACGCATTGTCTCCTCCTCTTGCTTATTAGCAGGTGCCTTTAAGTAAAAACACTTGATCATTCGAATGATTTTGTTCGAAACTACAGTAATACTGACAATGTTGAAAAATTCATATTGGGAACCGAAATAACTTTTTCGAAACGACATTGGAAACTGCTCAACCGCTTCCTTTTCATAAACGAAAATGCGATGGATAGTTAGTGAAACAGTTAGAGATGGCATTCGATGGCAACAGTTGTCGTTGGTTCAATCCCGCACCCCAGGCTGATTAAGCACGCCATCACTCCCGGATCGAGAAATTGGTACTAAAATTTAATGGACAAATAAGAACACAGACTTGATACATTGGTAGCCCCTATAACAAATCAAATTGTACACTAAATATGCATCCAACAACTTGACGACATGAGTCATACATAATTCATGCGTCATCGAAAACAATTGCCCCTCTCAACTTTAACATTTAGTAGTCGAAGCCGCCTCTCCTCAAACGGCTGATTTTTCAACAAGTGAGAAATTTAAGAAGTTGAGAACGTGACTGAATTATAGGGGAAACTTTGCTCTCTTTTTTAACTTATTATTTACTGCCTACTCTTTTTAACTTCAGCGTATATATTGCGAAAATATAACTTTAATGATGCTGAGATATTTGCAAAACTCCGGACCGCAGGTGTCTACGGTGGGGAACGAACGCGCTACTGTCCTTTCCGGGAAGTAATGCGTTCACCACCACACCCATGCGGGTCCTTCGTTTCGCCTGTCTCCATTAAAAAGAGTAAGCAGTAAATAATAAGTCAAAATTGTGATCATAACTATAGCCTCAGCTTAACTGGGCTCGTTGCCGATTTGGGCTCCCCAGATCAATCCCGCTGACGGGTGATTGCTGATGGCAAAAGATCAATAGAACTAGCTGAGAGACAGGCGAAACGAAGGACCCGCATGGTGTGATGGTGAACGCGTTAATCCCCGGACAAGACAATAGTGCGTTCGTTCCCCACCGCAGACACCCGCGGTCCGGAGTTTTGCAGATATCTCAGCATCATTAAAGTTATAGCTTGCTCTCTCTGTTTAAGTGTAAGCATGCTTTGAAACCCTTATTCGATTTGGGAAATTCTTTACAAATAATGTCTCTAAAAGAAGTCAAAATCAGATTCAAATTTCCGAAACCCTGAACAAAACCTCTAACTAACACATCTGGGGACGCCATCGTCTTCTAGCTGAAGAAATACGGTCTTTTCAATTGCTTTTATTTTTAAAACATAAGCGTTGAGGAAGGAAAAAGAAGCAAAAGGACATTTACAATTGGCAAGCTCTAGAAAACTAGAATTTTATCGTGGCAAAACAGGAGAGCTTTTATCTTGTAAGCAACGATTTGTAGAGTCTAGTACTAATCACGGCAATTAAAAGTCCACTTCGAGCTGAGATATGTTGGATAAGCTGAAAGCAGCCGTTATTTTCGTACCTTTTGAGTAGAAATCAACTCGCGTAGGCCCTTAAACGTCAAACAATCAACACTATGGGAAAAATTAGTTGCAACATTTGACTTACGGTAACAAAGCAAAGTATCTTCCATAATTATATCAAGTTTTCGACTCCTCAATTAGGTTAGTTGTCGAAAAACTTATAGTAGCTGACGAAGATTAGATATCGTGTCCAATGTGCTGATGGAGTCAAATCCATAATCGCACTTCTCTAAAGGGCTCATCAATGCCGAACTCTTTATACTTTCGATCTTAGAAATCCCAGTTTCTAAGCACCCACTATTATGTTTCCCATACCGTACAAACATAAGAGAATCATGGTAATGACTTTTCAAGACATTCACATTCTCAAATACTACTTAAGTGACATCGGTTGTTATAATGCCTGAACCCGATGATCCACTCTGTCGTTTGTTCTCACTTAATTATCTGCTCAACCGAATAGTTGAAAACTTTATAGATGTAGTACCAGATAGTATCATACCTTATACATATTATTCAAAGGAAAATCCGCCTCCCCTGGTATCGGTAGCTGACGGCTGAGTGCAAGAGTGGCCAAATCTTTTAGTCCAGTAACTTTGTTCGGACTCTATAAAAAACAGAATCGGTGAAGAGATGTTGACGATGTTTCCTTACGCTTAGTGTTCTAGGTGAACTTGAAAGTCTAACCCTTTGCAGTTTGCGGAGGCACTCCGTTATATAAAGAGTCAGATATATCAATGTCCTATCAGATGGACCTTTGATTTCGAATTCCCGAAAGAAAATATTTGGTTTGAAGTACATCAGTGCTTCATCGATGATATCAACTTCGGCGTCAGTTCCTGCAAATCTCAAATACGTGACTATCAAGGACTGAATTTTAGCGAACATTTAAATTCTAGACACCGCCTCCCAGTTAAACTTGACTTTAGTCAACAAGTTACTGTATATTTAAGAACTGGCTTTCACAAACTAACACAATCTAATGAGATCTCCATGTTCTTAACCGAAAACGTTCAGACAAGTTCGCCTTCTTCAGAGTCTGGACAGTAACACACTAATATATAGCCCTACTCAGTGAACAGTTCTGTAACATCAATGAGTAGAACTCAACGGTGGTGAAGAACTTCGGAGAGAACGTTCAAGGTGTCCGTCTCCTGTCCACTTTTTTAGGGATGAGATCATTCCTATGCAGTCCACGATAAATGAAACTCACTTAAGTGGAAAACAGTCTGAGGTTCGTTGTCAAGCCACGTGCGATAGTAACATTCATCTTTTCGATTCATTTTTGAATAATTGAGGTTATTCATAACTTCTAACAACCTTAAGCGCTGATACTGCTGATCTCTGTGACTCGATTGTGATTTTGACTTAAACAATTGAATTCGAAATACACAATAAATTGTTGAGTCGCATTATAAAAACGACACAGGTGTACCCCACAGGCGAGAATATTGAGGCTTCATGTTCCGAAAGCAGAGAAGCGGTAACAAGAGAAATGCTAAACATCCGCTACGCATTGATATAAATTCACGTTCGTTTCCCTTCTTCTTTGACAATACTGTAAATCCCTTGATACTTTTGAAATACATACGAGGTGCAGGTCCTTTGAAGTTTGACCGTAGCGGTAGAAGAGCCATATTAGCGATCACCATTTCAGCGTCGATTTTTGAGTGATATGCCTAAATATGGACAAGGGATAATTGGAAAAATCGATAGAAAAGATAAAAAAATGACTGTAAAGACAGTCAGGATTCGATGGTATTCAACACTCACCGGCATTCTGCTGTAGTCTTTGTTGTTTTCGTAGACACACTAGCTAAAGCAGCATCAGCAGCATAAGTTTGTCATTAAAAATAATAAGGAAAAAGGAACGGGTGGAATCCGGTAAAGAAAAATGAAACGATGACGAAAGTCACATAGCATGAACAGGTTTAAATAGAAAATATCACAGTTGATAACAAAAATAAACACGTTTTTGTAGAAAGTACCACAGTAAAAAAACACGTGAAAAGAAGGTACCCGATGAAGTTATGTAGTTAACATCAAGATCCAAAGATAAATGACAAAATGGGTAAATTCCACAACCCACTTTCTATTAACCTCAGCACTGATCAAATAATTCATGATATTCTTGTTGAGCAAACCCTCCCAGGCTCTGAAAGAGGTGACATGGCCGAAGTCAACTTTACCGGAACAAAAGTAACACCTAGTCTTTGCTCAACAAGAATATCGAAAGTGAGTAAAACTGGAGAGAACGTCCAGAATAGCTCTCATACATCTCACACTTGGAAAGGCAGAACATCACTAACGTTAATTCTTCTCTTCTGAAGTCGAAGCAGTCTGATCCAGTTTTTGCGAGCGTTCAATTTGTTCTGCGAATGACTGCTTACAGAGTAACATATAGTCAATTGGTGTTATGGTCAACAAAGAAACCCATCGTTCTAACGCTTTAAAATCTTCAGCTGCAAAGACGAAACTTCTTCCAGTACTGAAACACAGTTCTTAGGAACACTCTTAGGAAAGAAGTCTTAATAGAATATTGACTGGCATGAGAAAGAACTAACGTTTTGTACTTTATCTCAAAGGTGAAGTCTCTTCCGAGCTTATTTTCATCACAGAGCTCGACGAAACAATCCTCAATGATAAGGATAAGGAAAGGAGGTTCAGGGTCATCTTGCTTGTCAAACACAAACAACAAGTTTGCCTTCAGTACAGCAAAGCATGGACGCCAGCGAAAGTCCTGCAACCACGCCAAAAGATTGATGGTGGTGTCTAAAAAAAGCTCTAGAGAAAAATTCTCTTTCAAAAACCAACTTTCCTCCAACCTCGGGATGACTGACCAATAGGTACCTTTTCCATTATGCGTCAAATTCTGCGTTACAATATTAAAAAAGTCTATGTTATCGCAACTTCAAATCACGACATATCGAGAGGAGCCATATCTCTCATTTCAAAATTCGCATTCATCAAATTCAAAATGTTAGGCGAAAAATAGGTTAATAAAAAACTTTGTTCGGCTAAGGTTTCGGTACCTTCCCCTTAGGCGCCGAAACCTTAGCCGAATAGAGTTTTTGTTACCCTGGTGTTAGCATACCAATGAAAGATATATTATGAATAGTCAAGCAGAGATTAAAGGAAAGTCAGTCCCTGAAAACTTATATTTAAAATGACAGCGTTCATAGGAAACTATGAAGAGACTTCACTCTTATTATTACTAACGAGACCACCTTCCTTAGAAGGGCACAGTGAAAGAAAGGACGACCTGCAAACCCTGCGAACTACTGCTTTGTAAAATCTTTCTAACGTTAACCACACTTATCGGTGAATCTTTCGATAAACATCAACGTCTGACCTATCACCCAAGCAAAATCCATTGGTTGTTTATTTGGTTTCAAGGCTAACAGCTGTTCAGGTGACGCCGGATGTGTACAGATGAGCACACCTTTCACCACAAACCTTCGATAATTACTGCTTCAAACTACTTCTTTATGTCAACTTTCTATTTACTGCCTATTATGAATTTTCACGGCAGGGTATGATGTGAAATACAACCAATATGATGCTGAGATATTTGCAAAACATGGATTCCAGGCCATATCGAAACCACGATCCTGTCTGGGGACTCACTTGTTACGCATTACACTACTAAGGCCCTTGCTCTGGCTTTCTCTGGCCCGGGAACCAAGTTTTACAAATATCTCAACATGATGGTGGTTGTACTTCTTTAGGGATTACTATGTCCTGTCCATTACTCTTCCAGATTACACAAAAATAGTACTAAATCTACACTTTGCCTTTTAAGTAGGGTACCAGGCACCGCAATCTATAGATTCGACCTCGCTCTAAATGAATCGCCAATACCAAGAAAAGTGCACTATCGCACGATGTCACGATGTACTCGAACTATATCTTTCTTCTCATATTCCTTGAAATGTACTGAGTTTATTTACCAGTTGCGCTACCTCCTTTGTGCATTATCTTTGTAAAAGAGTGACCGATTCCTCAATACGGTTTTGTTACCCAATTTTGACACGATTTCAAACCGTTCTAAGTAAGAAATATTTGAAAGAAAACCTGTTGAAATTGCAGGTTAGCGGCGAATCGACGTTCGAAATTTGGGTCAACAGCCAGCCGACAAAGTGACCTTGCATTCGCCAACATCTGAACGATGATTAAGCTTCTCATTTTACGAATATTACTTTTAAAAGTACTTTTATTGAACGCACAGAAGTCAAGCAGGCTTAACACTAACCGATCAATAAGACTGGAAGGTGATGGAACGGTAAGTAACTAAATAACTGACTGTACATCACAACGTTGTCATTTTCTATTTACTGCCTACTACAATTTTCACGGGAAAGTATTATGTGAAATCAACCACAATGAAGCTGAGATATTTCGACTGAAGCCTCAGCGTAACTGGATTCAGTGCCCATTTGGGCTCCCCAGATCAATCTCGTTGACGGGTAATTGCTGCTGGCATTGGTAGATAGAAAGCTAACTGAGCGAAAGGCGAAACGACGGACGCACATGGTGTGGTGGTGAACGCGTTAGCCCTCGGAAAGAGTAATAGCGTTTTCGACCCCCACCGCAGACACCTGCCGTCCGGAGTTTTGCAAATATCACAGCATCAGTGTGGTTGTAGACCATCCAGTAATAAATCGGAAGTACTTCCAGTATGGTCTTTGTGAAAACGAATCTGGCAAACTGTACTACTTCAAAGAATCTGAAGATCAAAGAAGTGAATGTGAAAGGACGGTGGCAATGGTGAAGTACAGCAATCTGATTAACAAAACAGGGCAAGTGTTATGATTATCAATCAATCGACAAGAATCGTTGACTGTTACTTGATGATAACCCAAACCACTGACTGGATGATGAATACGTGTTCGATTTATTGATTTGTTGATCTCATCCTAAGATCAAGTACCGCTCCCAGAACTCTACGTTTTAGATGGGCGTTCGTTGAAGTCGAAGTATCCCCACTAGTGTCAGAAACATATAAACAAGGCTATGCAGCAGGTTTTGTAGAAGGTACGAAAATCTTTCTACACAGTAAAATCTGTGGAATAAATTAGATTCTCTCTACGCTTTTCCACAAGGATATTATTCAAAACGCAGTCATTAAAGATATATTATACTATATTTCGTAAATCCATCATGCTTTACAACAAAGTTAAATAGTTAAACAGTAAAGTAACAAGTTCCACGAAAGTCGGTCGTCATTAAATTGACGGTCTACATGTTCGCCGTCAGATTAAATGGATTGTGTGTAAGTACGGGTATTGTTTTTACATACGTAATTCAGTGAAAATTCCTCACAAAATTTGAATATTCATTAACATATTTACGATCATATGTATTTTAATGCTGGCAGAGTCTTACATACATCTTAAGACTTTGGGGCTTTGTTTTAAATATCCTTATGTCTTTACGGTCATCTTTAAACCACTTTAAAACATATCTACCGTATATTTGTAATCCAGTGTTTTATCCTGGTTTTCATTGTGATTTGAGTTGAATCTAGGCCACTAGTGCTCAGAATAACTACCGAGTGCTATAGTCATTTTCCAAACAAGTTAGAATAGAGCAGTCTTTTTCCAGCACTTTTTTGTAGGAGTACGACATTAGTTGGAATACGGTTCCGTTATAGTACTGCTTTTTATGCTAACTCGTAATCTGCACTGAATTTGCGGATCTCCTAGTGAGCAGTACTCTAGCGAAGTTAGTCACCTGGTACCAAATTGTCGTTGTTTTCACAAACTTCTCCTCTATAGTATCAGAGCGCCGTTTTTTTCAGGGAAGATTCTTCGTTTTATAAGGTGAACAGAAGCCCAGAACGCTGAAGAAACGGAATCCTAAACCAGACTAAAGACCTTCATTTTTTTGGTCCGCTTTAGGGGAGTTGATAAATTTGCTTCACATCCAGCACTTTCACCATAGTGCCAGGGATAAAAATGAATTGAATAAAGCTCTTGGCGGTGACCAATCCCTGAGGGTACGCCGTGATTGAGGCGAACAGATATGCTGTACAGAATGGCGTGTCATGGGAAGCGACAAATATCGAGGAAATGTGAAAGTTCAGCGTCGTTTACATTAAGGTAGGCATTCTGAGACTCCCACATTTGAGGGATTTTTTGGAGTTCGACTCCTTTTTTCTCCATGCCATCGTATTGCAGCGCATGTTATGGAGAAGAGATTTTAAGGTTTGTTGGCTTACCTCCACTTTTTCGACAGCAAAAGCTGCGAGAGACGATACAGGTTGCACAAGATTAGGCCACTAATCGACTTTACGAACGGAAACTACAGCACGGAATACAAGCTTCGAAAACACGTGTGTATTGACGAACCCATTGTCCTGTTCAGAGGTAAAGCGGTTTCGTGAATAGATGCCGCATAAGAGGCACGTGTAAGGATTCATGCTATTCAAACTGTGCTCGAAAGATACCTACAGAATTCTGGCATGATATCCTGCTAGCAATCCCTCCATAAGTGGAGATGTGGCGCATTTTTTTAAGGGTGAGGCTCATACACAATTTGCTAGAAGGAGGAAGGCATGTTTACATCGATTATCGGTAGGCGAACTCTCTTGGTTTATGACTTATTGACGAAAGAGACCCATCTTGTTGTCACCTGTTGAAAAAAAGAAGAGAAAGGGCTTCCCTAAACAAGTAATCCAATTGAGGCTGAATAGTGAAAAAATTGGTAACGCAACAGAATTAGAGCAGTGTAACGGTGCTCAAATGAAAGAATAACATGGGCAATACCGAAGTGTTCATGTTAAGGGATCGTTCCCTCCAACTCATAGAAACTGTTGGTTGTTGAGAGCTACAACCAAGGGAACCTGTTCATGAATGCAGGGGGGACCACTGACAGCTCTACCGTGCGGCTGTTCTTCCGTCTGGTCATCCGAGTTTGGTGAATTGATGGAAGATCTCTAATGAACACAGGCGAATAAACTTGCTAGGTGGTTTCATGATGGACGTCTATTTGCGTTACATTATTTGCAAGAGTGCTTCGATACGTTAAACTTCTCAGTTCGTTGAGGAAAGCAGCAGCGGCAGTTTGGAAAAAATGGGGAAGACGTATGGGATGTCACAAAGTAACTGGAGAGTAGCGCAATCGAAAATAGGCTGCTGAGCGTGCTAGAAAAAGTTAGTGCATGATACAGGCGCTGAATGAGATTCTATATCACTGGAAGGACCTTCTTGCTTAATACTTGATACTTGAATGGCCCGTCCTCATTGGTTGTGCGGGCCGCAGCACAATCTCCACTTTTCGGGGATTTGCTGGTTAAGCCTGGAATCTCGAGGTCAGCCTGGCCAAAGTCTGCCTCAGGTCGTCACCACCACAGGACCACAGGCAGCCGCAGCCTTTATGGATCAGAGGGAGATTTGCCACCATGCGACTAGAAGTGCCATTCAAGTGAGATAAGCCAGCGGAAGTTTCATTCTACTCTGTTATCAGTGGTAAAATGCGTTGTTTCACAATGCAGGACATCGGAAACCAGTTGCACCGGGCATTACGTGCCACACTTCCTAGCTTGGGTGGTAAACCATTTGATGTATATTGTGGTTCGACATTCTGGAATACCCAAAGGACCTATATGAGATGATAAACTATTGGTCGCGAGTGCAGTGTTATTATTAGACGGTGTTAAACACGGTACAAATTTGTCGTGAAGATTTATTGATCTTCTAGTGCGGTGGATTTGGCCTGTTACAACGTTTTCGACATTTCGGTCAAGTATCACAGAACTAGCTACTGCCACCGCGAATCACGGTCCTAATAGAATGGCAGTCATAAAGCAGTGAGCTTACCTTTGGTTGACAAAGACCGACGAGTGTATGTGGTAATGTCCTACCATTTTAATTTTCAGAGTTCAGATAATGCAATGTTCAGTCGGGATTGAACAAACCTATGACAGATTGTCAAATGGCTACAGTACCCATAACTACAACTTCGGGAGACAACGGCCGTAAGAAAACGGGACGAATGGGGGATCGCATGTGAGGTCAAGCCATTTAGACATCTAAGGCCCTAATAGAGCAAATCTTTGAGGAATGCGTCATGCATTCGTCTTGATCAAATCGTAGGCGTGAGTGAATGCATAACTGGCTAAAAAAATAGCTTGCGGTAGCCTATCGATGTGTCAAGTCAATGTTTTTATCCTTTCTATCAAGTTTAATCTGTCGACCGCGAAGATATGGAAAGCTTTGTGAGCTAGGTACTCTGAATCGAACCAACTGTTGATCCGGTGTGTATTGCAGGGTACCTGTGCCACTGCTGTGTACTCGTTCCCAGTAGAATATACTTGGATAATTGGAAACTTGGACGGCCCGTCTTCACTGGTTGTTCGGGCCCCCATAATCTCAATTTTTCGGAGATTTGCTGGTTTAGCCACTGTGGTTCCCTGGAATCCCGAAGTCGGCCATGCTAAATCTGCCCCAGGTCGTCACCACCACAGACAGCCGCCGCCCTTATGAATCAGAGGGAGATTCGCCACCATGCGACTTTGATACCAGGACAGTGCCAGATCCTGGTATTGGTTTACTCTTAGTTGGGCTTCCTGGTGGAAACGCCGGACTCCTCCTTGGTTTGGGAGACCTTGTCGAGGGATGAATCCCCCTCGCTGTACATCGCAACCCGACACCATGGAACACCTCCTAGCCACGATGAGGCGGTAAACCGCTGAGAGGAATAGAATATTCCCAGGATAGTATTACTTACAACAGATTTTGTTGCGGAGTACAATTTGAATGCAGTAAGATAATGCGCATGTAGCACAAGTTTACAGTCAATAGTTTACAATGACACAATCTTAGGAAGGAGTCGTTGACCAAGAACAACACGGAAATTACAAGCAGTACTTCTTATGTCTTTCCTGCGAACAGTGAGCACAGTGAAATACCAACGATAATATGTTGTTTTCATCTTTTTGACATGCCTACTGTCTAGATTTCTATCCATGTTTACTTGAACATCATTGTACTTGTTGACAACGTTTTTTTGGATAGGTTTTAGCACTGTGGGGTGGATAGGAGCCGACAGTTGGTCTTTGAGGTTCATGATCGCTCTTTTTTATTACCAGTGATTTGCTAACGTTAATTTTGAATTGGTTTTAACCCAACTTTTTGATATTATTACAACGTAATCTATAAGCATTGAACAGTGGAGTTTCAGTGATAACAGGGAAAGAACAGTATGCCACTCAATTGACCCTTCTTGCATATTGAGGCGTTTGATTTGATGTGTTCTTATGAAGAATAGATTATTTCTAACGTGAGCCGTATCTTCTTTTGTGTTCTATTCCAATTCCACAAGCCGTCATGAGTTGTCAGAAATGGGTTTTCATTCTCAAAAGCTCGGCAATTTTGCGTGAAAAGGCGCTTTCCTGATCCATGAGCGCTTCTGTAGAGTGTAGTGGACCAGTATCATTAACACTGCCAATTCCGAGGCTATTCATCTCGAACTATGTATGAGTTCAGTATGTATTCCCCCATATACAGCAGTGTTTGAATGATTTGACACCGTATCTGTGGTAATAGTTCGAAACTCGCTGGCGGAGTGGGTCTGACGAATAAAAGGCGAATCCCACGACCAACGTTTCCATTAACCTCGGCATTGATCCAATAATTCTTTATATTCTTGTTGAGCAAATGCATGGTGTTATTTTATTCTTTATTCACGAACAAGCTTGCGTTTCGGCGGATTTCGCCTTCCTCAGAGCCTGTAGAGGTCAAACTGACAGCAATTTATTCGGCCAAACACCTCCATAACCAAACAGAGAAAACGCTAAACCAAGATTTCAATCACACTGAACACAGAAATAGCTTCTTTGCACACTCACCGTTTTCTATGAGTCTTCCACTGAGTATGTAGCGTGGAGACCAACCACACAGAATTCACATGGAATCGTAATGTTCCCATCCCATCAGAACAACAGGCTTATATACTGCCCAATATCACGCGTGATAATAAGGCATTCTTTCCCTGCGGTTCATTTTCGGATTTCTGGAATTAATCCAGAACGCCTCGAGAGTTTTGCGCGCTTGTGTTCTCGATTCCTGTGCGAGGATCGTGAACCGTACTTCAAAGTCCTCCCCGTTATTTCTCTGGGTCCTATGCGTGCCTAGTGGGGTATTTGGTTTATGTTTACCGACTAGGTGTTCTTTTATGCGGACACAGAGTGGTCTACCCGTTTCGCCAATGTATTCGTCTCCTAATGGGAGACGTCTCCGTCTCCTCGTATTCTAATGGCTACGGAACTGTAGCGCGGAATAGGTGTAGGGGAAATCCTAGGCCCCCAAACGACAACTCTAGCGATAAAAAAGGTCCCGTTTATCCTACCATTTCATCTCAAATGATGTAAATGCAGCTATAAAACGTTGCTTAAGAAGGGCGGGTCTAGAGAATTCGGTAAACGTATTTGAAATGCCACTGAGTACTATTACGCGCCAGCTAGTTCGCAACCGCCAATATGACCGTCTATGTCCAACGCAGAATTGCATAATTTGCCGTAATGGTAAAGACGGTGATTGCATGAGAGTTTATCTAGTCTCCCGTGCGGAGACGAATACATTGGCGAAACAGGTAGAGCACTCCATGTCCGCATAAAAAGAACATCTAGTGGGTAAACTTAGACCAAATACCCCACTAGGCGCGCATAGGATCCAGAGACATAACGGGGAGGACTTTGAAGTACGGGTCACGATCCTCGCACAGGAATCAAGAACACAAGCGCGCAAAACTCTCGAGGAGTTCTGGATCAATTCCAGAAATCCGAAAATGAACCGCAGGGAAGAATGCCTCATTATCACGTGTGGTATTGGACAGTATATGAACCTGTTATTCTGAGGGGTTGGGCACATTACACTTCCATGTGAATTCTGTGCGGTTGGTCTCCACGCGACATAATCAGTGGAAGACTCATAAAAAGCGGAGAGTGTGCAAAGAAATTATTCTGTGTTCAGTGTGATTGAAATCTTGGTTTAGCGTTTTCTTTATTTGGTTATGGAGGTGTCTGGCTGAATAGATTGCTGTCAACTTAACCTTTCCAGGCTCTGAGGAAGGCGAAATCCGCCGAAACAGTCAGCTTGTTCCTGAATAAAGAATAAAATAACACCTTGCGTTCGCTCAACAAGAATATAAAGAATTAAAAGACGAACGTTCTTCGGTACCTACAAAGACTTGTCAAGAAATAAGTATTGTCTAGGATGATGTATAGATTGATCAGCAGAATGGACATGTCTACCAAGTACCAGTTTTTCATCAGTAATATCGATTGCTTTCGTAGTTGGGCATTTACGAGGACGAAAATGGAGGAAATTCACATTTGAGAGTTAATTGGGGGACGCGCTCAGTCACCTATCATGTGCCTTTATATCTTTATCTTAAAGTTTTGATTTTGTGTCTTTTTTTATGTTTAAAATGAATTTAAATGGAGTTATGAAGTACTCGGTTATAAATTGCTACGCTTTTTGTGAAGGTCGTGCGTAGCACAGTGGTGGGAGGCGCCCTGCAATACACATGGGATAGATCCCCGCGTTCAAGGCTCACCAAGCTTCCATTCCTCCGGGTTGGGCAAATTAATACTAGACTTGTCTGGGAGGATAGCAGCACTGGCTTGATACATCGGTAGACCACTGCGAGTCATTGTAAAAGCCACATAAGCATTTCACCAACTCCAACGACGCTTAATGAAGTCGAATGTATGCGCATCCGTCAGGGACTGATCAACGCCGAGTGCTCTGTTCTTTTATACTCATTTATTTATTTACAGTTTTTGCCATGTATTGCCCAAAAAATCAATATTTCGGCTTCTCTGTTATTTTTTTCCAAAGATCGTCTTAGAGATGCAAATTTCGATTGGGAAAAAGGGTGTCACAATATTGACAAGTGTTGTAAAGATATTTGGATACTTGGATTCTTAGATGGCTCGTCTTCAATGGTAGTTATGGGACCCCAACACATTTTCCATTCGTTTTTCCTCATGTGATCATCAGTCATGGTGATGCTGTGCCTCGTGCACAACGACGTCCGCGAGGCATTAGCTTGTTCAGAAATAAATGAGCGTTTTTGGCTACATTATTTAAAATGTCTTAATTTGGTTCGAACAAAACTTTTTTAATCAGAGTAATAGGCATTTGAATACACGCATTTGTGCCAACGAGGAACAAATTTAGAGTTGTGGAAGCGATGAATTCGTTGAAGGCATTTTTTGCGTCATCGTGGTTGGTGAAGCATTTTTCGCGCAGGAAGTTGTCAAGATATTTGAAGAAGGAATAGTCGGTAGGCGAGTGGTCTGATGAATTTGGCGGATGAGGCAAAGTTTCGTAGCCTCCTAACTCGTTCAACTTTTTGCAGCGCTGGTACCGCAACGTGAGGCCGGGCTTTGCCGTGTAGGTTTGGTCCTTTTCTGTTGGTTAGTGCCGGTCGTTGTCGTTGGAGTTTACGATGCATTTCATGGATTTGTGAGCAACACTTCCCTGCCGTAATCGTTTCGCCCGTATTCAAAAAGCTGAGATGAATCAACCCTGCTGCAGACCACCAAACAGTCACCATAACTGTTTTTGGTGCAATTTCGACTTTGTGTAGTGCTGTGGGGGCCTGGTCGCAATCCAACCATTGAGCTGAACTTCGCCACTTGTCGTACAGAATCCACTTCTCGTCGTACATCACAATTCGACCAAAAAAGGTCGTTTTTGTTGCGCAGAATAAGAGCAGACGACACTTCAAAACGGCGACTTTTTCGATTATCGTTTCAATTCGTGTGGCACCCAGTAAGCTACTAGTTTTTTTGTCTTTCCCATGCGATTCAAGTAAGTGCAAATTCTTCCTGTGCTTATGACAAACTGTTCTGCGAGCTGTTGAACAGTTGTTCGCGTGTTAGCTTCCTCTAGTGGCTTCAGTTCGTCGTCATTAAGTTCATTGGGACGTCCGCGGCCTTCCGTACCTTTGGAATCGAAATCACCAGATCGGATTTTCCGGAACCATGTTCGCACTGTTGATTCACTAACAATACCTTCACCCCAAACTTCATTAATGTTTCGAGCCGTCTGTGCTGCACTACAACTGAGTTTGAACCCATGAAAGAAAATTTCACGAAAATTCGTTTTCAACATCCAAAATTGCAAAGCTTAAAATTGGTAGAAAAAAATATAACTTTTGAGAAAATTTTTAAAAAAATATAAAGACATGGTTGGAAAGAGCACAAAATCAGCTTTTTAGGATATATAATATTGCAAGGTACAAAGGATATTTTATCAATAAAAAATACATTAAAACAAAAAATATTTTAAAACGCTCATTTATTTCTGAACAGCCTAGTGCATTCTGTCATCCTGAAACTGTTTCCCTCTGAGGATGTAGATGGTTGACGTTTGCTACGAACACATTGTCCAGTATATGTTAATGAAATGTAGATGAGTTGAGCATGAAGGTAGCGGCAAGATGTTTTCGGTTAAGTGACCGTTTTTCGGTCGCAGTTTTTCTAACCTACCATTCCACAAAAAGGAGAAGAAAGAGTGGGAGTTATCGAGATTTAGATGTATAACAGTTGGTGCTTGGTGGATAGTAATATTACCAATTTACTTAAACCGAAAACTTGTCTGAATCAATTCTGTTTTCTTCTTCAGTCAACGCCTTTGATGACTTTACCTGTCATTTTAACTAGTTATAGGAGCGTTTTATTTTGAGGTGCTGTAAAATCTACCACTTTGGTAACTCTGTTTTAATTTAACCCCAGGCTATTATTGCCACAGTAGATTAGATTACCCAGGGTACAACAATGACCCAGTCTTATGAAACTTGTTAAAGTTTGAGATTCATCGCATGGAATAATTTTTTCGGTTCTCGATTGCTATCCGTAGCATCTAAAAAGTACTAGCTAAGATTCTAATGGAACGGATATTGATGATTGATGGTACGAATCGAATTTTGGGTCATTTTCACCGCAGAACTCATTACCTACATAATCCTAGAATTCGTGACTCAGTAAGTACCGAAAAAGTGACAATCTAAATGAATTCGCTGAGAGCACAAGAACAGCTGCTGTTTGAAGGAAGTTCAGCACAGTGCTGATTCATTTTCGATGACCTATAATAGAGCAGAGCCCCCAAACAGTGGACAAAATCTCTGATCCACCTGGGTGCAGCTGAAAAAAAAAGAGTTTCTAGGAAAATGGAGATCGATTTCCCGTTCGGTGTCGGTAAAATGGCGCTGGACGTTTTGGATCGGGTAACATATGATGCATCTGTTGACCCTCCGAAATCGTTAATTTAATCACGTTCAGTTCCGTTTCCTTAACGTTACTCATTAACGACTCGATTCATTGCTGGAAGGCGTTAGCAGTGGTGTAGATGACCTGTTGAGCGTTATGCAATTGCAGGTAGAGCGACAAGAGAGCTGATTCGACTGCATCTCTCGAACACAGTCGATGGATTTTGTGATGGAGCTAAGCAATTCTGTGAGGACCTCAACGACTATCTCATGCAGAACTATCTCTGGATGCAACAGAATATCGCCAGCTATCCGAACAATCGTTATTGGATTCAGGTGAGAGCTGGCCGTAAAGTGGTAATATGTCATTTAAAACCAGAAATTCAAGAGGGTTTTCCTTATGTTGCGATATTTCAAAGGGTTTTCCACAACGCTGAAAGCATTTGACTTTGAAGAAGTGAAAAACGAAATGTGAATGTCCTGAAAATCAGTTAACAAGAAATCATTGCATAGCGGTTTCGGATTTTCTATTTCAAACGTTTGGTGTGGTTGGAAACAAATACTTATGTTCTGGTACGTACATTGGTGCAAAAAACAATCCAAACTTCCAAAAGTCCTTTTTCGCCAATACTCCGTAGCGGCGCAGAATATTTCGTCTGATTTTGGGTCAGGTCGTTTCCAGAACCCACCTCTTGAAGTTCTTGTCATTCAGGACGATCTTTTTTTGATCAAGTGTTTGGTTGATATTGTGAGTGGTGTAGCTAACGGTCATTTAATAACTAGTAGAATAAAATCCCTCCGATTTTCTGTTTTACACCCATTTATAGTTAATTTTGGCAGTGTAAAATAAATGAATGTAATGAAACTTGTCCGCTAGCTTTAATATTTACTCATTATTTTACATGACATTCATTCAAATTCCTCATCACATTTACTATGCGGATGCGGATCCCAGAACTTCTTGGATTCGATTCGTCTTCATCACTTTCATCGTCAACGGTACTCTTCGAACGTTTCGCATGTTGTTTCGACCGCTGCTGCTTGAGGATTTCCTCTTCGTTATGAATGCCGTAGAATGCTAGTTGAGTCGATTCTCCTTGAAATTCGGAGGGTAGCCGAGCTTAGGCGTTCCCACGTGAGTTGGAGGTGAGCGTTGTGGAGGAGGAACTAGAGCCTTTGCTTCCTGATCGACGACATCACTAACCACTGCGCTACCCCTCCCTGACAATTTTTCCTTTTGATCAGTTAAGGCCTATGTTTATACGAAGAAGGACGTTAACTGAACGAAAAAAAATTGGCTCATTCTAAGAAATTATTTCAGGTACGAACATAGAGTAAAAAAGTTTGGTCTAAATTTGCACCAAGGTTTAGAATAACAAGAGTCGCCAACATTTTTTTCTATACTTTTTTTGTTGAGAAACAAAGATCTTGTAAAAAATATTTCATAAAAGGCGATTTAGTTGTTGAAGCAATGGTGTATATATTGACGAATTACCTGTTATCCTAGCGAAATTGTGAAGGTTTGCTCTGGAAATCCGTAAAGGAAGAGATCGACCGAATTGGTACTTCATTTATTTTGAGTGACTAAATTTCGTTTTTTCCTGTTACTTTGTACTTTCCTATTTTAGGAACCCTCATTTACATTCTTTTTTCCCACTTGTATTATTTTACTTGTTTAACTGATTCAAAGCATTTTGAATTGTACTAATCCCATGGGCGCGTGTGGCGCAGTGGTCGGAGGCGCCCCGCAACACACACGTGGAATCGATCCCCGCGCCCATGGCCCACCAAGCCTTCCATCCCTCCGGGCTCGGCAAATTGGTACCAGACTTGTATAGGAGGATAGCAGCACTGGCTCGATACATCTGTAGGCCACTGTAAGTCATTGTAAAGGCCAGACATGCATTCTATCACCTCCAAACGATGCTTAATGAAGTCGAATGCACGATGCATCCTTCAGGGATTGATCAACGCCGAGATCTTTATCCTTGTTCCTAAAACTGTAATCATATTTGACAAAAATCACTTTCATTTCGTTCTTTTTCAGGTGAATATGACGCTAAACCAACTACTAGGAATGATCGACGGGTACGAAGGTACGCTAGGACGCTCATGGGCTGTTGAGGAACTCGTCACACATCCTCTCTAGTATGTGTTGATCATCGCTATTATATCTTTCTAACATCCTTTTTACTTTGGTGGTTAGGTGGATGAATATTATACATCGAATGGAATCATTTTAGCTTGATTCAATTAGCTGGTGATATTGAAGATTTGGCAGCCAAGTTCGGTAGACCGGAAACTCCGCGTAGTCTTCTCACTAGCACCGGCCACTGTTCTGCACTTGTTAAGGTTACGTTTGCTGTATCATACTAACACATTCAGCTGGGTGGATATTGCAGTGGTTAGACGTTTCCTACTATACACACATGGTCATTAGTTCTATCACGCGTTTAGTGTAAACCACGTCTTCCTTCCCTCTGTGGCAGATAGGTTTGTACCATAGGGATGCTCAGTGTTGATAAAAGCATTGAGTTGATAGGTCGTTATGCCCTGCAAGTTTGCCACATATTCATTTGATCTTTTCTATAATGTTTGATAAAGTCGAATACGTGGCGCATCCCTCAATTCATTAACGCCGAACGCTTTATTCTTTACCTTTTATTAAAGCGTTCATTATTCAATTTAAAGTGAATTTGTTAATTGAGATAAGGAAGCACACAATCTCTAATCAACAAGCCACAAATTGCCTTATTTTGCCGAGATGTAGTTCTGAGTTTTTGAAGACCAAAAATCATCTTTCATTCAATTTATTTTCGTCGAGGCTCGTGTTCCGACGGTGAAATGATTGAGCAGACGAGGTTTAGTCCAGTAAACGGTGATATCTCCGAATGTGTTGTCGATGTTTGCAGCAGCGACGCTTGGGTCAAAACCTTTGTAATCTGTGACCTTGTCGTATTTTTTGCTAAGTGAAGCTCAACTCCAAGTCTCCATTCAATCCCCAAGTTCTCAAATACTGTTGTTATTGAAAAAATTGTCGACAATTATTGAGAAACTAGTGTGATCTAGAATGAGGGCTTCATTTATAGGGAAATGTTTCCATCTTCTGTCTTTTTGCTCAATATATTCCTTGTGTCTTCCCGATCTTATTACCAACGGTTTCCCGCCTCTTCATGGCTTGGTGGAGTTCCAAGGTCTGGAATTATGATGCACGAAAAGTGGTCCACCCCTTAGCAAGGTTATTTAAACTAAGGAGGAATTCGACATATCCATTCTGAGACCAGCTATGAGTAGCCGGATGCCAGAACTCCACTGTTATGCCACTGTCCTAAAAAAACCCATCGCAGTTCGTCTTCTTATCCAGGTGGTCTCTGAGTGCCCATAGTAACGACTTTGGAGCATTTTTTGTAGGGGTTGTTCGTGATTCCAAAAAAAAGTATTACTAGCCTGGAACACCATTTAAATCATGAGTGCTAAGCTGATTTGTCAGCAACTCCTAGTACTCAACAAGTCTTCAGTTGCTGGAGCATTTTAGAGTCGAGAACGTGATAAACTCTTATACGAAGGAAACAATTTTGGCCTAATAAAAGTTGTTTATCAACCTCGTGTAAGCTCAACAATTCAAAACATGGTGATGCTTATAAGAGGCTTTGCTCATTTTCTGTTGTAAATTTGGATTTTCGGTAGCATTGCTCCATTTCTAAAATTGTTTTGTAATTAGAAAAGAAATCTGAGTTTTGAAATCGCTGAAGCAATATCGGAAGCCGCAAATATCGACGACGCGTCCATCGCGTTTTGCTGGACGAAATCCTGCTTCTTCAATTCCTTCTCCGTTCGAAAGACGTGTCTCGACGAGAAGGAAGAGAGACAGATAAGAATTCTCGGTTCCTTTGTTCCTCGTTGGCAAAGATCTCTTGATACTAACGGGTTTCACTTCAATTCATAAAATTCACCATGAGCGGAGACATACTAGTATAAAGTTGAAAACGGTCATTATTTTAACACCCTGTGGGTGGAAATCAATTCACTTAAGACTTTAGGTGTGAAATGAAGAGGCGTCCCCCACTTCCTCACTTTTTATTACATATTAATACGACTTGACTTCTTAGTTTCGGAAAATTATGCCCGCGCCCATGACCCACCAAGCTTTTTCATCCCTCCGGGGTCGGAAAATTGGTACCAGACTTGTCTGGGAGGATAGCAGCACTGGCTCGATACATCGGCATGCCACCGTGAGTCATTGTAAAGGCCAGATATGCATTCAGTCACGTCCAGTGATGCTTTATGAAGTCGAATGCGTAGGGCATCGTTCAGGGATTGATCAACTCCGAGAGCTTTATCCTCTATTTTATTGAGTATTTTATACTTCCGACTTAATGGGTTCAATAATACCATGTTTTTGAATTGATTGTATTCGTTCAGTTTGCTTTTCATATCTGCCTTAACCGTCTTCATCTGCAATTTTCTCATAGTAAGCCGAACAGAACTTCACGAGCGGTGTATAACAGAACCAAGCGATTTTGCTAAAGTAGTGGTTGAGATGTCAGTGCTTAAAGTATTAAGAGAATGAATAAGAGAGTGAAAATGTAGTAGTGCGGTAAACTACATAGATAAGCCTGCTGGCTAACCATCAGTGCATTTCAGCTGCTTCCCGACTTCTCGGACATCTACTTTTCGCACGTCACATGGGCGTCGTACTCCTCCATGCTTCGAATGCAGAAGCGTTATACGTTTGCAACCAGTGATCCGGGACACAGCTACTCTTTTAGCGGTTATCCTGGTCAGTGGTGGTTTGATATCTAACTAGCAGTTGGTATCGGGTCGCATCAGTTGGATGTTTGAGTTAATCAAGTTGTTGTCGAAGTGCTATCTAAGTCAGCGTTTGGCCAAAAGATTTCAAAACGTACTGGGTGATGAACTGTGTGTCTATAGAGTAGAAGACTTTTTTACATGTGTAGGAAGTTACTAACCGTTCTAAGATCTTCAAATAAAACCATGTTAATCCACTTCCTGAACGAATTCTTTCATGGTCGTACTGCGCAGTGATGACCCGAGCTGCACGCGTAATACACCTTTATGCACGAAATTTCGTAGAAATCATAAGTTGTTTGTAGTTAGACAGCTTGTGATCTTTCTTTTTATAAACTTGCACAAGACTGATAAATAACCTGGCTAACGATTCGACGTCTTCATCTTTCTCAGTGCCAATGATTAGAGTCTGTGGCTCACAGTTGTTCGTCTCTTCAATATGGTAACTTCATGTTCCTATCGAGTCAGATCTTCCTCAGTGGAGCATATCTTGAATGAGGCATTCTTACGCGGCAACGCTCTTTTATACAGGATGCTGGTTGTTATAATAGTGGTTGTCCATTGATAACAACTTGTTTTTGCTGGACAATCCATCCTGCAGAAGTCGGTGTCATTATCGGCTAGCACAGAGCTTAGTAATAATATTTCGATTCGAAGACGAAGACATATAGAGAAGACGGACAACTATGAACTACCGACTCGGATCATCGGCTCTGATGAAGACGAAGACGTCGAGACGCTAGCCGAGTATGGATTATTTATTAACCTCGTGTAAACTTATCAAAGAAGAAAAACGTATTGGTTATATTAGATTATTATTATACTACATTATTGCATTACACTTCATAGTTGACAACTGAATGGCCCGACCTCACTTGTTGTGCAGGCCCCAGCATAATCTCCATTTTTCGGAGATTTGTTGCCTAAGCCATTGTGGTTTCCTATAATCCCGATGTCAGCTTGGCCAGAGTTTGCCCCACGTCTTCACCACGCGAGTCCAGCGTTTCCACAAGGAAGCCATGTTGACGGATGATTGCTGATAGAAGTGTTACATAGAAAACTAGCTAAGAGAAAGGCGAAACGAAGGACCTACATGGTGTGGTAGGTGAACACGTTAGACCCTGAAAGGGTAATAGCGGGTCAGATCTCAACCGCAGACACCTGCGGTCCAGAGTTTTGCCTATATCTCAGCTTCATTGGGGTTTTATTATTATTATTATTATTGTTATTGTTGTTAATCAACTTCGCATCAGCTCAACAAGGACAATTTTTAAGAGTTACATATATTAGTTGTTACTGCCGAGGTCTATAGGAACTTGGTCTTTTGAATTATCAGAAAACAAGCTATACGGTAAATACTTGGGCAGCTAGTAAGCTTTTAAAATGATGAAAGGATAAAGACGCTCGATGTTAATCAATCTCTCATGGACGCGCCGTGCATTCGATTTCTTTAAATGTTGTTAGAAGTCATTGAACACATACCGGGCCTATACAATGACTTGGAACCGCCTACCAATCTATCAAATCAGTGTTTTTTCTCTTCTCAGAGAACTCTGTTAGCAGTTTAGCCACCCTGGACAAATGAAAGGCCTAGTGAGCCTGTGCGCAGGATAGAACCATCAACTGATTCATCGTGTATTCCAAGGCACCTGCAACCATTGCAATTCACGTCCCATTTTAAAATCATATGCAGCAGCAATTTAAGCTACTCGAAAAAAGTAGAAAAGCGAGAGTACTTTTGAGCCCACTTAGGACTGAGTAACGGTGGCTGTAAAAGAAACTATGGTACTGCCACTACATGAGTCCTATTACTCATCATAGTCATGGGTTCATGGAGTATTGGATTCCCGTCTGCCCACTGATTCCAAGCTTCAAGAGAATACGTGAAAAATTGTAAAATTGAAAACTCTCACTTCCACATGAAGTGAAGTTTTTTAACGCTTACTAATGTTTTCTGCCAGTAATACGGAGTGGATAGTGCAGTGGTAATTATCTCGTTCGTTACAAGGACGGCCCAACTCACTGAGGCTGTGGTTCGACACCTCTCTAGGCCGACCAATTCTCTTAACCCTTTGGTATCGGAGACACCTGAGCACTGCTACTCCAGGATTCCAGCCAGAATCGATTTAACCAGGGTCATGTAATAATAGTAGTAATTATAACAATAACGACAATAATTTTAGTAGCAATGTTGATAAAATTAATAATAATAGTAGCGATAGTAATAATACGAATAATAAATTATGCCGGTAGAGCATTGAAATTAAAATGAAGTGTTTCTTTTTTCTGTGTAAAAGTAGAGGAAGTAGAAATTTTCCTTATTCCGTTTCTTTCCCTGCCCCTTTCCTTTTCCTGTGCTAAATATTGTTTTAGTATTACTGTACGGTTGCGGTAGCCAGTCCTGTGTTCTGTTGCGAGTGCTGCCGAAATTGGGAGAATGTTGCTTCATTTCGTTGTTGTTTCAGGCTCAATCTCGTCCGTCGACGACTTTGTCTTGACGTCATCTCGTCTAGCGATACTAGAGACCACGATAAGCAATTACAATGAAAGATTATATAAATACATGACACCAACAAGTGTACTGTGTTGGGTCAGAGCACAGGTTGGAAATACTAGTTTTATTTCTGGTCTCGATTGTACTGAACACTATAATAATCGCAAAAAAAAGCGAAACATACTCATTCCTAGGTGGCTCATCGAACATCGTCTTCGGGGCTTCAGTGGGCGAAAGTGTTCTCTCGGTTCAATTCAGGCACTTATAACAATCAATGGAACGTTCTTGACTACAAAATCTTTAAGAGAAATCGACGAGATCATCCATCGCATGGACTGCTTCACGTGCTTGAACAACTTCCGTGTGGATTTTCCGGCCTTTTTTTAAAACACTCTTTCCGCATTGTTTTCTACTTTCTCTGAGACCAACAGCAAAATAACTTTCAGGAACCATACAGCACATGCTGATATGACCCACGCGCTGTTTCGAAACACCTACTGGCCCAGTTACAATAGTCCGTGAGTGAATTTCCTTTTCCTTTACGAAAGTTTTCGTCTTCAAAGGAGTGTCTCACTCTACAATCGTTTTCTTTTTTCAGATATTTCCCGAAAATATTTGAGTGGTCGGATACTGAGAAAATGGTGAAGAAGTTCGGTGATTGGTACTCGTAGGTTCCTAACACTTATGAAAGGCGCATATAGCGTAGTACTTAAAGATGAACTGCGATATACATGCGGTCTTTATTTCGACCCCAGGCCTCGGCTAACCGCTCCGCTCATCCCTCTGGCGTCCGAAATATGATAGTATATTTGTTTGTGAGGATGAAAATGCTGGCTTCATACATTAGGAAGCTACCGTAGTTTATATGGGCCGAATATGCATTCAACATTCTCTGCAATGCTTGGTAAAATTTTGTGAATTGGCGGTTTTCTTAGAGTTTATTGAAAGTCGAACGTTTTGTCCTTCATCGCTCCAATGTCTGTAAGTAGCCAAGCCCCGTCCTGAATTTCTTAGGAATTAACAACCATAGTTCACATCTAGTAAAATATGGCTCATTTTATTCTGCTTTGCCTGGCTGTCAAAGGTTTCACTGATTTCAGCTATGACAAAACTCCACGGGCTTTGATATTCCGGAGAGATCATGGTTCGGTTGTGGATATGGATAGCATGATCCGGTTAATGAGGTGCCTCTGGTATCAACGTTATAGATAAACTTGTGATCCAAATGTTGAAGTAGCCAAAAATGACTTCGCTGGGAACAAAATGAATATGTGAATGTTACAAATTTGATCCAAATCTAACATTTGGAACATTCATGATCATGAAGTAATTAACTGATTCTTTCCTATATTTTGAGCTGTTAGGCTCCGCTAACCTTCCATACTCAGATCGAACAACTATACAAAGGATCCATTGTCAAAGTGTGAGTGTGATCCACCGTATTCGGCCGAGAATGCTATCTCCTGCCGGAGCGATCTAAACCCACCAAACGGCACTTATCCATTCTCGGCACTTGGTCATCGAGATCATGGAGCCACAGACATGAAGGTGATCGTTTTTTTTGTTCTTTTCTGGAGGAAATCGTACTCTTAATCAGAGCTAGCTTAGGAAAATCTGAAAATAATTATTTAAATTGGTCTAGAAGGTGTTTTAAAAAGTGGGGAAAGCTGACAAGACTGCAAAATTTGACACTGCATGACTTTCCCAGTTCTTTGAAGTTGTGGATAGAAAGATTCGCTAAGAATTTTCGAATGATGGTATATGTTTATTTCGGCCGTGGGCAGTTGGAGCTAATCATTAAGAACATTTTTTTAATTGGCTTTTTTGTATCAGAGTTCCCTTTAAAAGTGACCACAATTAACCATGGAGCTTAATTGGTTTGAAAGACCGACTTCCACTTAATTTTGCCATCAATAATTTAATAATATCTTGCGAAATGTACTTGTTTTGTCCTTTTTTTTTCAATTTAGATTTTCATTGCAAATACTGGTTTCCTAACAAATAAAGCTTTTTGCCGTCAGCTACCTAATAAACCTACATGGTACTCTATCGCGGATCATACAGTGAATCCAAATCTGTTCGATAGTGCCATTCAGCCTGCTTTCTCGTCCTTTATCAGTCGGTCGATCAATTTCAAGACTCGCTGCCTTCTTTTTTTTAAAAGTTTTTCTAAATTCTAATCTAATTCTAGTCCTATTAATTCTAAATACCGATCTCAAAGCGGCGAAAACCTTCGATCCACAAAGGTCAACAAGGAACACGTTGTAGCATGGCTATCTCGAAATCGGAGGAGTAACGTCGGTCATCCAAATATCAACACGTTAATGAAGATGGAATACGGAAAACCTTCAGCTGAGACTGAATTCATGGACATGAAATCCTCCCCTACTCTGTGTGTTCGTTGCGCTTAGAAAGCACTAATCGACTGAAAAAGTGCTGTACTACGAATGAGGACGTGCCATCTAAGTATCTTAATACTCGAATCATGTCACACTTTAGCTTCCTGGTGATGACCGAGCAAGTTAACGAAAACCACAGGTATTTAGATGGTCCATCCTGATATTTCATGATCTCCAGAACATTTACTATTCATTCTGTCTTGCCTTAGTGGAAGTGGTATTTGCAAATTGGCATGCGGCTAAATGATCACTCATCTTCTCTCTACGCTGACATACCTAAATGTTTGCTGACCCTGGTTTGGAATTCCTTGATATCCGAGCTAGGACATTACCGGATATTCACCATAAGCCCTTGTATATTGGAAGGAAGGTTTGTTTCTATGAGTTCTTCTAGTACAGCAACTATTTCTGAGGTTGGTCGACTTACTGAACGAGGGTGATGTAACGGATGAGTCCAAAAATAGTGGTGGCACTGTCTTCGGAAGACTGCTGTAGTTCTTCAAATCAATATTACTTTACGTGAATAACTAGCTAATTTGTCCCATTTGATGGTGAAGAAAATAGATAACTTTAAAATTTCGCTGAAGTTTCTTTGTAGTCCTGCCAACGGTTTACTGCTTCGTCGTGGTTGAGAGGTGTTCCTGGGTGTCGGGCTGTGATGTACAGGGAGGATTCATCCTCCTGGTTTCCTCCCAAACTGAGAAGGAGTCCAGCGTTTCCATCAGGAAGCCTAGCTAAGAGTAAATCAATACCAGGATCCACCACCATCCTGGTATCAAGGTCACATCGTGGCAAATCTCTCTTTGATCTACAGGGGCTGCGACTCCTTGTGGTGGTGACGACCTGGGGCTGAATTTGGCCAGGCTACCCTCGGGATTCCAGGGAACCACAATGGCTTAACCAGCAAATCAAAAGTGGAGATTATGCTAAGGTACGCACAACCGGTGAGGACGGACCATTCAAGTATCAAGTAAGTTTTTTGTAGTACGGCAAAGTCCAATTTTTTAGGAGACAACCATTCAAAGTGACTTACCATTTGGTTTTATAAATAACAGGCATGGAGGGAGAGGCCAGCACAATGGTTAGTGATCTAGTCCATCAGGAAGTAAGCTGCTTCATCGACCACCTCGCCAGTGTTTTGCTCTACTTGGAAACACCTTTGCTCGGCTGTCCATGACTGCAATGAGAATCGACTCGATCAGCGTTCTGCGACATTCAAAAACAAGACAAAATCCTCAAGCAGCAGCCGAAACAATACGCGAAGTGTTCGGAAATCTTTGTGGACAATGTGTAAGAGGAAAACCAATCGAATGGAGGAATTGCTGGGATCTGCAGAGAAGATGTGATGACGGGTCATCTAAGATAAAATAATAAGATGAGCCAATAAATAACAAAGCCACGTAGCTCTTATATTGGTTAGCATTTTCGCATGCACGCTAAAGGAATTTGTCATCGTGTAATCGATTTAAAGTCACCATGTCTTCAAAGGGTGCAATTCAAAGCAGTCGATGTGGGTGCGCCTCCGTCTATCCTCACATCATTCAGTTTGTAGACGACGGACTGATTTCTATTGGCTTACTATTACTTGTTGATGATAGATAACAAATTTTAGGTAACGAACTCTCAGCTCATCGAATCGCTGTCTTTCACCGCAATCGCCGGCCCAACACATAACCCGACACCTGTGTTCGACTGGAGTACCAGCACTCTAGCGCATTCAGTGCCGCACAACGGTCAGCCTGTTCGCTGGACGTGAGTACAGAAAGTTATTTCATGTTTCACAGATTTTATAGGACGGCTTAGTTTCGGTCTTCGTTACTAAAAATTGTTCTAACTAAGGTTTTTATGCAATTTTTTTTGTAATTTATTTGCTTATGTTTCAGTTTTTAAACCGATAACCCATCGATGGAGCACGTCACTCTTCGACATGAAAAATGAAAACGAAAGTGTAGAAGAGGAAGATAATGAAATAACGACGCAGTCATTTATTAAAATGTGATGATTTGAGGGGTAACCTGATTGGCTTGCGAATCTTTAAGTTTTGTAAGAATATTTGATCGGATGCTTCTAAGTTTTTCGTGGCAATTCTTATTCATTTCCACACGTGGTAATAATTAATAAATGTTATATTCTGTAAAATTCTAAGAGTTTTCTTGAGCAACGTTTCCCACTGAAACGTCGTTTATTGTTTATTGAGGATGGAGAGGAAGAAAACGTTTCATATTATCTACATTCGAAACTTTCCAAACCATTAGCGCTTACTAGTTAGGACGCTTGGTGCTTAAGGAACCTATATTTTTCTGTTTATGTCAGCTTTTTTTCCGCACAGTTCACTCAGCCTGCTGCCCTTAAAGCAATCCTAGAAGGAATCAACCTCCTAACCCTATGCTTGAGATTCAACAAAAGGCAATTCATGAGTCAGGAAGAACCGTACCACATGATCTGTTGAGTACTGTAGTCCGCCAATAGAAAAAGATTTGCAGATATTTTGCGGAATTGAAACCTCTTTTAACACATAACATATGTGTGGTTTTTAGCATCGCTGCTAGCCTTTGCTGACTCACTGGTTTCTTTTTTACAATAAACGGTAATTTTTCGATGACTAGAGGACGCGAGGGATTCTGTATCCCTCTATGGATATGAATAGTATGTATGCTACTAACTACTTCGTGTTACCATGGTCCAACCTACAAACACATTTATTTATATGATCTTATAAACTGATCTTCTTTAGCTGATACGAGGTTGGTATAAGTCTTCGCTGTCGTTGTCGTTGTTGTTGGTGTTGTTGCTCGATGGCTGACGTTTCGGTGATTTCGCCTTCCTCAGAGCGCGGAGGTACTTTGTATAAGAATACTTTAATTATTCGATGGAAGAAAAAGGCTAAAGTATCAATGAAGATCAAACTTTTAAATAGACGCCATATTGAACAGAAGGGCTACTCACCGTGATGTTACGAGTGGGACTGGCCCCCACTTTAAAACTTTGATCTTCACTAATACTTTAGCCTTTTTTTCCACCGGATAATTAAAGTATTCTTATATAAAATACGTCAGGCTCTGAGGAAGGCGAAATCGCCGAAACATCAGCCATCGACCAACAACGCCAACAACAACGACAACGACAGCGAAGACCTATACCAACCTCGTATCAGCTAAAGAAGATCAGTTTACAAGACCATAGAAATAAATATATGAACTATCTATGCCGAAGTTTATAGAAAGTCGGTCTTTTGAGTACAAACACATTGCTGTCAACATTTGGAGGTGGTTTGCAGCCTATGCTGTATTTATTCCGCGAAGTTTTGTACCTGCACATTATATCCGATGGCTATGACTCATTATAGTGATTACAACTGAAATAAGTTTCAACTGTGACACAACCACAATGATGCTGAGACGAGCGCGCTGTTACCGTTTCCGGAGCCTAACGTGTTCACTACCATACCATGTGGGTCCTTCGTTTCATCTGCCTCTCAGCGAGTTCTAAGTTTCAACTGCTAGTGAAATTATCGGTCAATAAACTCGTTCGTAGGAAGTCTTTTGTATGTTCATCTTTAATGCAGAGTAGAGAGGGTCTGCCCACCGCAAAATCTGTGCTGGATGACCCATCGATTGATAAAAAGTGTAGGAAAAGGTTTCTGTACACCCAAAATAACCTATCAGGAAGAGAGTGAGAGCCATATAGACTTCATACCGATCACTCGTGCTGTCAAGTACACTTGTATGGAATGTAGACCGCCTAGTTACGTGCCAAACTTGAAGGCCTACCGGGTAAAAAAAATATGTTAAGTAACCCGATTCACTTTAAATACCATTGCTGTTTTTCGAAGGTATTATCTAATCGGCCACATGTTTAACACATTCGCGACGAAGCTGACCTTTCGGGGGGAAAGGCGATCAGTTCCCGTTAATAGAGCACTGGAGCAGCTGAAAGGATTAAAGCTCCATAGGAGATACTGTGGATTAATGGAGTGGAAAAACGTTTTTTAAGTGTTCCTGTGATTTGAAGTCTGTTTAAAAACGGAATTCGCAAGAGAAAGTCTTCAGAACGGAGTACAAATTTTGGAATTTACAACACAGTCGTGGTAGCCCAGTGACCAACCACATCGGGAAACACTATCGTTTCTTCTTTGAGGAAATCCTACTTTCTCAATTGCCTTCATGTTCGACATACGAACCTCAACACAAAACGTGGAAATATTGGTTTTTGCGGTTCTAGAACATCAGAACTCGATGGTGGAATAAGAAAGCATGGAAAGCACGTGTCTTGTAGGCAAAGATTTGCAGCTACTAATAGAATTTATTGCAATCAATAAAACTGACTATGAGATGATAGGGGTTTGAAGTTGAAAGCAGGCATTGTTTTGCATCCTATGACTCGTATAGAGGTCATGATGTCTCCACTGTATCAATGGGTATGGAACTTTCATTTCACGTTGTCTTTGTATGTCGTTTGACGTTGTTCATTCTGAAGACGAAATTCTCATGCTATCTGACTACCTTTAGACACAGCGTCGTAATAGTCGTTTTTGCTTTTGTACTTTTTTTCTTGTTTTATTTCCAACTCTGTACAGACAATGAGTAGCGATCATGGTCACCGTTCAGTTCCGAAGTCACCAAACAAACGCCGACGTCGGCGCAGCACTTCCGGTTCTGAAATCGAATCTATCATTGACGATCTTCGAGAACACAGATGGTTTATAAATGACGCAGAATTTGAACAAAAAACACATATGTTCATTCTTCGTATTCTTGTTGAGCAAACACGAGGTGTTATTTTTTATTCTTTATTCACGAACAAGCTGACGTTTCGGCGGATTTCGCCTTCCTCAGAGCCTGGAAAGGTCAAGTTGACAGCAATCTATTCGGCCAAACACCTCCATAACCAAACAGAGAAAACGGTGAACCAAGAGACCAAGAAGAATAAAAATAACACCTCGTGTTTGCTCAACAAGAATACGAAGAATTACTTGATCAGTGCCGAGGTTAATAGAAAGTCGGGCGTAGGAGTTACATCTGTTCATTGTTTGCTTTTTTCTTTTTGTTGATTTTTTAAAAAATAGTTTCTTTACTATTTCGTGTTGCATGAATTGGCTGGTAAGTGGTATTTGAATTGTTTAATGTTAAGAAGAAATATAGTGACACTGTGAGCATCTAATATTTCAATAAAGTTTAGTTGGCTCAGAACCAGACATAGAGCACTCTCGTTGATCACCTAATAACTGAAACGGGTCCTGTTTCAGGGATCCTTTGGGGAAGCTTCACCATAGAGTAAGTGGCTTTCCTGCTGTACTGTTGTAATATCATGGATACCAAGACGACGAATCCTGCCCACTGATTGTTTTTTTGTACAGTGGTGGAAGTTAGAGCTTTCAATTTTCTCCACAACTTGTATGGTATAGAATAATCCTAAGAAGGTGCTTTCGACTGCGCTTTCGATAACGTTTTTTTTTATCATCCTCGCTCAGGAGAATAGCAGAGTCAAAAAATCTGATAGGGTAGGATATTCTTCCTGCTCTTCACTGCATGTTTGCTGCTGCTGTATGTGCAACAAGTTACTTGCTTTCTACTGCCGCAGCTCTGGCGCGAAGCTATTCATCATGTCGACTTCCCTATCCAGGTACAAATAGTTGCGACATTTGAAGATATTCGTTTCGTAGAGTGTGAAGGCGGCATCAGAAACGGACCCCTTTTTCTGATCAATATGGTTTTTTCAGGCTCATCGAAAAGCTCACAAGAGCTCTTGAAATCGGGCACTATTCGTTCCAGATGGTTAACGCTTAGTGTTTCCATAACTCAACAGTAATTCCGGTTTTCCGAAGTTTTTTCGCTCCAGGTTCTAGAGGGTGGCTGTGAGCATTTTTGATGATTTTTGACAAGAATTTTGACGATCTTGTCGAATTCTGCCTTTACGTCAACTAATGTCGTCCTAAGTTAGTGTAATTCTAGTCTGGAGCGGTTTCATAGTTCACGATTATTGTGCACTGTCGCTTTCGAGACTCCCGAAACAGCTTCTCTTTCAATTTGGTCGAAGGCTTCTTTGAGTAGCGGTAGTAGAATTATAACATAGAGCTGAATCCCCTTTAGAAACTTGCTCGCATAACTACTATCCATTCAATGTTCCGTTAATATTTGAGAGAATAAGTCTAACATGAGTAAAGAGCTTATAGACGACAGACTGCAGTCAGATTGGGCAACAGCGGTCGATGAACTTCGGATAGAAAAGCCGTTTTGCAATAAACGCTTTATCGTTGCATTCCTAGATAAAGGTGCTATTCAGTGGACGTTGGTCTTATAATTAACGAATTCTGAACAGACGTTGGTGATGTTCTTACGAACCTCTGCAGTTCCTACTGCTACTTTCCTGTCCCTTAGAAGTACTTTTATCACCACAGTGTAGACCATTGCAAGGTAGGACGCAAGATGATGACTGTTGGTCAGGATTCCAAATTTCTTCTGGAGAAATAAACGTTTCTACTGGCTTTCGTCAATTTTTTTTGCATTATATTTAAGGTGTTGGATGTGTCCATGATATTGTTTGTCAATGTTGTCGAAAACGACATCATCTCAAAACCTGACTGAGGATGTGAAGAAAGTCTTTCTTCGTATTTCCTGGCTTTCATCTATTTCTGTGAAGATGCTCCAATTCATCGTAGAAAATTGAAACAACGATAACATCGCTCTGACTTTACTATGACTGACGTTGATAAACGTCGTATGACGAACACCGCGTTATGAATGGGTAGGGGGACGGGTAGCAGAGTGGTAGCGATGCCGATCATCACAAACACGGTGCTAAAGCGATCCTGCTCCGGGCTCAGCCTCTCAATCCTTCGGGGTCAGGAAAAAATCACTCTTTGCTATCCAAATAAGAACGCTCTAACTCGACTATATCAAGACTCAATGTTGACTTTTTTGTTTACTGCTTTTTACAAGTTTTCACGGAGGGCTATTATGTATGGAACAACCACAATGATGCTGAGATATTTGCAAAACTCCGGACCGCAGGTGTTTGCGGTGGGGAACGAACGCGCTATCACCTTAATGTATTTCCCTGTCATCTGAATGCACTCTTTCTGTCGAATTGACATGCACGATACCATCCGAATAAACGAAAGTACACCCACATATTCATACGCGAATATGTTGACATGCAGACAAAAAACCAGAAATTAGTCATTTTCTACCCAAAACAAATCAGTCAAAAACGAAAAGATCAATGAAAATGGTCTAAAGCCTTTTATTTACTGTCTACTACTCTTTCTTCGCAGGATATTATGTAAAATACAGCAACCAATCACAATGATGCTGAGGTATTTGAAAGCTCAGACCCTTCTGCTAGATTCAAACCCGTGGCTACCCTTTCCGTGGGCAAACACTTTAACACTGCACCACTGAGGTCCTCGCTTTGCCTTTCTCTCATCCAGTTTTTTCCTTGTAAAAAATTGTACGTCCTAATTTCAGTGGTGTGGGTAACATCTCAGCTTTGTGGTTGTGTTTTGATCTGAATTATCAAAAACTAAAATAATTAACTTCAATGATGCTGAGATAATTGCAAAACTCCGGACCGCAGGTGTCTGCAGTGGGGAACGAACGCGCTATTGTCCTTCCCTGGGTGAGTACACCATGCGGGTCCTTCGTTTTCCCCTGTCTTTCAGTTAATTTTATCGGTCTTTTGTCATCAGCAATTATCCGTCAGCGGGATTGATATCTGGGGGAAAGGGGGGTGGGGGAGGGGGGCCCAAATCGGCAACGAACCAGTTAAGCTGAGGCTGCAGTTATAATCACAATTTTAACTTATTATTTACTACGGCAGGGGTATAGTGTGTACAGTATACCCTGCCGTTAAAAAGAGGAAAAGAGTAAAAGAGTATCCAGTAAATAATAAGTTAAAGTAATTAAGTAATTGATTACTAGGATGACTAAAATAATAAATCACAGTACCGATTTTCTTTTAACCTCGGCATTGAACAATAAACAGTGAGTAGTATAAATAAAAGATAAAAAAAATGATAATATACAATCTAAAGGGCGCGTGTGGCGCAGTGGTCGGAGGTGCCCTGTAACACACATGTGATGTCGATCCTCGCGCCTGGCCCACCAAGCGTTCCATCTCTCCGGCGTTGGCAAACTGGTACCAGACTTATCGGAGAAGATAGCAACACTGGCTCGATATATCGGTTGGCCACCGTGAGTCATTGTAAAGGCCAGATATGCATTCATTCACCTCCAAACGATGCTTAATGAAGTAGAATGCATGGCGCATCCCTCAGGAATTGATCAACGCCAAGAGCTTTTTATCCTTTATACAATCTATAATGATAATGACTAATAGTAAAACCGACTAATTTAGTCGCAAACAACTAATCAAAGGTCGGAAATGGCTAAAACATTTATGTCTATCTCGAAGACATCAGTAGGTATTCAGGAGGAGGGGAAAAAGGAGGAAAGAGTCAAGGAGGGCATTATTGTCAATATTGCGAAAGGTGTAAAGTACATTATTGTTTTTTTACACAATTCGTCTTTCACATCTACTATGTAGATCCCTGCACTTCTCGCATTCGATTCTTTTCCTCGCATCCGTCGTTCACCACAGTCTGCCAATTTTTAAGCGTGGCTTAGGCCGCTGTTGGAGGATTTTCTTTCCATCATGAATGTCGTTGAATGCTGACCGAATCGATTCTTCTGGAGTCATGAGATAGCCGGTCTATAGCTTCCCACTTGGATTGGGATTGCAGAGAGTGAGCTTTTTCCAAACAGATCCGGCACCAATTCCCCGACCCCGGAGTGATGAGAGGCATGATAACCCAGAAAAGGGGTCGAACTAGCGTCGTACATTTGATGATCGGCATCCCCATCACTGCACTGCGCACTGCTTTGAAATTTTTAATTGGTGAACAATAAAGAGAACAGACCTTGGAATAGCTGTTGGTATGCTCTGTGTTGATTCATCGCTCTAGTCCAGGACGATAGGCTCCAATTCGGCGCCTGATGAGGACTTCTCAGCAGGTCCAACATAACTGTAAAACATGATTGGAAATAGAGAAAAAGGATAGCTGTAGAAAAAGGTATGATAGTTAAATACTAAGAAGATAATTGTTTATAGAAAATACTTGAGGAAATGCAAGTTCGCAGGTAATGAAAGACAAATGATAAAGCGTTCGACATTAATCGATCACTGGTGTATGCGCCCTGCGTTTAACTTCATTCGTAGCATCGTTTAGGTCATTAAGAGCACATCTGGCCCATACTTCTGGTGGTGTACTGAAATATTTTGTGCTTTGATCAGTGTCTTTATTGCCCTAAACAATTCAGATATTAATTTGCCGACACCTAAAAGGTGGAAAGATGGGTGAGCAGGAACGCGGGATAAAACCAAAGACCATTATAGGGACATCTTTTATAATTGTACTCTGCCAGCTGAACATGGAAACAAATAGAAGTTATTCAGAATTCATTAAGAAAAAAAATCTCTTAGGTCAGCGAAAAAAAGATCGAACTATGAGGCATTAAAACAACAATATTGCGAACAAAATGTCATGATCACTTCTCTAGCAGTTGACTAAGAATGGCCTAAGAATACAATTATGAGATACTTGCAAAATCTCTCTGGACCGCAAATGTCTGCGGTGTGGAACAAACGCGCTATTACCTTTTCCGGGGGCTAACGCGTTCACCACCACACCATGCGGGTCCTTCGTTTCGCCTGTCTCTAAGCTAGTTCTATCGGTCAGTGCCATCAGCAATCACCTGTTAACGGACTTAAGCTGAGGTTGAGAGACAGGCAAAACGAAGGACCCACATTGTGTGGTGGTGAAAGCGTTAACCCCCAGAAAGGATAATAGCGTGTTCGTTCCCCACCGGAGACACCTGCGCTGCGAGGATGTTGCAGATATCACAGCACCATTGTGGTTGTACTTCGCATAATACCCTGCCATAAAAATTATAGTAGGTAGCAAATAAAAACTTAGTAATGCAATTATGGTTTTCCTCGACACTGGTGGTGGTACAGAACTGTCTTGAGTTCAAGGCACGAACGAATCAGCCAAGTCCTCGATTCACATCGTACTTGAAAGCTGATAATTGAAATGAGCAACGATGAAACATATTGAGCTTGTGCCTGTTATTTTTAGTGACGAAACTTGTGAGGCTCATGCTTCATTTTTCTCTATTTTCCTTCAGGTTCAGATGTGATCAGAATATCTTTAACATTATCTTAAAAATACTGGCTCGTATTCATTTCTTGTAACTGAATTTCTCCATAGTCACCTTGTCATCTGTGGGAAATATACTGTCTTCATTATTTTACTTGTTGTAGATATCTTCATAACGTCTTTTTCTGCATTTCATACAAATTTCAGGAGCGCATATGGCATAGTGGCTAGAAATGCTCTGCAACACAAATGGTTACTGTTCCTATCGCCCTTCCCTGGCCTACCAAACCCACTAAGGTCGGCAATTAGATCGGAACATGGAAAAACGCAGCCTTGATATGTCAATATATCAAACATTATCATATAAGCCAGATATGCATTCAATCATCTTTACGATCTTACGAATGGAGTGAAATGCTTAGCGCATGTCTCAAATTGGTCACCGCTTAGCACTGCACCTTTTATCCTTTTTACGCTATTCACCTTAGGATGAATGATGGATACTGCGAGAATGTAAATCTCTTTCTAAAGCACACCGGCTGAACCCGCCCCTCAATCGACTGGATTTCACGGGTTCTAAAATTTTTTCTAGACGTTTGTTTAACCCACGCTTTCCGTAGCGCGTGCTATCTAATCATAACGCTATCCAAGACACTGCGAACTTTATTCCAGAAGTTCTCGTAATCGTCAATTTAGCATTTTATTATGGAATGCTGTACATGTCATTTAGTCTATTCACAAAGTGTTCCAACTCGCTGAAATGAAAACGAAAAAAAGGAGAACAATTTCTTGGCATTTACAATGAGACGACTCAAAACAAGTACGCGCTTCTTTTTCATTCGTTCTGAATACCTCCCCTTAGGCTTGTCGTTGGTTTTTTATGAATATGAGCACAACAAGAAGATCTTGTCATCAACGAAAAACCTTATATTCCTGACATTATCTTCTTTTGGCGCGTTTTCTCCCATTCTATGAATCCACGCTAAAATTTGAAGTCTACAGCAGCAACGAATTTACATCAGAGCCGATGAGCTTCTAATGAAAAAATTATCGAAAACTTAATTAAACGGTCGAGTGGAGGAGATCACAAATAACTGTGACGAGGAAACCGATTAAATTAATCTTCTCTGCACGTTCATATAATCAGCATTAATGGGCTATCGATTCATAACAGACCGATTCTCTCCCTTGAACATATTTTGATTTATTTCTACGACAGTTAATATGTACTAGTGAAAAAATCGATTATCATTTATAGGTTCTGGGGTGGTTCTACTATAGTTTCCTACTTACCCCTAAGGGCGTGTATGGCGCAGTGGTCGGAGGCGCCCTGCAACACATGTGGAATCGATCCCCCGCGCCCATGGCCTACCAATCCTTCCATCACTCCAGGATCGGCAAATTGGTTCCAGACTTGTCTGAGAGGATAGCAGCACTGCGTCGATACATCGGCAGGTCACCACGAGTTATTGCAAAGACCTGATCTGCATTCAATCACCTCCTAACGATGCCTAATGAAGTCGAATGCATGGCGCATCTCTCAGGGATTGATCAACGCTGAGAGCTTTATCCTTTATCCTTCTTTAAGTGGATAAAGCTGTAGAATTTTGGTGTATACCAGTAGTGCACCAAAATACCAAGATTCTAATCCCATTGGAAGCAAAACAGCTTCTTCACACACTCAGCTGCTTTCTATGAGACTTTTACTAAGAATCCCACATGGAGACCAACCACAGAGATCACATGGATGGGTAATGTGCTCTTCTCACGTTAAAATATCAGTCTAAAATATTGTTTCACATCGCGTGTGATAACGAAGCTTTCCTGCTTGCAGTTTATCCCCCCAAACAATGTTTTGTGATGAGGTCCCGTTTATCCTACCCCTCATTTGAAACGAAATAACCACAGCTATAAAAACCCTGATTAGATAAAAGCAGTCGAAAGAAATTGGTAACAGTGACTGAAATACCACCGAATACCGTCAGACGCCAAATAGTTCGTTGGCACTTATGTGGTCGTCTATGCACAACGCAATGTTTCACACTGAAATTTTAAAGTGAGAGGGACGCACTCTACATCCGTGTGATCTCTGTACGGTTACTGTCCACCTGGAAGGTCCAATGGAATGCTCATAGAAAGCGGTGATTCTGAGTGAAGATAGTGTTTTGTACCCAGTGTCATCGAAATCTAGGTATCGTGATTTTTCTGTTGAGATTACAGAGGTGTCTGTCCGACTAGATTGCTGTGAACTTGACCTTTCGAAGTTCTGAAGAAGTCGTAATCCGCTGAAACGTCAACTTTTTCTTGTGAGTGATGAAAAAGGAATAGCCTCGTCTGCAATTATCCAGAAACCAGCAATTTATTGATCTGTGTCGAGGTTAACCCATTCCGTCTGGTATGGACACTATGGTGCCCACATTGGGTTTAGTGGGCTCTAGAATTTTTGTTCACCGGACTATGTATACTCATTCGACAGCTAATCGGAAGCGTATCAAGGTAGTAGGAGTGGGACCAGAAACGCTTTTCTCTACACCTGACGATTTGCAAAAAACTTTTCCACGAAAAAGTTCATTGACTGGTTATTAGACTAACAATTAACTAATAGTTCATTTTAATCCCTACGATGAATCATGATTATTTTATGGAAGATTTGGGTATTAAAAATGTCGAAATAGACTCGACATGAGGTGGAAAAACACTTTCAAGCGCAGACAGCAATGTATTTTCATAATGGATAATAGTAACACGGGGGCTGATAGCATAGTGGTAGTGATGTCCGTCATCACGAGCATGGATGGTGGCATTTCGATTCCACCCCCGAGCCAACCAAGCCTCTCATCCCTTCGGGGTTGGGAGATTGGTATTGGACTTGTCTGGGAAAAAATCACTCTCTGTAATCCAATTGGGAACGCTCCAGCCCGGCTACCTCAGGACTCTAGGGAGAATTGTCCGGCAGCATTCTACGACATTCAAGATGAAATGCAAATCCTCAAGCGGCAACCGAAGCCACACGTAAAAGTTGTAAGATCTTCGTGGACAATGGATGCGAGGAAACAAATCGAATATCAGAAGTGCTGGGATCCGCACAGCATGCGTGAAGACGGGTCATATGAAATATAAAATGAAAAAATAAATAGTAACACACAGGTAAATAGTAGCATACATATCACTCATACCCATAAACGGTAGAGCAAACTTTCTTCTGAAATCTCATCATGTTAAGAGATCCTCAAATTCTCTAGTTATTGAGGAAAGATTTCTATTGTTAACTTTTTAATTTACTGCATACTACAGTTTTCCACGGAAAAGTAATATGTGGAATTCAGCCATAATGGTGCTGAAATATTTGCAAAACCCTGAACCGCAGGTGTCGGCGGTGGGGGATAGAACCCGTCATTACCCTTTCCGGTGGCGAACGTGTCATCACCACACCATGAGTGAAAGTCCTTCGTTTCGCCTTTATCTCAGCTAGTTTTCTATCTAACGGTGCCATCAGCTATCACTCGTTAACAGGAATGATCTGGGGAGCACAAATCGCCACTTAACGTATTCCTTGGGTAAGCCAAATATTGGGAATTATTCCAAAAACGGTTTTTTTTCCTTTGGAATTCTGTTTCATTGCACATCATTGAAAAGCTCATTCTACGAACTTTCGCTCCGCATAATTGAAATATGGTGTAAATCATGCATTTGACAAGTTTTAAAGGTTAGAATTTCAGATGTCAAAAAGCTATTTCAACAAATGAATTTAGCGAGTGCAAACTCCGAAGTATGCAGTGCAAATGGCTCGAAACCTTAGAGAATCATGGGGTTAAAGAAGTGCTAATGACCGCACAGTACAAGGTTGGCTCGAAAAACTTCCTTGTGTGGCGAATGCGACAAGATAGGTCGCGAATGTCCATGTGTTTTGACAATGGTAAAATTGAATGCTTCTTTCTAGGAAACAAGGCGGGTGTGGCGCAGTGGTCGGAGGCGCCCTGCAACACACAAGTGGAATCGATCTCCGCGCCCATGGCCCACCAAGCCTTCCATCTCTCAGGGGTCGGCAAATTGGTACCGGACTTTTCTGGGAGGATAGCAGCACTGGCTCGATACATCGGTAGGCCACCGCGAGTCACTGTAAAGGCCAGATATGCATCCACTCCAAACGATGCCTAATGAAGTCGAAGGCATGGCGCATCCCTCAGAGATTGATCAACGCCGAAAGCTTTATCCTTTATTTATCGCTTTAGGAAAACACGCCCCCAACTATTCGTGAACTTGCATAAAAGCCTACGTAAACATCTTAAGTGTTTTGGAGCATGTAAAAAGTTAGGAAGTCAACAAAGCTTGACAAATAAACGTCTCATGGATTAAGTGGCACAAAAAAATCGCTGTTTTGATGAATCGTAGGCGTTTCTTATGCACAAGCAGAACGATCCGTTTCTTGACCGTTTCGTTACTTGCGACGAGAAATGAAGGGATCCATTATAATAACCGGCGACAATCGACTCACTGATTGAATCGCAAGCTCCACAGCACTTACCAAAGACGAAATTGCACCAAAGGAAGGCTATGCCAACCAAGTGGTGGTCTGCAACTAGTTTGATCAGTCATCGCTTCCTGAATCCGGAACGACCACAGCGATGAAGCATGCCCAGAATATCGACGAAAGCTACCAAGAACTTCAATGGTTGTGCCTCGCATTGGTCAATAGGAAGGGACCAATCCCTCTAATAATAACGTGAGGGCACAGGTTGCACTACCAATGCTGGACAAGTGAAACAAGCTGGGCTACGAAACTCTGCCTCATCCACAATACTCGTGAGACCCTTTGCCAACCGGTTTCCACTTTCTTAAACCTCTTGACAAATCGAGAAATGCTTCAGAAGCCAAGTCGAGGCCGAAACTGCTTTCGACCATTCTACCGTCTTCGAAAGCCCAGAATTTTAACCAGTTGTCACGTATAAACTTGATTCCTATTGGCAACAGTGTTTGGAATTCTAACGGCCTTCATTTCCATCAGTAAAATTTATTTCGAGCTGAAATATGTCATCTTAAAATACACGTTTGAAGGCGACATTAATTTTCGAATAATCCATTAGAGTGTGTCTAGTTTTAAGAAGACTCCTTAATAATTCATCATCTTGTCAGAAAAAAAGGTATCCCAAAGCATCTAACTTTATTGTTCAAATGGAAGCATTTTTGCTCCCCTTTCATTCCTAACACTCTCTGTAGAACGCACTTTGTCCAACGGAAGCAGTGTCTCGCGACAAAACGAACTCGACAAGAAAACACTGTTTCCTAAATTATGACGCGAACAGAAGAGAAGTCTCCATGTAACAAGCCTTACACAACATCTGTACTGGATAAGCTACCGATTTCTGTGCAAAAACATGTGGCAAAAAATGCCCTTTGTAGTAAAAACAACGCAAAGGTGATGCATTTGGTTCAATGCATTTCGTCTACTTTGCCTATTCCATGGATGAATTGCACTAATCAACAACGAAAGAAATCTACTACACTTTAAAAAGAGCTTACAATTACGGCAGAGCAGAACTACGTCACAACATTGATGTA
Organism: Angiostrongylus vasorum; assembly: GCA_018806985.1. NCBI lineage: Eukaryota > Metazoa > Nematoda > Chromadorea > Rhabditida > Metastrongylidae > Angiostrongylus > Angiostrongylus vasorum. The sequence goes on from JADANN010000336.1 coordinate 1,009,724, forward strand.
CAGGTGTAAGATAGTTCTATATATGGTATCAATTATTTTTCTTCGCTTGTTTTTTTTAATCTCTTATTGAACAGATGATGACGGAACAAGCACGTCATGTTTGATGGGCGTGACTTCTCTTAGAGCTAACTGGAGAAAATCCTCGAATTAGGAAAATATGAAAAGGATAAAGGATAAAGCTCCTGGCGTTGATCAATCCCTTTGGGGATGCGCCATGCACTCGACTTCATTAAGCATCGTTTAGAGGTGATTAAATGCATATCTGACCTTTATAAAGACTCGCAGTGGCCTGCCGATGTATCGAGCCAGTGTGCTATCGTCCCAGACAAGTCTGGTACCAATTTGCAGACCCTGGAGGGATGGAAGGTTCAGTGGGCCTTGAGCACAGGATCGATTCCACGTGCGTGCTGCAGGGCTCCTACGACCACTGCACCATAAGCCCCAGCAAAATATATTTCGCATTTTTTTGTGGTTTTTCATAGAACAACGAGTCATGTCAGGAACTGTGGAGAATGGTTGTGTCAAATAGCATGCCCAGATTAACTGTTCGTAAAGATATTCCAATAAACTTAAAATGTATTTCTGTCCTTTTCTTTAAATAAAACCGCCTATTCACAGCGATGGATAACGTTACACTCTGAGCAGTAACCGAAGAGTGGCGGACCCGCAAATGCTTTCCATGCATACGGTCATACTGCCCTAAGGAAGTTTACCGAATACACCTTAATCCGATTTTTCCTGTTGAGTACACCTTGAAAAGCTTGCACAAGGATTTCTACTTCCTACTGTCACATAGAATCGATATGCACCAAACGAATTGAGTTACAGCCCGCCGATCGCCTACGCATCGCTCGGACAATGTATAAACGTTCTCGTAGTTGTTCGTCAACTTACCAAAGCAATCTCGTCGTTTTTCGCCTTTGCATAGGAATGCTGATGGAATGCTGTGCACTGGCATAACAGCAGACAGCAATAACATCATTGAGATTAGCCCATTCGTTGAAGAAAACATTTTGTACCTGAATTTTAATGAAGGAATTTCACATATTAGAAAACATCGTGGAAAAACTAGGACGTTTCGAATCATCCGAGACGAGGTGGGATTTTTTCTGAGAAGCTGAGGTGTGGACTGTAGTTAACAAGGGATTTCGTAGATGTCAAAGAATACAACGAAATCATAGCATTTCGTACTAGCGAACTTTAGCGAATGTTAATTCGATTAGAACAGAAGCTAAATTAATTAGCGAATAATTGTAACAAATTGTGAGAGATGTGACTAAAAGCAGTGATTAAAATGGCGGTGATAAGAAAAAGTACGTTAAGGATAACAATTCAACATAAAAAATAATGGCAATCTGTATTCCAGGAATCAAAAGATTGCGTACGGCGCAGTAAGTTGAGCTGCCCTGCATTCCACACGTGGTCTTTGGTTCAATCCGCTGCTCCTCGTGCTAGTGATACCCACGTTCCTCATTTGTGAGCACAATGCTCATGGAGGCAGCATGAAATAGTCCCGCTACTTGACTTTGTGAACTGTGCGCATAGATTCTCTCACATTTAACTGGTAATTACTGAAAGTCTATGGACGCAATTATGAGTCAGTCGTATTCGATGTAACATTTAATCGCTTCCCAAAGTTCTACCCATTAAGTGATTAGTGGTGTCCTGGAATATAAATAAAGTCCCTCTGTTCGCTCCTGTTCGTAGGGCAACACAAGCCCTTTCGTTCCCACGGGTTCGGCAAATTTATTTTTTTTCAGAATGATAAAAAAAAGACATCCCTGATCATCGATACGCTTCCGAAAGCCATTCTATAAGCCAAATATGTATTCAATCACTCCTGCGATGCTACGAGTGGAGTCGGATACATAGAGCATAGCTAAGGGATTGATCAACCCAAACGCTTTAACCTTTACTCTACACTAATTAAGGGCAAAATGGAGTTGGAGACAAGAAAGAAGTCAGGAAATTTTTTGGTGCAACAGAAGGAACGACAAGAAAAACCAAACAAAATGAGCAAAATTGCAAATGAGATTTTGAAGACGAGGAAAAAGCAAAGCGTCTCCCTAGCAAGAAAATAGGATTGGAAAAGAATTACTCGATTAAAGACAGGGAGGTATCAGACATCTTTCCATAGCAAACATCGCTAAAAGAAGTAATAACAACGTTGTCATATTTAGTTATTTACCGCTGTCATTAGTCAGTATGTCACATTCCCCATGATGGTGGCTGTTGATGGAATGGCACTAGGTGTAGGATTCGACCGAGGCATATAAATAACATCGAACATAACAATAATTAATATGGCCTAACTATGTGGAACGGACACATCCGTCCTCCAGTAGTACTTCGTTCTTAAAGGAAATCTATCCAACTCACGGGAGACGGACCCTGAAATTCAATTCCACTTTAGTGGTTAGTTAGTTGGATAATGAATTACGAATGGCTTGTCATCTTCACTTAACGAGGTATAGCAACTTGTTAAGAACGAAAAAGGAGGCGGAGTTAAAATATGTGGTGAGACTGAGAAAAACGCTCCTGTCGAGGGTGTGGAGAGAAGAATACCTGTTATACGAGAACGTTTTCCAGCAGATTTACCAGCTACATTTGAATCCCACTTAAAACCCATTGATTTTGCCAAAGAGGAAGGAGAGAGAAGGGGAACAAAAACCTTTATGTAAATGATGACAATAGGAAGGAAACAAATGAGAGGAGGGAAATGAATAGAAATGAATGAGGAGGAAAAAAGGTGAACAAAGGCCCATGGGAACAATGAAAACATTTAAAAAATATCGAGCAGAAGAGTGTGAGAACAGGAGGGAACGGAATAAATTACTAGTGGCGCCAATAAGTAAGTACAGCAATACCCAAGAGATTACACGTTTACATTCATTTGCAGTAAAAGAATTAAAATTTGTGCTAGTCTACCACATATAGTCAGAGAAGGTTAATCTTTTTTTTGTATGACCCGTCTTCACGTCTACTGTGGGCGTCCCAGCACTTCTCACATTCGATTCGTTTCTTCGCATCCATTGTCCACGAATATCTTCCAACTTTTACGAGTGGCTTCGGTTGCTGCCTAAGGATTTTCATTTCATCTTGAATGTCGTCGAATGCTGGTCGAGCAATTCTCCCTGGAGTCCTGAGGTAGCTGGATGGGGCGTTCCCAATTGGATTGCAGAGAGTAATTTTTTTCCAGCCAAGTCCGGTACTAATTTCCCGACTCCGGAATGGTCAGACGCTTGGTTGGCTCGGTGCGGAATCGAACTAGTACCGTGCTCGTGATGACAGATATCACTACAATTGTACGACACTATATGCTCATGCTATTAATTATAGGTGTATTTAACTAATTAGACTGAATGTTATATGAATGTCATGTATAATATAATGTCATATTATATTATGAAAGTACAGAACGTTCTGCTTTGATTGATCAATTTAGGATGCTTTGTCCATTTGAATCATTAAAAAAACGTAGACGTGGACCACACTACCTTCAGAATTTGCCGCGGCCTACTGATGTAAGAAGTCAGTATTTCTATTTTCCTAAATATTGTAGCACCACTTCTCTTACCCTGGAGTGATAAAGGGTTCGTTTTGCCTCCGCTGCGAGATTGAGCCAGCAATCCTTTGCGTATAGTAGCACAGCTCTAACCATTGCACTATACGCGTCCCAAAAATCTATGATACTTATGCATATATATGGGACTGTTCACGTAATGTTTCGAAAAGACTGCTGAATGGCATCGAGAGAACACAAAGTGCATGCTGACAACCATTTTTGAAATGGAGACCAGTTGAGAATCAAGTTAAAGAAATTAACAAGTTAAAAATATTTCGGACTATCCTTTAACCACAGCATAACTAATCAACATGTATTCCTTCATTGATAAGCTAATACGAGGTTGATAGGAAATTTGTTTGTTTGCGGAATATTGTTGCGCTCTGCGCTAGCTGATAATGACACCGACTGCTGCAGGATGGACTGTTCGGAAAAAACAAACTATTATCAACGGACAATCACTATCAACGACAACCATTTTGTATGAAAGAGCACTGGCGAGTGAGGTTCTTTATACGAACGGTGCTCCAGTGGGTTCGACTCAACCCGAGCACGAAGACCCAGATCGGAACGAGGAACAACTGTGGACAATCGACGCGGATCAAGCTGGCTCTGAAGAGGGCGAGTGCGCCGAAATATTGCCCGAATAAGGCTCCTTAGCAACCTCGTGCTAGCTTTATCAGTGGTCATGTTGCAGTTTGCTCCGCTTTCGCACTAGCTCGTATCTGTCACCGGCTTCTGCTAATCCTACCCTTCCTGTACGTCCCATATTAATTCATGTTATAATCATATTCAGTCGCCCTCTTATGGAATTCTTCAAACGCAACAGTATTGTGTGAATGATGTATTAACATTAAATTTAATTTGCATTCGTTATGGCGTATTGGGCAAAAAACATCAAAAATAACCGGATTAGGTTAAAACAGATTCTTGCAAAATTTAAGCAAATAGTCGCCGAGACATTAAAGAAAACATAATTCGACTGCGTTTTCTATAGGCTCGAGTTGTAAAAAGAGTAGTTGTGGCTCGATCACGCCCAATGCAAAAACCCTCCTATCCCTTCAAGTTTGGAATACTGTTACAAAATCTCTTCCGGAAAAGCCCCCTTGGATTCAGAAATCTCGGCGATCAACAGGGAAATGACCTAAGAATGTTCTCATAAGACTATCCCAATATTCCAAGAAGAACCTACTAGAGCAGCGTTCAACGACGTTCATGAAGGAGACAGTTTCCCCCATTGGCAAGTGAATCCGCACTTAAATGAGAAAACCTTCGTAGATGACGCATGCAAGACAACAAGCCAGGAGAAAAGAAGTGTTGGGACCCACACAATATGTGAAGTCCGGTCATAGAGTTGAATAAAAAAGTAATAAGGTTTGCATATCATAGCATCTGATGTGGAATGGAAACTGGGAAGTGGTAGCCTGGGAGAATTCAATGACGAAGTACCAGAGGTGTGAGCATATGAGGTATTGACTACGACCGCATCATAGACTGGGTCATCATTGAAATACTAAACTTTAGACTATGAGAATTTCAAACAACACATTGTTAGTTTAATGCTGCGTTTTTATTCTTACATTACTTGGCAATCAATAACTATTCGAAACTCCTAGGCCATTTTGGATAAATTTCAAAATTCCAGAAATGAATCAAAAGAACGAAGTCCTCCTTTTCTATTTTATTTTATATGGCCCGTCTTCACGTCCACTGTGCGGATCCCAGCATTTATCACATTCTATTCGTTTCCTCGCATCTATTGTTCACGAATAACTTCCTAATTTAACGTGTGTCTTCCATTGATGCTCGAGGATTTTCACTTCATCTTGAATGTCGGTGGTCGAGCAATTCTCCCGCAGCCCTGAGATAGCCTACCTGGAGCGTTCCCAATTGAACTGAAGACCGTGATTTTTTTCCCAGACAAGTCCGGTACGAATTTCCCGATCCGGAAGGGTCAGAGGCTTGGTTAGCTCGGTGTGGAATCGAACTAGCACCATGCTCGTGATGACTGACATCACTACCACTGTGCTATCCGCCCCTCGAACTCATTCCTGGACATATACTAAAATTGGAGCAATACAGAGAACTCCTCGTTATAATACATAATTTAACTCTTTTCTAGATTAACTTCCTAATCTTAGTGAGCTCATTCATCATCCTTTATGAGTAATATAAGAGTGATCTCACTCTAGAAAACGAAGATAGTGAACACTTTTAAAGTAACAGCGTTTTGCTTGCACATTAGTTTTTCATTAAGACTACAAAATATTCAACCAGTTCCAAGGATAAGGCTATATAGCAATGCATCTAGGTTTTGAAGAAAACTAATTCACCGCAATATTAAAAGCAAAAAGAATGAAGGGTTTGATGTTCATCAATCCCTGAGGGATGCCCCCATGAATTCGACTTTATGGAGCACCGCTAGAGATGAGTGAATGCATATTTGGCCTATAAAACAAATTGCAGTCTACATGTTTACCAATAGCTGTTGTTATTCACTCGTACAGGTCTGGGTACCAATTTGCCGACCCCAGATGGATGGAAGGCTTTGTGAGCTCGGAGCGAGAATCAAACTAAGGACGGGTCCAATTTACTGCAGGGCACCGCAAAGTTAGTCATCGAAGATGGAAAGAAATCTGCCCCAGTAAGCTTATGTAAGCTCATCAAAGGGAGTTCGTACGAACAAAATATGTTCAGTAATTAACCTTACAGTTAGAGAGATAGAGTAAAGTCTTCTCGTTAACTATGTTCTTGGAAACCTTAATATTGTCTTCCACAACTCTGTACCCAGTTCGCAACACCTCAATTATTGCCGTCGCCGCAAAATTATCGGAATCCATTCAAAAACCATCATCGTCCATTATATGTTTCAGACTAAGTGCAGAAACGGATCAATGGGATCTAGAGAGTAGATCCTACAAGCTAACGAATTTGTTGCAAAAATCAAAAAAATTTTTTCTAACTGAGATGAGGAATTATGATTAAAGCAAGAAAAAAAATTTTATTGGCATGATAAAGGACTAGGGTAAAGTAGGCAGTCCAATACTTGTAAGACCACACATTGACCCCGTACTGGGTCAACGGAACCTTCCATTCCAGGTAGGAGGGGGAATTGCTCCCCACGTCTATCTGAGAAGCTTCTCCGATCCACAAAAGCTGAAGACTGTCTATGCTGTAGAGAAGTAAAAATCGACTCGACCAGCATTAAACGACGTTAATAAGGAGGATAAAGTTTCCAGGCAGCAGCCAAATCCATGTACGAACATTTTTTGTCGACGATGAATGGGAGGGAACGAATTGAATGCAAAAGGTTCTGAGATACGAGCAAAACGTGGTGTCAAGTCGTATAGAATAAGATAAAGTAAAATCAAGAAGATAAAATGAAATGAGGTTGATTGATTGATTGAAGGGTTTGACCTAGTAAATTCCGTATCAGTGTATCGTTCCAGGCTCTGAAGAAGGCGATACTGCCGAAAGGTCAGCTAATGTTGTGTTATATGTGTCCACCTTGCAAGGAAGTAAACGTGTGCTGAATAACAACCTCGCGATTGCTGAGAAAGAAGACGAAATTATTATAATCCAATGCCGAGGTTAATAGAAAGTCAATCTTGGGAACTGAAATGAGATTATTAAGCTTGCTTGCAAAAGCAACATAAAACTTTCTACAGGAATGGCATATAAACTTAGTATAGGTAAATACTTATTATTTATGAAGATAGTGAAGATACTTAGATGCTTGGACTGCCCGTCCTCACTGTTTATGCGGGTCCTAACATATTCTCCATTTTGTGGAGTTTTGCTGGTTTAACCATTGTGTTTCCCTGGAGTCCTGAGGGCAGCCCAGCCAAGGTCTGCTCCAATTTATGAAGAAGTTAGATTAGATAAAAGTTGGTGTTCAAAAAATGAGACCAGAGATTTACAGCTAACATTAGGTTCATGTGATAATAAGTGACTGAAAAGCCACTGGCGATGATTTGATACTAAGAAGAAAGTATGACGTAACATGGCAGAAAGACCACATGGAAAGAAGGTATCACTACCGTAAGCATTAACGCTTGCGTTTTATAATAAGTGAAGAGGAATGTCGCCTGTGGTGTTCAGAGGGAAATTCGACGACATTTTCAAAATGATTTCCATTTAATTTCGATATCGAAGAACATTATACTGTCTCATCTTGGCGAGTAGATAAAACAAGGTTGTTATAAAATCATATTGTGACTTTGGAGCCACAATTACCCCAGTTGGTAGTTTTATCCCGTTTAGTTACCGCAGTAGGTATGCTTTAGCTCCTCGCTGTCTCAGTAAACCGTGGAAAAAGTGAACTACAAACTATAGTATAAGAAGCACAAAGCACGGTCTGAAGTAATACTATGAAGTATAAACTATTAAAAGGATAAAGGATAAAACTCTCGGCGTTGGTCAATCCCTAAGGGATGCGCCATGCTTTCGACTTCATTAAACATCGTTTGGAAGTGAATGAACGCATATCTGGCCTTTACAAGGAGTCACAGTGGCTTAGTGATGTATCGAGCCAGTGCTGCTATCCTAGCAGACAAGTTGGTACCAGCTTGTCGAACGCGGAAGGATGGAAGGCTTGGTGGGCCATGGGCGAGGGGATCGATTCCACGTGTGTGTTGCAGGGGCACCTCCGACCACTGCGCCACACGCGCCGTTATAAACTGCTAGCAGTACAGAAGCCAGCATAACAACTGTAGAATAAAAAGGTATAAAGCGTTCAGAACTAGATCGGAAGACGGAAGAACTGTGGAAAATCTGGCTCTGAGGAAGGAGAAGGCGCCGATACGTTAGCGGAATAAGCATTATTTTATTTTACCCACCTCGTCCTGGCTAATCAGTGGAAGAAAGAACAAGGACAACTGTGGACAATCGACTCAAAGGGTTCACATTTGAGCAATCCCAACGAGATGGATCATACATTCGATCCCATTCGTGACACCGTAGAAGTTACTGAATGCATATGTGGTCAATAAAGTGATTTGTATAGAGGGTTAGTTTGGCACAACGCTACTTCATTCGTGCAGTTTTCAACTTCATTGCATTCACTTCGATGCGACTACGAAGGTGTACCTCGGAAAAAACAGCTGTGGACCATTAATTCGGATCTTCTGGCCTTGAATAAGATGCTGCCGTAACTTCACTCACAACGAAGGATTTTTGTAGCAGCTTCCCGTAGGCTTACCAACAGACTCGAATACGGAGTGTTCTTATTTTATTAATAAAAAATGGGGCCAAATTCTTTCTGCGACGTCTTCGCGAGTGGTTTCGAAATCTGCATTTTTTGAATGAGTTAGTCAAACGTCAAAAGACGAGCGGTCACGTGGAGATGCAGGTCTTGAATAGGAGTTCTCTAATGCATCAAATTTAATCAACAAATAGATTGTAAGATTTTCATTTCTTCTTAGATTATTGAGCTAAACGAGGTTTGGCCTAGTAAATTGTATGTCAGTATACCCTTCCAGGCTCTGAAGAAGGCGATACTGCCGAAACGTCAGCTACTGTTGTATTGTATTGTGTTTTTTGTATGGAAGTAAATGTATGCTGTTTAACAACCTCGCGATTGCTGAACAAGAAAACGACGCATTCATATTCCAATGCCGAGGTTAATAGAAAGTCGATCCCTGGGAACTAAACGAGGTTGTTATAAATATTGCAATTTGCTAAGGTTCTTGCGTCTTCTTTCTTCAGGACCGAGCTGATTCGAGTCGATTGTCCACAGCCGTTTTTCCTCGCGGTATGGGCTTTTCGTTAGCGCATAGATTCGAATCCGATATGGTGCTCAACCACCCAGATGCTCTCATTGCTAAATGTTTAACCTTTCATTTACCGTCCATACATCATTATTTTTTGACGGCAGTGTATGGTGCAAAATGCTACCGCTATGAGGCTGAGATATTTGCAAAAAATTGGACCCCAGGCCAGATTCGAGCTTGCGATTACCCTTTTCGGGAGCTTTCGTTTCTCTTGAAGGCATTAACTTAGAAATGAATGACAACCAATAAACACTGATCAAAGATCACGTCGTTTCTTTCGAGTAACGACAAAACACGAATGCAACGTCTGCGCACGTAATGACCAACTGCGCAATCGGGAATAACGTCGCTCTCCACTGGTTCCTCAAAACGATGGTTCAGCCTCCTTGTCACTGAACAAACGAGTGTCAGCGAAAGAAAAAAAACAAAAGTTTGTGGTACCGAAGAATTTCACTGTGACGAAATGAGCTGGAATCAATGGTGTTGCTGATAAAAAGCAAGCAGATTTTTAAAGGTTCTTTTCTCTGACTAATAGAATCCATGAAAAGCTAACTTTTCTGGAATGACTTGACTAAAAGTTCTCTTGAAGCTTCGCGAGGTTTGATGCTTCACACAAGAAACTTCAGCTTTTGAAAAGCACCTGTAACACGTCTTACTCAGTTTCTATGAGAGCGACAGAAGCAGGTAATGAACCGGCTACAAATCTTTCTTGAAGTCTGTTCACTTATCACTTAATGTCAGATCAACTCATTATGTGAAGAGTATCGATTTTTGTCCGTGAATTGTTCTAAAAGCTGCAGAATCGAAAGTTGATTGTATCAGTTTGCAAGAGCTTTAGAAGCTGAAGTCAAAAGCTGTTCGCTACATGCAGTGATTTGCGTTTTTTAGAAGAATTTAGTTTATCTAAACAAATACGAAATAAGTAGAACCACAACAATCCTGAGAGATGAGCAAAGCTCGCAACCTCAGTTGCTCTTCGAACCCGTGACTACCCTTATCGGGGATCACGTGCAAACCACAACACCAACAGATGCCCTGCTTTGCCCTTCTCTCAGCCACTTTTTTTACTCCAACGGTATTATTCGCGTTGACCCGTTAGCGGTAATGATCTGGGATAAACAAGTAGGCATCGTGATTTCAAACAATCAAACATAATGATTCTACTCTTGTATAATGTTGACGAGGAATGTGCGCTAATCAGCAAAACTCGTTGAATATTCAAACATTCGACATCATATTTATTAGGAAGCAAGGGATTTCCAACAACGTGAAACGAAATGGAGTTGTTGATATCCAAATTTACGGAAATAAATTGTTGGACGATACCGGCGTTAACGACGACACCACATGTGTGCCATTATAACCCCGCTGTTCAATTAACCAATGAAACCGCGCAGTAATCTTGTTGAAATGAGGCGTTTAGAGACTGTGCTAAATAGGGAAACAGACGTCGGCTAAATTTTACTCCTCGGGAATTCAACGCCACCGCTTTGAGGAACTCAACGTCATCCTTCTGAGAAGCAGAACATCATCAGTTGAAAAATACCAAGGCATTTCGCTCCCATTCAACTATTTGTCTATTTAGTTAGGCAGAGTACGAGGACAGCGTAATGCTAGAGAACCTAACCAATGATACACGCAATAGCAATACTTGGTTTCGAACCCTGCTGAGCCAAACGAGCCTTCCAACCCTCTTGAATCGAGAATTTGGTACCAACTTGGCAACGCCATGGTAGAGCAATCCCAGCATTGCAAGAAGAAACTCAACAGAATACGGTGATGGAAGAATATTCAGTCCTCATATGGAAGCCGAAGGCACTTGCGATTCTGAAGACTTGTGCACGACGGACGAAAGACGACGAGACGAATAAAAAAGTACCGGAATCCACACAATGGATAATTCAGGTCTTGTAAAAAAGCAGGGAAGAGAAACACTTTAGTGCCGAATCAGTTCCACTCCAGTGGATGACAGCTGTGATTCAATCTAAGTGAAAGCTCTTGTTGGCATTCGAACCGTTTCGCTACATTTTTTTCACCTTTTCTTTGCCTTACTCCATAAAAATGCTTATTATACGTAATTGGGTATGGGCACTGAGTACGAATTATATTTCTATTTATATCTAAAATTTCTGATGGATATTTTATCACGCATAAACGTTGGGATGTTCGTCTGACCCAACCTTACTAAATTGGAATAAGGCACTCAATAATCCAGAAGAAAATACTTGGTTAACTGACCATGGAGAGTGGTACATAGTAAAAACTACATAGTTGATTTACTATTGATAATGATGCATCTGCTCTCCTCATGCATCGATAATCAACGAACGGATGTCACGATAAGGTTATGATTCTCAGTGATCCGTGAAAACTGACCAGTACCAGTATTAAGTGCTTTTTATTCCCTGTATTTGTTACGCTTGCATGGGGTCCCTTCTCGACTTCTACCTCGGCGTATCCAAGCCACATATCCTTTAGGCAACTGGTAAACTGGAAACATTTGGTGGTAAAGGATAAGAAGTCGTTATGTCCTTGCAATAAACAGAAAACGCAAAGTTGCTCATAATAACTGAAACAAGACCGATATTTCATAAAAAAATATTCACTTTGTCCACAAAAAACGCTTCATTCCCGTTGACGGGTGATTGCTGATGGCAGTGACAATAGAAAACTAGCCGAGAAACAGGCGAAACGAAGGACCCGCATGGTGTGGTAGTGGTGAACCCGTTACTCCCCGGAAAGGACAACAGCGCGTTCGTTCCCCACCGCAGACACCTATGGTCCGGAGTTTTGCAAATATCCCAGCACCGTTGTGGTTGTACTCACATATATTACCCTGCCGTGAAAAAGTAGTAATAGGTAGTGGATCAAAAAACTAATTTTGTGAGAAACGCATCAGTTGTATTATATTTCTTATTCTCCTACACGCCTTTTTTCAACTCGCAGTATTTAGTCAGGCTTTAAGCTGAAATATCAACATTTAACCCCATGGAACCGTCGCTGCACAGATGCCCGCTTTGTGTGAATCAGTTGCCATACGATTTCTTATAACAGACTGCGTGATGAAGTCAACACTTACTCAAGCATCAGAGGAAGTTCACGACCACCAATTGAGTTTTCATTACACGCTTAGTGAAGACGTAAAAAGACCAAAACCATCGATATGCAGCTCATAGACAACTGTTCATGCGTAGAACTTAGAGTTGAATACAACTCGATTTCTACTCACTAAGAACTAGAAGCATTCTCGATGTGACTCCCGTAAGCCCAATAACATTGTATATTTTCATGGACGGTGTGAGAAAGAACCAACTTCAAAAAATGTCTAACCATTACGAAGCGGAGGAAACCGGAGCTTGCATCGTGTTATTCATGTAAGTGCGTTGCTCTTCTATGAAGTTTCATAGAGAGGAAGCAAAAATTGCTAGTATTCTTCTTTTTTCACAAAGGCCTTCCTTTAGCAACATACTGCTCTGGTGAAAGGGAGAAATTTTGTGTTATGTGATAACGGTGGGCGCCCAAGGAGGCTGTAAGCTTGCATTAAAGCAAAAATCATTAAAATCTGACTATTGTAAGCTTTTTGCGCCTAGTTAGATTAGTTTTCACTAAACACACAGCGTTTTTATTGTTTCTCAGTGATATACGATGTTGCTGACATGTCTGGGGAATCACGTGACACTTGTTATCCCAAAGCTTATTCTCATCTCATCTCATTCTCAGTTGCCATTTTCATCGGATGCACGGATAGACCAGTTTTGCGTCACTTAAAGATCAGAATGGTTAATTAATATATGTTCATCTTACGAACTGCCCTTGATGATCTGACGCGAGGTTTGTAACAGTTGCTGCTTTTCTGTTGTTGTTGTTGTGACCTTCTTCTTTTCTTGTGGCTTACGTTTCGGCGACTTCGCCTTCTTTAGAGCCTGGATGTATTTTATGTAGTATGACCATAATGATGCTGATATATTTGCGAAACTCCGCAAATATCATTGAGAGGATAAAAGGATAAAGCTCTCAGCGCTGATCAATCCCTGAGGGATGCGCCATGCATTCGACTTCATTAAGCACCGTTTGGAGGTGACTGAATGCATATCTGGCCTTTATAATGACTCACGATGGCCTGCCGATGTATCGAGCCAGTTCTGCCATCCTCCCAGACAAGTCTGGTACCAATTTGCCGACCCTGGAGAGATGGAAGGCGTCGTGGGCCATAGAAGCGGGGATCGATTCCACGTGCGTGTTGCACGGCGCCTCCGACCACTGCGCCACAAGCGCTCTTTAAATATCAATATAAAATGCAAGTATCTCTAAATAAAATGCAAGTACCACACCATCACCGCTGCACCATGCGAGTCCTTCGTTTCGCCTCTCTCTCACCTAGTTTTCTTGGTACTTGATACTGGAATGACCAGTCCTCACTGGTTGTGCGGGCCCCCAGCACAACCTCCATTTTTCGGAGATTTGCTGGTCAAGCCATTTCGGCTCCATGGAATCCCGAGGTCAGCCTGTTCAAAGTCTGTCCCAGGTCCTCACTACCACAGGCAGTCGCAGCCTTTGTGGATCAGAGGGAGATTTGGAACCATGCAACCTTGAAACCAGGACGTTGGTGGATCTTGGTATTGGTTTACTCTTAGCTGGGTTTCCTGGTGGAAACGCCGGACTCCTTCTCAGCATGGTAGACCCTGCCAGGTGATGAATCCTCCGCCTTACATCGCAATCCGGCACCCAGGAACACCTCCCCACGATGAGGCGGTAAACCCTTGGGAGGCTAGTTTTCTATCCATTCGAAAATATTCTATTCTAAATGCAAACATCTCAGCATCATTATGGTTGTATTTCGCATAATACCTGCGCAGAAAAAATTGTAATAGACAGTAAATAAAAAGTTAACATTGTGATTCCAACTACCCGTCTATTTCCAAAAGATGAAGAAGACGCCACATCGAGAAGACGAACAGCTGTGGACCATCGACTCGGATTATCGGCTCTAATGAAGACGGAGACATCGGAACGTCAGCCGAGTAAAAAGTTGTATGACAAAGTCATGTAATCTCAAAAATTTAAACACACTATCTATAAACCTCCCAATGGTTCACCGCCTCATCGTGGCTGGGAGGTGTGCCTGAGGTGTCGGGTTGCGATGTACAGCGGGTGACCCGTCCTCCGGCAGGGTCTCTCAAGCTGACTAGGCGTCCGTCGTTTCCATCACGAAGCCTAGTTAAGAGTAAATCAATACCAAGATTCACCACCGTCCCGGTATCAAACTTGTTGCATGGTGGCATACTCTCTCTGATCCACAAAGGCCGCGACTGCCTACGGTGGTGACGACCTGAGGCAGACTTTGGCCAGGCTGACCTCGGGGCTTCAAGGAACCACAGTTGCTAGACCAGCAAAACTCTGAAGAAAAAAAACGGAAATTATGCTAGGACGCACACAACTAGTGAAGATGGGCCATTCAAGTATCCAAGTAAGCATCCATGTAATCCGTTGAATATCTGTAGTAATAGTGAAGGTGAATTATGACTATTATTAACGCCTAAGTTCACAGTCAGTAGTTGGTGTTTTAAGATAGAAGCACTGTTTGTTTGTCGCTGCTTTCACGTGTGTTTAACTTTCGTTGTAATTTTTTGTAGATTACAACTACGATGGTTGACGGTTGGTAGTAAAACAATGAAAAAAGTCTCATAAACACCAAAGAACTCAGTTACATTGAAGCACAGACAAAAATAATTAGAGGTCGTTGGCAAGGTGATCAGTATCAGTTACACTTTTCTTTGCTGATATCCTTTAACTTTTGCGCTCTTTATGCCCAATGAAGAATTGGCATACGCCGCTGAGTTTCATTACACCTCAAGAACGATCGAAAGAACAATCGAACATTTGAACGATTTGATGATTACGGCGTATAGATGTGTTAGTGTTATACTAAAAGGACCACAACGTCTAGCTTCTATTTGCTGACCATTCTTTTTTCATGGCCCAGAATTATGTGAGATATAACAATAGGGGGTTGAAACTTCAGCAAAACTCGGAACCTCAGGTGGGCTTCGAACCATGATTACCTTGACCGGAGGCTCACATGCTATCCACCACACCAACCGAGGCTCACTTTCGTTGTGGGCATATGAACATCATTTTGATAAGAAAGTGACTTCTTGCCGATGCCACTATTCACATCCAACGAAAGCAAGATTTTCGAACGCTGCAACTGTATATATCGAAAGTCGAGAAGTCAACATGGTGGACGACTTGACTTAACTGCGGAGATGACAGAACGAATCCAACGGGATGAGTAGGTAAGAATAGCACCAAACATGTAGTAAAAAAGAGAAAGAACATCCATTTCTTTCTCTTCGTCTTTGTAGACCACGGTTTTTCTTCATGTATTAATTCAATTTAAAAGAGAAGAGAAAATCGAAATCCACAGTTAAGACTAGAGACCTAAGATTTACATACATAAAGGAAGAAGTAAGATCTATTATAATGGATTAATCTCTAAACTCCTAAAGCAAATCCTTGTAACGATACCGAACAACGGGGAATATCCATTTTTTACCTGACAAATTGTGTTCACTCACTTTTCACTACACCCCTGAAGTCGTCTGTTTAGAGTCAACTTTGAATAAAAAATACAATACAAATACAAATACAGAAATTGAATAGATAGGAAACGAGCTGAGAATCAGGCGAAACGAAGAACGCGTATGGTGTGGTGGTGAACGCATTAGACCCCCAGAGAGGGTAACAGCATGTTCGACGCGCAAATATCTCAGCATCATTGTGGTTGATTTCGCATAATACCCTGCTCTGAAAATTCTACTAGGCAGTAAATAAAGAGTTCATACGTAGGAAATTAGTTCTACATGTTAAAATAAATCACCGGAAAGAAAATGAGATCCGTGGGTGTTATACAGGGCACTCCCTTCACCACTCCAACGCAACTGCTTACAAGCCACGAAGGTATTTTACAACTTGTACTGGGTCGAATTCGGTCATCTTGTATGCCTCCATCCTACTTCATACTAACGACCATTTATAACAATGGGAAACGAGAAAACCGAATTAGTGCCCAAAAAATTGGACTTGTACGTTCTACATAAGGGACGATGCTAAGAACTCCTAATAATTTTCGTTAACGAAGTTGATAGCTTAACATCGTTAGGCCAAGAGAACACAACCAAAAAAAAAGTAGCAACTTTTCTGTTAGAAGCATATTGATATGAATACTTTTCTTCATAAATTCCAAATTTTGGCGCGGTTGAACAAGAAAACCGGTGACTTTGCGATGATTTCTACACTTCGGTAGCTTTTATTACAATTAGTGAACTTTATTAAAAAGCCGAATTATGCCTGCTGGAAGGTGAACTGCTTTCGGGTATGCATGAACGATTCCTGAACAACCTCATTCTCTCTCATTTTTCCGTTTCCTCTCCTTCTTCGTCAACAAGTTATCTTGATTCTACCTATGCTCATCTTTGTAGAGAATCTCCTCGTTTATCGTTTGGATTAATCTTGATGGTCAATAATTATTGAATGTTATAAAGTGATGGGGCGAAGAGCACAGTGGTAGTGATGTCCGTCATCAAAAGCATGGTTCTAGTTCGATTCCGTTCCGGGCCAACTAAGCCTGTCATCTCTCCGGGGTCGGGAAATTGGTACCGGAATTATCTGGGAAAATAGCACCGTCTGCAGACGTTTTGGGAACGCTCCAAACCGGCTATCTCAGGGCTCCAGGGAGAATTGCTCGACCAGCATTCTACGACATTCAAGACGAAATGAAAATCCTCAAGCAACGACCGAAGCCACGCGCGAAAACTTGGAAGACTTTCGTGGATGACGGATGCGAAGAAACGAGGTGAATGTGAGAAGTGCTGGGATCCGCACAGTAGATGTGAAGACGGGTCAAATAAAATGAAAAAATAAGAAAAATAGTTTTAAGTCATGTCCTTACGATGACTTGAACAAACGTCTCACTTAACTTCTCATCATGAGTTACTATGAAGAAGTTGGAGATGTGTGAATTAGCGTTGAACCTCCTATTCACTTTGTCGAATAGTCTGAAGTGAACTGAGGGAAATGGATGAAAGCGTTGATGATGAACTTCCTGGTCAGTTCAGCAGTGTAATACCTCACAACCCAATGACAGTCGGTTTTGTGTGCATAAACAATTTTTGCGACGGCGCACGGGAGCGACACACTTGTATGAGACATTTTTGGCCTGAGAAGAAAATTATGAGCAAGACGACTATTTTCAACGAAATGATATTCCCTCAAAAACGATAAACGTAGACGAAATGAGAGATTTCTCGGTCAGTACCTTAGGATGGCCATAGGTCAACTAGCATATTCAACGGATTATTGGAGCTCGAATCCTGGTCTTGAATGGAATCATTTTGCTGTCCCTATTCATCCGTATCACCTGTAGTCAATTTGATCGTCGAGTGACTCGAGCGGGCACCAGTAAATCCTCCACTTTTCCCTGTCGCGTGCAAGAATAGCACAGTGGGTTCTGCTCGCTCTACGAACTCGTTAAGCATCATATCTTTCTTCTAGGTTTTTCGTGAAGAAATGTGACCATCGCGTTATTGGTCTTCCTGCAATGCGTTTAACATCCCGAGGAATCCAGTCACTAACGGCTCTTGTCCAACGGTTGTTGTTCACATGCATTACGTGTCCAGCCCACTTTATTTTCGACTGTTAGGTGCACAGAACGACATCTTTGATGTTTGATCGTATAGTTGACGCAGGTCTGCGCTTCGGATCTCTACCCTTAGTTGAGTGACACGGAATACTAGCAAAGTCCTCTCGATTGCGCGTTCAATAACGCTGAATGATTTTTCATCTTGCTTATGCAACGACCAGATTTTTGACGCATACGTTAACGCAGGAAGTACCGTTGAGTCGAAAAAAGTGAGCACGGAGTCAGATGTTCTTTGTTCTCCTCACTACTTCTTCGATGCTCTCGAAAGCTCCTCAGGCCGCTGGTTTCTTTCTGCTCAGCTTTGGACTAGTTCACCGTATTGATTTCCCGACCTGGAGAGACATAACTGGAGCGTTCGGAGATATTCTTTCCGTTGAGCGTGAATGGAGCATAGGAAACCAATCTGTTCCTCATGAACATCGTTTTTGTGTGATTTAGTCGAAGACCAATCTTTTCACACGCTTTATCAAAGTCGGCCAGCATTCATTTCGCTTGGCTAATGTTTGATGTTATAAGGACGATCTCATCAGCAAAGCGAAGATGGTGTAATTGCTGACCATCGATTTCCACTCCCATATTGTCCCATTCTAATGTTCGCATGACGTTCTGGAGGGTGGCGGTAAACAATTTTGGCGATATAGTATCGCCTCGTCTAACTCCTCTTTTGACGTCAGTGTTAATATCGCTGTAGAATGGTGATATCTTGGTTGCGAAATTTTTGTACAGCTCACGAAGAATCTTTATGTACTGAGTAGGGACTCCTTGACTATCAAGGGCTTCCATGACTGCTTCTATCTCAGTTGAATTAAAGGCCTTCTGTAAATCGATGAAAGTGAGACAGAGAGGTCTTTTGTACCCTCGCGATACTTCAATGAATCTTGTTATCGTGTGGATTTAGAGAATTCCTCTATCAGATAGAGAATTGTCTATCTACCTAATAAACATTGTATAAGTCGATAGAGACTGTATTTTCCACAACGCCCGCGTGCTTGCCCTACACCCACATCCCATTCTTGCCATCGGGCACGCCACTAGACACAGCATCTTGTAGCCATCAGTCACACCACCAGGCATGCTATTGGGCACGCCTCATTGTTTGGGGACTACACCCCGCGATCCGAGTCTTGACCCTACGACAAACGCCAATCGCTTGGACGTAGCCACGCCCACTAGCACCGTCATTTGGCTTCTGACGAAGCCTTGAAGATCGCCATTGCCATTCCACCATCATTTCGCAGCCGCTTAATCTGTCTTTACAGGTTCATTTGCTTAGGTTGTAATGATATTAAGTGTAATCCTTAGCTCCTGCATTGCTGATACATTAATGTTATCGTCGATTCTCATGTAATTACGTTGTGTTGTTAACATAAGTTAAATACTTTCATTGCTCACAGGTACTTTACAAGCAGTTCTTCACTCTTATTCACACTCGCGAACGCCTTTCATATTCTTGCGTTGTGAGCCGTTACATTGGTGCATTGACCAAGTCAACTCGAACTCAAAGAAACATGCACCAATCGAGTCAAGCTCAAAGGAGCAAGAAACGCTCAACGAAACAAGCCGAACCTCAACACGGGAATCCACCATCAAGTACATTATATCTCCGCTCGCCAAGGACTATTAACAAGGGCAGTCAACCGCCCTGCATTACTGGACGGCAAAAGAAGATAGAGCAAGCCAAATCGGCCATTGAACATGGTCGAAACACCGTCCAGACGGCGCTGTATGCTTATGCCATAATGGCAGACAAACTCCAGCAAAACCCCAATACTTAAGCAAAAGAGGAGCTGCAACGCACTGCCAATATGAACGTAGAAAAAAACAGTGGAGCTCTTTAAAGAAGCAAAACGCTGCCTCTCTAAGCTCATCGACTTAGGAAAAACGCTGGAAAGCACGGAGACTAACCACGAAAGAACGTCCATCCACCTGTGACGAATCTACCACCCGTTCCTATTCCAAAGTTCAATGGAGACATAAGGGAGTGGGAAGCATTTTGAGGAGCATTCAATTATAATGTGCACTGGTGCCGTACGGACGACCTCCAAAAAAATGACCTATCTTCTATCTGCTGGACGCCCTTCAGGGAGAAGCAAGAGAATACGTCAAACATTATTAAATATCGCGAAAGTACTCATCCGATAGTAATACAGCATCCGAAAAGAAAAGTACGGCAATAAACAATGTTCAATCCCAACAAGGCGAGACAAGAACTAATAGAGGTGATCTTCGATACGGCATCTCACCGCTCGTTCATTACTAGTGCGCTAGCCAATCGCCTTCAACTACAAGATAGTGATTCCATCGAATTAACCACTCACACATTCGGGGACCCAAAGCCAATAACTAGGACATACGGAGTCACTACGTTGAAACTGCGGGATGTCTTTGGATCATAGCACGAAATTACGGCAATTAGAACCGATAAGATTACGCAGCCTCTAGAACGACTCAGTCTAAACCGAGGGGACACAGATCTTCTCGAGAATCATAAAATTAAGCTCTCGATCAACCCAGATCTTAACGCCATACATCCACAAATCCTTCACGGATGCTTAGACTCATTCACCATGTTTGATAGTGGTTTAACTCTAACAAGAACTTTACCATCAGGATTGAAATTAATCCCATCCCAACTGTGAGACGTTACATTGGTGTATACATTATTGTTAGATCATTTTATTCGGTAAAAGGTCCACTGAACCACCTCACTCCTAATTTATTGCACATACGTTGCAAATCTCATTGCATTGTTGTGTAAAAAAGGATGTATGTACGTATAAATGTTTAGTTACCCAAGTTCGAGCTACTTTAAAGCAATTCTTCGCTCAATCCTTTTCGAAACCCTGCTTGCTCACATGGGCGTCCCTTCGTCCAGTGTTCTGTCGATCCTATTTAG
The DNA here is from genome assembly GCA_018806985.1 of Angiostrongylus vasorum. NCBI lineage: Eukaryota > Metazoa > Nematoda > Chromadorea > Rhabditida > Metastrongylidae > Angiostrongylus > Angiostrongylus vasorum. Next base: position 1,030,657 of record JADANN010000336.1, read on the forward strand.
GATGACTCGAGTGGAAAGCTTGTAGACGACAGACAGAAAGCAGATTGAGTGCTTGTTACCGATATCATGTAGATCATCCTTCTTGAAAAATAACGCGGTCTTGCTGGTCTTCCACTGAGTAAGGACCTTGAATTCAGACAGGTAAAGTGTGAAGACCCGAGCCAGTGTCTTTACGAGGACTGGCGGAACGTTCTTCAGGTGTTCTGGTTTTATCCTGTCCGGACACGGTGTTGTTCGATTTTTCACCGACGAAACGGCATTTCGGAAGGTAAAACCGATGGCAAACATATCCATTCTCCTTTATTTTGATATAACGGAAGGAAGACGTGGCTATCGAAGAAATCTGGGTAGTATTCGTGAATGATTTTCTCTATTGCCTTTCTGGACGCTGTAACTGTTTCGCCTGGGCGTCGGAGTGCAATCGTCTTGGTCTTGTAATTGGCGAAGCTTCGGTGGGCTTTGCGAATGATTTTTCCAGCCTCTGTATCTTCGACCATTACTGCTGCTCTTCTCTCTTTAAGATTTTCTTTTATCGCTTGTCTGCATTGTTTTGCAAGTTCGGATGTTAGATTGCGGTTGCGTGCAGCTCGTGCGATTCCACGCTGGCGTATCAGCTCGAATGTTTCTGGAGACAGACGTCTCTTAATTACTTTCGAGCTCTGAGCTTTAATAGCACTAACGTGAAGATGTTGAATGAGCTGATCGTATTCCTCGTCGATGTTATCGACAACGGCATCTTCCCAATAGCCGAGTAGTGAATTGAATAAGTCCCAGTTTATGGTAGTTTTGGGTTTTCGATTTACCGGCTTTTTTCTCCTTTCCGCGAAAAAATGAAATATCGCACGAAATGGTTCCCGGTAGTCTGTTTCCGTATAGAATTTTGGGACAACAGCGACATCGGTTAGGCAAAACCTCCTATTTACTATGATGTGATCTATTTCGTTATGGTACTCTCCATTGGGAGACGCCCACGTCCAGCGTTGAGGGTGGGGCTTCTGGAATTGCGAGTTACCGTGGATGGTCTTGGTTGCCATGATAAACTCAGGTAGCCGCTTGTCCTGTTCGTTCCATTCTAATCCGTGGGTTAATCCAATGTGACGTTCTTCAGACGTTCTTCTTGGTCCAGTCTTGGCGTTGAAATCTCCAACGATGATCTTGAAGAATGTATGGTCTTCTCTGTAGAACTTCTCCAAGTCCATATAGAACGCTTCGACTTCTTCTTCGTCATAGTTTGATGTCGGCGCGTAAACGACGAAGATTATCAAATCCGGTATTGATCCACATCTTTTTAATCGTAAGTGTCCGATTTGGTTTGTTAGTTGTTCAAATGAATCGATGTTCATGGACGAATTCGTGTTGACGAGAATGCCCACTCCGCCGACTCCTCTACAGTCGCATGTTCCGAGGAACAGTTCTTCTCGCGTGTCATAGACGGCGTTGAATGGGTGGCGTTGTCTCCTCTCGGCCAGGCCGATGACGTCTTACCTTATCGCTTCTTGCTTGCATGAGCAAGTCTTCTATCGAGGACTCGGATGCAAGTGTACGTGCATTGTAGGTACAGATCGTTTTATAACTAGAAATATATTTGAAAATAGAATCTTTTGGCAAATCTTCAAGAACGGAAGCCCGAGCGACGAGATAAATTGTAACCCGGTAATCGAGCCTACAAACAGGAATTGCAGCAGTATATGTGGGTCTTCAAAGTTCGTATTGGATTCAACTTATTGGATCAGCGCTCAAGAGGTGGCTACATCTACAATTTTGGTATGTACTGGTAGCGATCTCTGCCCAAATGAACAACATATTTGAGTGTTGATGTGTTGATGGAGCTCATTTGCGATTTTCTAGGTAATGTAAGGCATCCGTACGCCGATAGCTTGTACGCAAGTCATAGACGGCTGAAAACATGCTGCGGCGAATAGCTCATCTTATCGGTAGTTGTAGGAAAACCATAACCAGAGTTCCCATACAGGTAATGTACTGGGAGATGAGTAGAGGGCAGTTGGTAGTTCAGCAAAGTGGAGAAGTATAATGATGATGAATTGCAAAGATACAAAGATGAACAGTACTATGGCATTCGCAGTCCACGATACGGGCGTTCCATTTTTTGCCCATACTTAAAGTGCACAAGGCTCATTTTCGAATTAATCACTCTGATGTACCTGATGTACCTGATGAACACGGGGAGGATATATAACGACCACACGAGGGAAAAAGTTGCTGCATGGCTTCAAGCCATTCGTCCACTAGCATTGCACTGGATCGGAGAGTGCTTCGATACCATCGACTTTCCATTTCGTTGAGGAAAGCGGCACCAGAGTTTCCACAAAGTGGAAAAAACATGTAGGATCTTACAAAATAATTACAGAGTAGCACGATTGCAAATACAGCACTGTACAAATAAATGTAGTCGTTCTAGAAAAAAAAATTGTTTTTTTTTAATGATGCTGAGATATTTGCAAAACCCCGGACCGCAGGTGTCTGCAGGGGGGGGAACGAACGCGCTATTGTCCTTTCCGGGGAGTAACGGACTCACCACCTCACCATGCGGGTCCTTCCTTTCGCCCCTCTCTCAGCTATTTCTAAATACCTCAGCATCATTGAAGTTATATTTCGCAATATACCCTGCCACTAAAATGAGTAGGCAGTAAATAAAACGTTTAAGATTGTTTTTTTTGTTTTACAATTCTTACGGTAGGGTATTACATGAAATACAACCACAACGTTGCTGGGATATTTGTAAAAAAATTTAAACTAATCAAAATCAAAAAAATAAAACATTGAGATTTCAACTACAGCCTCAGCTTAACCGGGTTCAGTAGCTATTTGTGCTACCCTGATCAATTCCGTTGATGGGTGATTGCTGATTACACTGATCGATAAAACTAGCTGAGAGACAGGCTAGACGAAAGACCCGCATGGTGTGGTGGTAAATGCGTTAATCCCCGGACAGTGCAACAGCGCGTTCGTTCCCCTGCCATACACCTGCGGTCCGAAGTTTTGCAAATATCTTAGCATTGTTGTGATTGTTCAAAATATTTCAACAGACGTTATACGATGTCTACATCACCAGCATGATTATTTACATGAAGAAAGTTGATTGTGATGTGTGGAAGACTTGAAAAGTTTGCTCAAAAAATTATTGGCTTCAAGCGAACATATGTAATTTGTGGGATATACATAATTACATTTATATCCGGGGTCGAGGATAGCATACTGGTTAGTGATTTCGTCGATAAGGAAGCAAAGGCGCTAGTTCGATACCCGGCCGCTCAACATGGCATACACGCAAGGACTGTGGTCTTCGATTATGTGGATTGATTAGTTTGCAAAGATAGAACATTGGATACTACGGAGCCTAAAATGTAGAGGCAGAACCAAGTGTTAAGAACGATTAGGGGGGTATAAAAGAATAGAAAGTTAGTCCTGTTTTCTGGCTTATTGCATAAAATAAAGCTGGAAGATAGCGCCTTATCCATAATTTCAGTAAGCTTCTTATCCATAATTTCAGTACCAACACTCAATTAACTTTGGCGCTAACGCATAGCACTCAATTTTCGTCGTTGTCGGATTGGACGACGCCTTATTTCACGTCGGCTACAGACTTGGAAAACTCGGCCGCGAATAGAAAGAACATGAAATATTATTGGACGAAGCTGTGTTTCCAAAATAAGCGATAATTTTTAAATAACATAGGACTTTAGGTGTTCAGAACATACATGTCAATATTTAGCATGTTTTTGCCAACCTCGCATCAGCTCAACAGATCAGCTCATAGGAACAAATAAACATGTCAACAATAGTCTTGCTTCAAGAACTTTAGTGAGATCATAAATTTATGGCAGCCATCACAAGTATAAGCCGTAGCTTAAAGAATAGTGCAATATTTAGATGAACGATGAGCTTGGCTGAACGTCTTTGCATCTGAAAGAGGAACGATGACTTTTGTTGAGTGGTGCAACATCTGAATGAACGGTGCACTTATTGTGATAGCGCAGAATCTGAATGAACGGTGAACTTCGTTGAATGGTGCAGCATCTGAATCAGCGGTGGACTTAGTGGGATAGTGCAGAATCTGAATGAACGATGAACTTCTTTGATGGTGAAGCATCTGAAGAAACGATTAAAGATTGTTGAATGGTGCTGCATCTGAATGAACGGTGAACTTTGTTGGATGGAGCAGAATCTGAATGACTGTTGACCTTGGAGATGCAATGCAGTGTTCGAATGAACGGTGCAAGGATATCTATAGAGATTTCAAGTTATAGAGGAAGCACTTGAAAGCATGAAAGAGCTGGACTGTTCTCGCATACTCATTACAATGGTTTTGAATGAAGCGTCAGAAATCCAATGAAGCTAACTAGAAATCGTTTCGAAAACGAATGTTGAGAACTAGGCAGCTGTTAAACACTCAAAAGTGTGTTTTCTTAGATTGTTAAGTTAACATGAGGTTGGGAAAAAGTTTTATTCGGCCACTTTTCTGGCCGCCTTCATCTTTTTCAGGCTGCAATGATCTGAGTCGATTGCCTACAGCCCCTCTTCGCGATGTAGGTCTTCGTCGAATGCAATAAGCTCACTCAGCAGCGCTCTTGCCATTCAATGTGATCTGCTTTAATGGCGGAAATGCAAGCTGCAGAACTTGGTTTCAATCTAGCTGACACATAGCGAAAAGTGATGGACTTATAAGTGTTGAGAACACTTGAAGAGCTTGACAACTTTTTACTCCGAGATATATGCTAATATGAAAGTTAAAAATTGTCAATTAATTACTTAGAAGAGACTCCTTAGACCAGTTGTTCGACGAAATTCTAAAGATTGTCGGGAGTTGGATTACCTAGCCAATGGAGACAACAATAATTGCATTATAGTCCAAAGACGGAAAACTCGGTTTTTCGTTACTTCAACCTTCGGAGAGTATAGTAGATTGATGTCACCTCGAGCTGGAAGAAAAAGCAAACGAAACGAAGTTGACGCACACACAACGAGATGCCTGTCCAAAAGTTTCCGGAGTGGTGTAGAAGAGTTCAATGAATTGAAAAGCGTAGTGATATGGTTGCACGCAAAGCGTACTTCTTGGAGGTTGCTTTACAAATCATTTTGAAGGTCCGAAACCATTTGCTGACGAAAAACAACTCAGGAACCAACAACCGTGGATGTTACAGTCCAGAACCTTGTTGATTCTAAGCAATCTAAGCTATCAATGATTTTATTTGTCCTACACCATAAAATTATTCCTTTCATTCCATTCCCAGGCGCCCTCCAAGGCTTCCATCCTTACTGGTTCAACAAATTCGTATCACGCTTGTCTAGAAGGACAGAAATACTGATTCGGTACATCAACACTCCTCAGCAACTCATTTTATGGCTCAGCAAGGATGGTTGATAAAGTCGAATGCATGGCGCATCCCTCAGCGATTGGTCAACGCCGTGTGCTTTTATCGTCTATTATTTACATGTTTTTTCATGAAAATCGCTTTCATGTTCGGATGCGTTCTCCAATTTACGTCGTAAGTGCGCCTGAGTAACGCAAACACGTCTCAATCTCTATTTTCCACCCAAGGCCGTGGTTTGACTGCGAGACCTCGTCTCGTCATTCCGTGTCGCCACCAACGTCCAGAACAACCAGCGTAAATTGCCCAGCTCGCATCAACTGTGGCTAGCTAGGTAATTGTCAGACCGGGCGCTAGTTCCCATTAGATCGAAAATTACTCTAATTCAACCGGAAATAACATTTAACTGCAGGAAGGGTGAGCTAATGCGGTCAATCCGTCCGATTAACGAATTTATTGAGAATGGACTCAGGTGTGCCCATAAGGGAACTCATTTATTGTATACACGAAAGCAACAACCAACTGTAGTAATCTAGGTCACCCGTAGTATCCTTTCTCATCGAGTAATTTGATCTAATATCACTAAATTAGGGCGCGTGTGGCGCAGTGGTTGAAGGCGTCAATGCGACACACACATGGAATCGATCCCCGCGTCCATGGGTCACCAAGGCTTCCATCCCTCCGGGGTCGGCAAATTCGTACCAGACTTGTCTGGGAGGATAGCAGCACTGGCTCGATAGATCGGTAGGCCACCGCGAGTCATTGTAAAGGGCAGATATGATTCAATCACCTCCAACGATGCTTAATGAAGTCGAATGCATGGCGCATCCCCTCAGGGGATTGATCTAAGCCGAGAGCTTCATCCTTTATCCTTTATCACTAAAATCTCTCCTTTCGTTTGCGTTGGATTTCAAGCTTACCTCAGTAACCTGCACTCGCTCGAGTGACAAGAACAGTATCACAATTCTGGTATGAGGCTCTTTCTGGGTTTATCGAAAGAAAGAGAAACTGTTCGATGGTCTCTTAATTTAAGCTGGCTAAGCAGCTCTGTTGAGTGACTGAGGCTAATGAATTTTTATTGGTTTTTTCTCGAGTTATCCCTGACAACAAACAGTAGTGCTCCTTATAAATTATGTCAGTGTTTTTTCTTTCCACTGCTTTGGCAATAACATAACCACACATACCTTTTGAACCCCCTCAGTGAGACAGTTTTATTCTCAGCTAGGATTCTGGTTTGGTATCGAAAACTGCTTCTGACTTTGTTTAAACATGCTGGAGCGAGGAACTCTGCGTTGTGAATCGCACTTCGATACTCAACAACACCCCATCCACGATATCATTTAATGGATTGAATTGATCCAGATTATTACAATCACGCAAGGCATGAAGCTTGAGTGAAATATTTTCATTGAAAAGTTGGCAACGGATGTAAAGAGAATCAAGAACGACATCCGCAGATTATGAAGAATGAAGGGAGATACGGACTAGACACGACTACTCTTCCCTAATTACCACATCTCAACAGCGACTTCAGCGAGAAAACTCAGTAATTTGGCAAACGATATGATAATGCACAACATTGATCTGGGGAGCCCACATGAGCATTGAACCCAGTTAGGCTAAGGCTGTAGTTGAAATCCCTCCCAACGGTTTGCCGCCTCATCGCGGCTGAGAGGTGTTCCTGGGTGTCGGACTGCGATGTACAGCGGGGGGATTCGTCTCTCCGGCAGGGTCTCCCAAGCCGAACAGGAGTCTAGCGTTTCCATCAGGAAGCCTAGCTAAGAGTAAATCAATACTAGGACCCACCACCGTCCTGGTATCAAAGTCGCATGGTGGCAAACCTCCCTCTGATCCACAAGGGCTGCGACTGCTTGTTGTGGTGACGACCGGGGGGCAGACTTTGGTCAAGCTGTCCTCGAGATTCCAGGGAACCACAATGGCTTAACCAGCAATTCTCCGAAAATTTGTGATTATGGTGGGGACCGCACAACTACTGAGGACGAGCCGTTCAAGTTCAAGTTCAAATAAGTAGTTGAAATCACAATTTTTAACTTTTTATTTGCTGCCTACTACAATTTTTCACGGCAGGGTACAATGCGAAATACAACCTAAACGATGCAGAGAATATTTGCCAAACTCCGGACCGCCAATGTCTCCCGTGGGGAACGAACGCGTATTACCCTTTCCGGGGGCTAGAATTGAAGTAGGCAGCAAATAAAAAGTAAGCTTTTAAAAAGTTGTTAATACAATAGAACGTTTATCTAAAGTTGGCCACCAAACGGGAAAAAATTCGCAATTGAGACAGCAAAAGAACATTTAGGTCCAGATCTTCAGATTTCTTCACTGAATGCATACCTTCTCAGTAAATTCTTGCTAACCTTGAAATCTGTTGCATATAAACTAAAGAACAACTGAACATCCAAATCAAGAGCAATATTGCCACAATTAAGGTCTTGAACACAGCACCCATCTCTCTCTCCCTTTCTATCTATCTCTATCTCTCTCTCTCGTTCTTCTATGTCGCCAGGTTCAGATTATCTCAAACAGTTATATCGAACCACGATAAGTGCTCCATCATCCTTAAAGTCCCAATTATCCCCACCTTTCCAAGCCAGACAACAACATTTTCGGAGATAGTCGACAAAAGATTGGGCTCTTACCACAAAAATCCTCCAGCCGATTGCTATTTGTTACTTTCTGGGCTATCTTATTAGTACGACAAGCAGAACTGTTCACTGTGGGTCGACTCTTCCATGTAGGCTCTGAATGCGGCAACCTCAATTCGGTACGAATCATTTGCAGGTCGATCACATCAGTTGGACCTGGAGCCCATTCGACGTTAGCTTCGCTGGAACTTTTTTTTCTTAAGGCACACTCAAACACCAAATATTTTCTTCGCGCTGTGAGTTTTTGCAAATATATTTTTTGGAACTTAGCCGAAAATACGGGGAGAAGTAAACCAAGGGGCCAAAATTAGAAGGAAAACATGAGAGGTGAACAAGGAAGGGACCGGAATTGATCGTAGAGAGCCTCGATGGAGGTTACGAAAATCGTGGTCAAACATGTTCATCGCAAGCCCAAAGCGACTGAAATCGCAGATGAAATAAACCTACACAGTTCCATACTTGGTAAAATTGGATGCGAATCCAAGAAATACTGTGGATGACGGTTGTAAGAGAGCGAATGAGTGGAATGAGGGCCGGAATCAGCATGCTATTTGAAGCACCATCTTCGTCAGTTGTCCCTATTTACGCTTAAGCTTTCTGCAAACGCTTCAACTATTGCGTGTGGATATGCTTGAGCTACGAGATAAAGGATAAAGCTCTCGGCGTTGATCAATCCCTTAGGGATGCGCCATGCATTCAACTTCATCAAGCATCATTTGGAGGTGATTGAATGCATATCTGGCCTTTACAATGACTCGCGGTGGTCTACTGATGTATCGAGCCAGTGCCACTGTCCTCCCAGACAAGTCTGGCACCAATATGCCGATTCCGGAGGGATGGAAGGCTTGGTGAGACTTCAGCGCGGAAGACTGATCCCATCTGTATTGCGCAGCACGTCCAAACACTGCGCTACACGCGCCCTATGCTTCAGTTAGCATCTTCAAATCATACGGTAGTCCCTCACACTGTTCATCTTCGAAAGTCGTACCTATATGATAAAAAATTCTCTAAACAGCAAGGTAGCGTATGATCTCTAAAGGTTTCTGCAAAGGAACCAAATACTCGGATTTTTTCTTATTTCTCCACCTTAATTTAAAATTAGCATTATTTGTTCAAGCCGAAACAGTCTGCTACGTAACACACTGCAATAATAAGCGATTATAGAAGGACTTCAGATGATATGGTTTGTTTATTGATTAATGCTTTCCATCATGCTTTTATAAGGAAAGTTTATTGGTTCGTCTGACTTGGTTTTGTTAAACAAACATGTGCTAAGTAACAGTTAACAGCTTTGTTGTAATTGCACACCTGTCGTGGTTCACACGAAGAAGTCCAAAAAGGAAAGATGTCGTAAAAAGGAAGGTAATAAATTACAATGGTTGAATCTTTATTTTCTGCCTATTTTTGTATTATGTGGAATACAAGTATATGGATGCTGAGATTTGAGAAAAAATTGGAATCACGCACAGATGGGCTTCGAACACGCGATTACTACCGGGGGGCTCATGTACTATCTACTGCACTAACTGAGGCTCTTCTCCTACTCCTCTCTCAGCTATGATAAGATGATAAATCATTTTTTAAAAAAGGCACGACAAATGTTTGAAACGTAAGTTGTGAAACACGCAGGTACTTGAGATACCCTGGAACGCACCCATGGTCGCTAGTTCGACCTCGCCTGGATCTGCAAAACACCTGTGTCGTTGGAGTCAAAGAAACTGGCATCAATTTTCATTAGGGACAAGCCTTCTCCGATGCAAAGAGCCAGCGAACTCATGCGGTGAGGATGTGAGAATGTTGTCGCAACAGTACCTCATGATTCAAAGGAGAACCAGTTTGATTAGAACTCAATAATATGAAAAAACAGGAATAAAAAAAATGAGGGGAAAAGAAACTCCAACTAGTATCCAAGTGCACACGCTAACACAGAAACGTTCATGAATGTCGAATTCAAGCCAACGAACAAAACCAAAAGAAAGTACTGGCATCACACAGAAAATAGACACGGGTCACATTAAAAGACGCTAACAAGGACAAGATTTTGGCATAGAAGTAGTGTAGAATGAGTACACGAGATCATGAAAAGGCCAGTGGTTTCTATAAGGAAAAATCAGTGCTGAAGGCTATTCATGAAGGGGGGACGGAATGGACGGCACTCGTCTTAAATCATATCCGAATCGCATTCTAATGCTAATGAGAATCCGATTTAAGATGTAGATCTTTAACATTTCAGAGCTTTGAGTCATGGTGTTATCTCTGAAATACTAAGCACTTTTATTGACTTCACAATGTTTTACTTTTTTGTTTTCTGCCTTCTATGATTTTTATGGTAGGGTATTTCGCTTAATGCCCTGCCATAAAAATTATGGAAGGCAGAAAATAGAAGTAAAATATTGTGAATTCAACTACAGCCTCGGCTTAACTGGGTTTAATGCCAGTGTGGGCTCACCAGATCAATCCCGCTGACGGGTGATTGCTGATGACAAAAGATCGATAGGACTAGCTGAGAGACAGGCGAAACGAAGGACCCTCATGGTGTGGTGGTGAACGCGTTACTTCCCGGAGAGCATAATAGCGCGTTCGTTCGTCACCGCAGACACCTGCGGTCCCGAGTCTTGCAAATATCTCAGCAATCTTGTGGTTGTATTTCGCTTAATACTTTGCCATAAAAAATTATAGAAGGCAGAAAATAAAAAGTAAAACTAAGAATTTTGTTTTGAAAGAATAGCAAAAGCTGTTGTGAAATGGATAAGACTAACAGTGAACAACTCAGAGAACAAACTCGATTCAACTCTATTGGTCTTCGCTTTTGTTCTTAGAAATCTTCACGTAAGCAAAACTGTACTGTAATTTTCGAAGTGAGTCTGACTATGAGTTAATCAGAAGGTAAAACGCCCTCAAATCTTTTCCTTGAAATCATGCTAAATTAAATCTAGTTATATCAATGAATCGAAAAGAGAGGCCCACCTCTAGTGCACTGATTAGAGCCGGCTTGCAATAAACTCATGTTCTATTGCTCGACCTCGCCCCCTTGGCTAACCAGCCCCTGCATTCATCCGTGGTTTGATAGCATACTTGTCTGGGAGGATAAAAATACTGGCTTGCTACATCAATAGACCTGGTTAACTCTGGAGCCACTACGGGCTAAAATTGCATTCGATCACATCTGCAATGCTTGGTAGGTGCATGGACGCATGCATGCACGGTCGAATGCATAGAGCAGCATTAAAAGGAATAATCAACGCCAAGCGCTTTATCCTCTAATATATATCCCAAGGTCAACCTAAACGGGTTTAGTAAAAAATTTCGCTACCAGTGAAAGGCTTGTTATTTTGATTACATGAACGGACGAAGTATGAAGCTGGTTGCAACCAAGCGTAATTGTAAAAAGCAAAAGTGAAGATGAACGACGACAAAAGCCGGGATTCTTGAGGGTGAATCACTGAACGCACTGAATAGCAGCACAATGAAAAAAATTCCGCGTGTTGATTACTAATACAAGTCAGAGTAACGAAAAACTTCATTAGAGTGAAATGGGTTTTTGAGATCGGTTTGGTTTGATTTCAACGGTGGCGCTAAACACCAGTAGAATTCTGTAAGCTCAGTTTATCAAAGGAATTCGCCTCGAAAAGTACTCAGGATTTTTATTCAAACGGCAGGAATTGGGGCTACTTCCTTTTTCTTAAAAAGTACAACATCACAGAATAAAATGCAGCAAAAAGTAATTGCAGAATGAACAGTGATCGGAGTTCCTGCACTTTTCTAGCAAATAGAATTCAGCTTGGAAGTCTTGTGGAAAGTTGGTATTAAACGACATAATTGTGGATAACCTTCATATGAATGAGGAGAATTGATTTGTGCAAAGCAGGAAAGTAGGAAATACGGTACTCGACACAAAAGACAGAGCTTTTCTCAGCAGAAACGCTGTAGGACGTAGGTGGCGGTATAATAAAATTAATAGACTAATCAAACAACACATATATTCGAATCAGACATGTTTTTCCCACATTAACACTCTGGACATTCTTAGAGGCTTTCTATAACTGCCTAATTACCTAATAAAAAAACGATTGCAATATTTAGAGCACGATATGAATTGATTTGAACTTACACGGTACTAAAATTACAGTTGCTATTTTCAGTACTCCTCCCAACGGTTAACCGCCTCATCGTGGCGAGGAGGTGTTCCTGGGTATCGGACTGCGATGGAAAGCGAGTGGACTCATCCCCCTTGCAGGCACTCCCAAGCTGAGCTGTTTCAATCAGGAAGTCCAGTTAAGAGTAAACCAATACCAGAATCCACCACCGTTATGGTATCAAAAAGTCGCATGGTGGCAAATCTCCCTCTGATCCACAAGGACGACGACGGCCTGTGGTGCCAGGGACCTGGGGCGGACCTTGCCTAGGCTGACCTCGGTACTCTAGGGAACCGCAATGGCAGCAAAACTCCGTAAGATGGAGATTATGCTGCGGCCCGCACAACCAATGAGGACGGGCCCTGCAAGTATCCAAGTATCCAAGCAAGTATTTTCAGTACTTAGAAGCTGATGTTGATTGATTTCCACTCATACGGTGCAAAAATAACGCTCACCTTTAATAATACTCATTTCGGGTACATTGATTCCAACTCATATGATACAAAAGAACGACCGCTTGTAAGTTTTTCCATTCTATTACGACGAAGTTCTGGTTTTATTGCGGCCAGAAATCGAATCTTCATCGCTTTCTTTCACCAGGGATTGCATTCCGCAAAAATGAACTACTGGCTAAGAATATTTTCGCTCAGCAGAACGTGACGATTTTCACTAAAAGCCTCCTTAGTGTTGGCGACTGGCACGGTTTGCAAGCAACTTTAAAAAAATTAGACCTAGTTTCTATTTCTGGACAACTTTGATTCTAAACAGTCTTAGGTTGGAAGTATTACCATATTCACTCCAGCATAGAAAGAGAAAAAATCTTCCAGTAAATCTATCAAGCTCTCAACTCCTCAAGTGTTACCCTTACTCACTTAGATACTACTGCCTTAATTGGTTGTGTAGGTGTCAACACAATTACCGTTCGTTTTTCGTTAGCGCAATCATCGCCCTCTTGTCTGCTTCGGATATTGTGACATCCGAGATTCCCATTCCGTGATCCTGAAACCGGTGCCATTAGCGAATGCAAACGGTTGGTGCTAGCAACAAAAACGTCTGCCCATCGTTTGCGTGGTCGTCCAAGAGGATGCGTGCATTCTCTTGGAGTTCACTTCACTGCTCTTTTCATGAACTTGTCATCTCTTCTTCTTATTATGTAACTGATCCATTTGTGTTTCGCTTATGATGCATATTCTTCTGGATCCCGAAGATGGGACACGTTTTCTGAGGTGCGTAATCCGGCTAGGCGTTGTTAATGTCTGCTAAACTTCGGAAGACATGCATCAAATGCTCTGTGGATAGTGTGCAAATTTCTCGACGTTGTTCAAATATTAGTTCACGCCCTCCTGCATAGCGGAGAAATGGAGCGACTGTTCAATCGAAAAGGAGTTTTGGATCCATTAGTTGTTGGGAGGCTTCTTTAAGAAGCCCAAATGCGATCCATGCTGCTCTCCTTCTTCTGTCTAATTCCTCCTTCACTTTGTTCTTCATGTTCGTTGAACTCCAAAGTTGCGCTTAGAAGGTGGTCTCTGTAATCAAAGAACTATCTAGTTTGATCTCTTCTCCTTCGCGCAGATTCTTTATGAACTGAGTCACATCCTATTTATGCGCGCGCAGTCCTATTGGGCCTCTTGCTTTTTTGAATTTATTGAGCATCGTATCTGCTTCACTCTCCTCTTCCTTCTCTCCTTCTCGAAGTGTACCTGCCTTTTTGGGGAACCCGGCTGTCCGTTACATCACCTTTATGCGATTCCTACAATTGGCACCGATATACACAGTTTTTAAATGTCCAGTTTGAAAAAATTACCGTCAATGCTGAAACAACTGTCTTCCAAGGTTCACCGACTACTTCAACCACTTTGCATCTCCGCCCAGGACTCACTGCAACCTGGAATCATCTTCGCTTCAGTCTAATTGGGATCACCACTCGGCAACTGCTTATCTTCTCATCTACATTTGAGCATAACAATAGCTCGATCTCTCTAGTCGAACTAGCTATTAAAGGACAATTCACAACTAATGGAGTTGACCAATTGCAGTGTCCCACACTAGAACATGCCTAAGATTTTCAGTGTCGTTTTGCACCTGAAGCTTGTACATGCAACGAGGTTCGCATGAGGTATCATGTCAATGCAGTTCAGGGAACGTATAAGATAAAATGTCCATATCTCCAATCCCTATCGTATCACAACATTTTATGCTGTTCTCAAGACTGCATTCATTATACGTCAGGATGACTGCAGGATCAGCTATTCGGTTACATCTTATCACAGAAAATATGACGGTAGCTACTCGCATTTATAATGTAACACCTCTTGTTCAGTCGAAATAAGTGACATTGTGGCCTGCTAGAACTGTTGAGCCGGAACTAAACTAGACTTGCTTTGCACTACAACCAATGGCAATACAACGACACATATTGCCTCCCCATCCGCCTATCTCGCAGCAAAGTGTACTTCGACGGGTTGCATAAATAAGTTAATATTACACTTCGACTGCTCTCTGAAGTTCGAGTTATGATAGAAAACATGGAGAAGAACACAGCCCCAGAACTTGATAATATCACCACCGATTTTCCTAGATCTGGTGGCCACAAATTACGTATCCTTCTCGCAACCGACATAACATCTTACCTTACGGTCATCAGATCCAAGAAGAGTGACCGAAGGGATCTTCATAACTATCACGCATTATGCTTGTTGCGCGAGTACCATCCGACACTTGTCCCTAGCCTTTATCGACTACGAAGAAGCGTTTGACAGCGTTGGAACGAATTCAGTCTTATCGGCGCTCGTAGACCAAGAAGTGGACTCGTCCTATTTGCGAACAATAGCAGACTATTATCGGAAGTACAGCATAAACATACAGCTTTTCCATCGAGTCCTCATCATACCCAGCAGAAAAGGGATCGTACAAGGCGATACAGTATTAAAGCCGTTTACTGTCGCAATCCCAGTGGATAATGAAGTTATCCGAATGAGACGAGAAGGCCATACGTATTGATGGAAAAATTTCTATCAAATGTTTGTTTAGTTCATATGTTCATGTCTTCGAGGAGTACCAGTGAAGCAGGGACGATGCTTAATGCACTCAACGAGGCGAGAAAAAAAGATTGGATTGCTCATAAATAGGTCGAAGACGCGGTTCATGAAGAACCCAGTGTATGAAGATGCCCAAATTGAACTATGGTTCTCAGATTACAGAAACCACCCCCACATGTGCACCTTGCACGTTCAATGAGCATGAGGAACGACTTGAAGGAGGAATTAGACAGAGGAACGAGACCGGCATGGACAGTATTCAGCCCTTTTGAAAAATCCACTAACCAATTAAAAGTACCCAAAATTGCGCGCTCAGTTCTCCCAGTGCTCTATATGCAACAGAGGGCTGATGCTTCAACCACTTGAAGAAGTATGCGTATCACCCATAGTTCACAGAAACGATGTCTTCTGAATTTTATTTCGCGCTCACAACGTTTAGTCAGAATGCGCAGATCAGATCTCCGAAACTTATTCCACCTTCAGGGTCTGGGAGAGTGTAAATCGATAGCGAAACACCGGCCGGATAATGAGAAGAACAGATGACGGATGGACGAAAAAAACACTGGAGTCGATTCCAAGAGAGTGCAAGCGTCCTCTTGAAAAACCAACAAAGCGAAGGGCGGACGTGTTCCTAATGTCAACCGTCTGCAATCCCAGATGGCAGTGATTTCACGGAATGGGTTTCGCAGACGTCAACATTTTAGAAGCAGACCAACACCATGAACGACGATTGTGCGAGTGAGAAACGATTGGGAATTACGCTGCGGCCCATACAACCATTGAAGACGGCCCATCTAACCATACAAGAAACTATGCAAGTAAGTTTGTTGTTTAAAAAGCCAGGCCTTCAGTCTTCAAATCACGAACGGGTTTTACCATTCTGGCGGCGTCAGTGAAATCAACGGTGATCGCCGCAAAACCGGAAGGGTTCAAAAACGTTATCTCAACGAGCTTCGATGGCAATGATTCATGTTATGACACTATGGTAGACATCCTCGGACTCTTTCTATTTAACCTTACGAGCCAGCATCTCCGTCCTATTATTAGAAGCTGGGAGAAAGGCAAAGAAAGGGCCTCAGTCATGCTGTAGTGGGTAACACGTGAACCACCGGAAAGGGTAATCGCGGGTTCGATCTGGCCTGAGATCCACGTTTTGCAAATATCTCAGCATCATAGAGTTAAGAGAATAAGAAACAGTTAAAGCAAGAAGTTTTGAAAGTTGAGGAAACAGTGAGTCGAACTTCTCAGTTCTGTCAGGTACTGTTATCGCTATGATCGTCATGTTAAGTAAATATTAATAACTGATGTTATTTCGCTGCCATATAGTATGCTCCGTTTGCCATCCTCAAAGGTTAACCGCCTCATCGTGGCTGGGAGGTATTACTGGGTGTCGGACTGCGATGTATAGCGGGTGGATTCAACCCCCTTGCCTAGGCTGACCGCGCGGGACTCCTGAGAACCACAATAGCTAAACTAGCAAAACTTTGAAAAAAATGGAAATTGTGCTGGGGCTCGCACAACCAGGGAAGACGGGCCATCCAAGTATACAAATAAGTAATCTTGCCTGTGCTGGACTTCCGTCAAGAGTGCTGGACAAAATTATAGCTACGTTTGCTCATTATGGTTTTACGATTTTCTAAACCTTATCAAATAGTGTCTTGAATTTTTTCAAGTATCCTACCTACTCTGCAGAACTGACTTCATCCTCGCTTTGCCGTCTTATCCGGAAATCTTCGTCGTGATTCAGGATCAGAACCTTCCTCATCTATAATCCTCATTGCCTTCATAGCCATAAGGTGTCGAAAAATTAAAGTGTATTTGAAACCTCAAACACTTTGACCTTTGGGGACAGTTAAGGCTACTATACATTCGTTCGTTGTCACCCTATCTTCCTGCTGTTAATCGAGCGGCCAGAATATACGCCATCGACCGGCTTCCTTTCGTCCCCAAAACTGGTCAGAGATTCTCAGTTGATTCCTTATACTCTTGTTAAGCAAACAGAGGTGTTATTTTATTCTTTATTTACGCACAAACTAACGTTTCGGCTGATTTCGCCTTCCTCAGGGCCTGGAAAGGTCAAGCTGACCGCAGTCTAACCAGGCAAACACTTCCATAACCAAACAGAGAAAGTGCTAAACCAATATTCCAATCACACTGAATACAGAATAGCTTCTTCGCGCAATCAGCGCTTTCTATGACTCCTACACAGAGTATTCCACGTGGGAACCAACCGCTCAGAGTTCACATGGAAGCATAATGTGCCCTTCACATCAGAATCACCTGTATCACCTGTAGTCCCGTTGATCATCGAGTGACTCAGGCAGGGGACCAGTAAATCTTCCATTTTTCACTGTCGCGTGCAAGAGTAGCCCAGTGGGTTCCGCTCGCTGTAAGGACTCGTCGAGCATCATATCTTTCTTCCAGGCTCTTCGTGAAAACCTCTGACCATCGGGTCGGTGGTCTTCCTGCAGTACGTTTGACATCACGAGGAATCCACTCACTAACGGCTCTTGGCCATCGGTTTTCATTCATACGCGTTACGTCACCTTATTTTCGACTGTTTGGAGTACGGAACGGCATCTTTGATTATTGATCGTTGACGCAGGTCGGAGCTTCGGATCCCTTCCCTTACTTGCGCGACACGGGACACTCCTAGCATCGTCCTTTCGACTGCACATTCAATAACGCCCCATCAGAATAACAAGTTTAAATACTGTCCAATATCACGCGTGATGATGAGGCATTCCTTCATGCGGGCCATTTTCGGATTCTTGCAATTAATCCAGAACGCCTCAAGAATTTTGCGCGCTTGTGTTTTCGACTTCTGTGCGAGGATCGTAACTTCTACTTCAAAATCCTCTCAGTTGGTTTTTTCGCTCCATTTGCTTCTATCCACAAGGTCTCGTCTTTACAGAGAAGTCTGACCGCCATGCCATCAGTTGTTCATCCAGTTCTGTCCGGTCACCGATGTGTCTCGTTCTGTCATTTTTAGATCTATATGGCCTCCTCATGTTCACGCTGGAACTGAGAGTAGAGTGGTTGTTGAGTGGTCATTGGTGTAATATGGACTGTAAAAAATAAAGGACAGGATCTCGACGTTCATCGACCCTTGAAGGGTGCGCCGTGCATTCGACTTCATTAAGCATCGTTAAAGGATCGTTTCGATGTATCAAATTAGTATTACCGTCCTCTAGACAGTGCCGTTACCGGAGGATGGGAAGGGTACGTGTGCCCGGGTAGCGGCGTTGAACCAGTGATCGATCTAACATTTTTGTATGTGTCCTTTCTATAACGAGCTGTCTTCAGTGAGATATTAGTGGGACGTGATTCGGTTGAATTAACAAGAATGTCGAAGATTTTCCATTTTTCCAGTTTCCTGGACCTGAGCCAATACGATCGTCTACGCTGACGTGTAACGCCGAGCTCACCCACTCACTCGATGCTTCCCGGCTTCGTTCATTGTCGGCTGACTTCTGGATCAGGGTCGTCCGTCCCTAATCTGACTTTACTTCTTCCTGCTATTCTTAGCTAAAACCGTTCGTTATTTAACGTCAGTTGTTATATTCAGTGCCTTCTAGGCTCTAAGGAAGTCGAAGACGTCCAATCGTTAGCCGAATAAGGTCCTTTCTTGTCCTCGTCTAAGCTGAACAGTCCGAAAAGGTATTGACCAGTATTAAGCTTCTTTCAGTTATAATCATCGCATTTGGTTCAGTTTTTAGTGGTAATATCCTCAGAATCTATCATTAAAGTGCTAACACATCCCTTATTTTTGTCTTTTGGCACTATTTGTGCTAGTTAACCCTTGTAAAAATTGCCCTAAATTGAAATAGCGCTCCATATTTCCCAGGAATCTCCGATAGAACTGAAATTTCTTAATTGCATCGAGGTGACCCACTGAGAAAATTGTCGGTTTCATATGTAACGAATTTTTATGTTGGATACCAAATATAACTTCAGATTGATATTGAATATGGTCATAAAATTCCCTAATGAGTTGAAAATAGACGATTTCCCGGTAGAATTTCTGGCTTTCCAGGAAAAGTCCGGTTGATTTCGTTTCGTGTGGTTTTACTAAGGTTGAGTCTTGCCATGAGCAAGTACTGGAGACGAGTTCCTAAGAAACGTCGTCATCATTCTGTTTAAGTATTCTTAATAAAAACAAAAAATACTTCGCATAACATATAACCGCCTCCTCCCCCCCTCCCCCTCCGCCCCCCGACTTTCTATCCACCTCGATATCAAATTAATCGATTGACCTTGCTTTCTTTCAACCTCCTTAATCTATTTTTTATTATTATTTTCCTAAGACTTTCTATTAACCTCGACATTGGTCAAATAAGTCTAAATATTCCTACTTAGCAAACACGAGGTGTTATGCTATTTTTTCTTTCGGTAAAACTGACGTTTCGGACGTTTTGGCTATATCCCCTCTTGGGAGCCGCCTCGGGGGTGGATGTATGTTGTTCTGTAGTATACTTCCTTCCTATAGGCGTGAAACCATATAAATCGTCTTGATACTTCTCCATTGTGAACTAGTTTTTCAATTCCTCCATTGTTCTAATAACCAACTTCTCAGATGTCAGCGCAAAACAGCTCTCTAGTCGATATGACGGGTAAATCCAAGGATGATTCTCATCATAATATCCTAACCAGATCTCATATCAGTGAAGCCTTTCACTTTCTGATTTGTGCCGGCGGTACTTTTGCCTGTTATTTTTACTTCGGGATCCAACAGGAGAGAATGTAAGTCACTTCAGTACTTCTTCAGTACTTTGTTTCCATCCTACACTTTGTTTTCGTCCTCTTAAGGAATGTTTTCGTCCTCTTAAGGAACTCCGACAGGTTAAGAGGTTACCATGGAAGCCTGGGTTTGGTTTCTTCCCTTAACGGAATGCTTTCAGTGTTCAAGGAAAGTATGCTAATGGGGAGAAGTTCACGTATACTCAAGCCTTGGTGTTCTTTCTGTGTGCATCGAACACGATTTTTGCTTGGATTCTACGATCGAAACGTGATATCGACAGTGTTCCGACGAGGATGTACGGAATGTGTTCGGCCAGTTACCTTGGCGCTATGATCAGTAGTAATCAGGCCCTCCAGTATTTGCCGTATCCAACTCAGGTAACTGTTTAACTCTTAGTATTCAGTGTTTATTTGTGTCAGTTATGAATTATTTTAGTTTTATCTTTGTTTTTTAGTACTTTCACTTGTGTACCTTGTTTCAATGGTAAGCTAACACGAGGTTGTTACCAATGTTTATTCGGCTAACGTTTCGACATCTTCGTCTTCCCTAAGAGCCCATGAACCGACTCAATGTCCACAGTCGTTTATCTTCTCGATGTGATGCCTTCATCGTCGTTTAAGAGAGGTTGCCTCATTCGAGCGGTACTCCACTCAAGAAGATTCGACTCGATACGACGACGAAGACACCATGTCGAGAAAACGAACGACTGTGAACATCGACTCGGATCATCGGCTATGAGGAAGACGGAGACGTTGAGACGTTAGCCGAATAGGTATGTGGTAACAACCTTGTTTTAGCTCATTGATGAAACATGGTACATTGATCATTTTTAGCGAGGTTAAATGAAAGTCGGTCTACAGTGGTATTGTTGCTTTCACTTATGATTGTCATTGAGTCCGCTGTAATGATTTACTACCTCAATATGGCTTAGATATTTATGATAGTGGAACTTTGGTGTGAAGCGGATGGATCCATCAGGTTCTCGTAAGCTAGGAAGGCTTGCGATATTAACATTAGGAAGCTGAGCTTCTCACTAACTGCTCAGAGTTAGGAGACAGCGCTACAGAGTCTAGTGTAGGAGAACTAGAACACCTCATTTCCAGTAGGATTCTTATCTCGCTCTTCCTTCGAATAGCAGCTTTGAAGTGCTACAAGCGGAGTAAAAGTTCTATTCGCTTACTTTCGAGCGACGTGGCGTGTACCGGGGTACATTGCACATTTGCTCTGATGGTTTGAAAAGAGCTAGTGTTGCTAGTTTAGCAGAAAGTAATGAGTTTTTAGCATATATTATATCATTTACTATTGTGGTCCTCGGTTTCCTCAACATTTTTTCGCAGATGACTCTTCACTTTTTTTCATTTGGGCTTGGTAGACGACGGTTTCTCCTATCCCTGTAGTGCAACAAAAGTAGTAAGCCATCTAAATCTGGTCTCAGTATTTGTTTGCCTTTGTTGAGGAAAACAGAGTCACGTAAGTCAATAAGACATTGACTTCTCTTCGTTTCACCGTTTCTTTCGTCTTATATGTGATATTATAGCGGCTTTTCTTAGTTTTACTGTTTATTTCTAATTTTGTATTGGTGTACGATAACTGTTCTGTTCTTCCACATGGAAGCTCATCCTTTCTTATCATCTTCAATTAAAATTAAAGTAACAACTTAAGCACAATGTAGCGCTGAGTGGAAAAGGAGACCGTTCCTAACGTTTATTTCTGCGGTTGCTTAAGGTTCCTTTCTTCCTTCGATAGTAATTCAGGTTTTGAATGCGTTAATTTGTTGTGAAATCCGAGCCTCCTCATCGTGTCTGGGAGGTGTTCAAGGGTGTCGGGCTGCGATACAGTGGGTAGGGGGGAATCATCCCCCAGCAAAATTTCCCAAGCTGAGAAGGAGTCCGGCGTTTCCATCAGAAAGCCCAGCTAAGAGTAAACCAATACCAGGATTCACCACCGTCCTGGTATCAAACTAGTCGCATGGTGGCCAATCTTCCTCTGATCCACAATGGCGCCTTTAGTGGCGACCACGTGAGCAGAGTTTGGATAGGCTAACCTCGAGACTCCAGCGAACCACCATGGCTAAACCAGCAAAACTCCGAAACAATGGACAGTATGCTGAGGCCCGCACAACCAGTGAAGGCGGTACCAGTTTGAAAAGGAGTACATAATTTCATTTTTCTTCTATAAATACAACTTAATTTCTTACTGAAAAGAAGAAAAAAAAACCTTTGGAGCAAGGCGGCTTCCTGATGTTCTACTTTGGCCAGCTTTTATCACTGGAGTTACATTAATATTATTGTTAATGATAAAACTTTTGCAAGCTGGCCTTTGTTCTTCCCACTTTCTGTCCTAGGAGCTGAAAGGAAATACTTGGCTATGGACTGACCATTATTATTGTTGTCAAAGTTGGTACTTTCAGGTGCTGGCAAAGTCGTGCAAACCGATCCCAGTACTTTTATTTGGAGTCCTGTTTGCTGGAAAAAAGTATTCGTGGAGGAAGTATGGTTTCATTATTATGATTGTTATTGGAGTTGCCATGTTCCTGTACAAGGATAAGAAGACGTCGACCGAGCAACAAATAGGAATAGGAGAGCTCTTACTGGTTCGTCCATACTAAAAGTTTGTTTTTTTATCAAAAAAACTCTTTAATATTCTACAGTGACGCTGAGATATTTGCGAACCCCCGGACCGAAGGTGTTTGCGGTGGGGATTGAACCAGCCACCGCTCTTTCCGGTGGCTAACTTATTCACCACCACACCATGTGGATCCTTTGTTTCGCCCTTCTCTCAGCCGTGTTTCGTTTTTACTTTTATCTTTTCATTTTTTTGTTATTTATACTTTCTTTATTCTTTTTTTCACAACATTTTCCATGATTTCAGTTGTTGTCGTTGATGTTAGATGGAACAACTACTGCTATCCAAGATACGATCAATAAAAGTTATAGACGTACTACTCTTAGTATGATGTTTTACACCAATTTTTTCTCAACGATATACCTTATGGTCGGGTTAGTACACTAAGGGTTTAGCCTTAATATTCCCATTGTACATTTCCAGTAATCTGGTTATGTTTCAGTCCTTAGCGCATTGCTCTAAGACACTCAATTAATTCGCTTATTTTTCAGATTGGTGGTTACTGGTGAACTTTTCGGATTTGCCTCTTTCGTTCACCGACACCCGCACGTTTTGTTTGATCTATGCTTGGTAGCTGCGTCAAGTTGTGGAGGACAGGTATTCTACAGTTTTGTAGCTCAATAGACCGACTTTCTATAAATCTCGGCATAAATGGTCGACATATCTGTACATATGTTCATATGAACTGCCCTTGTTGAGCAGATGCGAGGTTGGTATAGGTTGTCGTTGTTGTTGTTATTGTTTTTGTTGTTGCTGTTGTTGTTGTTGTTGCTGTTGTTGTTGTTGTTGTTGTTGTTGTTGTTGTTATCGCGGAAACCTCAGCTGTCGAATCACAACAATAAGAGCAATACCAACAACGACACCTTGTACCAATCTCGCATCAACTCAATAAGGGCAGTTTGTATGAACATATATGTAGTCTTTTAGCTAGTCGTTATGTAAAGGAGAAAACCGCTCTAAAAAATACGGTAATTTTTCGAAGTGACACGTCTTACAAGGGCAGCGTGTAGCGCAGTGGTCGGAGGCGCCCTGCAACACGCACATGGGATCGATCTCCGCGCTTCCTGCCCACCAAGCTTTCCATCCCTCTGGGCTCGGCGAATTCGTACCAGATTTCTCTAGGAGCATAGCGGCAGTGGCTCGAAACATCGGTAGGCCACCGCGAGTCATTGTAAAGGCCAGAAATGCATTCAGTCACCTCCAAACGATGATTGGTGAAGTCGAATGCATGGCGCGTCCCTCAGGGATTGATCAACGCCGAGAGTTTTAGCTTTTTATCCTTTAATACGTTTTATAACGTTAAAGCAACTATATTTGTACAAAGTATGACATCTTTGATGGTAGGTATTTAGATCATATAAATCTGATGATTATTTCAGATAGTCTACAGTAATGGATAGCTCTTAAACATTTTCCCTTGATTCTCATTAAGTATGAGTACTTGATTTTCAGTACTTCATCTTCAAAACCATCAGCGAATTCTCTCCACTTACTTGCTCGGTGGTTACAACCACTCGAAAATTGTTCACGATTATCTTTTCTGTTGTATTCATGAATCATCCGCTACTGGAACGACAGAAGTGGGCGACGTTCATAGTGTTTTCCGGACTCATTATGGATGCTATCGATAGCAAGGTTTCTAAGAAGCAGCTACATGTTAAGTAAAGCTTTACAAAAGCCTTCAGATCCTACAGTTATGAGTGGTTCGCCTCTTTAGATCTTTCCTATACCGTTTGTAATAAATAGCTTTTAATACTGTGTATAACTTAGGAAGCCTTTTTCTATGAACTTCGAGTCAGATTTAGGGTCCGGTTTTCATATTACATTCCTGATGCTTTATAGTACAGATGAATGTTCAGTTTCTTCTTCAGTGTTTTTTCAGTGCATTGTACAGAATAAGCATAAAGCTGGTTACAATTTTTTGGGGAAAAAAGAATAGGTTGAGTACAATATCAACGCATATTTGAAAGCTTTTTTCCTCATCTTATTGGGTCCATCTCTGACGTTCTATCTTCCAGCACAACCTCTTTATGGGAAATACTTACTTTGATACTTGGATGGCCAGTCTTCACTGGTTGTGCGGGTCCCTGCATAATTTCTATTTTTTTCGGAGTTTTGATGGTTTAACCATTGTAGTTCCCTAGAGTCCCGAGGACAGACTGGCTGAAGTCTGCCCCAGGTCGTCACCATCACAGGCGGTCGCAGTCCTCGTGGATCAGAGGGAGATTTGCCACCGTGCGACTAGTTTGATACCAGGACGCTGCTGGATCCTGGTAATGGTTTACTCTTAGCTGGGATTCCTGGTGGAAACGGCGGACTCCTCAGCTTGAGAGACCCTGCTGTGGGAATGAATCCACCCGCTGTACATCGCAGTCGATTCCTTGGAAGACCCTCCAGCTACGATTATACAGTAAACCGTTGAGAGGTTTGAACTACTACTAACTCTGTAATGGAGAAATATGATGATTTGAAACCGATGCAGATGCAGATTTGGTTGAGTGAGTCGGGAGCCAGATCTTTTTTTGTTTCATGGAATTTTTTTAAATTTAGAGCTACCGTTAGTGAAGTTAGGGTAGAAAGCCAGATCGCCCACATTGTCATAAAGGCTCGTACAAGCGTCCGTTGGGAAAGTTGGTCTGACGTCACAGGCCTGTGCAATTCTCCTGTCTAATGAACTACAAGTAATGATTCCACTTCATGTCAAAACTGGATAGGATAGCATGAATGGAAAGCACTACATATGGGGTATTGATTTTTTTAGTATTGATAGGTAACACTGATTTTAACCGGTCATAAACTATTTGCCCGAAATCGCCCAAAGTCTTTGGATTGTTTCCGAATTCCCCAGCAATCTAGAAGGGTTTAAGTAAAGAAATTTAGCCTGAATAATCTCTATCTGTTTGTAATTGAGTTTCATTGCAAGAGATACAGGTTACGGAAGTATGTTACGCTTCTTTCTGACCACATAACTACTTCACACAAATCATCAGGCACTGTCTGTGACTATGAAAGTATCTCACTAATTACTACGATACTGAAATATTCGCAAAACTTGGACCCCGGGCCAGATCGAACCACGGTCACCCTTTTCCGGAGGATCGCGTGTTACACAGTGCACCAATGAGGCCCTTACTTTCCACACACTAGTTTTTTTTCCTATACGACCTGTCTTTCACATCTACAGTGCGGATCCCAGCACTTCTCACGTTCGATTCGTTCCTCGTATCCATTATCCACGAAGGTCTTCCAACACTTTACATGTAGCCTAGGCTGCTGTTTGAGGATT
Organism: Angiostrongylus vasorum; assembly: GCA_018806985.1. NCBI lineage: Eukaryota > Metazoa > Nematoda > Chromadorea > Rhabditida > Metastrongylidae > Angiostrongylus > Angiostrongylus vasorum. The sequence goes on from JADANN010000336.1 coordinate 1,056,479, forward strand.
TTCCTTTCATCTTGAATGTCGTTGAATGCTGGTCGAGTCGATTCTCCCTGTAGTCCTGAGATAGCCATGTTAGAGCGTTCCCACCTGGGTCGCAGAAAGTGAACCTTTTCCTAAAGAAGTCCAACACCAATTTCTTGAACCCCAGAGAAAGAGATGCTTAGTGAGCCTGGAGCGGGATCGAACCAGCACTGTGCTCTTGACGATCGGAATTCTTCTCACTAATTTATACTATATACGTATAACCACATTCTTCACTTTATCTTCTATGCCGTGACCACGTAGTTGGTGAGGCGGTGTCCGCAACTGCGTACCGAGTTGAATTCCGCGTCCGATCCCGCCAGACGTGACGCAACCGCGTCGCGCACGTTTACCGGCTACTACGTCATCATTTGCCAATGCGCGGCATTGCTATATGGGCTGCTGGTGGCTTGTTTGAATGGTATTCTTGGTCTGAGGGCTTATGCCATTCTTTTCTTCTTTTCTAAACGTCCGTAAATGTCCATCGGTATTCTGGATTCTGTTATGCTTCTTTCCCCGTTCAGTTTATCCTAAAAATCGTTCTTTTTTCCGAAAAATTTATCCTGAAAATGCTTCTTTTACGTGGCCATGTGTTTATCGCGCCTATCTGAACTCCGAAGGTGTTTGAGTCTTTATTTTATGACGAAATGGTCCCCTGATCAAATGAATAATGTCACCTCTGAGCAAAAGAAGCGGAGTTTGTTGTTATAAACAGTAGGTAGACATTCCCAAGACCGTTAACCTCGGCATTGATTGATAATTCGATGTTTTTCTTCAATAAGCAGGCACGAGGTTGTTATTATAGAATCTATTAGGATACAATAGCTGACGTTTCGGCGGTTTCGCCTTCTTCGGAGCCTGGAAAGGTCAAATTGAGATGCGATTTACTCAGCCAGACACTTTAATAACCCGAGCAGATAAAACTTAACAAGTAAATTTGCATTCGCATACCTAGAATTTTTGCTTGGATGCGTTTCGATTGCAAGTAGGGCTATTTTTTGTAATCGTATATTTACACGTGTAAGCGTTTGATGTCAATAAAGAAGTACATCAGGAAAACATTCGGCAGGAATATACACGTTAGGTGTTGTGCTATGAAGGTTGGACAGTGCAACAAAGTAGACGTATGGACTATTTCATGATCACCAGAGAGGATAGGAAGTTTCAGATTAGAACCTAGAGTTTTGGAGATTAGAACTTTTCTTTCTTCAAATTCAGGATATATGACGTTTCACCACAAAGTGTGGATATGTGGTTGTACTTACTCATTTGACTAGTTGGATAGCCCGTCTTCACTGGTTGTGCGGAAGTCAGCATAGTTTGAATTTTTTTCAGAGTTTTAGTGGTTTAGCCATTGTGGAGTCCCGAAGTCAGCCTGGCCAAAGGCTGCCCCAGGTCCCAGGGTATTGTGGTTGTAGCTTTAGAAATTGTCTAGAAGTGATTTGCCTCCACAGTAATGAATGCTTTTCTCTTACCCTTCATTCCGTATATGGGTGTGATCCATCGTGCTTTTAAGTTCTTTTCGAAACCCTCCTTGCTCCCGTAGATGTCATTCTACGTTTAGAACGAGGAAATTCCGAACCAGTTGAGAACGTCGTGGTACCTAGAATACCTAGAAAACGTGGTCGGATGTTGATTCAGTCTTGAAGAATTCACTCGTAACATATTTATTATTTTAGATATCGGATTTCATTTGAAGCTCTCATTGTTGAAAGAAGTGAATTTATCTAATTCTGTAACGGTTCTCGCTGTGTTGTTCATTTCCGTATGAAGCCTATCCAAGGTTTTTTTCGTTTTCTTAATGATGAAGTATCCAGGGCAACTTATCCGGTTATACCTTTCTCTGACCATGCCACTACGACGTGAGTCTTCTCATAGCGGTCCAGTCGATGAGCCATCTACTAGTCGAGAGGTGAGATTAAGAATTATCACATAGTGTTAGTTATCAGCGGGAAGCAGTTTATCCGTGTTGTACATGTCTTTTTATAAATGCAGGCCAAAAGTGAAGCTATAAGAAGGCTATCAATGTCGTTGTTTGGTCATTGTCCCTCCTGGTGGGGAAATACTCTGTAACGTAACCATCTAAGGGATTGATACACAGTATGTTTTTCTCAGTATAATGCTGACTTACGTAGGTAGTTTTGCCTTGGGATTGCTCGAAACAGTTATGATTCTAGTACATGTTTCTGTGTAGATTTTCTTATTGTCTTTTTTATTAGTGGGCGCGCATAGCGCAGTGGTCAGAGGTGCTGCAGTACGCAATTTGCTTGGGGGGGGCATAACTGCACTGGTCGAAACATCGGTAGGCCACTGCCAGTCATTGTATGGGCCAGATATGCATTCATTCACCTCCACCGATGCTTAATGAAGTCGAATGCATAGCGCATCTCTCAGTTATTGATTAACGCTGAGAGCTGTATCCTTTATCTTTTCGTTCATTGGAGTGCTGTGGTTACGGGAAAAAACTTGTGGAAAAAACCACGCAGTATTTCTAAATGGTCCCTGTTGTTGGTGTTTTTGATTGTTTGTATATCATTACGACAGAAGGCCTATGAATCATTAGGTTGTAGGTTAATTTCAACCCAATTCACAGATCTTATTCTTTTCGTACTTGCTTGCAGGTCCCGGCCAACTCTAATTCACGAGGAGATGAAAACTACCTTCAATACATTATGCGATTGTTACGAGCTAGACGAACATGTCGAGATTTCATGTATGACTTGGAGACTTTTTATAGATTTATCTCTTAGTTACTGATTTTCATTTAGTGCTTTCTTCCTTCTTTCAGAGCCTTTATTAAATGAGAAGTGTTGTTGCTTTTAACTTCATTACATTCTTTTTTTTAGAGAGCAAAGGGAAAAAATGGGACCAGGACTCGGAAATAATAGATCGAGAACGTTCGAAATGAATAGTGTGTTAGCGGAACTAGAGCACGGGTATGTGTTCATGACTAAAACGTCACTGTTCTGATGTTTCTAATCGTTTATCTTCGTTTGAAGTGTTTTCGTATTCAAATTTTTTTTGATTAGGATAATATGTTTTCCGTTCTCTAGATGCTATCGAAAATCGTATATTAACAAAAAAAAAGTGGTCTTACGTGAACTCAAATGGGGATAGGAAGTGCATTGAGTGAGCTCGTTTAGGATTTCCGAGGAGTTAATGAAAGCGGAAATTTCTGGGTCACCTAGTCGTGCAGTAACGCCTTGTTCGAATTATCATGGCCATGTTGTTGCATCTCCTACTCGCTTGTCCCCTATAGAAGTGAAAGTAGAAGATTCACAAGAAGTGCGTATTTTCGGTGATATCTTATCTTTAGTTTGTCATATTAAGTATCACTAATGTTAACGGTCCACACTTATAGCGAACAATGACTGGATTTCCTGGATCAGCTTCAGTTATTCTACTTAATCAACTGTTTATTGCTTCATTTCAGCCGACCGACGCTCCACATTCTCTGTTGACTATGGGTAATGCGGAGTCCAATGTAGAGAAAGCTGCAAAACAGGTACGGATGTCGTGGTGTAGTATTAACTAAAGTTGAAATTCTCTGTCTTCAAAACATTCGCGTGACGTCAATGTATGGCTTAATTCTGAGCGTTATTTTTGAAGTGAACTGTCGTCATAATTTTGTGTTTTTGCCGCTTTTTTAAATAAAAATGGGAGGCTATCGACTACATGACTGGGTCGTTTGCATATTAAATGGCAAAAATTACGTTGTTTGCCTGAATTCATATGAAGGATGACAGTGCTCTCTAGGAAGCACAAGTGATGATGCGAATTGCTGAACTTCGCCGTTCTGGTTTGTGGACGGCGAGTCGTCTTCCACTTTGTGTAGCTCCCCCACGAAATAAAACACATTGGGACTACGTTCTTGAGGAAATGAAGTGGATGGCTACGGACTTCCGGATGGAACGTCAATTTAAGCGGAATGTTGCTCGAAAGGTTTCTTGCCGATACTTTTTCGTTGGAATTACTTGTCGCACGAAAAAAGGTATATATGTTGTCCAGTAGACTATAGTGTTATAGATTGCTGCTGCCATTCAAAAACAGAAAAGAGACGATGAGATTGATCAAGAGCGTGCTCATCAGCGGTCGATTAGGGACGGTAAAAGGATCTGTGCCTCAATTGCGAAAATGGTTCGTGATTTCTGGCAGAGTGTGGATAAGGTCGTGGAACATCGAGCACAGGAGATACTAGAATCCAAGAAGCGAAAAGCTCTGGATGCCCACATGGCTTTCATAGTTGGTGAAGCCGACAAACTTAGTTCTATGGTTCAAAAAGGGTTGGCGCAAGACAGGGGAGCTTCTAAAACACCCTCAAATACATCTCGTGATGATGATAATGGTATCAATTTTTTTTCTTATTTCACTATGTAGTGTGTTAGTTCGAAATCACGTGCTTTTTTAACTAGTCAGATGGACAGTATAAAAGGAAGAACTAGTGAATGGTGGCACTTAAATTACAAAGAATGAATTCTTTGATGTCTCAGCATCATTGCAAAGTATTGGTCTATTTATACATTCAAGGGCAATGAATAACGAAACTAATTCCAAGTAATTGAAAAGAACTGGAGAAGTGGGGACGGAGACAGTTTCTGAAGTCTTGTTTGTCACGTCACCCTCCATCAAGTTATGTTAAAAATATGCTATGTCATCTTGCGACATTTGATTGCTGAAGGACAAACTAATACCTTCTAAGCAAAACCCTTCCATAACCAAACAGAGAAAATGGTAAACCAAGATTTCAGTCAATCGGTTTAGCATTTTCTCTGTTTGGTTATGGAAGTTTGGCTCAGTAGATTGCGGTCAACTTTACCTTTCCAGCCTCTGAGGAAAGCGAAATCCGCCAAAATGTCAGCTTGTTAGTAAACAAGGAATAAAATAACACCTCTTGTTTGCTCAACAGGAATATGCAGAGTTACTTGATCAATACAGAGGTTAATATAAAGTCGTTCGTGGTAATACCTCCTAATTAATGAGAATAGATGGTGGCGGCGATACGCGCAGGACCTACCAAGACTCACTTTCAAAGTTTTTATGCGATTAAATAGCAATTTAGTTAGAATCGCAGCTGCTCGACTCAGTGGTTTAGACGTGAGTAAATATTACTGGATGTTTCACTTCAAGGAAAACACAGGTTGGAAGTGTTCAGTGAGTCAAAGCTGAAAACGTGCATAGAAATCCAACAGTGATTTTAACTGTATAAAAAGAAGGAAAGAAACCAAAATAAATTAGAATGGAATTCAATTGCTCGTCTTACCAGGCAGTTTCTGACCAGTACTCTCTTTACTACTGTGAAATTCATCTGTGCCTAGGAACGTGCTAGTTTCTACTGTTCTCCATAGATGACGAAGTGTTACAGCAGTTGTAAGGGCATTTGGAGTAATTTCGCAGTCTGTCACCATCGAGATATCTGATTGTTTGTACACTAAAGTAGACTATACACATAAGTCATTTTCTCTGCGAACCGCTAGTGTTAGAGTAGAATGGCCGTGAGCTAGAATTTCTGAAAAATTACACGCGTTTTCGAAACTGCGAATTCCAGCAATTTCAAATGAGAGCTTGCTAGACCAGTCTTCAGTTTTGACACAGAGAGTAGTAGCGTGGTTGTGCCATGTTAATTCCCACGCTGGTCTGTTATTATCAAGTTCTGTTACAGTAGATGCGGATTTCTGTGTAAGCGAATCAGAGTCGGATGACGAAATAACCATAGAACGTGAAGAGGCAGCTATGCAACAACATGAGATTGACGATATTCAGGAAGAAGTTTCAGCACTTAGTAAGGATGCAGATCAGGATATGGACGACTTCTTAGCTTCGGTTCGCAGTTTTCGGCTTTGCTAGTGTTTGTCCCAAAATACCGTAATGTGCTGTTGTGTGTTGGTTTCTCTTCGTTTTTTACGTTCATTTTTATCTTTAGTTCATTATATTTCTCAGATTTGACATTTCAGTTACCACCAGAATACTTGGCATCAATTGGTGTGCACTTACCGTCTATCAGTGCTACCGGTCGAACCGATATACCTTTTGGTTCAGAGGGCGATGATGAGCACAAAGCTGTAAAGGATAGCGCTAATATTCAAAATGAAAAGGTGGAACGGAATGGTAGTAGTCCTGAGGAAACTAGAGCAAAACGTCCAAAGTTGGAAGAAGCTTCAAATAACGATAGTGGTGCTCGTAGAAAAACCAGTAGAGCGCGTACATCTACAGCAACTGAAGAAGCATCGAAAGCGGAAGAGGATGAAGTGAGCATCGATGAGGAGGACTGTACAGTAATACGTGATCAAAATACACTTTTGGAAGGTAACGGTGATGGCTGTGGTATGCTGGAAAGCGTTGATTATTCTAAACTCAATAGCATCAATAGCAACGAACGCCAACAAAAATTGGCCAACATCGCAGAGGCAGCATTGAAATTCCAACCGAAGGGTTTTACGTTGGAGACAACACAGATTAAAACTGCTGTGCCTTTCCTAGTTAGGGGAACATTGCGGGAATACCAGATGGTGGGGCTGGACTGGTTGGTCACTCTGTACGAAAAGAACTTGAATGGAATTCTTGCTGATGAAATGGGTTTGGGAAAAACTATTCAGACGATTGCTTTGTTAGCTCATCTGGCGTGCTGCGAATCCGTATGGGGACCGCATCTGATTGTTGTACCAACATCGGTCATCTTAAATTGGGAGATGGAGCTTAAAAAATGGTGTCCTGCATTTAAAATCCTTACCTACTTTGGTTCTCAAAAAGATCGAGCAGAGAAACGGAGGGGTTGGTCAAAGCCAAATGCATTTCATGTATGTGTTACTTCGTACAAGACTGTAACAGCTGACATTCGTGCATTCAAAATGAAGGCATGGCAGTACCTGATTTTGGATGAAGCACAGAACATAAAGAACTGGAAGAGTCAGAGATGGCAGACACTGCTAAATGTAAAAGCACGGCGGAGGTTGCTTCTCACAGGTACTCCTCTACAAAATTCTCTCATGGAGCTCTGGTCTTTGATGCATTTCTTAATGCCTGCCATTTTCGCAAGCCATGACGATTTCAAGGATTGGTTTAGTAATCCGCTCACTGGAATGATGGACGGAAGTGTCCAGTACAGCGCGCCACTTGTGCAGCAACTGCATAAAGTATTGCGCCCATTCATTTTAAGGCGATTGAAAAGTGAGGTGGAGAAGCAACTTCCGAAGAAAACAGAGCACGTAATAAAGTGTCCTTTATCTAAACGACAGAGATATCTGTACGATGACTTCATGAGCCAAAGATCGACTCGAGATAAGTTGAAATCCGGAAATATGCTTTGTGTGCTAAACATTGTCATGCAGTTGAGAAAGTGTTGCAATCATCCAAACCTTTTCGAACCGAGAGCCGTCCAGTCACCTTTGTGCCTCCATAGATTAGAATTTCTTCGACCTCGGAGGGTGGTAGACCTTGACGACAAAGTTTTCGGTCGTGACCTGCCAGCGCTTCTTGATATACGAAAGCGATTCACCGGTCTCTGTTCGTCAACAGTTGGGCAAGCGCCAACAGTAGAAGAATTAGAGCTGTCGATTAACACTCGTCCGCCTATCATATCTGGATTTCGTCTACATCGACCTGCCTCTTCAGTAGGAATTATTACCACTGAGGCAAACTCATTAGAGATTGCGTCCGTTGTTGATCCAAGTGCCACTGAGGCCCAACGTTCCGGCTTTTTACAAAACGAGAACGAACTAGTGGCTGATGGTGAGCATTGTGAAGGTATACATGAAGGAGGTGAAGGAACACCATTTTCTATGCGCATGGAGGTAGACGATGTTCGTTCAGTTGTTGATTCAGACGAGTTAAAGCCCGATGACGACACCAAGATTTGCAAGATGGTCACTGGAGTGAATGGCGAAAAAACACTGCGAGAGGTGTCTAGTCGTCTGGAACAGTATTCTAATGGAGGGAACGCACCTGTCCCTGTATCTCAAGTGGCCAATCCAGCACCTGCTGAAATTGCGGCAATGCCAGGTGGAGAGGCCTCAACAGCAGTCACTAACTTGGATACAGGTTGTACTTCGAAGCCAGACAGAGTATTGTACGGACAAATGCCGAAGAAGTCGAGCATAAATGTCCACCCGTTCCTTAGGTGTTCGACATCTATATCAAAGGTTGTCTCCCTGACAGTTTCGACAGTTGCAAGTGGCTTTCACTATTCCATGCAAAATGGTGGCACTCACGAATGTAATGATATGAGCGAGTCCTTAGTGGATTTAGCGTCGCGTCTTAGTCCACCTCTGAAAAGACGTCGTGACATTTCTGCCGATGTTGAGCTTGTAACTGGCGAATTTGCCGATCTGGTGCCGGTGGAGGTATTGCAACGCATTGAAGAAAACAATCGGTCAAGGTTACAACGTATTGTAGACCGTTTCGAATGTCAACAACGTCCTTTTTATTCAACACAGTTGATCTCCTTTTTGACCGAGTCAATTAAACCGAAGATCGAGTTGAAGAGTAGTCTTGAAGAGGACATATTTTTATTCGGCGGTGACAGCACACTATTTGATATTCGACGGAAGCTTAGTGATTGGGTCGAAGATACAATGAAACGATTTTGGATCTGGGTTAATCCAGCCGTTGCGGATGCACCAATTATGGTCTCATCATCGGCAGGCTACGGTTCTCACTCCCGCTCCGTTAATGCTTCCCTTGAGGATGCTTCTGGGAAATTAATGTCGATGGTCAATCCTCTAACACACACAGCACTCGTATCAGCCAAACTGCACTTTCCTGAACTCCGACTTATTGAATACGACTGCGGAAAACTGCAAGCCTTAGCTCGATTGCTCCGTCGTTTATACACTCTTAAACATAGATGTCTGATTTTCACTCAAATGTCGCGCATGTTGGACGTCTTGCAAGCTTTTCTCTCTTATCACGGGTATCAGTACTTCAGATTGGATGGAACTACTGGTGTAGAACAACGGCAGGCGATGATGGAGCGATTTAATGCTGACACGAAAATATTTTGTTTTATTCTGTCAACTAGATCTGGTGGTGTTGGTGTGAACTTGACCGGTGCGGATACGGTTATATTCTATGATTCCGACTGGAATCCAACTATGGATGCGCAAGCGCAAGATAGATGTCATCGAATTGGACAAACCCGGAATGTCACAATCTTTCGCCTCATTTCGGAGCGAACCATTGAAGAGAACATCTTACGCAAGGCTAATCAAAAACGTCGGTTAGGTGAAATGGCTATAGATGAAGCTGGTTTTACACCTGAATTTTTTAAGCAATCAGACAATATTCGGGATCTTTTTGATGGTGATGTTGAAATAGGAGATGTTAACACAGTTGATGGACCAAAGAGCCAGAAAGATGTGGAGAAGGCTATGGCTTTGCTTGAAGATGAACAAGATGTCACAGCAGCACGGCTGGTCATGGCCGAAAACAGAGCTGACAAGGCTGAATTTGATGAATCAAAGAGTTTGGCAGCTGCTGAGAATTCTGCAAAAGTCATTCAGAGCTACTTAGACAGTGAAGAACCACTTGATGAGAAATACATTGAGCTTATTGGCCAGCTGAAACCAGTCGAACGTTATGCCGTCAATTTCCTGGAAGCTGAGTACAAGCCGGATTTCGATGAAGAAGTACGGGAGGCACAGGCGTTGATTGAACAGAAAAGAGAAGAATGGGTTCGAGCTCATAACAAAGCTCTGTGCAATGGCGAAGCAGATCCTACCGTGGACGGTGATTCGTTTAGCGTTGATGACGACTTTTATGGAGCAGGGATCCTATTAGATGAGGTACGGTCGCGGCGTAAGAACCGCGTCTCAACCTCTGCCACAGAAGCGGTCGGGACTCGTGCTGTATCATCTCGTCATTCTGTTCACTTGAGCTTACCTCAGCAAAATTCTAAAAGAACACTTTCTGGTCGTCGTGTGATTACTCCACATTTCTTTCCTAATCTTCCTGTTCCGTCCTCTCACGTACATCGCCCGCCACCCTCTGACTCTCTGGAAAGATCTGGCAGACAAGCTGAACTCAAAACTCGATCTAATTTGCGAAAAAGTGCAGTTAAAGTAAGCGATACCCGTTCTCGAAGTCGGCATTTTCGGTCTAGCAATCCTACGAATACACCTCCGGCGTCACCACCCAATCCCGATTCTAGGAAACGTTGCGGTCGCTCACGCAGAGTGCCAGATACTGATTGTTCTCTGCCGGTTTCACCTACTGCAGCTATAAATTCAAATATCAGGGAGAAGTCTCCTAATACTGAACAGGTTCCTCCAGACAGGCCAGCCACCACAAAAAGTCCACCTTCCCTAGCAGATAGAAGTGCTGCAACATGTCCAGCGACGTCGGTATATGTTCGTTCACCAACCATAGCAGGCACCGCGCTCACTTCAGCAGTATCCTCATCAACCTCTCCGTCTTCTAATTCTATGTCATCTTTACCTTTCAAATCAGATATCTCACCACAACCACGCTTTCCTGTCCGTACACTTTCACGTCATTCACAACTATCTGCTTTATCCAGTCATTCTTCTTGTGCGTCCTCTCGCACATCCTATCATTCTTCCCCTGTCCGCCTCCCTGTGCGTGTTTTACAGTCCTCTGCATCAACTTCACGTCAATCTAGTCATTCTGTTAGCATTAATAACTCTTCCGTTCATCCGTCGTCATCATTGCTTGTAAGACGTCCAGGAGTCGGTCGAGGTCCTCTCTCGATGCGCGTAATGGCTGCGCAGAGACCGCAACAGCGTTATGTCGTTGTTCGTTCGACACCGAACAGAATGAATGTAGTGTTACCGACACCAAATGTGCATCACGCGGTAATGCCAGTACGGAGAGTGATCGTACAGTCAAGGAATGCAATAGCAGGCGTGCATTCACGGGTAGTTCAACGTCCTGGATTGGGAGAATACGAAAGGCCACGTCTCCAGTTCCGACATAAATCCACTGGCAACACTTCTATGGAGGGGGAACAATGATGGTTTTTTGTCCTTATCTGTACACTTGTTTTATCTTAACAGATTATTTCGTTACTTTTTCTATGGCTCGTTGTCTTACTGTCTTTGTTTACGCGATCTCACAGTCCACATTATTCACGGTTTCGCGGTGTGCCTTTTACAATGGTCACTTTTTCCAGCTGAGATACCAGCTATATGTTTTGTTTTCTATACGACTCATTTTGGTATAGAAAGCGAGGAGTGGAGGATTTTGTTCGGTCTTAATAAGTTGAATTTCAAATTTAGTTTAAGCTTACGGTGCTGCATCCCGTTCCGTTTGAGTAGTGAGTGTTGTTATGTTGTATACCGTTTGTACACGATATTGTATTGTTAACAGAGAGATGTTCGTCATCTGATTCATATTTCAATCATGATTTAATATAATTTGATAAACGTATATTGATGATGTCGTTGTGTGTGTTGGTGATTCGCTGGTGGCCGTCGACCCGTGAAATGCGCGTTGAGCATGTACGGTTGCGGTTTGGTCCGTCGCTCAGCGATTCGCCGCCGCGGCCGACATGTACGGATACGGGTCAACGCGGCGACGACTCGCGATTCACCAAACCGCAATTGTCCATCGACATACGCTAAGTCAAGTTAAGGGCATTCATATCAGGTTAGGTAATTCTTTGTTCATAGGTGGAAGAAAGATGTCCCTGATAGGTACCATTTCAAACGAAAGGCTTCGTAAGTTCGAGATTTCTGTGAAGCGATGAACAACTAGTTGAATTTCAAGCAAAGTAGTTATATGTTATTGCACAACTCATACAACTTCGATCGTCCAAACACGTCCTTAAACTAGAAAGGACGCTAAGTGTTTCAAGTTTGTCACATGAGTTCCATAGATTTGTGAGAATGCGGGGTAATATTCGAAATTGCTTGTAGATGATCTGAATTTGTTTTGCTTCGTTTTTTTTCTTTTTTTGACATGCAAATGAGAGATGGTTGTCGCTGTTCCCGTTGCTTACTATTGAGGGCGACCGCGACATTTACCATCGAGGTATTGCAGAACCGTGAGAAATCGGTTTTTAATGTGTTGGATTGTATTTATACGGTATTATTAATACTGTATTGGACATGTATTCTTTCTTTGATAAGCTTAATACTGTATACGACATTCCGTGGAACTAACAATGTTGAGCTTTCCTTACCAAAGAGCAGTCGACGTTCTTTCAATCCTGTGGGAGGTGTGGGATTCTCGTCTACCGCATCATTTTGTTCTAAACAATCTAGAAAGGAAGAGAATAGTTTCCGCATGAGTTGAGACATTTTTGATTTTGAAGTCCTCAAGTGAATGCGTGATTATTTAGGTGCTCGCATATGATCCTGAATTCCTCAATGAAATCATGCCGGTAGGTGTCCTGTTCTCGTTTTCCTTCTCATTACCTTCAGTGAATCTCTGTACAGCTGAACATTGCACAGACGTGGGCACCATTTCCGACGCCACCGTTATCGGATTCTGAAAATGATGTCTACATCGACGACTGCCTCGACCTTCTTTACGATCCAGATTTCATGACCGAAGATCGTCTTCCACTGGACATTCATGAACTACGCAGTTCACTCGACAAACCACTAAGCCCACTGAAACGAAGTCGTAAGTTTATGTGTGTCCTTTTTACGTTGTATTTAAGCATTACAATCTCATATAAGATTAGCTTCTAGGATAGGGTTATTTTTATTGCAGCTCCTACACCTATTCCACCATCTAATGCTCAACCGTCGTCGTCAGATGCAGCTGTGATGAGCCTTTTGCAAGCATTTCATAATCCACCATCTTATACACCTCCACCGCCGTCACATAGCCCTACTCCTTACTCTCCAGCTGAATTTGACCAGTACATGCAGGGTTATAGTGAACTCAAAAAACTGTGTGTTTTAAATTTTTTGAAACATTTGACAGATCGTCTAAAATTTGTTGTAGTGCATGCACGATTTTCAGTTTCTGGCCCAGATAATCGGTTATCGAAGAAAGAAAGGCGAGCACCACCAAGGCAGCTTGAACAGAAAGGGCGGGAATTGGCGCGACCAGTCTCTCCACCACCAGCAGTGCGAGAAGAACCGGACTATGATGGACCCGAGTGGTGTATCATCGAGGACCAGGCTTTACTCACGGCTATTCGAAATGAAGAGATTATGTGTCATAGTTTCGAGCGACTCAAGACATCACTGCGCTACAACTGGGAGTACATATCTGGATTTGTGAACAGAGTCACGAGATTTTATAGGTTTGTTATCCCATCCGGTCTTTGTAATCTGCAAAGGGTAGCACACGCTGGTGGTGGTATAAAATTCGTCTTGTTCTTCTTCATTCATGGTCCGATATCGCTCTTCATTTACTGTCGTTTGGTGTGTGTTGTCAGTTCTCTTTCTGCATTTTGGACTCGCTACCTTTTTAAATAACGCTGTTGTTTAATATCTGAATGAATTTATAAATCCTGTAGATCTCCACGACAATGCTCAATTCGTTACCAGACGGTGGTTCGTCCACGGGAGAGTGGTCAGCTGATGGTCGTTGATCCGTTGTCAAAAAAACCACGTAAGGTGCCGTTGACGTCGGCTGAAGTTGGTATGTATAGCTTGCTTTAAATGGATTTCGAATTTAAGTACTCCTATTATTCGGTTTGTGCCAAAATCGTCGCTGTGTTCTTCATGTTTTTTTCTTTGCAGTGCATTTACGAAAAGGTCGAGTTACGACCGATCTACAATACAGTCATGATGCTGAAAGACTACGAGAAGCTGCGGTACTGGGCAAGCTTCGCCTCGTCGATTCGCTTACAGTTTGTCAGAACGAGTCCAAGGAGCTACGACGATCCAATGGTTCCAGTTAACCCTGACTTTTTTTATTTTCTAAACTGGATTTTTCCCATATAATTTGTGCCCTTACTAGAGCCACGACCGCTTGAATTGAGTGGTCGCTTACCACCTGCGCAGGAGAGTCGCCTTTCCTTCTTAGGAGTACGATACGCAACAGCTCAGTACCCTGATGAGGTCGTAAACAGTCTGGTATGCCGACTCGCCGGGAATGGCATTTCATTAATATGCCTATAATTTTTCTAGATTCTCTTTTTCAAGGCTAATCAAAAGGTTATTTTAGGAAGAGAAACGGATAACTCAAGAAGCGGCTAAGAAAAAGTTGGCTGAGCAGCAGGCTAATAATGAAAGACCGGTTGGTAATTTAAGTGATCTAAATAGAAGGCATATTCATACTATCTTATAATAACATTGTAAATATTAGAGCTCACCTCCTCATCCTGTGATATCTGTGTGCGTACGACCTCCGGCTGTTTCAGCAGGGCCGGATATTGTCCAGTCCAGGATTCCTATTGTTATTGCAGTTCCTCAACTTGTGGTTAGCGATGATTTTTACATTTTCGTAAGCGTAGTTTTTTGAATTTCTCATCTCAGCTGCAAAATCCAAACGCTGTGCAGTCCTCAATGGCGCAGGATCTTTCCATGAGTATGATGCCACAGTCGCATTCTCCAGTTGGTGGTCTTCGTCGTGTTGCGTCACATCCAACATCCAGTGTTCCAATGAGTGCTGGTTTGCAACATGTTCAAGGAGTGAATGCTAACAGTCAGCATAACTACGTGGTTGTCAGCCAAGATCCTCATCCAGCATCGTCTCGAATGCAGTTTGTAACTCGGACGACCGATGGCGTGACGATTGGTCAGACTGCGCAACCTGTTTATCGTTCGATTTCGAGCACTACGCAGAACAAACGCACTCCGCCAACAACACCATCTCTCACAAGGGTTTGTCTAGATCGCTTAATTGTGGTGAGGTAGTTTAATGGTTGAATGTATTGATCATATAGGTACAAGGAAGCTATATGGCAAATGTCCAAACCGTTTCGGGTAACAGCACATTGTTTCAGTCGGGAGCAGCTAATGTAAGCGCAACTCAGCGAGGAAGAGTTATGCAGCGAGTGAGTAGGAATTTTTAGAAGTAACAGGTTCTGCAAAGGAATTGTGCCACATTTGTAACGCGACAGCGGGACCGACTGCTTTTCAAATCGTTTTTACCTGCTGTTTTACAGTAAAAACTCGTTTAAATTGCAGCTACTTGCCAAATATGTTCATTACAATTCTGTTTTAGATTCAGAAAGACATTTTGCAGAACTCATCAGTAACTATTCTTGTGAGAGTGCTAACCTATATTTCTGGATTCTTTTCCACAGTACTCTGTAAAACAGCGTGCAATGCTGACGTAGAATAGCGAAAACCATTGAGAAAAGGGAATCATACTTATTGTTTTTGCAGAGATCTGTTGTGTGTTTGCGAAAGTTCACTTATCACTTTGGTATTGCGTAAAATGGATGGAATAGTACTTGCTTATTCTTAAACGTCAACACCTACTTAGCCGGCTGCTCCTCGTATGTTCGTTCAACAATCCACTCAATCGGGAGATCGCCCATACGTTGTTCCACAACAGCAGATTCGAATGCTTTCCACGCAACGTCTTCCTCCGCAGAAAAGGACGCTTGGACAGAAATCACCGGTGACTGCGGTCGTGGTTCCGTCCAGAGCAGTACAATCACCTCAGCTTCGTGCTGTACCAAGAGGATTCACGTCTCAAGGGGCAAGAATTATGAATGTGGTCATGGCGCCAAGTGGTAATGTTGCAACAACAAGCTCATCACAGTCTATTTCTCTTCAGTCTGGAGGTCAGCCAGGTGGAGGAGCCATCATGTCGTCCGCTGCATCTACAGCTCGACATCCTTCACCATTTTCTGAAAGTATGTCGTCTTTCATATCTCACATAACTAATGGCAAACCAATGTGGTTCCTTTTAATAGAATTTTTTTTCACTAAACATTAAAAAAGCAATCTATTTGTATTTAAGCAGCTGGTGTATCCGTAAAGAGACAACTGCTTTCTCAGAGCCGTCAGCTAGGTACAGCTTCACGAGGCAGCTCACCTCAAACTGTGGCACAAGTTGTCATTGCACCACTTCCTCAACCACTGTCGGGAGAACCACCGCCTCCTGCGCCTGCAGCGCCTCCTTTATCGTTTACGCAGTCGCAAAGCGAAGAATTGCCTCAGAGGCCATCGTCACCTTAGTCGTTCTCAAGAGCGATTCAGACCTCATTGATTACGTGTATTTTGCTTTAATTTGTTGCACAGAGTTTCTATCGTAGACATTATTTATTATAAATAATTGCCCAACGTTTACTGATGCAGAAGTAACGTTGTTGTTTAGCGAAACGCATGCAAGTTCTCATTTGAAGTCGGTGAAACATTCGATGGTGCTTTTGTATAATAAAAAATATTTGCTCAAAAAAGTGTGAAGGCAGAAAGAGGGCATTATCCTGAATAACCTCGTTGGTTGTACCTAAACGCATGTCAAGTTTCTATTTACCCTTCTAATGTTGGTTCATCGTAGAAAACAATATTAGTTCCAAGATATATTGAAATACCGCTTTTTTTTCCAATTCCTATTTGGATGGAGAATAGGTTCGATTCATGGGTATCCTCAGAATAGGGCACGTGTGGCGCATTGGTCGGAGGTGCCTTGCAATACACTTGCGATCGGTGCCAGTGCCCCCAGGCTCACCAAGCCTTCCATCCGACCGGGTCGGCAAATTGGTAGCGGAGTTGTCTGGGAGGTTAGAAGCATTCACTCGATACATCGGTAATCCACCGTCATTCGTGTGGAGGCCATTTAATCGCCTATGATGTTGCTTAATGAGGTCGAATGCATGGCGCATCCTTCAGAGATTGATCAATGCAGTAAGCTCTGTCCCTTATCCTTTCAAAGCTTAGAATATGGATGCTATATTGTATTCACTAGGTAGCCGAAAGGTGTTTGTTCCACTTAAACCCACCGACGGCAGCGCGCGTTTCTAGATATTTGCCGTTAAGGAACGGTTCCGTCTTTTTTCCATGAGGCGATATGACTAAATAATGTCGTTCATTAAATTCATAGCATAGTTCGTAGTTGGTCCATAGGTTGTTCTTTATACTTGTTGAACTGTTTTAATCTCTTCCACGTGATTTTCACCGTGGTCATAAATATGAATGTAAATTGCACGTCGGAAATGATTTAGTCTTTCAAGTTAAAAGAGTCGTCTTTGAAAAGTTCAGCTTAAGAACAACAGATCATCTCATAGTATTTATCAGCTGGGAGAATCACCATTGGAGTCCATCTTAATCTTTCCAAGGTAACGATCCATATCTTCAATGCATGCACACTTGCATCTGAATCGTCGGCAGAAGACTTGATTATGCAGGAAAGAAGGATGAGGTACTACATCATGGGACTGGTTGAGACGGGAAGAGGCCACCCATTCAACGCCGTCTATGACACTGGAGAAGAACTGTTTCTCCGAACATGCGACAGTAGAAGAGTCGGAGGCGTCGCCGTTCTCATCAACACGAGTTTGTCCATGAACATCGATCCATTCGAACAACTAAAAACCTTAATCCAACGTCTACTTTGACCAGATCTCGATCAACGCTGACTCTGACAATTTTCACCGTCTACGAACCGATATTAACCTGTGACAAAGGCGAAGTCGAAGCGTTCTATGTGGATTTGGAGAAATGCTACAAAGAAGGTCATACATTCTTTAAAGTCATCATTGGAGACTTTCACGCTAAGGCTGAACTCAGAAGAATGTTTGAAGAACATCAAATTGAGCCCTACGGATTAGAATGGAAGGAGCAGGGCAGGCGGCTGTGAAATTATCATGGCGACCTAGACCATTCATGGTGAATCGCAATTTCAGAAGCACCACTCTGAACGCTGGACGTGGGCATCTCCCGTTGGATGGTTCCAGAACGGAATAGACCACATCATAATAAATCGAAGGTTCAGCCTAGCGGATGCCTCATTATTACAAACTTCTATACAAGAACAAACCATCGCCGCCTTCGTGCAAGATTTCTTTTCTCACGGAAAGGAGGAAAAGTCACTAAATTCAAAAAAATGAAGCCGCAAAGCCACCATTAGCTGGGATTTATTCAGTTCATTAGTCTAATGTTGGAAAGATGCCGTTCTTGATAACATCGACGAGGAACACGATAATCTCATTCAGCATCATGTTAGCGCTATGAAAGTTGAGAGTTCGAAGGTTACAAACAGACTTCTGCCTCTAGAAACAGTCGAGGTAATACGGCAACGTTGAATGTTATAAAGGGAACCGCTAGCTCACGTCCAAACTTGCAAAACAGTACATATAAGTGATAGAAGGTGAGCTTAAGTAGAGAAGAGCAGCAGTTATGGTCGAAGCTGCAGAGGTTGGGAAAAGCACTCGGAAAGCCTACCCAAGCTCTGCCAATTGCAAAACTAGGTTGGTTGCACTCCGACGCCCAGACGAAATAGTTATAGCGTCCAGAAAGCAATGGAGAAAACCATTCACGATTAGTACTCGGATCTCTTTAATAGCCACGTTCCCATGACTTCATATGAAATAATGGAGGTTGGGTATGTTGTCGCACCGGTTCTCACCTCCGAAATCCGACATGCTATTTTGTCGGTGGAGAAGCAAAAACACCTAATCCGGAGAGGATAAGATCTCAACATCTGGGTAGCTTTCCGCCAGTCCTTATAAAAACACTGGCTCAGCTCTTCACACGTTATGTGTTGGAATGCATGTTTCCTACTCAGCGGAAGACCAGTAAGACCGTGTTATTTTGAAGAAGAGTGACCTCCACGATATCAGCAACTATCGGTCGATCTGCTTACTGTCTTTCGTCTACAAAGTTTTCGCTCAAGTCATCCTAAACAGAATTGCTAGAACCCTGGACGAGGGTTAGCTATGTGAGCAAGCAAGGTTTCGTGAAGGATTCAGTACGATGGACCACATCCACCCAATAAGAAGACCCATTGAAGTATCGCGAGTGTACAACAGACCGCTCTATCTCACTTTCATCGATTTAAAGGAAACTTTTGCTTCAGTTGAAATGGAAGCAGTCATGGAATCCCTGGAAAGTCAGGGAGCCCCTACTCAGTATATAAAGATTACTCGTGAAGTTTATAAAAAATTTCGTAACCAGGATATCACCATTCAACAACGACATTAACATTGGCGTCAAAAGAAAGGTCAGACAAGACGATTCCGTGTTACTAAAATTATTTACCTCCACCCTCGAGAACGTCATGCGAACATTGCAATGGACAATATGGGAGTGAAAATCGATCTATGCAATCACAGAATCTTTGTTTTGCTGACGACATCGTTCTTATAACACCAATCATTAGCCAAGTGGAACGAATGCTTTGCGACTTTGATAAAGCCTGTGGAAAGACTGATCTTTGACTAAATCTCACAAAAACGATGTCATGAGGAACGGATTGGTTACGTGTGCCCTATTCACGCTCAACGAAATGCATGCCTCCGAATATATATCTTTTTTTTGTTATGCTTACACAAAGGTGACAAACATTCTTCACTCGGCTTCTTTCTGCAACATCTTTCTCTTCATCAGAATCGATGATCTGAATTTATAGTGCAAAGTTGTTCGTCTTCTCGATGCGGTGTCGTCATCTTCCTTTCTAGTCGTACCAACCTCAGTAGAGCATTTCTCAAATAAACATTCTCACCCTGCGACGCTGTATTGTGCAGAATGCTGGTTGTTGATAATAGTGACTGTCCGATGATAACAACTTGCTTTTTTTCGAACACTCCATCCTATCTGGAAAAATTCAAATACGTTTGTCTAGGTCGCAATCAAAATGATTAACGACAGCTCCAGTTGTCGAGCAGGGGGAAACAAGCGGCTTGGTTCAAGGGCATCGAAGATGTAATGAAGAGAAAAAAGCACCCGACTCTATACCCACTTTTTCGACTCCACGATTCTTCCTGCCTTAAGGTATGCGTCAGAAACCTGGTCGTTGCGTAAGCAAGATGGAAGGTCACTCAGCGTTTTTGAACGCGCAGTCGAAAGGACTATGCTAGGAGCATCCCGTGTCACGTAAGTGAGGGAAGCGATCCGAACCTCCGACATGCGTCAACGATCAAAAATCAAGGATGCGTTCTTTACGTCATACTGTCAAAGATAGGGTGGGCCGAGCACGTAATGCATATGAACGCCAACCGATGGACAAGAGCCGTTAGTGACTGGATTCCTTGGGATGCCAAACGTATTGCAAGAAGACCATCGAACCGATGGTCAGAATTCTTCACAAAAACGTTAGAAGAAAGGTGTGATACTCGACGAGTTACTAAAGCGAGCATAACCCACTGAGCTAATCTTGCACGTGACAGGGAAAGTGGAAGATTTACTGGCTCCAGCTCGAGTCGCTCACCAATCAACGGGACAGTAGGTGATACAGGTGATTGATCTTTTTCAGCAAGTTACTAGTTTTCTAACTTCACCACCAAGAAATTATGAGTGGCACCCCACGATTTTGTTGAGCTTTGAGTGGCTTCCCGTTCGCTTTTTTATCAAGGGTCACATCTTGACAACCTAAGTGATTGAATGAGGATGATTTGTTTTAGCAGAGTTTAATGAATTCTTTGAATAGGGCTAATATGATCCGTTGTTAGTAGCGTTGAAAAGTCCGAACATTTCCCACTGGAACATTTTCTTTTTAAATTCGGCTTAAACGAGTTTAGAGTTAGTGTAATATTCTGAAAGGATTTCATATATCTTTAGAGCGAAAGCCAACGTAGGTTTTATAACCATGTGAACTCTTTAAGTGAAATAGGGAAATATTTATTGGTAGTTGTCGGAAAACTAATGCGGTTACAAATATATTGAAATCGTTTTTCCCCTTCCCTTCGTGATTCCTTATTTCTATTTGTCCATCTTTCCTATATTATTGAGTATCTTACTTTTTGTCATCTACACGACAATCCGCTGTTTTCATTTTTATCCCAGCATGTAGAATGACGGTGAATCAGGAATCTAAACCTGCTTTGACGGTCTAAGTACATGTATTCTTTCTTTGATAAGCTTACACGAGGGTGATAAACAGTTTTATTCGGCTAACGTTTCGACGTCTGTTGAAAGAATACATGTTGATTAGTAATACCGAGGTTAAAGGAAAGTCGATTTTGAAATATTGGTTAAGTACACTCTCACAAAGTGTATCCATGGAAGCTTCTCAACGGTTACCGCCTCATTGTGGTTGGGAGTTGTTCCTCGGTGTCGGACTGCGATGTACAGCGGGGGATTCGTCCTCCCGGCAGGGTCTACCAAGCTGAGAAGGAGTCCGGCGTTTCCATCAGGAAGCCCAGCTAAGAATAAACCAATACCAGGATCCACCACCGTCCTGGTACCAAACTAGTCGCATGGTGGCAAATCTCCCTCTGATCCACAAGGGCGACGATTGCCTGTGGTGGTCACGACCTGGGGCAGACTTTATCTAGGCTGACCTCGGGATTCCAGGAAACCACATTGGCTAAACCAGCAAAACTCCGAAAAGATGAAAATTATGCTGGAGCCCGCATAACCAGTGAAGACCATCCAGGTATCCAAGTATATCAATGGGACTGGGTATAGAAGACTCCAATACATGACAACAAGACAAGGACATAGATGAATTCAACCCCACTTTCAGTTGCGTTCTTGTATGACGCTGTTATTGAAGTATTATTGGAGTTACAAGGGGAGGTTTGTAAGAATTCCTCTCGGGCGCGAAGCTATGGCAAGAGTTTAGTCTGAAGCGCCGTTGACTTTTGTGCATGTGACGAACATTGGTAATATTATAGTAAACAGGTCAAATTAATTTCTGTTCTTGCAATGCGTAAACACTCTTGGTGACTCAGCATGAAGGCCCCAGCACCTTCCCCCATTCCATTTCCTCTTTTGGAACAGTCGTGGACATGCTTGGATTTGGATGATGGCACATATAGACAGTCTTTGTCTCTGCATGATCTTCACACCACCTCTCCGTGGTCAAGAGTGAAGAAGTCATCCTATAATTATATCGAAAGGTACTTTGTTTTGAAATATTTCCAATTATAATGCACTTTATGAGCAGTTGGCTTACTTAAACCCTAACGTAAGGGCAATTTGTCGTCGTATCTTGCCTGCTATAAATGTTAAAATGCAAAAAATAGTTATCTTGACCACGAACATTATAGTATTCGTAGTTGGGAAGCCATAGATAGGGAAGGACCGGAAAGGAATTTGTGCAGAAAAACCAATCGACACGAGGAGCGCACGTGTGAGTCGCATGTCTTAAGATCTGCATTGTAGTGACACATATATAGGCCATACTCTGGTCATAGTGCTAAAGGCATGAGGGTTAAGACTTGCAAAGTATGTATTGTACTGAGAATTGGAATCGTCTTGAAGAAATACTGAATTATTGTCTCATAAATCATCGTGAGCAGTGTGTTAACCGTACTGAAGGGAGGCTTGGATGTGTATTTTTTTGATGTCCATGGATCTTTAAATAATAATTACTGTTGGCAGAGGTGGCTGTGGTGCAGTGGTTAGAGGCGCCCTACAATACAATTGAGTTCGATCCGGCGCTCCAGGCGGACCAAGCCTTCCATCCCACTGGGATCGGCATATTAGTACTAAACCTGTCTGGGAGGATAGTAGCACCGACTCCATACTTCAGTAGATATCGCGAGTCATTGCTTAAGCTAGATATGCATTCAATCACCTCTAACGATGCTTAATGAAGTGGAATTCATGGCGCATCCCTCAAGCATTGATGAACACCGAAATCTTTAATCTTTTTTATCTGTAACTGTTCGCATTCGTCCAAAATGAATTTTTGTATCTTGATAGACCAGTTCAGTATGTTCAAATAACATGTTGGTTTTCATTTGTAGTTTTCACGCTTTTGCAGTGAACTACGGCATCGTCCAGCCTCCCGATGCTCAGTGAACCGGAATGTCGTGTGTTATCGTCAGCATTTGACACGATGTTGATGGACTTTGATCCAAAGGATGCTGTGATTTTCTTAGAAAGCTCTGGTATTCTCAATGAACATCTTTCAGAGAAAATTGAGGCCAAGGTGAATATCTCGCCATCGTGTTGTCGCTTTCATTGATGTCTTTTAGTTGCTAAGCTCCACCGTTTTTAACGATAAGATTTGTAAGTCATTCGGTAGCTAGCACCTTCAGAATATTTCAAATATTGCAGATCAGTAAATTTCCGGCAGAATGTTAGAACTAATATTAGAACATTTGTTTTAACGGCAATATGAAAAGATTAGGAAAAGATTTCCAGAAAAAATGTCACCATCACTGCGCTGACTCGTAAGCTGCCATGTGATTCATACCAACAAATTTCCTTTCCGAATCTTAGGCCACTCGGTTAGAAAGGCTAAGGGAATTGCTGCGAATATATAGACGATATGCGAGGGATTGTGAACCGTTAATTTCTTATTTCGAGTTCGCTGGACAAGAACATATCGCAAAGTCGTTAAGAAGGGATCTGGATCATATCCTGGATGGGTGTAATCATCCCAACACTCCCCGCTTTCCACACCATCTTCGACTTCGTAAACTTCTTGCTGGCGGCGTTCCGAGGGTATGGCAACATGTCAGGAGGGAACGTTTGATGAATAATGTTGCAAACGTTCTGAGAGAACGAGCCGATTTAGACTCGTTTTTCGTTGTACTACACGGCATCGCCGGATGTGGGAAGTCTTCACTGGCGGCCGCCGTCCTCGCGGTGGTTCCTGACCTTTTAGGAAATTGCTTCGATTCGGTGATTTGGCTTAGGGATTCAAGCAAAGAACCGAACCAAGCTCGATATTTGTTTGCTGATCTCCTACTCATGTTATGGGATGATTTCGCCATCGATCCTCCAAAACTTGAAGATATTTCCTCTGTGTATCTTCGCAAACATATCCAAGAAGCGCTTATCGATAGACCTAATGTCGTCATCGTATTAGATGATATTGTCCAGAAGGAGACGGTTATGTGGGCTAATCAGCTAGGGCTTCGTGTACTGGCAACCACACGTAACGCAAGTTTGTTTGCCAGTGCTTCATGTTCTGTGGATGTAATTCCTGTTCCTGGTCTTACAGTTGCTGAATCCACTGAATTATTCTCAATTAACGAACCAAACTTTCAGGAAAATGATTCTTGTGTCCATACAGCGTTTTCTTCAGCATTTTCTGTTTCTAGTGGGAATGTTGCTTTACTTGGTATCCTTAAAAGGCTGGCCACAGGTCGGACAGATCGTTTACTAATGTTCTGTCGACGTTTGGCTGAACGTGGACTGTCATCAGTGGCAGCAACAACGTCGTATGAATTTGATTCAATGCACGCAGCGCTTACAGCGTCTGTTGATTGTCTGCCTGCTTGCGATCGTGATACATTAGCATGTGCAGTGACAATGCCTTCGGAAGAAGATATTCCGCTTGCGGTAAGTGTTCAACACTGATCACTTGATGAAGCCTAGAAAATCGAATAGTTTGGTAACTTCTAAACAATTATGTTAAACTTTCGAAGGAACGATGCCGCACTCTGAGCGTTTCGAATTTCAAATGTGATAGAAGATATTTGAAATGCATTTATTTTCATCCAGTCATTTTTACCTGTACACTTGCCCGTTACTAATAATGTCAACTAAAAGGCGCTTGTAATGCTACGTGTTTTTGTGCCTAGAGTTACACAACGAACCGTCACACCTTGTACTCAGTATCTTCGAAGGAAGTACGATCATCTCATGGGCCCATTTGTCCATTCTCTTCAGTCATGTACTTGAATTTCATATGAACCCGTGTTGTTTGTCAGCAACTGGTGCTGCTCATGACTCGAGGCCTTTTCGCTTATTTCTTTTTAATGGTTAACTAGAACATAATATCGCGTACTGACAAGACACTGAATGGCGCTGACGCTTCTTCACCCTGTACATTGACTCATTGACTTCAGCTGAAACATGGTCGAAATTATAAAATATGGGAAGAAGTCGAAGTTGTTCTTCGTTCTTTTTTACTCTATCCCAAACGTTCTCGAGTGAAGTCTACTAAATCTGTCGTTTCTGTGCTCTAGCCTGTCACACTGGTCGTGTTGACAACTAGTTAACTGTGAAACAATCTCACATTTAGCCGGTATTGGTGTTAATGACTTTCTAGAATTAGCTTTATTCTAATATTGAAGTTTTTGTTAAAATGGCAATGAATGCAAGAGTGCGTGTTTATTGAGTTAAAAACTTTGTACATGCTGAAAGCTTTCAGGCAGAGCGAGCCTTTTTTCTTCATAACTTTTCCAAAATTTATTTATTGGTAGATGAGGTCAGTACTAGCCTATTTTATACTCATTATTCCGATTCTCATGGTTGTGCTTAAGGTTAGTCATTCTTTTACGGAACGAAGCTTCCTGACGTGGATATCCTTCGACCACTGTTTAATCGATGATGTCGAATATAATCCCAAAAAATATCACTTGGACTGAATTCAGTTTGTCCATCAAACTAGCCATCGATCTTTTCACTATCTGCCTGATAAATATTCTCTTTCGTTGCGATAATCGTGTACTAACCGTTAATCTATGACGCGTGGAAATCTTCCTCATCACCATTTCTCCGGCTTTATAAATTCGGCAAGCATTCGTTCGGCGTCGCTAATGCTTGGTGTTATAAGAACGCTATCATCAGAAAAGCGAGAATGGTGTAATTGCCGGCCATCGATTTTCACTCCCATGTTATCCCATTCCAGTGTTCGCGTGACATTCGGGAGAGTGGCGGTAAATAATTTTGGCGAGATGGTGTCGCCTTCCCTAACCTCTCTTTTGACGTCAGTGTTAATACCGTTGTAGAATGGTGATACCTTGGTTGTGAAATCTTTGTACAGCTCACGAAGAATCTGTACTGAGTAGGGACTCCCTGACTATCAAGGGCTTCCGTGACTACTTCTATCTCAGCGGAGTCAAAAGCTTTCTTTGAATCGATGGAAGTGAGACAGAGTGATCTTTCTACCCTCGCGATAATTCAATGAGTCTTGTTATCGTGTGGATGTGCTCCATTGTACTAGATCCTTTTCGAAACCCTGCTTGCTCATATGCTGTTCTTCGTCCATTGTTTTTGTCAGTCCTGTCTAGGGACAACTCGAGTAAAAAGTTTGTAGACGACAGACTGCAGGCAGATTGTTCGAGAGTTGTCGATAGTTGCTGATATCGTGGAGATCACCCTTTTTAACAATAGCACGGTCTTGCTGGTCTTCCACTGAGTAGGGACCTTGAATTCAGACAGATAACATGTAAAGAGCCAGCCAGTGTGTTTACGAGTACAAGCGGAAGGTTCTTCAGGTGTTCAAACCTCATCCTGTCCGGACATGATGTTGTTCGATTTTTCACCGACGAAATGGCATCTCGGATTTCGGAACGAACGACATATCCATCCTCCTTTATTTCATATGAGGGAAGGCGGACGTGGCTGTTGAAGAGATCTGAATAGTAGTCGTGAATGTTTTTCTCCATTGCCTTTCTGGACGATATAGCTGTTCCGTCTGAGCTTCGTAGTGGATTCATCTTGGTTTTTTAATTGGCGAAGCTTCGGTGGGTGTTGCTCTTCTGTATTTCAGATTTTCTATTATGGCCTGTCTGCATTGATCTGTGTTCGGACGTGAGTTGGCGGTTGCATGCAGCTAGTGCGATTCAACTCTGGCGTATCATCTCAAGTGTTTCTGGAGACAGACGTCTTTTGGTGACTTTCGAACTCTCAGCTTTCGTAGCGCTAACGTGAAGATGTTGAATGACCCGATCGAATTCCTTGTCGATATTATCGAAAACGGCATCTTCCGGAAAGCGGGACAAATAAACTGAATATATCCCAGTTGATGATGGGATTGGGATTGGGACTTCGTTTTTTAAATTTAGCGACATTTTCTTCATTCCACGAGAGGTGGAATATTACACGAAAGGAGGCGGTGGGCTGATCTTGTGTAGAATTTTGGGACAGCAGCGACATCAGTGAGACAAACCCTTTGATTTACTATTATGTGATCTGTTTCGTTATGGTACTCTCCAATGGGAGACGCCCACGTTCAGCGTTCAGATTGGTGCTTCTGAAATGACGAGTGACCATGAATGGTCTTTGTCGTCGTGATAAACTGACAGCCGCTCACCTTGCTCGTTCCATTCTAATCCGTGGGTCCCATTGTGACGTTCTTCTGAACCCAATCTTAACGTTAACTTCTCCAGTCATGACCTTGAAGAAAGTATGATATTCTTTGTAGAACTTCTACAAGCCTATACGGAACGTTTCGACTTCGTCTTCATCGTAGCTTGATGTCGGTGCGCAAACGGTGACGGTTATCAAAGCCGGTGTTGGTCTACTTCTCACCAAACGTAGACGTCCGATTTGGGTTGTTATTTGTTTGAATGAATTGATGTTCACTACCAGACTCGTGCTGACGAGAATGCTGACACCGCCGACTTCTCCACTTTCGCATGTTCGGATGATCATTTCTTCTCTGGCGTTGAATAGATAGCGTCTTCTTCCCTCGGACAGTTCGATGACGTTGTAAACATATCCTTCTTGCCTGCGTGATCAAGTCTTCTATCGAGGACTCAGATGCATGCGTGTATTGTACTGTATGTCGTTACCTTAACCCGGTGCGATTTAGGCAGCTTATAATGGCTCTGAGATTTTGTCAACTTCTCACTCGTGCTATCCAATAGTGTGTTTAGCTTTTGCTACCCACGTCTAGATTGATGAGCTCTGAGCGTCGGGTTGGGTATACTCACCTACAGCTTTCCATTCTCTCTTGGAGTAGACGGGGAGCTTATACTACTAACCGCCTTCCATATGCCTTCCTGTTATGTGATTGTAGGCTTTTGGCCGAATTAACTCGTAGAATACAATCCGTATAAACGAGAAAGCACCCACTCATATATTCATGAATACGTCCTCGTAAATACGGAGGTTATGCGCCAAATCGGCACATCAGAAACACGGAGTCCATCCCCTGGATCCACCTGCGTCTCAGGGAAGCAAAGATCACTTTTGGTCCGCAATTCAACCCCTATCCGCTACCTGGGGATACCGCGTTGCCTCGCAACTAACCGGCATGAGATCCCTTCTATGAGGGAGATCCGTGATTCGATTTAGCTAGGCTAGAATACTATTAAATAAAGTCCCACGCTCTTGCATTACGTATATGTTAAAGTTTTCATCTATCCGCATGCAGTCACAATTCGTTGTTAGTCTAGCAACTTTCTCAAATACTTACACTCTTAGTAAGTACTTTGTAAAATTCACCATTGCCACACCGATTGTTAGTGTATTTTCTCATATATATTACTACTGTTCACTTAACCAAGGTGCTATGAAATCTGCTTTATTTCTGACTCATTGCGTTTCGTGTGAATAATACGTATACAAAGGTTTAACCACCCAAGTCTGGGGCTAGCGAGCGCGCGATGAAAGTTCCGCGTGGCAAAAACTTTAATGCGAGCAAGCGAGACGCTATTTACTACGCCGCTCCAACCAACATATCCACTTTGAGATGGTTCAGCGTGTTGAAACCGTTTTCAGATATGGGCTTTGGTGGTACCAGTTGATGTGACTGACAGCGATGAAACTGAATTTCTGATATTACTGTCCGATAGGCTCAATAGGCTGTGTGATAATGGTAACTGGTTGTCTCATGATTTCCAAAATGACACATTCCGTATTAGTAGAATGGTAGCGTTATATCTGCGAGAAACAGTGGAGACGGGAACAGTTAAGGTGAGCATATTGTCTTAAATTGTTCAGTATATCGTGAAGAAGAGGGTAAAAGCAAAGGCGATTTGAAGAGAAAAATTTTTCAAATGTTACATGTTCTCAGTAATACGGAATAGACCATGAAAACTTATTTCAATTTCGTGCATTAAAAATTTTTACGGATATTCATCTTTTCTCCTGAGTTTTTTGTAGAGGCGCAATCTTTTTTTTACTTTCTTAGTTTTTAGATGATAAATGGTGTCCTTGTAAGCCCCAAAAGCATAGGCCGTTGAAAGGTTGCTCTGCTAAGATGACCTTTCCTTTCATTGATCAACTTTCCTTTATGTGTGTACGAATGCCTTTTTTCGCGACTTCTTAAGATTACCGCACTTTATGGATCTCACAGATGAGCGAGATTCATGGAAAGAAAAAGCGTTTCCCGGACAATTTTGGTACCAATCTGTTGACCCGGAATAGTGAGGGGTTGACTCGAAGTACTGCCAAGCTAGGGACCATGCCTATGCTGTATAGCATCCCTAACAACTGCGTTTCCGGCACCCAAAATTTGTTCATATAATGTCCATTTTTGGAGTTGAATTTGCGTATATGTGCCGCACGAAATTACTCATGCATTCTTTTTCCAGACTTTGATTTCCACACTGAAATTTCGGTTAGAGCGGGATGCCATTGATCCCCTCATTAGGGATTTCTTCTCTAAACACGCGTCATTTTATAAAGATACTTATGGAATAAGTCTTTGAGATTTGTTTTTTGTGGCTGAAATTGAGAGCTTATCTCTAAGTTATGGTTGCATTCTTGGAGGCGCCTCAATAGATGTGATTTAATTCGAATAAGCTTCACAATAAAATAATCGTATTATTTGTTCTGTTTTCCTTTCGTGCTAAAATGTTCTATATGTTAGGTCTAATTTCTTTTCGTCTTGTTGATCTTTCCTCTTACTTGGCCAAAATTGGCTTGTATATCTCTCTTACTGCCCATTGCTTTTATCACTTCAATCTTAACTGGAGATATTTTATGTTTTCATGTTTGACAGTGCTGTTGTTATTCGTTAAGCACACAATAAAACATTTTATGATAACCACGTCTGTTGGTTGTGGTCGTAGATGTTCATTACTCAATGCTGCTGACCGCAAGATGGTGTCTTCTACACCGGAGTATGTTATTTGTAGGATATTTGTGTTTGTTGTATATCTATAGCATACGGTGTTGCCCGATAACAGCCGAGTTCTGAAGACAGTAGAGGACACGAGTTGTTCCTACCTGAATCCGACGAGAAAAGTTTGGTTCAGTTCGTTTGTATTATAGATCTGCCTCAACTCGTACAGCTAGAGAGTTGTTCATTTCCTATTATTATGGAGATGTTCCAAAATATAGTACTGCTCTTTATTTCGTATTATTTAAATTTGTATTGCTGCTTATGTTCCACTCTTTCACGGTTTGTTTTTAAACATTGCAATCCTTCCTGTTTTTAGCGTGAGGTTCCATGCCACATTGGGTATCGCCTGCACCTTCGCTCTGGTCCAGCTGCTGCTTGCTGGATTGGTACGGCAACAAGTACCGTTATATAATCCATTATCATGGATGACCATTACCTACATAATAATTTCCTACCATCTATCATCCTTTAAGTGGAATAAACTCTTTGGGTTGTACTTGTCCCGAAAAGTCCGTACTCTTTTCGACGAAATGAATATCCTTGAGACGTACCAACCTCGTGCATGGACAATGGGTCATCTTTTTTGAGGTATACTTCTTGTTGATTTTTTTCACTCATAAAGTATTTTTTAAGGTTGAGCCGCTAACCTTATTTAATTCTGTGGTATTATAGCCGGAGCCTCCTACTCCATGTCCTGGCACCCAAAATAAGGACACTGCGGAGGCGGACAAATTCCGAGCACTTCGGGATGCGGTACGTATGCAAAGCTTCCTTTGAAATCATTATGAGTGATTATGAATATGCAAAAAAACCTGTTTCTGATGCAACACTTAGCGTTGAAGTGTTTGGCACCTTCTGTGCGAAACACTAAGTATGGCTTGTCTCCGACTTTATCTGCGCTCAGAATTGTTAAAGCAGACGTTCTTGAAATAGTGAAGTACGTTTAATTACATATCACAATATTTGAAAGCTGGATATATCAAGCGAGATTCGACTTCTTTCATTATTCTCGAGCGACCGGTTGTCTAATCGTAGTAGACGTTGCCATCATAGGTATAGCTACTGGTTTGGATGAACCTGAGTCGCAAGCGAAAAGACCTCCCACCGCCAACGATGCACAATAGCTGGAAAATGCTCGTGGTTATGACCTGAGAAAGCTTTAGCACAACTGTCTCAGATGCCCGGTGAAATTCACGTCCACCCAGCACTCGACGTATTAATGAGAGAAGACAATAGTGGCTTCCAGGCGAAGCCAAATACGACCTTGATCGCGTTCGTGAGTGCTAGCTAGAGAGACGATTGAAGGAGCGCTGTTATCAGAATGACATATAATAGCCCACCATCTAAGCATGTTAATCGGTGTTTACTTCGTCGTCCATCGTGCCTGAGTTCGAGAATGCAGCTCTTTCTCAGCATGGATCAGCAGTTGGAATTATTCTATTAATGAAGCTGTTGCGTTAGATTTGCAACCGTTCGTCCTTATCCACAATGAGGATTGTTATTCAAAGGACACCTCGATTTCTGCACTGGTTGTTCTCTATTCTCACTCTAAGGTGGTCGTAGTAAATGTTGACACGACATCAAGGTTACCGATGCATTACCAGTACATGGTCATTGCAATTAAGACTGCATACGAATTTCAAATTCCCAAAGCAGTACAAGAAGAACCATGAATGGAATACTGGTTACGGAAGGCGTTTCTGGAACATTGACAATCTTGTGGGCAGGAAACACTCCATTACGTACTGGATTTATTCTCTAAATGCGAATGCTATCTTATTTGTCTACGTGTCTACATCCTTATGTGTGATACATATATAATTCCCATAGTCGTAAATACGTAAATAAAGTTTGAATTAATGCATTAGATTTGTGCAAGCAACGATCGGATGGGCTAGCAGTTCGATTGAGTCGAATGTTGTGCAGAGGAATGACATCGTATTCTTTAGCACTACGCTAACGAATTTATATACGTGCAAAAAATGGAGGCCGAGAGGAAAGCGATGGAAGCAAGCGGACAGTCAAACCAGTCTGTTCCAGAGGTACTATCGAACGAACACTTGTTGAAGAAGACGTTGTGAGACAAAGGGATTTTCTTTTCTCCAGATACTGTTGTTAAGCACATGCAGTTAGTATTGAATTTTTATGATTGCTTATAGTTTGTTTAGAAAGCTTCTGCTCCTAGTGCAACAGAGATTAGGCGAATCGAACTCAACGATAAACCAGAAGAAGATCAGGATTCTCTGCGAGAAATTTGACGGAGTCTGATAACGTTGACGGGATTAGTCATCGTTTCTAACATTCGTTATTGTTCGTACTTCTGTTTTGAAATAGTAAAAGCGAGTAAAGGGTTTTCGTCACGATATTGTAAATTTTGGTCGGTTTAGAACCTTCGTATTCTCTAAATATTAAGTCATAGTTGAAGCCGTTTTAAAACAGATTTGTAATAATCTCTTTGCTTTGTTTTAAAAATTACGTAATTACTTTCTTGTTTTGTTGTCTAACACTAACCGATCTGAAAGGTATTTGGGAGACGGTGCACTTCTCACTCACAGTTAAGAGCTGCAGTAGTAGTGATAGGAGAGTCTAGCGCTCCCACAGTTGGCAATACGTTTTTAAAGTGCCCATTTCATTGTTTATACTCGCAAATTTAAGCTAATCTGGATTCTACGGACTCAATACCAGATTAAGATCATTGCTACTAATCACTTTTCTGGAGAATGTTAAGTTTCCGCATTGCCTCATTTCATAATAAGTGGTAGCGCAATGACTAGTGATGCTGTTAAGCAGGAAGCAAACGCGCTAGTTCGACACTCTTCTAACGCTGTCCCCAATCCACATTGGAATACCTTAGCTCGGCTTTCCAAGATTACAAGGAAAATTGACTCGACCGGCACAACAGCCGAAGTTACACGGGAAATGTTCGAAGACCTTTGTGGGGGATGAATGCCAGGAAGAACAATCGAATCGATGAAGTGCTGGGATCCGCACAGTAGATGTGATGACGGATCATGTAAAAAGGAATCGTACCACCTGTAACAAACACGTTTACTCCGTCATCAGCACGTTAAGTAAATAAGCATTCGAAACCTACGCATTTTCGTCCATATGTTGGAATAGGCATCATCTTCACTGTACAGTATGGCTTCGCTAAAGAGAAAATGCTGAAAACTTGCAACAGAAATACCGGTGAGGGAGGGACGGGTGGTTTCCATATTTCCGGAATGACTAATAATTATTGAAGCTGTAAAAGCTGCTGGCGTTGATCAATCCCTGAGGGATGCGCCATGCATTCGACTTTATTAAGCATCGTTTGGAGACGATTGAATGCATATCTGGTCTTTACAATGACTCCCAGTGGCCTACCGGTGTATCGGGCCAGTGCTGCTGTCCTCCCAGACAAGTCTGGTACTAACTTGCCGGACCCGGAGGGATGGAAGGCTTAGTGGGCCATGGGCGCGAGGGATCGATTCCATGTGTGTCTTGCAGGGCACCTCCGACCACTGCGCCACGCGCGCCCTTACTAGTAATTATACCGGGAATTTCTGATTTGTTTTACTTCTTTCTTCTTCCGCGTCCATGTTGTTTCATCCATGCCATCGTCTCCCTCCTTTCTAGGTCTTTTTCTTCTTTCCTCATTTACTACTTGTCCTATTCATTTTCTTCCTCACTTCTCTTACGACGTTTTATCTTCGTGTGGAATTTTCTCGAATGTCTTCTTACGCCAAAAGGAAGTGGTAGAGAAAGCAAAGAGGTTTGGCGTTAAAACTCGTTTGGTTAAAGAACATTATATCTTGATGGAAGGTGGTAATAACGGTTAGGAATATTTGACTGTCAAGTTCTGGTTTTTTTTAATTGACTTTTTCGACTCTATGTTTGCCGTCTTCATCGTTCTTGTTTTAGCGTCCGTGATTTTTGTTTCTGCAAATTGTCTGTGAATATAAGAGGTGTTTTAATTTCTGTTCACTGGCTATTATTCTTTCATAGCAGGATGCGATATGAAATACAACCACAAGGATTCTGAGACACGAGCAAAACTCGTAACTTCAGCTGGGCATCGATGCTATCCACCACACTAACGGAACTCCATGCTTTGCATTTCCCTCAGTCAGTTTTTGACACCATTGGTGCTATCACAAGTCATCCGTTCAGGGGATTGAAAAAAACATTGCCTGAGAGAAAGGCAAAGCAAGGAGATTAGTTGGTGTGATGGATAGCACGTGAGCAGCCGGTGACGGTAATTGTGGGTTCGAAGCCCACATGAGGTGCCAAGTTTTGCTTACTTCTTAGGGTCCTTATGGTTGCATTTCACAATAAGAGGTGTTTGTTTGAAAAAGTACACTGTCGAATGTTCGAATGGCGTTTCGGCACTCAATAAATCACGGACAGCGTCGAGTTTTTTTCTTTCAGAAGTGTAGATTGGATTTCTGTACATCTTTATCGGGTTGCCTTCACATCGTTGCTGCCTTCTTATCTTGTCGGAAAAATCTTGCTCAGGTTTATTGTGTTTCGGGTGTCCACACGTCTTTCTGATAAACAACTGGTCCTTGTGGTGATTCGTGGATTTCACCGTATTTCTCTGGAGTTCGTCGCCATGAGATCATGTAGAGTGAGGCATCTGAATACCCGTAAGCTAGAATCTATTATGATGCGGATCATAATCGCTTCAATATTTTCATACTAGTATTTATTTAATCATCTGGATACTACAAAAGCAGTGTTTTCAGTGCATTCAAATGACTTCAAATCTCCTACGTTAGAAAATGGTAGTGGAAATGATTTAGTTCATTGGGTTTTCTTGGACCACTACCGAATGCTTGAGGATACAAATTTTTAACGCATTATTTTAATACTTATTCACTTAATGGACGCATGTAGCGCATTCGTTAGAGATGTTTTGCAATACGCACGTGTTCTTTGCTTCTTTCTCGCACCTCGGGTTTAGCAAGCGTCGCATCCCTCTAGGTTCTGTAAGTTGATCAGCTGGACGAATAAAAACACTGACATGATACATCAGTAGGCTTCCGTGGGTCACTGTGTAGAACAAATATGCCTTCAGTCGGCTCTTCGGTGCTTAACGGTATCGAATGCATAATGCATCCCTAATGCAATGATCAATGCCAAAGGCTTTATGCTTTTTAAACTTTTTCATCCAATTTTTCCCTCCCAACGGCTTACTGCCTCATCCTGATTTGGAAGTGTTCATGGGTGTCGGGCTGCGATGTAGGGTCTCTCAAGCTGAGAAAGAGTGCAAGGCCAGCTTACAGTAAATACCTGGATCCACCACCGTGCTGGTATTAAATAGCCGCATGGTGGCAAATCTTCTGATCCACAAAGGCGATGGCTAGGCTGCCCTCTGGTGTTCAGGGACCCACGATGCCTAAACCAGCAAAACTCCATGGAAATTATTCTGGGGCCCGCTCCAGGAATCATGGCGATGCTGTGGAGCCTATGTGGCTAGTGTTCCTTGCCCAACCAAGTACGGCTCCTACAAAATCCATTGGTGGATTACACTGTCCTCCAGAAATAGCTGGATGATCGGAACATGTAAGACAACCACTGGAGAGAACACAAAACGGAACTGATAAGTTGTCATGATACTACGCCAATAACTTCTTGCACAACAACAGATAAAAACATTCAACTCGTGCAATATATAGATATCTCGATAACATATCTACCTTCGCACACGGTGTCGGTCCTAGCTCTTCCTCTTTTAGTTTTGTTTTCTGGCAACCGTCATTCCTAGAGATGCTTGAAGCTTCAACTGCAATTGTGGGGTCGCAAAATCAGTTCCGTTATCTGTAGATTGTGTAAATTTGGCTAATGTATGCATGCAAAAGGAAGTCGATTCACCTTTGGTCTACGCGGAGGTCGCTTTTATTCTTTCGATATCCACCTTCGTATTCTGAATTGAGAAAACCAGCTTGGTGTTTAGTGCGCTAGTTCATTTAATGTAAACAATGCTTCAATTCCTTGGATATCCTAGCAGCTGCTGAGAAACTGCTGAAGCACCAGCCTTCATTTCTCCTTCAGAATGCAAAAGAAATGCTAGCATTGAATAGGGATAAACCGGGCAGTGTAATCAGTAAGCTACTCATAGTCCGTTGTTAGAGATAGTAAAGAAGTGGTCTATGCTGCTCGTTATCTTCAAACTAGTTCACCCCTCAAGTTTGCATCGACATTTTTGGAACGTCTCAGCCATACGAGGGTGCTTTCATTAGAACGATTATTCAACCAGAATAATGTACACTCCTTTACACCGGACATTCTTCAAAACTTGGGTTTTTCTTCCAACTGATCCTTAATTCAAGTTTTTCCCTGTGTCTTTGAACTTGCTAAGCATCCTGCTCGTGCGATGCTGTCCATAAAGATAAAGGCGTTGTTGACAAAACGAGGGTTGCAGATAAATACTACATACACCAACGTAGAGTGGCGGTGAATAGCTTCGGCGATATTGTATTGTCCCCGTGTGTTTCCTTGCCAGTTGAAATAGTAATTGGTTGTGAAAAAGCTGTATCGTCGTTATACAACAACAGTTACCATCACCATGGCTTTTAATGTAGACCACCTCTATAATTCAGTCAACTTAATCGGAACAGATGGCGTCGTCTCCCACATCATCAATTGCTTTCTTGTAGATCAACAAATTTAAGATAAAGAGGTAGATGACATCCCTTCATTCTTCCATGATTCTCAAGAGTGTTTGTGTGTGACACATATAATCCTTTGCTAAATCCTCTTCATCGAAATTTTTTTGAGAGCCTGAAAAGTTTATAGAGCAAGCACGATAAGCTGATCGGGAGAAGATTACCAATATCGTCTCTATTGTTCGTTTTTTCTTCGCAAAAGAACGTTGTGAAAAGCCCTCCATCCTTTCCATTCCCAGGTGTAATGTCTTGCATTTTGAAAGCAGAGCATTCAGGTAGTGGTCACCAGCTCATAGAGGATTATTCGAAATATCACCTGATCCAAGAGCTCTGGTCGGCTTTAAGCTTATAAACGCAGTTCACACTGCTGCACTAAAAGTAGATGATATTGTTGTTCTGGTAAAAGTGGTGAAGTCTGATAGAGATGTTGTAAATCGGAGAAGACTTGTTTAGAATCTTACTTTTGTTGAAGCCGTTCTGCGCCGAGAAATTGCAACTCGTCTGCACTCAGTGGGTTAATCCACCAAAAGACTACTGTGATTGACAACTATTATTTCCACTGAACAAAAATAGTTCAAGATGGCTGAAAAAAGACAAAGTAATGGTTGGTTGAGCGGCACCCAAGACCAGGAAAGGGCACGCGCGGGTTTGAAGACCGCTTGAGCTTCCGAATTTGGCTCATATATCTCAGTACCCTTTTTGGTTATACTTCACATTATACCCTAACATGATAAAGAATACACAGTAACTAGAACTTAAAAAATAGTTTGGTTGTAGTGGAGAAAATCAGTATTCGAGTAACTGAGGGGAGCGAGAGAGTTGGTTGGTATAGTGCATCACGTGAGCTCCGGTTAAGGTAGTCATGGGTTCGAATCCCAACTGAGGTTTCGAATTTTGCTCGTATCTTAGCTTCCTTGTAGTTGTACTTCACATTATATCCTCCCATGGAAAAGAATAGGCAGTAAATAAATCCTAAAAATGGTGCAGTTTTAGTGAAGATGGTCAATATTTCAAGTAATCATTATTTTCCACTTAGGATGAATAATTCTGATTAGTATACATGCTAAATATATATATATATATATATATATATATTTAGAATACTTGGACTCCCATCCTCACTGGTCATGCGCGCCCCACCCAGCATATTCCTCATTTTTTCGGAGTTTTCTTGGTTTAGCTATTGTGTTTCTCTGGAATCCCGAGGTCAGCCTAGCCAAAGTCTGCCCCAGGTCTTCACCACCACGGGCAGTCGCCACCTTTGTGGATCAGGGAGAATTGCCAGCATGCGACCTTGCTACCAGGACGATGGTAGATCCTGGTATTGGTATACTCTTAGCTGGGCTTCTGATGGAAACGTCGGACTCCTTCTCAGCTTGGTAAACCCTGCTGTAGCGATGAATCCGCGCACTGTACATAGCAGCCCGACACCTAGGAACACCTTCCAGCCGCGATGAGGCGGTAAATCGTTGGGAGGCTAAATATATGAAAATAAATAAATGTATAACTAAACAATTTCTGTGGTTTAAAACATGGCCATTTAGGACTGGACTCTTTTGCAACGA
This sequence comes from Angiostrongylus vasorum, assembly GCA_018806985.1. Classification (NCBI taxonomy): domain Eukaryota; kingdom Metazoa; phylum Nematoda; class Chromadorea; order Rhabditida; family Metastrongylidae; genus Angiostrongylus; species Angiostrongylus vasorum. The sequence continues at coordinate 1,094,439 of JADANN010000336.1, forward strand.
TATTTAAGAGAACTTAACCACTCAGAGTTCAAACTAGTCGATTAGGCGAGAATTTCAGGTCCATGTGAACTTTTGTTGCGTATTATAAAATAGAATAAGTCAGCTTATATTTTTTTTTGCAAAAGATTAGCAAATTTATGGTTCTTATTTCAGTCAAAGAAGTCTACCTTGTGCTTAGATGTAGTAGTTTAAAGTTGGAACTGTAAAATGTTTCAGCTATGAATGTGTAGAAATCAATATCCATGATGGCAAATACGGAGAGATAGGACCAAGTAAAATTTCAGGTTGGAAATTGGCCCAACATTAGACTCACTTTAAGAATGTGGGCTAATATCACCTATAATACCAGCAATTATCGACTGACTACGGCTGGTGATTTGCCACTATCGCGCCGGGGATCTTCATTGGCTCCGGCGGAGAAAATTTGTGCCACACTCAGCGTATGAAACTTTCCTTTTGATTATCGGGGTCCGCCGTGAGGACTGGATGGAATAACAAGTGTCTTATCCTGCTCTTACGAAATGGACGTGGAACTTATTTGTTGATGGTTACTCCGGGCAACATTCTTTGTATACTTCCTAGTCGCTTAATTGTAGGTTTTCTAGCTGAGCCGACGTGCTTTATACAATCTAAATGCGAATAAGTACACTGGCTCAGCGTTTAAATCGTCACGCCCACCACATAAATAGGGAAGATATAAATCTATACGCCGTAACAAAGACAACCAGAGAGTCCTGTCTCAGGAAGAATACATGGTTGCTTTCGGCTGACATTTGGTAACCACCACCACTAACGTGTAAGCTTCGTCACTAATCGACATGAGGTTCTTCACTTGGTGGAAATCACGGAGTTATAAAGATCATTTGGGCGCGTGGTTCTACATAAAGCATCTCGTTTCTGGTCCGATCAAACGTATCGGGTAAGCAAAGCACTTCATCTCTAATGTCGACAAATTGGTGCCAGACTTGTTTAGAAGGAGGAAAAAATCCTGACTTGATACATCGGTTGTCCTGGGAGGTTAGATATTTATTCAATCACCCCTGAGATGCTTAATGCGGTCGAATTTACGGGCATCGTCAAGGGATTCATTCATCAACAACGAACGCTTTATCGTCATATTTTCACTGTGATCAGTGGTACGAATTTTTGGGCGTGATGCAGTAAAGGCAAAAAATGGACAAAACGGAAGAAGGAGGCTGCGAATGAGGTACTGCTTAGAAACCAATGGCCGATCATTCCTATCATGTCCCACTGGAGTCGCTCCTTACGTGCTATCGCACTATTGAGCAATCCGACATAAATATGAAATTTTCCGCTTTCCTTGCCAGAAAGTGTCGTCTTCATTTCAACCTTTGGTCTTAGAGTGACTTAGGTTTTCTAACATCGTTACTGTCTATACAATAGACTATCGTTTTTATGCAACAAAGGAAAAACATCAGGTGGCAGATTGAAATCTTATTGTATTACAGAGAAACATTGCTCAGCAATGTGTTCGTCATCATATCGTTTGATAACGGCGTTCCCTATTTCTTTTAATATTCATGGTCAAAGACCTCATTTGTTGAGTCTAAAAGTAAGGGCACCCAGGACGGTAATTTAGAGTTCAACGTGGTCGTTGATGCCTCTGCTGAGCAAATATCTCTTCAGAGACTCACCAAGATAGTGGTCCGATGTCGAAGTAACAGTTTTGAAACTCGGCTGGAGGAGAACCTCTCCTGAAAAGTTCTTACGTTTGAGTTTAGTGAGGACGATCATGGCAACTTGAACTTGTGCCTTACGAGATGTTTCCTCATAGGGGAATTTGTACGACGGATTCAAAGTAAGCAGTTATTAAGTAGAGTAGAAGGTTTCGGATGGAAAATCCAGGCGACTAACTGATGTAGTAAAGGACAAATACGATGGACTTGTTAGATTGTTATAATTTATATAAATGTTGATAACGTCAGGAGTGGCAAGAATTGAAACTTTTTCCTCGGTCATCTACTTATGAATATTTTCTGCTCCCTGCCCCTTCTATCTATACAGAGTCATAATTCGTTCCGTTGATGTCTTCTCTTCCTGTTCGTGGCCTTTAGATATATTCCTATCAATATCATCTTAAGACATGAAGTCGTTACCTTCGCACGCAGACCTTAGACTTCGTATGCAGTCGTATAGTGTGATTTCTGTTGTTTATGAATATATAGCCCGACTTCGATGACTGATTTGATTTTCTTTACGATTCAGATTTCATGACCGAAGACCGTCTTCCACTGCAGATTCATGAACTATGCATTTCCCTCGATAAACCACTAAGCCCACTGAAACGAAGTCATAAGTTTATCTATGTCCTTTCTGCTTTTTATTTAAACATTATAATCTCATATAAGACCAGCTTTTAGAGTAGAAGTTGAGGATTTGTGGTTCTTCCTATTGCAGCTCCTGCACCTATCCCACTATCTAATGCTCAGCCGTCGTCGCCATACGCAGCTAAGATGGCCATTCGCAAGTATTTCGCAATCCAAAATCTTATATCCGTAGCCCTACTCTGCCGCCATCACATAGCCCTACTGCTCACTCTCCAGCTGCATCTGACCAATACATGCAGGATTATAGTGAAGTCAAGAACTGTGGGTTTGATTTCTTTAAACATTTGACAACTCTATACCACTATACCAACCTCACATCAGCTTAAGAATATCCGTTTGTAAGATCATATAAATAAGTTTGACAAGTCGTCTAAAGTTTCTTGTAGTGCATGCACGATTTTTCAGTTTCTGTCCCACATAATCGGTCATCGAAAAAAGAAAGGCCAGCACCACCAAAGCAGCTTAAACAGAAAAGACGGGAATTGGCGCGACCAGTCTCTCCACCACCAGCAGTGCGAGAAGAACAGGACTATGATGGACCTGAGTGGTGTATCATCGAAGACCAGGCTTTACTCACGGCTGTTCGAAATGAAGAGATTATGTGTCATAGCTTCGAGCGACTGAAGACATCATTGCATTACAACTGGGAGTATATATCTGGATTTGTGAACAGACTCACGAGATTTTATAGATCTCCACGACAATGCTCACTTCGTTACCAGACGGTAGTTCGACCACGAGAGAGTGGTCAGCTGATGGTCGTTGATCCGTTGTCAAAAAAACCACGTAAGGTGCCGTTGACGTCGGCTGAAGTTGTGCATTTACGAAAAGGTCGAGTTACGACCGATCTACAATACAGTCATGATGCTGAAAGACTACGAGAAGCTGCGGTACTGGGCAAGCTTCGCCTCGTCGATTCGCTTACAGTTTGTCAGAACGAGTCCAAGGAGCTACGACGATCCAATGAGCCACGACCGCTTGAATTGAGTGGTCGCTTACCACCTGCGCAGGAGAGTCGCCTTTCCTTCCTAGGAGTACGATACGCATCTGCTCAGTACCAAGATGTCGTAAATCTGGTCATAAACAGCCTGGAAGAGAAACGGATAACTCAAGAAGCGGCTAAGGGAAAGTTGGCTGAGCAGCAGGCTAATAATGAAAGACCGAGCTCACCTCCTCATCCTGTGATATCTGTGTGCGTACGACCTCCGGCTGTTCCTGCAGGGCAGGATATTGTCCAGTCGAGGATTCCTATTGTTACTGCGGTTCCTCAACTTGTGCTGCAAAATCCAAACGCTGTGCAATCTTCAAGGACGCAGGATCTTTCTGTGGTGAGTTGTTTATTTGTTCATGTGTGCTGCTATTCGATAACAAACTCTTGCAGGCTATGATGCCACAATCTCAGTCTCCAGTTGGTGGCCTTTTTTAGTTTTCTTTTACTTACTACTTTTTACTTTACTTTTTTCCAAAGATTTTTTTTGCGGAAATCATTTGCAACCTCTCTTGTGAAAGTGCTAACCTATACTTCTGAATTCTTTTCCACGGTACTGTGTAAAAGAGCTGGAATCATTTTGTGAGAGTTTTTTTTATCATTTTGGTACTACATAAGCGGGAGGGAATAGTATTTGCTTATTCTTAAACGTCAACACCTACTTAGCTGATTGGTCCTCCCACGTTCGTTCAACAGTCCACACAGTCGGGAGATCGGCCATACGTTTTTCCACAAAAACAAATGCGAATGCTTTCCACACAACGTCTTTCTCCGCAGAAAAGAGCATGTGGACAAAAATCACCGGTCTGTTCGATCTCTTGTCATAGAAGGTCTGGATAAAAATAGACCGACAAACTCGTCATAGTTTCAGTCTGGAGGTGAGCCAGATCAAGGAGCCATTATTTCATACGCGGCATCTACAGCTGGACATCCTTCATCATTCTCTGAAGGTATGTCGTTTTTTCATCTCTCACATAACTAATGAGAAACGGACCTAGTTCGTTTTCATGAATTTCTTTTAGTGAGCACTACAAACAATCTGTATTTAAGCAGCTGGTGCAACCGTAAAGAGACAACTGCTTTCTCAGAGCCGTCAGCTAGGTACAGCTTCACGAGGCAGCTCACCTCAAACTGTGGCACAAGTTGTCATTGCACCACTTCCTCAAACACTGTCGGGAGAACCACCGCCTCCTGCGCCTGCAGCGCCTCCTTTATCGTTTACGCAGTCGCAAAGCGAAGAATTGCCTCAGAGGCCATCTTCACCTTAGTCGTTCTCAAGAGCGATTCAGACCTCACTGATTACCTGTATTTTGCCTTAATCTGTTGCACAGAGTTTCTATCATAGACATTATTTCTCATGAATAACTTCTTAACGTTTACTGATACAGAAGTAACTTTGTTTTTTACCGATATGCAAATATGCAAGCGTGTTATCATCTGATGTCGGTGAAACATTTCATGGTGCCTTTATACAATAAAAAGTATTTGCTCAAAAAAGTGTGAAAGCAAAAAGAGGGTCGTCATCCCTAATTACATTGTTGGTTGTACCTAAACGTAACTTTTATGTTAAGTTTCGATGTACCCCTCTAATGTTGGTTCAGCATAGAAAACGAAATTGGTTTCAAGATATATTGAAGTGCCGCTTTTTTTCCAATTCCAATTTGGATGGAGAATAGTTTCTATTCATGGGTATCCTCAGAATAGGGTACGTGTGGCGCATTTATCGGAGGCGCCCTGTAGTAGACGTGGGATCGGTCCCGCGCCCCAGGCTCACCAAGCCCTCCATCCCTTCGGGTCAGCAAATTGGTAGCAGAGTTGTCTGGGAGGTTAAAAGCGTTGACTTGATACATCGATAGGCCACCGCCAGTCGTTGTAAAAGCCCTTCATTCACCTATAACGATGCTTAATGAAGTCGAATGCATGGCGCATCCCTCAGAGATTGGTCAACGCAGTGAGCTCTATCCCTTATTCTTTTTTATCCTCAGAGTATGGATGCTATGTTGTATTCACTAGGTTGCCGAAAGATGTTTGTGCCACTTAAATCCATTGACGGTAGCATGCATTTCTAGATATATTGTTTAGGAACAGTTCCACTTTTTCTCACGACGCCATACGATCAAGCAGTGTTGTTCATCAAATTCGTAGGAAACTTTGCAGTTGGTTCATAGCTTGTTTTTCGTACTTGTTGAGCTGTCTTAGTCTATTCTACGTGCTTTTCATCGTGGTCATAAATATGGATATAAAGACGTGCAGGGCCGGAAATAATTTAATCTTTCAGGTTAGGAAAGTCTTCGAAAAACTCGGCTTAAGAGCAACATATCGTCTCAAAGTATTTATCAGTTGGGAGATTTACCATTGTAAAGTATGTTAATATTTCTGAGGTGACTATCTGTACCTACAGTGCAAGCTCACTTGCATCTAAGTCCTGAATAGCAAGCTTGATCATGGAAACAGGAAGAATAGTTCATAGGACTGGCTCAGACGAGAAGACGCCACCCACGCAACGCTGTCTATGACGCCGGAGATGAAATGTTCCTCAAAACATGCGATAGTAGAGGAGCCGGCGGCATCGTCGCTGTCGTGAACACGAGTTCAGTCCTTAACATCGATTCATTCGAGCAACTAAGAACACGAAATGGACGTGTACAATTGAAGAAACGTGGAGCGTTATCGGTTTTGACAATGTTCGTCACCTGCGCACCGGCTCATCAAGCCATAGGGAGGACGAAATCGAAGCGTTCTACATGGACTTGGTGAAGTTCTGCAGAGAAAGCCATACATTCTTTAAGGTCATCGTCGGAGATTCTAACGGTAAAATCAGACCCAGAAGAATGTCTGGATAACGTCACATTGGGACCCCGAATTGGAATGGAAAGAGGAAGGTAAGCGGCTTTCTGAGTTTATCATGATGAAGATCATCCATGGTAAATCGCAATTCCCAGAAGCGCCACTCTGAATGCAGGATGTGGGCGTCTTCCAGAGGAGGATCCACAACAAAATAGACTACATCATAGCAAATGGAGGGTTTTGTCCAACCGATGCCGCTGTTGTTCCAAAATTCTGCACGGGAATAGAACATCGCCTTCTTCGTGCAAGATTTCTTTTCTCACGGAAAAGAGGAAAAGTCGCTAGGTTCAAAAACGAAGTCCGAACACCACCATCAACTAGGAGTTATTCAGTTCATTATCCCGCTTGTTCGGAAGATACTGTTCTTGATAACATCGATGAGGAATACGATAGGCTCATTCAGCATCTCCACGTTAGCGCTATGAAAGCTGAGATTTCGAAAGCTACCAAAAGACGTCTGTCTCCATAAATACGTCAACGTCGAATCGCACGGGCTAAAGGGGACCGCCAGCCCACGTCCGAGCTTGCAAAACAATGGGAAAAGGCGGTGAAAGAAGATCTTATAGATAGAAGAGCAGCAGTTAGGGTCGAAGCTTCAGAGGGACGGTTGCATTTCGACGTCCAGACGGAGCAATTATAACGTCCAGAAAGGCAATGAGGAAGATCACGATTACTACTCAGATCTCTTCAACAGCCGCGTCTTCCTGACTTCATATGAATCAAAGGGGGATGGATATGTGATCATACTGCTTCTCCCTTCCGAATTCCGCCGTGCTATTTCACCGGTGAGAAATCGAACAGCACCAGGTCCGGACAGGATGAGACCTGAACATCTGAAGAACCTTCCACAAGTCGTAAACACACTGGCTTGGCTCTTCACGTTACCTGTTCGAATGCAAGGCTCCTACTCAGTGGAAGACCAGGATGACCTGCTATTGTTCAAGAATGGTGACCTCTACGACATGGGCAACTATCGCTTAATCTGCTCACTGTCTGTCGTTTATAAACTTTTCACTCGAGTCATCTTAAACTGGACTGACAGAACACTGGACGAAGGACAGCCGTGTGGGCAGGCAGGGTTTCGAAAATCGGTACGATGGAGCACATTCGTACGATAACAAGATTCATTGGGCTATCACGAGAATACAAGAAACTGCTCCCTCTCTCACTTTCATCGATCTAAGGAAGGCTTTTAGCTCAGTTGAAATAGAAGCAGTCGTGGAAGTCCTCGACAGTCAAGGAGTCCCTACTCAGTATTTAAGAATTTCTTGCGAGCTTTATAAAGTTTCACAACGATGATAGCACCGTTCTACAACGGTATTGAGATCGACCTAAAAAGAATGGTTAGGGAATGCGATATCGCCTTGCCAAATTATTTAGCGCCACCTTAGAGAACGTCATGCGAACAATGGAATGGGTCAGCATGGGAATGAAAAACCGATGGTCGGCAATTACACCATCTTCGCTTTGCTAGAAACATCGTTCTTCTAGCCCCAAGCATTAGCCAGACGGAACGAACGCTTGCTGGTTATCATAAATCCTGTGGAAGGATTGATCTTCGTCTAACTCGTGCAGAAACGATGTTCTTCAGGAACAGATTGGTTACGTATGGCCCCATTCACGCTCAGAAGAATGAATATTTCCGAATGCCCAATTACCTCTATCTAGGTCGAGAAATCAACATGGTGAACGATTTATCTGCAGAGTTAAGAAAGGGAAAATGAACAGCTTAAGAAGCATAAAAAGAGCATCGAAGGTGTGAAGAAGAGAACAGCGAGCACTTCACTCCATGTCCACCTTCTCAACTACACGGTTCTTCTTGTCTTAATGTGTGCATTAGAAACCTGATCGCTACGTAAGCAGGATGGAAGATCACTCATTCTTGTGGGACGTGCAGCCGAAAGGGCTAGGAGGGTCACGTAACATGCTTGTTATAAAGGAGAGCCGTAGCTCCGATCTACGTTGAGGATCAGAAATCAAAGAAGTCTATATGCCAAACTGTTGACGATAAGGTGGGCTGGACACGTGATGCGTATGAAACGACAAATGCTGGGCAAGAGCCGTTGGTTACTGGGTTCTTCGAGATACCCACTGCGGGGAGACCAACAATCCGATGAGAAGAGTTCTTCATGAAAACCTAAGAAGAAAGGTATGATGCTGAACGAGTGCGTGGAGCTGGCACAACCTACTGGACTGCTCTTGGACGCGACATGAAAAAAATAGATTTGCTTCCGCCTGCGCTAGTCACACGACAATCAATGGGACTATGGTGATACAGGCGATTGGTCTTTTTCAGCAAGTTACTTGTTTTCAATTTTTACTACCATGGAATGTAGGAAAAGACGGTTTTGTTAAGTTAGGAGAGGTTTTTCCTTCACTTTTTTTGTCATGGGTGATATCTTGAACACTGAAGCAATTGAATGAGGATGATTTGTTCTAGCATAGCTTAATGAATTCTTCGAACATGCCATGAACACGCTCCGTTGTTGTATTTAGCGTTGAAATGTCCGATAATTTCCTAGTGAATCGTTTTCTTTTTTAAATTCGCTTTAAAGGAATTTAATGGGAGTATAATATTCCGAATGGATTTTATACATGTTTGGAGCAACAAGCCAAAATAGGTTTTATGACTGTGTGAGCTCTTCGAGTTTTCAAGTGAAATAGGAAATTATTCATTGGTAGTTGATGGAGAACCAACGTTTTACGATTATATTAAAATCATTTTTCCTCTTTTTTTCGTCATTCCTTCTTTCTGTTTGTCTTTCTTTCCTGTATTATTTAGTATTTTTCCTCTTGTAATCTGCACAACAATAATCCACTGCTTTCATTTTGACCCCAGCCTATCGAATGACGGTCAGTGTGGAATCTAAACCTTTCTCGACGGTCTGAGTACACTTTTTACAAAGTATATCTATGGAACTGGGTATAGAAAGGGCCAATATATGAGGGTAGGACAAGGACAGAGATTGATTTCATTCCACTTTCAGATTCTTTCTCTTGTACCGCTGTTATTGAGGAGTTATCGGAGTTGCAATGGGAGTTTTATAAGAAATCCTTCTGCACGCGAAGTTATGACAAGAGCTAAGTCTGAAACGCCGTTGACTTTTTGTGCATTTGATGAGCAGTGCTAACTGCTATAGTAAACAAATCAAAAAAGTCTTTGATGTAACGTGTAAATACTCTCGATGTCACCTTGAAGGCGCCAGCACCTTTACCTTTTGACTTTCTGTTTTCTGTTTTGCAACCGTCGTGAACGTTCTGAGATTTCGATGTGGGTTCGGGTGCTGGTAGACGATCTTCGTGTTTGCATGACCTTTAGATCATCATTTCGAGGTCGAGAGTGAGAAAATCATGTTATGATGATTCTTAGAAGATGCATTATTTCGAAATACTTTGAATAATAGTGCATTTTATGAGCAGTTGGCTTACTTAAACCCTAGTGTTTGGGCAGTTTGCTCTAGTAACTATCTGGTCTACTGTGAATGCCGATATAAAGAAAAAGTTTTAGCAACCACAGACACTTAGCATATAACATTCGTGGTTGGGAAACCATCGATCTGATAGAGAGGAACTCAAAGCGGGTTTGTGCTGCAAAAAACCATTGAAGGATGAAGCGCATGTATGGGTGGTACTGTCTGACGATTTGCATTATACTGATCCACATCAGCTGAACCATGTATCACCTATAGTCCCGTTAGTCGTCGAGTGATCGAGCGGGCGCCAGTAAATCTTCCATTTTCCCTTATCGTGGGCAAAAGTAGCCCCGTTGGGTTCTGCTTGCTCTAGGGTTTCTTTGAGCATCAAACCTCCCTTCTAAGGTTTTCGTGAAGAACTCTGACCATTTGTTCGGTGGTCTTCCTGCAGTGTTTGACGTCCCGAGAAATCCAGTAACTAACAGCTCTTGTCTATCTGTGTTGTTCATACGCATTATGTGTCCGGCTCACCATATCTTCGACAGTTTGGCAAATAGAACGACATCTTTGATTTTTGATCGTTGATGCAAGTCGGATGCAAAAATCCATTCCCTCACTTGTGTGACACGGGATGCTCCTAGCATCGTCACTTTCGACTGCGCGTTTAACAACGCTGAGTGGCCTTTCATCCTGCTTGCGCAGCGACGGGGTTTCCGACGCATACGTCAGGATAGAATCGTGGACTCGAAAATATGGGCACTTAATTGGGTGTTCTTTGTTCTTTTCATTACATCCTCGATGTTCTTGAATGGCTCACCAAGCCGCTTGTTGCCGTCTCCTCGGCCCCCGGAGCTAAGTCGTTCATTATGTTGATTTCCTGATCTAAATCGACGTGTGGTGCAAAGGGCGCGTGTGGCACAGTGGTTGGAGGCGCCACTACGACACGCACGTGGAATCCATCCCCGCGCCCATGGCTCACCAAGCCTTCCATCCCTTCGGGTTCGGCAATTTGGTACCAGACTTGTCTGGGAGGATAGCAACACTGGCTCGATACATCGGTAGGTCATCGCGAGTCATTGTAAAGGCCAGATATGCATTCAGTCCCCTCCAACAGTACTTAATGAAGTCAAATGCATGGCGCATCCCTCAGGGGATTGATCAACGTTGGGAGCTTTTTCTTTCATCCTTTAGATCGACGTAGCTGGAGCATTTGGTGATATTCATACTATTGATTGTAAATGGAGCATACGGATTTCATCAATTCCTTAGGAACATCCATTTTGTGAGATTTAGTCGAAAACCAATTTTTTCTTCTTGGTGTTATGAGAACGATTTCATCAACAGAGCGAAGATGGTGTAATTGCTGACCATCGATTTTCAGTCCCGTGTTGTCCCATTCCAGTGTTCCCATGACGTTCTCGAGGGTGGCGGTGAATAATTTTGGCGATATATTATCGCCTTATCTAACTCCTGTTTTAACCTCGACGTTTATATCGTTGTGGAATGGTGATACCCTGGTTGTGAATTTTTTATGCAGATCACGAAGAATCTTTATATATTGGGTAGGGGATCCGTGATTGTTCAGTGCTTCCATGGTGGAATTATTGGGTATGTTTCCTGTGTAGCTGTTCTCTGTGTTTGCTTACCGTGGAGTTTTGTATAACGTAGCATGTGTTACACACAAGAGAACAAGTAGGCGTCGTAGTCGGAAGCTTCGGTTATACAGTGCTGTACTTCCTACCGTAGTTTTTATTTCTCAACCAGATTCAAAACAAAGGAGATGGAAGCATATGTGGAGACTATTTGAAAGACCGACAAGCGAGGCCCATCTGCTAGATCCGATTACCGATTAACGATTGAGTGGAGTTCGTGACGAGATACCATCACTCCATCTTCTTCAGTCAAATGATGACTCCATAACTCGATGCTTTAACCGAAAACTGAGCGTTGACGAGTAGGGTTAGCACAAGTGATGCAGAGTTTAGTGTTAAACCATCCCAGCACATGTCAGCAAATCTCTGTTATTCATTTTATCCTTTCAAATTTTATATCAAGGCGGCGACATGATATTTACATGTGTGGTATCGCACCCGTCACCAAGTTTATTAACGATAGTCGGAAGAAGGGGCTACTGAGAAAAAGCGTGAGAATGTTGGTAACGAATTGAGGTGATCGACGCAAAAAGGAATCGTTTGAATGTTGCAGTAGGTTGCTTGGTTTTACTCAATTTACAGTAAGGGCACATAAGTGTTTGGTTATACGACGGTTCTGCATGATGTTTTTGAATCACTGGGGGTATTACTGGTGATCTCAACCAAATGCGATCTTGTTGGTTATCAATTGACTCGAACAGGAGCGAACGAACCCCATTCTTTCCTGTCGCTCATCTGAGCTGCTGTCCTAGAAACCGGCTAGCTGAATTTACACAAACTGCTACAAGGTAACGAACCAGTGAGAGAAAGCGGATGATTTGCAATATTTCCCGAATGACTAGTAATTAAGCCGCGAATTTTTGATTTGTTTTGCCTCTCTCTCTTTCGCATCTCATTTCATCCATACCATCATCTTACTTCTCAGGTCCTTTCTTATTTCCTCTCATTCACTATTCGTCCAGTTCATATTCTTCCTCACTTCTCTTACGACATTTTATCTTCGTGAAAATTTTCTTCGAATGTCTTCTTAAGTCAAAAGGAAGTGATACAGGGAAAAAAGAGGTGTGGTATCAAAATTCATTTAGGTACAGAACATTATATCTTGATAGAAAGTGGGAATAACTGTTAGGGATATTTGTCTGTTAAGTTCTGGTTTTTCGATTGACTTTCTTGACTCTGCGTTTTCCGTCTATATCGTGCTTGGTTTAGCATTTGTGATTTTTTATTTTTGGGAACTCTCGGTGAATATAAGAGATGTTTCAGTTTCTCTTTACCGACTATTATTGTTTCATGGCAGGATGTGATATGAAATACAACCACAAGGATTTTGAGATACGAGCAAAACTCGTAACTTCAGCTGGGCATCGATGCTATCCACCACACTAACGGAACTCCATGCTTTGCATTTCCCTCAGTCAGTTTTTGACACCATTGGTGCTATCACAAGTCATCCGTTCAGGGGATTGAAAAAACATTGCCTGAGAGAAAGGCAAAGCAAGGAGATTAGTTGGTGTGATGGATAGCACGTGAGCAGCCGGTGACGGTAATTGTGGGTTCGAAGCCCACATGAGGTGCCAAGTTTTGCTTACTTCTTAGGGTCCTTATGGTTGCATTTCACAATAAGAGGTGTTTGTTTGAAAAAAGTACACTGTCGAATGTTCGAATGGCGTTTCGGCACTCAATAAATCACGGACAGCGTCGAGTTTTTTTTCTTTCAGAAGTGTAGATTGGATTTCTGTACATCTTTATCGGGTTGCCTTCACATCGTTGCTGCCTTCTTATCTTGTCGGAAAATCTTGCTCAGGTTTATTGTGTTTCGGGTGTCCACACGTCTTTCTGATAAACAACTGGTCCTTGTGGTGATTCGTGGATTTCACCGTATTTCTCTGGAGTTCGTCGCCATGAGATCATGTAGAGTGAGGCATCTGAATACCCGTAAGCTAGAATCTATTATGATGCGGATTATGAACGAAATTAAACAACTTCAGATGTTCTAAGCTAGAAAATCGTAGTAGAAGTGGTTTTAAAAAATATTTAAAAAATAAAAATTAGTATTGTTGTTTCAACTACGGTCTCAGCTTAACTGAGTTCAATGTGGGTTTGGGCTCCCCGGATCAATCCTGTTGACGGGTGATTTCTGATGGCACTGATCGATAGAAAACTATCTGAGAGATAGGCGAAACAAAGGACCCGCATGGTGTGGTGCTGAACGCATTAGCCCCCCGGAAAGGGTAAGGGCGTTCGTTCCCCCACCGCAGACAACTGCGTTCCGGAGTTTTGCCAATATCTCAACATCACTACGGTTGTATTTCACATAGTACGCTGCCGTGAAAAATTGTAATAGGCAGAAAGGGTTTGAATTATTGAGTCTTCTTGGAACACTACCGAATGCGTGAACGTATAAATTTTTTAAACGTACTATTTTTAATGGTTATTCACATAGTGGAGGCACATGTAGCGTATTCGTTAGAGATGTTCTGCAAAACGCAGGTGTTTATTGTTAGGTTTACCAAGCCTCCAATCTCTCCAGGGTCAGCGCATTGATCGGCTGAATGGATAAAAGCCCTTAATACATCAATAGGCTTCCGCTGGTCACTGTAGGGGACAAATTTGCGTTCAGTCGGCTCTTCGGTGCTTAACGGTGTCGAATGCATAGTGTATCCCTAAGGCACTGGTGAACGCCCAAGGCTTTATTCTTTGTACATTTTTGCGTTTAGTTATCAACCTTTCAACTTACTTTCCGTAATTGTCACGAACCTTCTCTGCCAGCACTGTTAAGCAGTATTTTATGTTCGGCTTTTGCTGTTTGATGGTAGTTGCTGTTCGAGAGCTTTTTGGAGTTCTCGGATGTACTGTATGGCGCCTTTGAGAGTGTCTACCTGGAAAATTCGTTAGAAGAGATATTAAGATAGGCTGACATGATATTGATATTGAGTTATCCAATGTGTAATCTTACTTTTGATAGTTTCTTGTCACGGGGTTTATTTGGGAGGCGTTGTCTCAGATAGTCAAAGCCTCGATTGATGCTGAAAACATTCGGAGACCTGCAGAGTCTTCTATGTTGGTGAAAAAAAATCTTGTAATCGACGATGTAAAACTATCACTTCCTTATCATCTCTTTTCTTTTGCTTGAGGCTGGTATTCACTCCGGCTTTAATTTTTTATTTTTTTTCCCTTTTCCGATTTGTAAATTTCTTATTACTTGGGAAAATGAATATTTTCGTCCATTTTTACATGCCTGGTCTCCTCATTTTCGTATCCCCCTTAATGTTCAACCGTCTCAGACGTTTATCCTTTCCTTTATCCTTTACCGTTCAACTGTCTAACGTGGTTTAGGAGTGTTCCTAGATGTCAAACTAAGATGGAAAGTTGGAGATTTCATCTCTCAGAAGCGTAAGGCAAGCTGAGAATAAGTTAAGGATTTCAGTTCTGAAGCAAAATTATGAGTAAATTAGTGGTTGGAGTTGCGGTTGGTCCGAGACAACTCATTGGCCTGTGCTTCGAACCTCCCTTTGTTCCTCACTTGCCTTCAAATTCGTGCAGGGAGCGTCATAGCGTGAGCTTCTTAGAACTTAAAGGAAGGATACACAATAATGCGTTTAGCGTTGATCAATCCTTGTGGGATCTGGCATGCACTCAACTTCGTTATGCGTCGTACAAGTGACTTAATGCGTATCTGATACCTACAAAGACTTACAGGGATCCTATCAATTTATTACATCAGTGCCTTTATCCAGCCAGACATGGCTGGTACTAATTCGCCGACTCTGGAGGACTTGGTTAACTCGCAGCGCCCAGTCGAAACAACGATCTATCCTGGCTGTATTGCAGGAAAGCTCTTACCACTGCACTATAGGCGCTCTCAAATAGAAAAAAAACGTTAAAAGCCATAGAAATACCAGTTAAATGAATATGTGCTAATGCCCGGACAATTCTCTTTGACTATGGACCGTTTCAAGCTATAATTAATAGAGTTAGGAATGGTTGAAATTTTCTGTCTTCTACGACTTAGATGATAAGACTTCCGAAACAAATGCAGTTACTCCTTGCTCACCTGTTCATTCTTTTTCGTTCTCTTTCGTTGGCCGCCATCCGTTGCTTCCGGGAGATTTCTGATCTTTTTTTCTTGTAAATCCTTTCGTCACCATCGGAATAGCACGGTGATTGTTGACAATAGTTATAAGACGGTGAAATATTGTACATCTAGAATCATTCTTCTTAACTACAGTATCTCAGTTTTCGTTTGAAGACCCTAAGAAGTTGAAATGCACTTATGTGTCAGTATATAGTACGATACATCGCCCGACACATTCAAATTGGAATCAACATATCTCTGCTCATAATTGCTAATAAGATGGAAGTTGTCTTATTTTGTCAAAACGAAGTTCTGATTTTCTGGAGCCGATGTATTTTTTGTTCGGGTTTATTTTTTTGCGTCAAGACTCCTACTGAGAATATGAAAAAGAAATGAACAGACGGTATCTCGTTCAGCAGGGAAAGGTGGTGTTTTCCAGAGTAATGTTGATGTTTCTTGCAACGGCTCTGGGTTAGAAATCTTAAAAATTTGGATTTTGTTCCCAATTTTTTAAGAAAGAAAGAATACTATTGAAAATCGCTAGGTATTATATGCTAAAGATGTCTAAACTTCGTACCCACATTTCTTTAAACCAAACTTTATTTTTGGCAGTAGTAGCATATGTGTAGATCTTTAGTTTTCACTAGGTTCTATCGTTTCTCGGAGAAATTATTTTGTCGGCGGGTATTTCGTTACAGGAAAAAAAAAGCACCCAGGGAAAGGTTATTCCAATGGAACGTCGGAGGCTGGCATCAATGAAGGGAATCATTCAAGGAATGATGTAAGGTAGAGGTGGTTCAATGGTTCAAATGTTGCCAGGATCGACTTTCTATGAACTTCGGCATTGCCTTATAAATGCGTCGCTTTCTCGTTCAGCAATCGCGAATTTGTCAGAGAGCATACATTCACTTCCATGCAAAAGCACACAGTGCAACAGCAGCTGACGTTTCAGCAGTATCATCTTCTTCAGAACCGCTTTTAACGTGACTTCAACTGAGGAAAGTTAGAACAGCTGATTATAGTCGCATTTGGTTGGTGACTCGGCTGTGAAGAAGGCGATACTGCCGATACGTCAGGTACTGTTGTATTATGTCTTTTGTATGGAACTAAATGTGTGCTGTGTGACAACCTCGCGATTGCTGAATAAGAAAAACGAAGCGTTCAAATGTTGTTTTAGGGCTAAAGACCTAGATGCATATGTGGGTCATGCGATTTTTTTTGGTTAGGGTGCTGAGGACTTGAGGATTTCTCAAGTATTTTTATCCTAGATGTTAGACTAAAATTTGACAAAATACTACCACAAATTTGTTTTCGTGAATTTTTGTCGCAAATGCGATACACTGATAACTAATTCGGAGACATCGTTCTCTGTTGCTGAAGAAAACCTCAGTGGTGTTGGAAAACACGAGTGTCGATGGAAGAAAATGAAAGGAAGTTACGATTTGTGGGCTCCAGAAAAGTCAGAGTTTCGTTTCGCTAGAAATAAGAGAACTTCTTTTCTGTAGGTAAAAATTTGCAGATTCTAATGGATTGTAATCCAACTAATAAGAGTTCGGTATGAGTCGTTCAGTGAAGAAATTTTTTTATATCGTCCTTGAACAACGAAATGTTTTTTACGACTGCTGTCAGGACCTCTTAGTACCGATAATATAAGAATGGTTATAGCTTTTTTTGGTGAACCACCTGAAAGTGTGTTGAGCAACTTGAAAGCATCTTTCACGGATTGGTTACCAGGTCTTGTCGTTGACCAGAAAAGTAGACATCCCCAGACCCCTGGAGGAGATAAGTATTTTATAATTTTATGGATACAGTTAGTTTTAAAATGCCTTTTTTTCGTACGAACTATACGAGCATCTCAATGTTAACTTTTTGATTTACTGCCTACTACTATTTTTCACGACAGGGTAATGTATGTTATCAAAAAGTTAACATTCTGATTTCGACTACAGTCTAAGCTTAACTGGGTTCATGGTCGATTTGTGCTCCCAGACCAGTTCCGTTAACGGGTGATTGCTGATGGCACTGATCAATAGAAAACTAGCTGAGACACAGGCGAAACGAAGGACCCTATGGTGGTGAACGCGTTGGCCACCGGAAAGGGAAATAACGCGTTCGTTCCCCATCACAGACACCTGCGTTCCGGAGTTTTGCAAATATCTCAGCATCAATGTGGTTATACGACCATCTGTCACTGTTTGATTTTTTTCGCCTATGAAGTACAAAACCGAAAAGAAAAGAAAATGATATAGAACTCAGGAATTGGAAGGAAAGTCGCCATCGGTAGGATTCTAGAGATTTTTATATGGCACGGAGTGAAGTTAAAACAAGCAGACACGGATTATGGTACGAACTTGTGTTCGGACCTCGACTAGTGTATGAATGAGAATTTGGGAATTTGACGGATTTGTAAAAGAGCCTTGCCTAGTCCTCTACGGCTTTTCATGTTTTTCTTCAGGATAGCTTTTTTCTTGCGTATCTGCAGTGAATCTCTAAAAATGGTAGCATTTTTGAATTTATACAGCATGCGACGGCAGCCATCAGTATGAACGATGTATTTGGGGATAGCGTCGTGATACTACTTGAAATACTACTTGCACTGTCGCTTCGCTGTTTGGAAAAGCAAAGCGATAGATGGACGAGGAATACTACGTCGACAAACCCTGGCACTCGCTCACATGGCTGTCATGGGATTCTGAAGAAACCACAGTTCTCCCCCATCTAGCGACGTTTTAATGAGCAGAGAAAGCGTCAAATCATCAAGACGGATCAAGGCCTACACCGTTGTGGATGACGACAACTGGCAGTATCACATCACTTGTGAGGACGAGCTATCTAAGTATATGTATAAAGCCATAAAGGGAAGTCTTTTCTATAAGTTTGACAAATCCTCATGTAATTTGTTTAGTCAATAATTCGCTACTTTTTGTTACCTAATGTCAATTCGTTGTTGAACAGTGGTTGTTGTATATAGCAAAGAAGGTGCTCTTGGTGTAACTTGATCGAGGGAGTCCGTTGAGGGCTTCCGGTGCGCGATGGGTGCTTGGTGACCGTTCTAGTTACTGGATGGTTTATGGAATTACAGGCGAATTGTTTCTAAATCTCACACTAGAGTTGGTACCGATTAGTTAGATTGCTACGAATATTAAATCATCAAGAAGAGGAACTCTTAACAGAAATCGCTATTTGGTGTTCAACGTTCACCTTATATCCAAACAGTCATATTTCTGTTCAAAAATCAAATAATGCTTATTTTACCATCCTTACTTACTTAATACTTGGATGGCCGCTCCTCACTGGTTGTGTGGGGCCAGCATAATCTCCACTTTTCCGGAGATTTGCTGGTTAACCCATTGTGGTTCTCTGAATTCTGTGGTCACCCTGGCTAAGTCTGCCCCAAGTCTTCACCATTCAAGGCGGTCGCAACTCTTGTGGATCAGAGGGAGGTTTGCCAGCATGCAACTAATTTGATACCAGGACGGTGGTGGTTCCTGGTATTGGTTTGGTAAAAATACCATCCAGTAAGCTTTTTAAAGTAATTTCAGCAGTTCTAGGCATTCGGTTTTCAGAGTAGAGATGTCAAAACGAATTACTACAAAATAGATGAGAACCAAGATAAATTACATGATACCGATTACTGTATGGCAATAGAATGTATATTGAGACACGTCGGGCGTTGTACGTGCAAGTGACAGAGCATATGTGGTAGGCGTGTGCTTGTTACTGTGGTATACGGTAGAAGCAGATGTATACTGCTGATGGTCGTTATGTACGGAACGGATTACAACCAGCTCCAGTCATTAGGCGGATTCGATTACCTAATAGTACAATCTGAGACGTTCGAAAACCCCAACAGTTCACACTAGAAGGTATCTGGGACGGATTTCTGCTGTGTTGGATCGTTCACTCTTTCATTTCATTCGACGGGCACTACAGATCACGCACTCAAATTTGGTAAAATCGTCTTAAGCTCGAGTGAACTTCATCTATAACCACATCTTCGTGTGATATGTTTTTAATAGAAACTGCTGAATTCCACTGGACTGCGCCTACAGTGATCTTTTTTGCCTAACATTGCCTAACAGTTTTTTAAGCAAAAAACTACCTTTTTTCTTTTTAGCAGAGAACACAGGAAGCTTTGAGTTTCTTAGCACGCAGAAAGAAGACGATGTGTTACGATGTGACGTTGCTATTGTGTTTTAATATCCTGAAACTGTACCAAGTTAGTAAACAAAGAGGAAATTGTACCAAGGTATGAAGTAAACGATTTCGAGCAACAGCAGTTATTCAAGCGCTTCCTTTTTACCGTTAGAGGTGATTGCTTCCTCATCGACGAAAACTGTAAAAGAGTTCTGTTCACTTGTCAAGCATTTCAGCTTGGAATTTCGTAGGGCTAATAAGCAATTAAGGTCTGCAGGTCTTCTAGAAACTCGGAATGTTTATCGGTTCGTTTTTCTTCTCCATATTGTTGCCAAGTGGATGCTTTCATTCAGTGTTCTTCCGTGCTATTGGCGTCCAATAGCCGTCTGTGTTTCAAGTGGCTAATTGTGCGACCTGTGTTGTACAGCAGCTGATTGCGTATTCATTACTTGAGATGTGTACTGAAAAGATGAGCACTCGCAGCCACTGCTCGATAAGAACACTTGGACAGGCTCATGTTCATCGGCAATCTTTAAAAAAAAATCCTTGCGAATACTGTCAAATTTAGCTTATCAGTTGTTAATTTAGAAAATGGTACCATCTTCGATTGTTATTCAAAATTTTGACATTTATTTTGTTTTATTTTATTACATTAGCTGATAACATATGTGTCACACAGTGCCGATCTCAGCACTTCTTCCACTCGATTTGTTTCCGCGAATCCACTGAAACGGAAGTTCTCGAACTCTTTGCATGAGGATTTGTTTGCTGCTAGATGCTGGTCTAGTGAAGTCCATCCTCCTTGGAATCCTGAGATAGCCGTACTGAGGCATTCCCATGCGAATCGGTGGGAGTGGGCTTGTTCTCGACAACGTGGATACTTTGGATGGCCCGTCATCACTGTTGGTGTGGGGATCAGCATAATTTCCATTCGTTTCTCTCTCACGCAGTCTTTGTCTATGGTGATGGTCTGCTTCGGGCATGTTGACGTCAGCAAGGCCTATTCCGAATTCGAAAGATAATTCCCACATCCAAATGCAAATGATTGGGTCAGCCACGAACACGGCCGCCCATCGTTTGGATATTCTTCCAGGAGGACGTTTGTATTCTCTTGGACTTCATTCCACAACTCCAGAGAACTCTGGTACCAATTTCCCAACCTTGAACTATGAGGGGCTTGGTAGGTCCAGTGCGGGGGTCCAGCCAGCCGCTGGGTTGGTTGTACTGTCCGGGTGAGAAGCGATATCACTACTACTGCGCTACCTGCTCTCTGATTTTGATATGCATGGTATTATATATATATATATATATATATATATATATATATATATATATATATATATATATCCTTATATTCCGTAATCAGTTCCAATTCAGTCTCTAGCAAAACGTAGAAATATATGTTATAGCCACATGACTTGTCCTCACATATACTCTCCTCTAAAGCACCCTAAATACCTTATCGATGTCTTTATGAAAATGTGCTTTGGTGCTCAAGATCTTTGGGACGTTTGATTGCTTGTAGAAGTTAAAAGAATTACAAGGAAGGAAAGAATACCGTTGTAATTATAGACGATCATCTGGAGCTGACTGCCATCGTCGTTCATTTTCGTAAAATGGAATGCTGTTTACAGTCCCGTTGACGGGTGATTGCTGATGACAAAAGATCGATAGAACTAGCTGAGAGACAGGCGAAACGAAAGATCCGCATGATGTGGTGGTGAACGCGTTACTCCCCGGGAAGGACAAAAGCGCGTTCGTTCCCCACCATAGGCACATGCGGTCCAGAGTTTTGCAAATATCTCAGTTTCGTTGAAGTTATATTTCGCAATATACCCTGCCATCAAAAAGAGTAGGCAGTAAGTAAAAAGGTTAAAGTTAATTTGGAGAATTTTCTTAATTCTCCAGTAATTGAACAAAAGTAACGACGTTGAAGCGTTGAACTAATAGCTGCAACTGACAATGTAGAAGAACGTCATGAGCGATCTGTGCATTGTTTTCAGGATGGCACTATCTGGAATAGAATACATTCGTGAAAAAATGCCAATTATGGGATTTGGAACGTATCAGGTATGTTTGTGTTTCACTTACACGTACGACCTTTTTATCCCTTTACTTGGAACTACACACAAAGGCATACCAAGGGCAAGAGAAAATAGAATTCAGAGCAAATTAAGACGAAAACATTAGAAACAATGAAGAGTCGTGAAGTCTACTACAACGTAAAATGTATGAAGTGAGCCGAAGTAAATGGGAGATATCCAACGACGGTATGAAGACGGAGCATCTATCTTACTCTGCTACCACGTGATTACTTGGATCTAATTGCGTAACGACGTTGTTCCATTTGAAGACTTTGTATCATCTGCTTCAGAATCTATTCTGTTTTCAAGTGTCAGGATTTTCAGATTCGGAACGAAAAAGTTTTATATGATGTTGTCGACGCAGCGCTGTCTTGTGGTTATCGCTTTTTCGACACCGCACAAATATATGGAAATGAAGCAGCACTTGGTCGTATATTCAAAGAACTCCTACCGAAATATGAGTTGGAAAGGTGTGAGCCAAATTGTGTTTTAAAGGGAATTGCCACTTCAGTAGCAATTATCCCGCTACCATTCCATTTCATTTCCTAGCAGACACTGGCCGTAGTCTATCGCGAAGGTGTAACTACTCCGAATTCCTACCCCAGTTTTTCAAGATCGACGTGAGAATAAATGCGACGCCATGTAGTAAGACTAAGCAAGTAGTGAAATCGGATTCCTGGACTAAGAGATTCACTTATGATCAACTTTCATCTTTCTGCTGTGAATTATCACTTTTCTTTTTACTTTTCTTTGTTGTTGTTTTTTCCTTGTTCCATATTCACCGGAACAAGTCTTTATATTTCACTACATCCCTAGACCTACATCCAATGCAACTTTGCTTTTTGATTCAAAATATAAATTTGCTAACGGCATTGACGGATTTCATAAAGCAACCATCTGAAGTGCAGCTGTAACCATCTGTGGTAATAAATGATCTATTGGGTTTTCTAAAAGCTCTGTCGGACGATTATGTTAAGTTGCAGTACTGCAAGGGGGATGTGCAGGTGAGGATATCTGTAGAAGTGAGTCTTTATTCAGATCGGACATTTTCATCACAACAAAGGTTTCTCCCGCTAACCAAGGTACGGAACTTGCGAAAAAATCTGTACTGAAGTGAGTGAATAAAGGTTTTTTTTTTCATTTTAAACATTAGAAAGTTATCGCGACTTATGGATACAGTATTCTATAATACTCATTATGCGCCATCTGTATCACGTGTTGTCCCGATGATCGTATAAGTGACTCGAGCGTTTCCATCTCTCCCTGTCACGTGCAAGAGGAGCCCTTTGGGTTCTGCTCGCTCTAGGGGCTTGCTGAGCATCATATCTTTCTTCTAGTGTTTTCTTGAAGAACTACGACCATCAGATCAGTGGCTTTAATACAGTACATTTGACATCCCGAAGAATCCAGTCACTAACATGTCTTATCGATGGGTTGTCGTTCATACGCATCATGTGCCCATCCAACGGCATCTTCGACACTTTGGCATGCAGAACGGCATCTCTGATTTCTGATCGTTAACGTAGATCGAAGCTTCGGGTCTCTTCCCTCACTTGCGTGATGCGAAAAACTCCTAGCATCGTCCTTTCGACTGCGCGTTCGATAACGCTGAGTGGTCTTTCATCCTGCTTGCGCATCGACCAGGTTTCTGACGCATACGTTAGGGCAGGAGGTACTGTTTAGTCGAAAAGGTGGGCACGGAATCGGGCATTCTTTGTCCTCTTCATTACATCCTCGATGTTCTTGAAAGTTTCCCAAACCGTTCACTTCCGCCTGCTCAACTCTGGATCGATGTCGTTCATCACATTGACTTCACCACATAGATAGTAGACGTAACTGGAGCATTCGAAGGTATTCGTCCATTTGAGTGTGAGTGATGCATAAGAAACCAATTCTTTCTTCGTGAACATCGTTTTTGCGAGATTTAATCGAAGAGCAACATTTCCATAGGCGTCATCAAAGTAGGCAAGCTTCGACCATGACTGCAGCTACTTTCTCATTAACATCTTCCTTCACCGCCTGCCTGCATTGCTTTGCAAGTTCGAACGTGAGTTGATGGTTCTCTGTAGCTGTTACGATTCCATGCTGGCGTACTAGCTCGAATGTTTCTGAAGACTTGCTGACTTTCCAACTCTCAGCTTTCATAGCACTAACGCGAAGATGTTGAATTAACCGATCGTGTTCCTCGTTGGTGTTAGCGAGAACGGCATCTTCCCACGAGCCGACTTATGAACTGAGTAGTTTGCAATTAGTGGTGGTTTTGGATTTCGTTTTTTGAATTTAGCGCCTTTTTTTTCCTTTCCGCGAGAAATGAAATATCGCACGAAATGGTTCCCGGTAGTCTGTTTCCGTGTAGAATTTTGGGACAACAGCGACATCGATTAGGTAAACCCTTCGATTTACTATGATGTGGCCTATTTCGTTATGGTACTCTCCACTGGGTGATTCCCACATCCAGTGTTGAGTGTGGGTATTCTGGAATTAGGAGTTACCGTGAATGGTCTTGGTCGTCATGATAAGGTGAGACAGCCGCTCATCCTACTCGTTCCATTCTAATCCGTGGGTTCCAATACGGTGTTCTTCAGACTTCTTCTAAGTCCAATTTGAGCGTTAAAATCTCCAACAATGATCTTAAAGAATGTATGGTCTCTTTAAAGAATGTCTCCAAGTCGATATAAAACACTTCGAGTTCGTCTTCTTCATGAGTTGATGTTGGTGCCCAAGAGATGAAGACTGTCAAAGCCGGCATTGAGCCGCATTTCTTCGACTGCAAACGTCCGATTCGAATTGTTTATTGCTTGAATGAACCGATTTTCGTGGCTCGTTTTGACGATGACGCCAACGTCGTCGACTCTTATATTGTCGCACGTTTCGAGAAAGCAGTTACCTTCCGATTTGATAGACGGCGTTGAATGCGTGCCATTTGCTCGTCTCATCCAGTTCGATGACGTCATACCTTATCGTTCCTTCATGCGTGATCAAGTCCACTATCGAAGACTCAGATTCAAGTGAGCTTACATTGAAGACAGAAGTTGTTGCCTAAGACCTCCGAGATTAAGGCAGCCTAGATTGGCTCGAGATTTTAGCAGGTTGTCCTCACTCCTCCTACCCAACGGTGCCGTATCTTGTGCTCTTTCGGGGTCAGAGGAATGAGACCCACTTATTTGACCGTGTTTAAAATATGATGCCCACCTATAGCTTGCTAAGGTCTGCACTTAGGGTGGTTTAAACTCAAGGGCAGCTTGACGGTACACATCCTCTCACGCATGCATGAATACGTCCTCGTAAACACAGAAGCTATGTGTCAAATCGGTGCAACAGAAACAGGGATTCCATTCTTTGGATCCATTCGCTTGTCAGGGAAGCGTAAGGTCGGTTTTGGTCCGCGATTAGCGGCCCCCTATTCGCTATCTGGGGACGTGCCACGTTGTCTCGCGACTAACGGGTATATGATCGCTGTTTTAGAGAGATTTGTGATGGTATGCATCACAACACAGTAATATCCTAATTGACAATTGATAATTTAGGTCGCTAGCCAACCTCCAGACTGATTACATTGACTTAATGCTGATCCATTGGCCTGGGATCAGCAAGTTACCTGTTGGGGATGCTCGAAATTTCGATGGTCGTCGACAGACCTACGAGGTCCTAGAAGAATTTCATGGTTAGTGCTTATAACATGCATGTAGCTCTGAAGCTGATAACTGTGTCATGGAAATCGTGACGGACACCAAATAAAGTGCGTAAGTCAATACTGTTGCAGAATATGGAACAATGCTGTTTATTAATATCTAATAAGATAATAAAACATTAAGTCAGCTCTGAAATATTTAAGCTAGCAATATTTTTGCGAATCTTGCCTTTAAGTTTTACTAGTTTTTCTTCTTTTCATGTACTGCTATATTTTGGTGATGCTTCTTTTATCACTTCGAAGTCATTTTTTTCAACATTCCGTAGCCTAATTATGTTTTCAGCTAAGAATTCGAGCACATTTTAGTTGTATTTCTATGCTTTCTTCCAGGATCTGGGAAACTGCGAGCTATCGGAGTGTCAAACTACGAGATCCGCCATTTAGAGCAATTACTCACACACTGCACGGTTCACCCAGCTGTGAACCAGGTATGGTGGATTTCTTGTCTTTGGAACCAATTTGGGCGCGTTTTTATCAATACTTACTGCTTCACAACCGTTTTAGTGGCTAAAGAAGCAGTTATATTAACAGTGCACTCTAAAATTCAATGTATAGTGTATATCGAACGTATAACAGATAGAATACAAGTATAAAGAAAAATCTGCAGATCATCGTCACTAAACGGTTCAGCCGGCTAGGCAAGCAGCCATGT
This sequence comes from Angiostrongylus vasorum, assembly GCA_018806985.1. NCBI lineage: Eukaryota > Metazoa > Nematoda > Chromadorea > Rhabditida > Metastrongylidae > Angiostrongylus > Angiostrongylus vasorum. Next base: position 1,120,326 of record JADANN010000336.1, read on the forward strand.
GGGGCATCCCCTTGTAGTGAGGTCAGACGAAATTGGATTCAGCAGATAGAAGCGTTGTGTCTATTGTTGGATTAGACTGACATTAGATCAATTGGTGCATGCGTGCTCGTATGTGTTTATGTGTATTAAGTTGTATCCTAGACGTCGACTATTCTAGCGAAACCGGAAAGCTACCCAGCAGCTCAGCTGTAGCTCGGCAGGCCTACGGAGCTGTTATGATCATTTACATGTATGACGTGATATTGATTAAAATACCAAAATCAATTCCGTCGAGCACATGATGCATCTTAACAATAACAAATATGTGGAAATAAAACTAATTTTTTTGATTCAAAGAAGCTTACAGTACGGCATTTCAAGGTAGGACACGTACGAAAAGGCTGGTAAAATCGCAGGGCTGTTCTATGTTTGACTAAATTTAGATGAACTGATATAACCATCTGCACTTACACTGCAATCACACTGGCATCTAAATCATACATTGAAAACAGTGATACATGGGAAGATTAGGTGAGCATCATAGGGTTGACCGAAATAGAAGGTACTGCATATTAAACGCCGTCAGTGATACCGAGGAGGAAATGTTTCATGGAAGATGCAGTAGTAGAGAGGTCGACTGCGTTGGTATTGTATAGATTGTCCAAAATCAATTCCGTCGAGCATATGATGCATCTTAACAATAATCAGTCTGCAAGAGCTCTCAGGGGACTGGCATTTCAAACGCACAGTGAGAAGGCCATGGACGTGATCATCAGAATTTGTTCGCGAAATTAATAGCAAAGAGAACTTTTTTCTCTTCGACTGTGTCGAGTGACCAAAACCGCTAATTGGGCACTCATGCAGATAACATGGACAGATGAAGATAGTCAGTGCCTCTGAATTTATTCGATCGCTGAAGGGGACACGTCATATAAATGCTGTAAATTGTAGAGAAAACCGGACTAAACTTATAAAGAAATGAAAAACGATGTATCAGGAGGAAACGCGGTCAGGGCTTTCCAATATTTGGTTTTCCTTTGCGATAAAACTTACAAAGTCGGCATTGACAGAGAATATATCCAACCTCTGTAATGTTCACTTTGGAGTTCTCATGAACAGATTATATGTTCTGAGTCCACTGGGCTGGAAACCCCACCACTTGTCCACAATTAGGAGTGGGTTGGTAAACCATACTAATGATCTGACGTGATTTGTCTTAATCTATTATTGGAATGAACCGTATTTTTAAATTATTTTAAAGGTTACAGGTAGAGTTCCATCCGCACTTTCATCAACTGGATCTGCTCGAGTTCTGTAAAGTACATGATATTCATTTTCAGGTGCTTAGTTTGATCTTACTTCTTATTTCTCTGTGAAAATATCAGTCAAATTTTGTAGGCAGGATGACCTCGTTCCTTCACATCTGTTAAAGTCAGAAACATAGAATGAATGTGAAATGCTATGGTACTTCTAGTCATTCTAACTCAACACGAACGATATTCGTTTCGCCGTTAACCATTCCTCATAAGTACTTATAGTTGGCGTGAAGATATTTTAGCTGTAGGTAACCGAGTAAGAAGCCAAACCGCAACATGGTTTTGGTGCAATGGAGACTTGAATTAGATGGATGCATTTGTTTGTCGAAAGCTTTTGAGAAACGTATTGTGCTCCTAATATTTGCGAACTTTCTTAAGACACGTTAATATTTGGAGAAAATCCTTCGGATTTCTTAAGGGTTTTTTTAAATCTTTAATACGTTTGCGATGGATCTGCTTTTATGAAAACGCCGGATTATTTTCCGATGACCACAGTGCTTGTGAACCTGTGAAAGGCTAATAGAGAAGGGTTTGAGTTATCCTTTAAGGGCACAAGTAACTTTTTGCGTCGTTGGAATTAAGAGTTTGTTTAAAACTTTAGTTTGTACAAAAACCAAGGTCGATGTCTATGGTTCTGAAAGTTTTAACGAAATCCGAGCAGCCTGAAAACATGAACGTTTCATTAGGGGACACCATGATATCCCGCCCTACGAAATCCGGAGTGTTCAATAGCTTCAATTTCCCAAATATTGGCTGCTACAAATAAAGAGAACGCTTCGTAAAAGGGATCAAAAGGATAAAGCTCTCGGCGTTGATCAATCCCCTGAGGGATGCGCCATGCATTCGACTTCATTAAGTATCGTTGGAGGTGGTTGAATGCATATCTGGCCTTTACAATGACTCGCGCTGACCTACCGATGTATCGAGCCAGTGCTGCCATCATCCCAAACAAATCTGGTACCAATTTGCCGACCCCGGAGAGATGGAAAGCTCGGTGGGTCACGGGAGTCGGGATCGATTCCACGCGTGTGTTACAGGGAGCCTCCGACCACTATGCCACACGCGCCCTATAAAACGCTTTCGTAAGCCACTAAAACTTGAAAGATCGTGAAAATGGTAGCATTGTAGAAGAGACTCTGGTCTTTCGTTCTAAGGATATGGGTGGTGATGTATGCCATCATTTATCATTTACTATATGTTGCTATGGTCCGTCATGCAAATTGCTGTCAGCATTTAGAAGGGTTCGGCAGGTTATATTGTCTTTTTCGATATTCTCTAGACCCTTATATTCCATGCAATATTCATGCCTCATCATAGCCATTAAAATGAAATAACAGTCAATTACCTGCCAAATTGGTAGTCAATAAACTTGTCCGACAAAAGTTTTCTGTATATTTTTTAAGCGCAAAGGTAACTTTTCTAGGGTTAGCCATCCTACTCTGATCTGCTTCCGACTATCTACCGAATGAATGCACACAGTTTGGTACAAAGAAAATTCTGGAGCCCACTGAACTGAAAATGTACACCATAGTATGCATGTCGTCCATTCACGCCTCCACGTATTTAAACTGGAGTGTACATACTGTCCTTTATGGGTTAAAATTGAAGGGGCAGATATTTTCGACTACGCATGTAATGGGAATCAAATATGCATCGTTGCGACTGTGTGACATAAACTTAACTTTGCAGGTTTCTCCTTTCAAAAAAAGATGTACCAGGAAACATATATTGTTTTGTTACCTCTAATTAATATTATTCTAGAGTAAATAAAATAACGCTCGTGTTTGCTCTACAACAATATAAGTCGCTCATGGGAATTATGAGAAGCTGATAGCATAGAGGTAGTGATGTCCGTCATGACGACCATGGTGCTAGTTCGATTCCACTCCGGGGCAACCAAGCCTCTCATCCCTTCGTCGGGAAATCGGTACCGGCCTTGTCTGGGGGAAAAAATCACTCTGCAATCCCATTGAGAACGCTCCAGCCTGACTATCTCAGGACTCCAGGGGGTAATTGCTCGACCACATTCTACGACATTCAAGATGAATTGCAAATCCTCAAGCAGCAGCCGAAGTCACACGTAAAAGTTGGAAAATCTTCGTGGACAATAGATGCGAGGAAACGAATCGAATGTGAGAAGTGCTGTGATCCGCACGATAGACGTGAAGACGGATCGAATAAAATAAGGAAAACAAATAATATTTTGTTTATGATGTGTTACTCTAATTCCTCTATGAGAAAACTTTTATTTTTTTTGACGCAAAAAAGCTCTCGAAAAATTAGGGGTGAAGGTAGCAGAGTAGTTGGCTGGGGAGCGTTTTTCAAGACTTTAATAGTTCTTTCCACTATTATCCAAAGACCCTTTATGGAGAAATTTAGCAACCAAAGTCTCATAGTTCTAGAAACAAGCACAATCACAAACTTTAGAATGCTTGTTCGTAATACACTAGATTCGTGATGAGCAAGCACGAGGTATTACTTTATCTTATACTTGTTCGATGATACCAGATAATTCCGAAGACCCGACCTATTAGCTTCGGACAACAGGTAGTGTTAGTAAATGCTTAAATCTTCTACAGAAATCATAGTAAATAGGCGTAATGGTTTCATATTTGTGGCACAACCTTTTAGAAGTTTCAATGGCTTGTGATTGAATTCCTTGAAACATACCAGTATTCAGGCATACAGCAGTTTGGGAGGACCTGATTATCGTGATGAGCTCTTCAATGATCCTGTTATCCAAGAGATGGCGAGAAAGTATCAGCTTTCCATTGCGCAGTTTCTACTAGCATGGACAACATCTCAATCCATAAGCGTGCTACCTCGAACAACTCAACGTCAGCGAGTCATCGAGAATTTCGCTGCTAAGGATGTGATGGTTATCAATGCGGATGTTCAGAAGCTTTTGAACAACGGAAAACATAACAAAGCATGCTGGGATCCTATTGATGTTGCTTGAGGAATTTACTTCGCAGTAACGATGTTTGAATTTCTCAGTCTGTTGAAATTAACTGCTTTAATGGACTTGATAGCAGCTATAATCTTGCAGTCACAGCAGAAGCGTCTCGTTTTTTTCAGGTCTAAATTCCATTTGCGAATGAATACTTCCTTTTTGTTTTTTGAGACAGATGTACTCGTTTAGCTTATGCTGAATAACAGGTACATTTTTTTTAAAATTTTACACGACCCGTCCTCACATCTACTGTGTGAATCCCAGAACCTCTAGCATTCAACCCATTCACAAAAGTCTTCCAACTTTTCGTATACAGCTTAAGTTGCTACTTGAGGAGTATCGTCTTCTTTATTAATGTCGTTGAATGGTAATTGATTCTCCTCGGACTCCTCAGATAGCCGTGCTAAAGCGTTCCCACTAGTATTGCAGAGAGTGCACTGTTCCCAGACAAGTCTGGCACCAATTCCCCGACCCCACAGAGATGAGAGGTTTGGTGAGCGCGGGGTGGGAGGAACGTATTACTAACACCGCTACCCGGCCGTATAGTAAGAATATCACAAAGAATTGGCGCTATTAATTGCGTGTATACATGCACATATATATATATATATATATATGTATGTACATATATACATGTATGTATATATATATATATATATATATATATATATATATATATATATATATATATATATACATAGTTTCATTGAAGATGTGAACATATACATCTGATTAACGTTTTATGGACACACTTTTTATGATCAAAAGAGAGCTGGTAAACAAAATGCTATTGATTACGCAGTACGTTGATACAATTCGTGTTGAGTTTACGCAATAGAACAATAGTACTGTGCTAGTAACAGCATATGTAGACGTGAGATCATAAAGTCCTAGAAAAATCTATGTGTAATGGCCTAAGTGAGAACCAGAAATGATCACCGCGTCTTCCTATCGTCATTATTTTCCCGTCTATCTTTGGTTGACAGACGTTCCAAACACTCGTTGTATATATTCAGAAGATCGAAATCCAGTATGCAGTTTTCCTGCAATATATTTCCCAATTATTACAATGAAAAGTGAGTAGTCAAAATTCGAAGGACAGAATGAAAAAACCTGAGTGAAAACGAATGGGATGGCTCGTCGCTTCTCGCTAACTAGTGGCCGACGCTTTAGTTCCTTAGTGTCTTTGAACACACAAATTGTAGGCAACTGACGAGATGTTGGATGCGCATTGACACGGAATCGGTCAGCCTCTTTTGGCCACCGTCCGACGTCAAGTTTTCCAAAGCGCAAATTTGGAAGATTGAATCTGTGAGAAAACTGGGAAACTCAATTTGACTGACATAATGCGTAAATACATTTCCCTATAAACATAGGCACATCTTTCAGTTTTCCGTACCTTTAAGGCCAACGACAGCGCTAAACTATCTAACGAATTTTGTTGTTGTCGAATTATTTGGATAATGCTAACTTTTTATTTACTGCCTACTCTTTTTTAATAGCAGTGTACTATATGAAATATAACCATAATGATGTTGAGATATTTGCAAAACTCCGGACCGCAGGAGTTTGCGGTGGGGAATGAACGCGCTATTACCCCTTCCGGGGGCTAACACGTTCACCACCACACCATACGGGTCCTTCGTTTCGCCTTCTCTCAGCTATTCCTATCGATTAGCACCATCAGCGATCACCCATCAACGTAACTGGTCTAGGGAGCCAAAATCGGCAACGAGCCCAGTTAAGCTGAAGCTATAGACCAAATCACAATGCTAACTTTTTATTTACTCCATATTATTTTTCACGGTAGGGTATTACGTGTGAAACAACCAAAATGATGCTGAGATATTTGCAAAACTCCGGACCGTAGGTGTCTGCGGTGGAGAACGAACGCGTTATTATCCTTTCTTCCGAACAAAACTCACCTCTCACTTAACTGAGCAAATACGGGATTCACGTGCCTGCAGTCTGCACTCCAGCTTGTATAAAATTGGATAACAAAGACGGACTTGCGGTCCCTGTCTAATTCCTGAAATAGTTCTGAACCTTGAAAATATGTGATCTTCTCCGGGCCAGAGTATACTGGTTCTGGCACCAATATAGTAACAACAACAACTGCCATGAGGTAAAGAATGCCAGTTAGTGCATGAGCACGAAAAAATAGAGCAATGTTAGCGATTTTAGAGAAGAGGAATATGTTGTTGATATAATGTAACCAGTTCGTCGCTTTTCGTCCTTTCCAAGCAATAATTACCGCCAAAAATACAAGGATTTCACGTTCGCGCTAAACTGAATAGGGATAAGACATTCAAGAAATTTACAGGTGACTAGCGAATAACTCTAAGCTTCTTTGTTAACATCTTAACTATAACCAGTCATCGTTACCAGTCAACCAATTGTCCAACTTTAACTTTCTTGATCTTTCGAGTCATGCATACCAGAGTAGGTTTATGGGTCTAGGACCTTGTGTAGATTGGGGTGAATCCTGCGACTCTCCAAGTTATTTCAAAAACGACTTTCCTCTAACCTCGATATAACTAGTCGATATGTATTCTTTACTTGGTAAGCTTACATGAGTTAGATAAACAATCTTCATTCGGCCGATATTTTCACGTCTTCGTCTTCATCTGAGCCGATGATCCCGAGTAGATGGTCCACAGCTGTTTGTCCCCTCGATGTGCCATCTTCATCTTCTTATCAAGTCGTATTTTCTTCAGTGAAGCATTCGGGTGGGATTGCCTCATTCGAAGGATGCTCTATTGAAGAAGATATGGCTCAATACGAAGATGAAGACGCCACGTCGAGAAGACGAACATCTGTGGACCACCGACTCGGATCATCGGTTCTGATGAAGAGGAAGATGTCGATACTTCAGCCGAGTAAAGATTGTTTATCATTCTCTTGAGTTAAACTATCAACGATTTTCGTGCTTGCCTCATTCACAGAATGGCTATATTCTTGCCACAAAACTAAAGGAAAGGGCTCTCGGCGTTGATCAATCCCCTGAGGGATCATGCATTCGACTTGATTAACCATCGTTAGAGGTGATTGAATGCACATCTGGTCTTTACAATGACTCGCGGTGGCCTACCGATGTATCGAGCCGGAGTGCTGCTATCTTCTGATACAAGTCTGGTATCAATTTGTCCACCCTGAAGGATGGAGGGCTTGGTGAGCCATGAGGGCGGGGAGTGATCCCATATGTTCTGAAGGGCGCCTCCGATCACTGCGCCATACGCGCCCTTCTTCTTGTCATGTTACTTTCACTTATAGCGTAAGCCAAAACACTATCAACTGATTACGTATGGATGAAATCACGTAGAAATAAATACTATAGTAACAATATGTTTGCAGAAAAGCAGAAGGGACTAACCGAATCAATAACGCATTCTTTGTCACCAGTGAAGATCCACGGACATATCTGAGGAATGCCTTTGGCACAAAGAAAAGCAACAGATAGAAGAAAATTCAGAAAATGATAGAATGTCCCCACTTGCTTTGCTTCATGAAGACGGGATAGAAGCATATGCTGAAACAGTATGAATATTTCAGTGATGCAATTTTTTTAAATCAGGGATTTCAGCAAAAGTAATGAAAACAGGCAATGAAAATGAACTGATAGAAAAAAAAGGAGAATGAAAACCCGCGGAGAAGTTTTAAGCCGTGGAGAAGATGGTCGTCTGCAATTGCAGTACATTGCCGGTTTTGGCGTTTCAAAATTGTTGCAGATTTTACTCTTGTTACTGCAAAAATTTTTTTAGTTACCAGTTGCTTACTAATTAGTGATCCAGTCTAACTACTTAGTAATTGCTATTTTTATCTGTTTGTAACGTCTTTATTGTTTCAGTGCTGAGATGCGTCCCAGTGATGACATTCTCGATGAGTTCTATGCCCTTGCAGATTTGGACAGTAAGAAAAGAACGGATGCTATTAGTCGATTGCTGATGAAAGTTAGACTAAACTCTTCTGCTCAAGACTACTGCGTTGAACGCTTAGTAACAGGACTTAGTTCTCCACGCGGAGCAGCTCGATTAGGGTCAGTTTCCTTCTCCCAGCTTTGCTCTAGCTCTCCCCTTCGCTAATTTTTGCACGGTATTTTAAATATGAAGGGTTTAAATTGACGTTTTTTTTCCTCATGCGAAGGAGAGTGTAAATGAACCAAAGCACTCATTCAGATTCATTCATTTTCCACAAGGTGCTAGGGCTTTGATTCTTATGGTTCTTTACATTTCTGGTTTGTTCCAACATAATAATGAGGCTTCTAACGCTCGTTTGCTTAGAGTATTGTTTTAATCCAGCTACATCTTTCTATTTCCCATTGCACTATTTCAGTGTCCTAGGATAGGACATGATTTATATATGTATGAAACATATTATATTGCACAATTCTCCCAAACGTTTACCGCCTCATCATGGCTGGGTAGGTGTTCCTAGGTGTCGGGCTGCGATGTACAGCGAAGGGACTTATCCCCCTCAGCAGAACCTCCCAAGCCGAGAAGGAGTCCGGCGTTTCCATGAGGAAGCCATGCTAAGAGTAAACCAATACCACGATCTACCACCGTCCTGGTATCAAAGTCGCATGGTGGTAAATCTCCCTCTGATCCAAAAAGAGTGGCAACAGCTTGTAGTGGTGACGGCCTGGGACAGACTTTGGCTAGGCTGACCTCGGGACTCCAGGGAACCACAGTAGCTAAACCACCAAAACTCCGAGAAAATGAAAATTGTGCTGGCGCGTGCACAGCCAGTGAAGACGGGCCATACGAGTGTCTAAGTATATTGCACAACTATTTTCTTTATCCAGGTATTCTTCTGCTCTTTGTATTCTTCTTATGGAAATGCATGAATTATGGACAACTAATAGACTGTTTGCATTAGCTGACAAAAAACTGGATCTGCATGACAAGGTTTTTTTTGTGAGCTTCTGCTTACAGGAACTTAGAATTCTATTTTTGACTCGATTTTCTGCCAAAGTTATTTAATTCTTAGGAAAATGGAAGAGCGAATGCAATCGGCCGTCATCTACTGGTATCAGCAATTTGCAGGTCAAAAATGTACTCAGAGGTCCGATTTTTTCAGCGAATTTTTTCTTCAAAGGATATTTTCTTGTTGTTTTTTCTTAGTGCTTTAGACCAATGTCGTCTTATTAGAGCATGAGCTAGAGATTTATCGGGCATGTCCGTCGTTGGGCGTGTCAGTGGCCCAGCAAATGGCGGAACTTATCGGTGAAGTCGATAAGAAAACCTTTAAGTCGCAAGTCCTTCCTTTAATCAGAGATTACCTGGATTCGGCGCTCACCCGATCCTCTGTGGAGTTTGTCTACCTTGCCTTGCTTGTCAAGGATCGTTTTCCAGTATGTTTCTTCCTGAGGGTCGCTCTTAATTTTAGATTTAGTACTTCTTCCTTATTTCGATATAGTTACATTACAGTCATACCTCGCCGAGATCGTTAGCTTTGTTCAAAAAGATGGATCATGCAGATTCTCCGAGAGTGACTTGACGTTTTTGTTACTTACCGTAAAGAAATGCGACACCTCGGCTTTGGAACCGTTCCTGAAGCTACTTCTTGCGTCTTCGCGTCAATCTGGACAATTTAGCGATGTTTATAGAAGTAATTAAAGTTGAATGTACTTACTTACTTATTTGTATACTTGGATGGTCCATCCGCACCGGTTGTGCTGGCCCCAGTATAATTTACGTTTTTTTCTGAGTTTAGCTGGTTCAGCTACCGTGGTTCCCTGGTGTTTCGATGTCGGCCAGCCAATGTCTGCCCTATGTCGTCACCACCACAGGCAGTCGCCACCCTTGTGGATCAAAGGGAGCCATGGATGTCACCATGCGACTAGTTTGTTATCAGGACGTTGGTGAATCCTTGTATTGGTTTACTCTTAGCTCGTCTTCCTGATGTAAACGCCGGACTGCTTCTCAGCTTGGGAGACCCTGCTGGGATGGATGAATCCCACCGCAGTACGCTGCAGCCCGACACCCAGGAACACCTCCCAGTCACGATAAGGCGGTAAACCGTTGGGAGCAGCATTGAATGTAATTCCCACCTATTCTTTACGGTGCTATTGCCATCGCGACTTGCTTTTAATAGATCAGGTAATACTAGACTTCGAACAAGTGTATTTTATCTATTTAGATGTTATCGAGAAATGGTGCACATCGGGAGATGAGTCGAAGGTTCTTGAAAGGATTTTCGATACTGCTAAATTAACACTATCGAGTAGTAGTGAAGCTCACAAAGAGGTTTTGAAATATTTTATTAAGATTCTAAGACCTCTCTGTACAGTTTCTCTGGTTCCATTGCATGTCGTATTCTTGATTTTTTCTTATGTTTTAGATACTGGTGGTATTTTCACCCTTTCTACTTAAGAGGATTGTGCAGGTCGCGCATGGTAAACGAAACGCTCAAAACAGAATTTTGCGTGAAAAGGTGACGTATTGTTGGCTTTTTTTTAAACTTCAATTCCCAAAAACTGGGTAGAAATTAGTAGTTGTATCCCTTTTTGTTAGACGGCTGCTGACAGCCCTTAGAATTTATTTGAGTTTATTTGTTGAGAGTTAATAAATATAGATTTCGACTTTTCTGTACTACTCATTTAAGGTCTCTAAAGTCTCTAGTCGAGAATTCGACGAGGCCACTTATTTAACTAATCGTACAGCTATCTCTCGGGCGCGTGTAGCGTAGTGTTCAAGGGCGCCCTGCAATACACATGAGTTCGATCCCCGCGCCCCAGGTTCACGAAGCCTTCCATTCCTCCAAGGTCGACATATTCATAGCATAACTGTGTGGGAGGATAGCAGCACTGGGTCGATACATCGGCACCGAGAGTTTTATCTTTAGAGCTTTGTCTTTTTTATTTTAACAGTTATCTCCGTGAAATTTTTAGATTTACCAGCATACTAGTCGATTGGCATCTCTTTTATTTATGTTTTACATCACATCTCTGCTTTTCCATTCAGTAGCTTTTTTTGTCGAAAGGGAATTGGTGAAACCATCATTAGCGATTCTCGATGATGCGATATTTACTTTCGGCTAGCCATACTTCACGTCATTATGCGAATTTCTCAAAGGTTATATATTGCAGATGACATTTATTCATTCTATTCGTAAAAATGGTTATCTTTCCTCAAAGAACTCTTTGAGCATTCTTTTCTCCAGCAGCAGTTGTTGACACTCTTCGGGCACTGTAAAGAAGAAAAATTTTTAGTAAGACTGATCCCTGGTAAGATAAATTTCGATCCGAAGAAATAAAACGAACGCTATGGAGCTTCTGTTTCCGTCTTAGTCTTTTTTGAACTTGTGTTCACAATTGGGACTTATGGTCCTATCTTTCGAGTCTTCACAGACAAGGTATTCCTCTTCAGGATACAGAATGTCTGTGAACTTGTTTTTTTTTCTTTTGAAGAGAGTTCCTCTGTATAAAAAATTCACGTTTTTATCTCTAAGTGTTTCATTAATACGAAAACTCTTGGTACATATTTTAATAATCGTGGAGTGGTGAAAAAATTCTTCTTGAATCCTTATTCAAACGACTTACTTTTTCTTGCATTCTTGCTTGAGTTCTTCGTTTTCTACGCAGTATTCTGTGTCCTTATCACATTCTATATTGCACATATCCAATGTTGGGATCCAAACAGGATCAGAGAACGGATCGCCACCTAATAAGCATAATTTCACAGTGCAATCAAAACGATTTTCTTCCCATGCTTCCTTAATATCATTTCATTCTCAATGGGAGCATAAGTAATGACTTTATGGGTGATTCCTGATAGCACGTATAAAACACGGCTGATAGTAAGGCGAAACGAATGACCGGCACAGTGTGGTGGTGAACACGTTAGTGCCCGGAAAGGGTAATAGCGAACTTCGATCCCCACCGCATACACCTGCTCTCCGGAGCTTTGCAAACATCTCGGCATCATTGTGGTTGTATCACACATAATATTTGGGTACTTGGGTACTTGGGCGGCCCCTCCTCACTGGTTGTGTGGGCCGCAGCAGAATCTCCAATCTTCGGAGAATTGCTGGTGTAACCATTGTTGTTCTTTGGAGTCCCGAGGGCAGCCTGGCAAAGTCTGCCCCAGGTCATCACCACCGGAGGTAGCCGCAGCCCTTGTGGCTCATAGGGAGATTCGCCACCATGCGAATTTGATACCAAGACGGTGTTCGATCCTCGTATTGGTTTACACTTGGCTGACTTCCTAATGGAAAAAAAAGCCGGACTCCTTCTCAGCTTGGGAGACCATGTTGTTGGTGATGAATTCCCCCACTGTACATCGCTGCCCAACACTCAGGAACACCTCCCACCCATGATTAGGCTGTAAACCGTTGGGAGGCACGCATAATACCCTGCCGTGAAGAATTGTCGTAGGGAGTAAATAAAGAAGTGATTGCATTAGCATAACTAGTTTTGCATCCTTGAAAATTGAAAAAAGAAGAGTGAAGAAAATGCTTACATATCTTGGCATTTGCGAACAGAAATTCAGCGTTATCGTCAGGTTGTGCTTGTGGTAAGAAGATGACAATTAGAAGAGTTGGTATAGAATAGAAGTTTAACATACGCTATTACAGTGATTGTCGTCTCGGAAAATGCGGATGACTGAGCGAACAGGAATTAGGGAGGAGTAGTTTACAGTGATGTTTTTTTGTCTTTATCTTGCTGTAAGCTGTTGACGTGCGCTGCGCGAACTGGGATAGAACCGGAACTGTCGGTGTACAATTCGTCATTTACGCGAAATGCTTTCATGAACGTTCGCTGTAATAGCGACTTATTGCGCCGAAAATGTGGTTCGACTGCTAGAGTTTGAACTAGAATCTAAATCACGCAAGTGGGCTATTCCTATTTTGTCTTAGCGTAAGTTCTATGACATGTCTCAGTATCTAAATCTCAAAGAAACATTGAGGGAATTGATGTTAAAGCGGAGTTGATTTCTTGTTTGTGAAATGAAGTCTGGTGCAGCATTCTCATCTTGCGAGCTCCCAGTGCTGTATATTTGAGCTTCCGGTTGTAATTAGTGTTCTGTCTAATGTGAAGTTTTCAAATAAGGTAATTTTTTTCTACTCTTTTGACTGCTGAGGTATTAATCCTTGGCCATTCGTGGTAATTACGTTCATCTGAACATTGCCGTAGAGTGTTATCTTTCAAGTATGTGCAACAATCTAGATTCTTCAGTTAATTCATAGTGTCTTTTTTAAAAACATTATTATAGTAGTGATCTCAAGAGTTTTTTTTCAGTCTTTAGATTGAAAACTTTCTTTTCCACTTTTTCCATTTTTTTTGTCAGCGATACTATTGGTGAATTAGTAGAGAACGATGGCTATTAGGAAGAAGAAAGTAGAGAATGAGAACTATGATGTAATATATTGTGACCATCTTTCTGACAATCCATCACTGCGTATAATCTGCTCTCAACAACAAGTAAATGTCTTTAAGGTTTAACATAATTTGTACACTGAAGCGCCAATAAGATGGGGAAGTGGTTATAAAATGTCAAATCATCTGACTAATTAAGGATCACTGTTGTGAAGAATACGTTTTGCGCACTAGTGTTATTTATTTCATGTGGTTTGAAGAATTTTGCCATTTTGGCTGTCGAGCCCATCCCTGGCTTCCTATGGACATAACTTACTCTCTTTTCGATATGATTTTTGTCTAATAGGTTTTTCTTATGTAATTACGTCGATACTTCCAACGGTTTACCGCCTGCCTCATCGTGGCTGGGAGGTGTTCCAGCGTGTCGGGCTGCGATATACAGCGGGCGGATTCATTCCCCCGGCAGGGTCTCCCGAGCTGAGAGATAGTCCGGAGTTTAAACCGATACCACTATTCACCACTGTTGTGGTGTCAAACTAGTTGCATGGTGACAAATCTCCCTCTGATCAACAAGAGCGGACTGCCTGTAGCTGTTACGACCTGGGGTAGTCTTTGGTCAGGCTGACCTTAGGACTCCAGAGAAACACAATGGCTAGACGTAAACTTCCGAAAAATGGGGAATGTGCTGGACCTGCACAACCAGTGAGGACGGGCTGTCTAGGTATTCAAGTAACTACGTCGATATTTCCCTAAGGTTTTATAATATTGTATCGTGGAGTCCAGGAGGTCTAGAAATTTTCACATGTTTTGCAGATTGCCGATTTCTGTAAATTCGTTGAAGATTTCTTGAGTTTGACGGAAGACGACTCTGATCTACTTGAGGTCATTGAGACGTTGGACACAAGTGAAAATTTCGATTCGCTGACTAGTAGTAACCTAATCGGTCATTTGATCGGACGACTGAGTAAAGACGGAGTGGCGAAATGGATACAGGTTTGTGTTTGTATAAGGCTTCATGTAACTTGTACTATTTACTACTTGTAAAGTTTAATTCGAAGTTATGGAGATAGAAAAACGAAAATTTAAGACATTTGTAATAGCTAGACATACTTTTGTGATGTTTAACTGTAATTTGCTCCCTCTTATTTCTTCCTTGACAGAGTATTAGGTGAAAGAGAGTCAAAATGATGCTGAGATATGAGCAAAACTCGGGCTCGTAAGTGAGATTCGAACCGGGGATTACTGTTGCCGAGGGCTCACATCTCATATACGACACCACCAAGGTCCGTTTTCTCTTAGCCATTTACTTTCCGTAACGATGTTATCGGCAATCACCCGTCAATGGGAATGATTTAGCGAGCATAAATGGGAATTGAATTCAGTTAAGTTGACAGAAAGGCGAAAGCAAGACCCTCGGTTGTGCATTGGGTGACACATTAGCTTACGGAAAGGGTAATCGCGAGTTTAAAGCCGGCGTGGAGTCCCTAGTTTTGCAAATACTTCAGCATCACTAGAGTTGTATCTCACATAATGATCTGGTATGGAGAAAAAATAATAGGCAGTAAATAAAAAGCTGGACTTTCGACCTCGACTGCAGCCTCAGCTTAATTGTTTTCAACGCTGATTTGTGCTCCCAAGATCATTTTCATTGACGGGTGACTTCCAATGGCACCGTTGGAGTGAAAACTGCATGAAAAAAGGCGAAACAAGGGCCTCGGTGGTGCAGTGGATAACTCGTGAGCTCCTGGAAAGGGTAGTCATGGGTTCGATGTTCACCTGGGATTCCGAGTTTTGCTCATATCTTAGCATCATTGTGCTTAGACTGTTGTAGTTGTGTTCTACTTTTTATTTACCGCCTGTTATTTTTCCATTGCAGGGTGCGATGTGAAATAGAACACGTAAGCCCCAGGAAAGGGTAGTCGCGGGTTCGAATCTGGCCTAGTGTCAAGTTTTGTAAATATCTCAGCATCATTGTGGTTGTGTTTCACATAATGCTCTGACATAAGAAATAATGGGAAGTGGATTAAAACTTATACAATGCTGAGATATTTGCAAAACTCGGACCCCAGACCAGCTTGGAACTGGCGTCTACTTTTTTCGGTGGCTCAGTGCTACCCATTGCATCACGGAGACCCTTGCTTTGATTATTGTAACTGAAACATATTGCGGTTCCCTATAAACCTGTAATAAAATGTGGGCTGAGTGCTATAATTCCCAATGGTTTACCGCCTCATCGTGGTTGGGAGGTGTTCCTGGGTGTCGGACTGTGATGCACAGCAGGGGGATTCGCCTTCACGGCAGGGTCACCCAATCTGAGAAGGAGTCCGGCGTATCCATCAGGAAGCCGAGCTAGGAGTAAACCAATACCAGGATCCACCACCGTCTTTGTATCAAAGTCGCGTGGTGGTAAATCTCCCTCTGATCCACAAGGGCTGCGACTGCCTGTCGTGGTGACGACCTGGGGCAGACTTTAGGCAGGCTGTCCTCGGGATTTCAGGGAACCACAATGGCTTAACCAGCAAATCTCCCAAAAATGGTGGTTACACTGGGGCGCGCACAACTAGTGATGACGGGTCGTTCAAGTGGCAAGTATCAAGTACATTGATATTGCTAGCAGCAAGATTGCAGTTACTTCCTCAGGAGAAACTGTTGAAATGTGCTGAACTTATGAATCGTTTTTTTTTGTAGACTGCTGGTAAGCCTTGGTCATTCCGTCATATATGCGTAGCTTTCCCGCACTGGAGTAATGACGCAAAAGTGGAAGCACTTTTGGCATTGTTGCACCGTGCCAAGTCTGAACAGTTGCAGTATGCTGTTGGAAATTGCATCAGTTGTTTATTCAAAATGAAGGTGTGTACTTATAAACTGTTTTGAAGTCTATTTTTCGTGTGCTAGTATGTGACTTTTGTCAACGTTCTTACGATCAGGTTCGAGCTGGGGTGTTTGTGAGCGTATCACTTGTTGAAGGCGGTGAAGACGTACTGCGTAAAGTGGTTACGATGGCGTTTGGAAAACATGTCGTGAAAAGTGCAGTGAAGAAGTTGGATGGGAGTGTTTGTTATAAGGGGGTATGAATATGGTAAAATTTCATTGCTTTCTAGGGCTATTTTTCAAAACTTACTCTTTTTCTTAAAACCGTGCAGATTTACCCATATCGGGTTTTAGAGCTTCTTTTAACTAGTTGCTTCTTTATTTGCCGAAATTGTATTGCATGAGAAATCACGAGCGTTAAAAAATTACTACCAAAGGTTGCTAAAGATGTGACTAATATGGGACAATTCACTATTTATTTTACGTTTTTTTTGAGACTTTGGAATGAAAGGATGAAGGATAAAGCTCTCGGCGTTGATCTGAAACCTCCGAGGGATGCGCCATGCATGCGACTTCATTAAGTATCGTAAGAGGTGACTGAAGCATGTGTTGCCTATACGATGACTCGGGGTGGCCTACCGATGTATCGAGCCAGTGCTGCTATCCTCCCAGAAAAGTCCGGTACAAATTTGCCGACCCCTGAGAGATGGAAGGCTCAGTGAGCCACGGGCGCGAGGATCGATCCCATATGTGGATTGCAGGGCACCTGTGACCAGTATGCTACATGAGCCCTATTTCCTGGACTTAGAATGAATGAGCACTTTCATAAATATTCTACAATCCCAACTTCTTATTCTTTTTCCGTGGCGAGGTGGCGTGTAAAATACAAGCACAAGGATGCCGAGAAACGAACGAAACTTGGAACCTCAAATACACTTCGAACCTGCGATTACCGCTACCGGTAAGTACCCGGCCATGAGAAAAGATTTGGCAGCAAGTAAAAATTAGAACATTGCGAACCTATAGTCTGCCTCTCTGGATCGACTTTCATTTAACCTCGGCATGAATAATCATTATCGTTTTGGATTGTTCAGTTTACACGAGATCGGTGTGAAACTTTCATTTTCTCTTTAAAATTCTACACGGTGTTCTGGAAAGATATTGGATGGGTTTTTGTTTTTGATATAGGGGAAAACTAGGATTACTTTTTAATCACGTGAAAGCTTCGTGCACGGTAGTATGTCTATATATGCTGATTTTTTCTATAGGTACACTTGAGAGCATGAAAATTCGGTATTGCAGTAGGAAGAAGGTAAATGTTTATGCGCTTTAAGTCGTTTATGGACCAGTACTTCAAAACTTGTGTGGTATTCTTCTAAATGTTCTTCAGAACGCTACTGGTGTTTTGGATGTGTCTAAACTTGTGGTCAAAAGTGGCTTCTTCCAATAAAATGTCGGAAGGGTATTCCAGTAATGCTGAGGAACTTCTGATGGTTGTGGAAGGTGGTGATGAAAGCTTGAAGGTGACTTTATAAATCGTGGTTAATATTGCACTTCATGAAGCGCTAAACCAATAAAATTGGTGTACAATTAATGGGCTCAATTTAGCTGTTCGCCCGCCTCTATTGCTATTGTAACTCAGCGGTTCTAGGGTTTTGTAAAATATTTACCCTTATTGTAGGTGTTACTTGATCAACTAATGGCCTTGCTCAGTCAGCCTTTAAAGTATCATCGCACAGTCGTCTACTATGTATTTGTCCATCTTCTTGAGTCTATAAAGGAGGAACATATTGCTCATATCATTCAGACATTAATGATGAATGATGATGAATTAGTAGACGAACAAGAAAGCGATGCTAATTCTTCTAGTAGTGGCGACAACGGCAAGTTCATATTCATTAAGAATTTTTCCTATTTGTTTATATATTTACTGAACTTGTTGTTTATATGGAGTCATGGGCAAAGGTTATGTTGTAGAAACGTTCAAGATGTTCTAAGATTGAGATGCCAAAAAGCTATTGAGTCAAGAAATACATGACTAGTATTAGAGGAAATGTTATGAAAAGAGGTTTGAAATGAGAGTAGTAGTTGCTTGGGTTATTTAGAAATATTTAGGCTCTATGTTTGCTACATTAATCACTTTTATTAACACCTTGTTCTTCTTATGAAAAACCATTACAGTTATACAGAAGGTTTCTCTGTATTCATTTTCTATTTGTTATGCTGTGCTTTTTATGTTTTTTGCTATTTGATCGTGTTATTCAGGTGTCGATGAACATGCTGATGATAAAGGATCGGAGTCTGACGGTTTTGGTAACGATGAGGCAATGGTCGCAAGAAAGTGTTACTGTAAACTTCGAAAGTTTTTTCCTCTAAACGATTGTGATTTAGTAGGCATGCTTTCTGCGCATTCAGCGGCTAATAATTTCTGTGAGATTTTAAGGCAATGGATTGTGAAACATTTGATGGTCTTGAAACCTCTCTTGGAAGGGCAGCTGGCAAGAGGAAGGGTGCTACTGTAGATGAAGAAGAGGTATTTATTTCTACCAATAAATTTCTGTCATCCATCGCCGTTCACTGACGTATATCTTAAGTGTAGTTGGCGATTATAGTTGCCTCGAGACTTGCAGCTTTAGTTTAGCAGTCGGTTAAAAGAACAGGCGTTATATTTTAGTCTTCTATCAAACGTACTAACTATCGCTGGACGTGTTTGTTTAGCAGACAGAATTACAGCATATTCCATCTGCATTAAACTGTTTTTTTAAAGACTTATACTTAAAAATTAACATATGGGGGCTTACTTTCATAATTTATAATACTATGGCATCCTTTCCATGGATCTCCTCCCTCATATGAGGGATCTCGAGCCGGTTAGTCGTGAGGCCACGTGGAGCGACTCTAGGTAGCGGATAAGGGTTAAATCGCTGACCAAAAGCGACCTTTGCTTCCTTGAGACGCAGATGGATCCAGGGGACGAACTCCCTGATTCTGCTGCACAGATTTGACTTTCTTTCTTGCACATACTTTCTGTATTTATCAGGCGCATTCATGCATGCGTGGGTGGGTGTGTTCTCGTTTTGCAAGTGACAGGGGGAGTATATGGGAGGCGGTTAGGAGTCGCCTCCAAGAAATAAGCTCCATGTGCACTCTGGGACAGACTGGCAAGCCACCCGTGAGTAGACCAAGCCCCCAACGTTCAGAGCTCAGCAAACAATACGTAGGTTTCAAAAAGCTAAACACAATGAAATAAACAGGCCTCATTCCCCTGATCCCGAAAGAGCCCCTCGATTTGGCAGCGTTGGGTAGGATGAGTATGGAGAGGCTGTTAAGATCTCATAGCTATTCTAAGCTGCCTAAATCGCAAAGGAATAAGGTGATGATCTGTACCTACAGTGTACACACACTTGCATTCAAGTCCTCGATAGAATTTCTCATGCAAGCAAGAAGCATAAGATACGACGTCATCGGCCTGGCCGAGATGAGACGACGCCACCATTTCAACGCCGTCGGTGACACCGGAGAAGAACTGTTCCGCGGAGCATGCGACAGTAGAGGAATCGGCGGCGTCGGCGTTCTCATCAACACGAGTTTTCCATGAACATCGATTCATTCGAACAACTAACAAATCGAATGGGGCGTTTACGAAGACATTTGAATCAATACCGGCTTTGACAATCTTCGTCGTTTACGCGCCGACATCAAACTATGACGAAGAAGAAGAACCGTTCTATGTGGACTTGGACAAGTTTTACAGAGAAGACCATACATTCTTCAAGATCACCATTGGAGATTTCAACGCCAAGATTGGACCAAGAAGAACATCTGAAGAACGTCACATTGGGACCCACGGATTAGAACGGAACAAGCAAGGTAACGGCTATACGAGTTTATCATGACGACCAAGACCGTCGATGGTAAGTCGCAATTGCAGAAGCCCCACCCTGTAATGCTGGACCTGGGAGTCTCCCAGTGCAGAGTACCATAACGAAATGGACCACATCATAATAAACCGAAGGTTTTGCCTAACCGATAGCGCTGTTGCCCTAAAATTCTACACGGGATCAGACCACCGCCTCCTTCGTGCAAGATTCCATTACTCGCAGAAAGGAGAAAAGCAGCTAAATTCAAAAGACGAAGTCGCAAAACCAACGTAAACTGGGACTTTATGAAAGCTGGGATTTTGAAAGTCATCAAAAGACGTCTGTCTCCAGAAACATTCGAGCTGATACACCAGCGTGGGATTCGCACAAGCTGCAGGCAACCACAATCTAACGTCCGAACTTGCAAAACAATGCAGACAGGCGATAAAAGAAGATCTTAAAGAGATAAGAGCAGCATTATGGTCGAAGCTGCAAAGGCAGCGAAAAAGCATTCGCAAAGCCCAGCGAAGCTTCGCTAAGTACAAGACCACGATGAATGCACTCCGACGCCCAGACGGAACAATTATAGCGTCCTGAAAGGCAATGGAGAAAATCATTCACAAATATTACTGAGATCTCTTCAATAGCCACGTCCTCCTTCCTTCATATGAAATAAAGGAGAATGGATATGTCTTACCACCGGTTCTCCTTCCGAAATCTGACATGCTGTTTCATTGGTGAAAAATCGAACAGAACCAGGTCCCGACAGGATGAAATCCGAACACCTGAAGAACCTTCCGCCAGTCCTCGTGAACATACGGACTCGGCTTTTTCACAAGTTACCTGTCTTAATACGAGGTCGCTACTCAGTGGAAGACCATCAAGACCGTGCTACTGTTCAAGAACGGTGACCTCCACGATATCGGCAACTATCGCCCAATCTGCTTGCTGTCTGTCGTCTACAGACTTTTCACTCGAGTGATCTTAAACAGGAGCGACAGAACACTGGACAAAAGACAGCCATGTGAGCAAGCAGGGTTTCGTAAAGGATTTAATACGGTGGACGACATCCACACGATAACGAGACTCATTGAAGTATTCCGAGAGTGCAAAAGACCGCTCTGTGTCACCTCCATCGATTTACAGAAGGCCTTTGATTCAACTGAGACAGAAGCAGTCATGGAAGCCGTTTATAGTCAGCGAGTGCCTACTCAGTATATAAAGATTCTTCGTGAGCTATACAAAGGTCTCACAACCAAGATATCACCATTCTACAACGATTTTAACTTCGACGTCAAAAGAGAGGTTACGCAAGGCGATAACATCTCGTCAAAATTTTTTACCCGCACCCTCGAGAACGTCATGCGATCACTGGAATGGGGTAGCATGAGAGTGAAAATCGATGGGCAGCAATTACACCATTTTTGCTTTGCCGATGACATCGTTCTTGCTACGCTGAGCATTAGTCAAGCGGAATGAATGCTTACCGACTTTGATAAAGCCTGTGTAAAGATTGGTCTTCGACTAAGTCTCACAGAAACGATGTTCGGGTTGGTTTCATATGCCCTATTCACGCTTAACGGAACGAATATCTTTGGCTACTCCAGTTACGTCTATCAACGTCAAGAAATCAACGTGATGAACGACTTAGCTTCAGAGTTGGGAATGAGGAAATGAGCGGCTTGGGGAGCTTTTCAAGGACATCAAGGATGTAATGTAGAGGACGAAGGACACCTGACTCTGTGGCCACCTTTTTGATCTCCACGACGCTTCCTCTCTTAACAAATGCGTCGGAAGCCTGGTCGCTGCGTAAGCAGAATGAAAGATCACAGCGTGAACACGCAGTAGAAAGGACGATGTTAGAAGTATCCTGTGTAGCAAGTGAAGAAAGGTATGCAAGCCTCCGACCCGTGTAGACGATCAAAAATCAAGGATGCCGTTTTATGCGAACTGTCGAAGATAAGGTGGGGTGGACACATAATGTGTATGAACGACAACCGATGGACAAGATTCGTTAGTGATTGGATTCCATGGGATGTCAAACTACTGCAGGAAGACCGCCGACCCGTTAGTGAGAGTCGTTCACGAAAAGCCTAGAAGTATGATGGTCAACCTGTAGCCCTAGAGCGAGCAGAACTAACTGGGCTATTCTTGCACTCAAGAAGGAAAAATGAAAGATTTACTGGCGTCCGCTTGAGTCACTCGAAAAGCAGCGGTAAGACAGGTGAGAGGTGATGGCATTCTTTCATAGAGAAAACTTTAAAAATAGCAAAGAAAAACCACATAAATTTTACGATTGAGATAAAGTGAGCCAACAAGTATTGATGTATTGGAAACGGCTCCTTGAGTATTCAAAATCTCTAAGATCAGAAGAGAAATTCGATCGATATATAAACATACATTGAGAAAAGAAATTCAAGATGAGCGGCTGTTTTTTAAGACTGATGTGTCCGATGTTGGTGATGCTGAAATGTTCGAAATGGACGATCGGCTTGCGACTGCATTCAAGTCGATTGCATCGAAAAAGGAGAAGTGCGATATTTTTCGTTGTTCATTGTTGCTTTCAATTTTTCCTCACAACTTTACCAATGAAAACATGGCGAAGTGACCACCTTGATGCGCCAGTTGCGGGTAGTTGGGTTGTTTACACATTACACTTTATGGGTGCGTGTAGTGCAGTTGTCGGAGGCGTCCTAGGACACATACATGGCATCGTTCCTCACGCCCTTGGCTCAGCAATCCTTCCACATCCCTCCGGGGTCGGCAGATTGGTTGGCGAAATGGAACTGATCGTCGCTGGGATTTCCATTCTTTAACTTCTGTTCTACGTAACTGAATATCTTTGCATCTGTTTCAGTAAAATGACTGCCCATTTGGCCTCTGTTTTTCGTTTAAAGCTAGCTGATCTTCTGCTTTTTGCTTTATCCTCTTCGAGCACTCCAGCTAGTGTGAAAGTTGTGAGTTCAATTTTTTTAAACAGGTGGCATTCTTATTTTGTTCCAATTTGGTTTGAACTAACTTTTTTTAGCATATGATCATTCCGTTGCTCAAGCTGGCTAAACTTCAGTTAAAACAAAGCCCCGAAAGTGACAATTATAGAAAGACAATGAGTTTACTCAAAATCATATCACATCTTAAAAAGGTGAGTGCAGCTTTCGCTAAAAAGTAAGGGAACAAGGAAGTTAGTACCGGACGTAACACTTCTCTTTAATCCTTTCTTGCTTTCTTTTTTCCCACTTGTTGCCTGTGATTGCTTATACTCTTTTTTTTTAAAGATCCACTTGGCTGACGAGGAAGTAGTGAGTCTGCTGGATCAATTGGTTCAAGAATGCATCGGCATTTCCAATCCAATTCTTGTATCTACTGCCGCCACACTTTCTTCATTCATATTTTCTCTGGGAATGTCTTCTGACGGGGTTCACCCAGAAACGGTTCTGTCTGCATTCACTGGACTTTTTGAGCGTTTTATGACTCAAGAAGATGGTCTCATAGGTTCCGATTTGGCAGTCGCTGCAGTTGTTAAGCACCCGGAAGCTTTTGTCGCAAAGAGCAAAGTGTTCTTAAGAGCTGCTTTCAATGAGCATTATAGGATTTTTCGCAAAACAGCAGCGTTGATGTGTCTATCGACCATTATGGGTAGAAACGTGCTGCAGAAAGTCCCAGTAGAGAAGTCAGTGGTCAAAGGCATTGCAAAATTGTCATCTCAGTATTTCGTCGCGTCATTATCTCAACCTGAAACGGTTTGTAGTCGATTGGATTGCACTCCAAATTTCACTTAGAATGGACCAACCTTTTTCTACCACAGTAGCAACTTTAGTCTTTATTCATGTTTATCTACTTCATAAATCGCTTGTAAATCATTGAGCAATCCATTCAGCTGCCAATAAATTATGTAGTCCCCAAAGCGTGTCAGGTCTACTTATGGCTCTCACTCGATTGAACGGACATGAACTGTAACGTATTTTTCATACGGTGCGCTCAGCTGTTATTGTTTTCGATGGTAGCTTACCCATAGATAACTAGTTGGGGTTGTCATTGGGAGTTAAGTATGTTCGCGGCAACCTTGGAAGACGCTGTTGATGTTGACAGTTCTTTGTTAAAGGGAACAACGAACTGTATCCCATCTTTTTCCTAGTCATTTGCTTTCAGACAGGCCTTTTAATCTAATAGAGAAGTGGGATGTGTGGAATTCAATTCAAAACATGCAAACAAGCCCCAGCAGAAATGCATGAGTACGATTACATGTATATTAGAGGCATGCAGCTGTTCTGTGGGTGTCGTAGAGGTAATTGAGTGTATATTTGACATACGGAGTGCATTGTCGGGCGTGCTGATGATTGAAGTCGTTTTTATCCTCGAAGACAAGTTTGGCACTAATTTGCCCACCTCAGAGGGGTGGAAGGTCTGCACCGAACCATTGTCCTCTAAGCACACTGCACATCCCATCTCTTTCGAAAAGTGCACGGTTAATGTTTTACTGGATATTTTGTGTTTTTAGTAGTTGATCACATCACTTATGCATTGGCAGTGTGAAATGCAAGATGATTTAGTGTAGATTAGATATGTGTTTAAAGGGTTTTTGTTTTAGATAAAACCGCGTTTCTTCGCCAGCGTTTTGAAGTTGCTTGTCTCTGTAGCCAGTGGTGTTCCTGACGAATACAAAGTAAGTTATTTTTTCCTCTTAGGCTAGAAATGTTAGGAAGGTGTCGTTTTTTCATTGAATAGTGAGTTCTTAAGTTGTTTAATCTGTATGATCACTTAGAAATCTTGGTGCAGTGAAGAGGAAATTCTCAGCTTTCCTAAATTATTACCTCTCTGGAGTCTTCAGTGCTTTACGAACAGGAGGCGATAGTTCATTCGAGTTTGCAACTGGTGTCACCTTTTTTAAATACTTAGCGCTTAGCGTTATTCGTAGCTGTGCTATGAGAATGCGAGAATCTTCTCTGGACTTCTTTCATGGGATTTCGTAATATCTCATCTGATTTCTTCATGAACATAATTTAGTCTGTGATCTCTACATCTTCTACGTTTCAAGTCCTTCTCTGTTTTTTCTTAATTTTCACATGACCCATTTTTCACATCTACTGTGCGGATCCTAGCGCTTGCATTCGATTCGTTTCGGCTCATCCATCATCCTTGACTGTCTCCAAATATTGTGCGTGTGGGTTTGGCCACAACTTGACGAATTTTTTCTTCTTCATTATGAATGTCGTTGAATGCTGGTCAGGTAGATTCATGTGAATTGGAGGGAGTTAAGTGATCCCAGACAAATTCATTACCAATTTGGCAACACCGGATTGTTGCTAGGCTTGGTGAGTCCGGGACGGGGTTGAACCAGAACCGTGGTCATGATGGACGGTGTCCGTATCTGCAGACCAAGATATTAGTATCTTGGTCTGTCGCATTTTACGCAGTGTAGGTTGTACGTTAGATTATTTTCCGTTTCGACGTTTTCTTCCTGTACAGAGCAGCGTTATTCTTTATCCGTCTACCCACTAGTTCTAATTGGGTTCGATTGATTTGGAAATGAAAGTGGAAGTGTTTTCAGTATACGTTGCAAAAACATCTCACGTTAGAGTGTTTAACGGAAGATGAAGAAAAATGGGATGAAGTGAGCAAAAAGATCAACTCTGCTTCTCAACAGGTAGAGTCTGAACGGTTCAGCTTTCGATAAAATTTTTTCTAGTCGTGGGACGCTCTTTTGAATACTTTTCTTTATGGTCAAGAACACGTTAGGAAAATAGACGTTAGAGTTTATATTACAACAAGCGCTACGTTTCCAGGTGTGCGGCAAGTCGCCAGCATCCGTACTCCGTCAAATACAAAAGTCACTCGCGTAGTTGATCTTTCCACTATTGTTGTCCCTATACTTGTTGTTGTTGCACTTCATTGTTATTTCTTGTTATCGTTATTAAAGTTGACGTTCTCTATCACTGTTAACCAATTAAAACTAAGAGCTATAAGCCCTTAGCCAAAAAATATTTACGATCAGTTTTAAAAAGCATTAATACTACTGAGGATCGTGAGCATACTGCAGTTTCTTCGCCAGCATGACTTCCAAACAATGCCATTCGAGTATCGTCTAGCGATGGATGATGGAATGGGGCGATTAAGAAAAGAAAAAAACATAACAAAGAGCAGTATGACTACAATAATGCTGGGATATTTGCAAAACTCCGGACTGCAGGTGTCTGCGGTGGGGTTCGTACACGCAATCATCCTTTCCGGGTGTTAACATGTATGCAACCACACCATGCAGGTCATTTGTTTTACCTTTCTTTTCTTTCTCTTCTTGTTTTATTTCTTAGCATCATTTTAGGTATATTTCACAGCATCCCCTGCGATGAAAAGAATAGGCAGTAAATAAAAAAGTAATTGCAAAGGGCAATATGTTTCATTCAGTAGACAAAGATGAGCATGATGGCGAAAGTGACTTGACGGCAGGTCCAATACAAAAGTTGTACAAAAGACTACCGTTCTAAATGTTTACACTCGTATAACGTCTTTCCATTGAGGATACTAAGAGGGCATATATAACTTGAGAACGTGAAAACGTACTAATATAAATGATTAGATCAACAAGCAGTGAATGGATTTGGACTGGCAAACAGTCTTAGCACCATATGGCTGGCAGGACTTTCCCGGTAAGTACAAAATAGCAGAAGTTAACGGAATGGTTACCGTATGATGAAAGATATGCAAATTTTGAAAACACATGGTCAGAGATTACTGGACTCTCCCGAAGAAGATGCTATGTCTATCTAGTTCTACATTGTGAATAATGAGGAGTGTGAGTGAATGTGATACGACTGAAACCTATGCACATATTTTTGAAATGAAAAAGTCAGGTCACCTATTGGAATACGCTACACGTTAATGATTTTCCCTACTTTTCAGCAAACAATCGAAATTTGACTCAGATTGAAGAGTAACTACAACAGTAGTGAGTTCAGAAGTAATTGACTTCTTTAGCGGTGGTGGTAGTGACCACTTCACTTCGCCGTCTCTCACTTCCCGTTCGTGGGTCAGCGCCCGGCAAGAAGTCATGCGATTGTGCTATTCGAGTAACTCGGTCGTAGGTAGCATTGCCTACATCAGATCCTTCGGATTCCGACTCGTACTAAACATAATATAACGTTTAAGAACGCAAATATTGCAACAATCTCATGTAAGCCTATAAATAAACCAAAACATGAAAAAATTTACATTCTGAGTTAACAGACTAACAATTTCTTGCGGATTGTTCTTCGAGTATTTAATTCGTCCACAACATTTCCTTTAGCTTTTCTCCTAGATCTTCCTGTTATGTAGCAAAAATCAAGTCGATTTCCTCGAAGAATGTCTGGTTATGGAGCTATGGTGAGGAAGTTATCAGTCCAGACGTGTTTTGGCACCCTATTTCTTCTTACGGGAACAAAAAACATATTTCTTACTGATTCACCATGGCATTTGTCTTTCCATGAACTCCACCCAACGATGCACCGGTATCGGCAGCTTGTCGAAAATGATCCGAAGATGTTATGGCGTACTGCTCGGTGTCAGTTTCCAGCGGGCCATGTGAGACTACCTGAAACGCTCAGAGCTATAAAACAAATATGTGTCGCAAAAACTAGTCAACAATTTTTTTTTACAAAAAAAGCAATAACTTCCACGGGGAAACAAATGGACCGAAGTGGATTTTAGTGCAAAAGGAAGTAAACGATGATGCCGATAATACACCTTTCTGGTGAATGGTGATATAGACCTTCCGTGATCCTCATCCCATAAATGGATCAGACCGTTGCGAGAATTCACGAGTTTCCACTAAGCACTGCTCAATGTTCAGTTAACTACCGTTTAGAAAAGTCGCTTCCCCTTTCTCAAAAAATTTTCACCATTTTTTAAAGAGAACCTGGCTTCGGCTCACGATGTTGCCCATCTCGTCACGTACGGTTGTCGTTCGGATCTCACGAGTCGTTACGTCAGTAGTGACTCGTCGCTCCACCTCTTCCAGTGATCCTCTGGAGGAGACCGAAGCTCCGTCATCGAGATATGCACCGAGTGCTGCAGCGTTATCGTGGCCCATCATTTCGTCCTGAATTGATTTATTATCTTCGAAAAGTAGTTAAATAAATCAAGAAGTTCTTGTAAATTTGTCATATTTTATTCACACAATCCGTCTTTACATCTACTATGGGTGTCCTAGCACTTCTTGCATTCGATATGTTTTCCCGCATCCAACATCCACGAAGGTCTTCCAAATTTCGCGTGTGGTTTCGGTTGCTGCTTGAAGATCATCGTCTTCTTTATGAATGCCTTTGAATGCCGATCGAGCCGACCTTCTTTGGAGTCCTGGTGCAGCCGTACTAGAGGGTTGGAAAGCAGAGAGTAAACTTTTTCCTAAACAGGTCTAGTACGAATTTCCGAGTCCGGAGAGACAAGAAGGTTGGTGAAACCAGAGCGAGTCCAACCAGCACCGTGCTCGTGATGAAAAGCTCACTATCATTGCGCTACCTGCTCCCTAATAGAGAGATTATAGTACAACGTCTTGTAAAGACCAGGATTGCAATTTTATTCAGACTTTGTAAATGGACAAAAATTTTGAAGAAGTTAGAGCTCTGCAGTGTTTTCTAGTCAGGAGTTACTGCGTCTGCTTTTACATGTCATTTATCGCATAAACTGTTACAGTTTATCATTCTTTATCGCACGTTCATTACAGGTAGCTTGTCTTATTATTGAAAAAATGGTTAGCAAAATATTCGCAATAACAAGTGGAAATGGCAAAATATGGAACCACCCACTGCGTATCCTGGCTTAAGCTTGGCGCGAGGAATTGTGTAATAGTCGGATCCGAGTATCTCTCGACCACTGGCGCTGCCTTCGCTAACGCCACGTCTGCCGAAGCAACTGAAGAAATTCAACCATAATAAGTTCTACACCTCACTAAAATAATTCCCTACCAAATCACGATAAAAGGGTGTAATCTCCACTTTAGATGTGAAACTCCTTACCGGCATCTGGCACAGAGGTATAGGCAACACAGAAGCGTTAGCAGAAGGAACAGAAGAGCCAGAATCACCATCAGAATTAGACCAACATTCGAAGGTGCAACCTAAAAAAATCGGAACCCCTAGTTGAACTCGACTAGCACTGATCACATTTTTTTTTATTACTTGAAATACTTAGCTACTATTGCAACTCATTCTTCATTGTTCTCCAGACAAGTAATCAATCACCTCACAGAATTCTCCTGAATATCCATCAACACACGAGCAGGTTACATTATTGGTAACGCTGTCATGTATACAGTCTCCATGGCCATTACACAAACCACACAACAGAGCAGCACATATGCGTCCAGGTTCGGCAGGATTGCCATCAGTGTATCTATTACGGACTCGATGAATGACACAAAACGAATCAAAAATATTTGTGACTTCATGCATCGACTCCAATGCATATTCTGTTTACAATAATTTAGCACATCTACTTAAATAAAATGAATCTCAGCTCACAGCGAACATTACAAATTGAAATGGAACCCTAGCATGACGAAGTGATTTTCTGAAACCCAGCTATCTTCTTGTTTCAGATTCTTCTATATCGATGCTCGTATCTCCAACGGTGCAACAATTGAACAAGTCGGATTTCATGAAGTAAATATAACCTATATGACTCGAGTTTGAGTTAACGAAGCCTTCTCTATAAGTTTTAAAAGTTCTCAAATACTTCAACTTTAGAAAGAAAACTATAGCAGCTACTGAAAACCGGGGTCGTGAAAAATGGATTAAATAAAAAATTTCCGAAAAAAAAATCAAAAAATCAAAGAAAGACTTGAAACTCATTCTTCTATTTATCTCTACTACTTGTTCACAAATAGTAGCCATTAAGTAATAAACATTAACGTTATGCTATGACAGCAATGAAAAAAAGTCTATGAAGACCTAACTAATTATTGAATCAAGAAAATGGAACGATAAATAAAGGATGAAGTGGTTGATTCATGCCTGAGGGATGCGGCCAGCATGCGACTTCATTAAGCATCATAGAGAGGTGACCGGATGCACCTTTTAGATCATTATTTCCAGAGGCCTACCGATTTACCAACGCAATGTTTTCTGAGAATTTTGTCTTTTTAATGAATGTAGTTGTTGGTAGTCGAGTAGTATCTTTCTGGAATCCTAGGAGAGCTGTACTAGGGCGTCCCCGGGTTTTTACTACAGTTGGCCACCAGCTTTTGTGGATTACAGAGAGTTCTCAAATAATCCTCATAGCATTACCCTCTTGAGTTATTGAGCTGACATGAAGTTGGTGTGCAATATTTATTCCACCAATGGTTATCAGCTCAGTAACACAAGCACGGACCATTTGTGCCGAGGTTAGATAAAAAACGGCTTCTAGAGATGTAATCCTCATAGCAGTTTATCGACCTCACAGTGATGCAGTTCATTATTTTTTTTTATGATGCAAGGTCGAACAAGAGAACATGTGTATTGCCGGACATCTTTAATCACTGCTCCACATGCCTCGAAGCAGACAGTATTCAGAACGTTAAGAAAGAATGTAAGGTCGAGGCTTTTAAGACTAGGATCAACGGAAGATTAGGGTGACGAGATCCCAGCTAAGCTATCAGCATTCTTTCGGATAAATGCAGATTTCCAACATATATTGATTCCCCCTCTCATCGTGGACATCACGATCTGCTTCAGTGACTTTTCAACACCAAACAAGGTCAAAGTACGATTTGTATAAGCCTGAAGATTCTCACCCTTCAGGACATCTGCACTCGTATCCAGGCCTCAGATCGGTACAAATTGCTGCAGCACTGCAGTTATGCAGGCCTAAGGCGCATTCGTCGACATCTATGTGCCTCAAACAAATCGTATCACCAAGACCGGCCTGCAATTGCTCAGTTGTTCGATCTACCTATGATTTCAACAACCTCCAGCACAATTCTCATCCACCACATCGAAAAGAGAAGAACATTCCAAAATTTGGACGCTATTACATCAGATTTTACCAAAATAAGAGTCGCATTTCCCAACTTCCCAAAGGACTGAGTTATCCAGTCACTCTAATAAGCACTTCCACGTTTCTTTAAATACTCGAATACATCGAAGTAATGTCGAATTTCTTCTATATTCGAATATTCGAATAAACTTTCGGTATTACAACGTTCGCTCTTACTATTTTCTTCTTTAATTCTTAGATAGCGATGTTTGTCCCACTGTGTGGACAACTGTGATCTCAGTCTTCTCATGCATTCAAGAGAAAGGCCTTCTTCACTTAAGCAGTATGTATAAGCTAACCCCATGTCATAGGACACAAACTAGGATTTCACACACGAAAATCATAGTCATCAAGTACGTACATGTAAATGTACGGTTTTATATAATCAACTTTGAGCGCATTGTCATAAAATTTCCGTGATACCGAGCCGATAAATACATCTGCATAGAGATGATCGCTGAGAAGCACTAATTTTTAGCCGAACTACATTGACGAAATGCCAGGAATCTTTGCTCTAATGGTCGCCTGCCTTCCTTAAATGTCAAATTCAATGTCTTCTAGTTAATGAGCATACGAGAATCACCCAGGTTTCTCGTTCACTACGATACCTCATTGCGACTCACCTCTGATAAACGTTCTGATTTACGAAGATCCACAAAACCAGGATTACAGTCGCATCGAGCCTGAATAGGAAACAATTTGCGTCACCATTCTGAGCAACCAGAAGCCACTTTGCTAGGGCTGTAAAACCAAAAAACAGCACAACAGCACCTGATCGCCAACATTCTTGCATGTGGAATTAAGTGGACAGAAATGAACATCAGAGCAATAGTCGATAGTACATACCGACCCAGGAACCGCACCTTCAGGCGCGGCATTCACGTACGGAGGAATACATTCGCATTTGTAGAGGTAATCGAGGTCAATACATCTGGCATCTGGAGAGCACTCGTTCAATTCTGCTTTTTCGCACTCATTAACACCAACGTACGACAAGCACTGTCTTCCTGGATGAGCAGGGTTCAGATCGCGATAGCCAGCCGGGCACTGACATCTAAAACTGCGTATACTATATATAAGAAGAAAGCGACATTCACTTTCAAACATGTTGAACATGTTTGGAAGTTTCATAGTGACATAAGAGTCTTGAATATGAAAGAAGCCATAGGTCGATTAGTGTCGACAATTTCCACTTAAAAAGCCAGAAGATGGAAACCTAAGCATACGTTTTTTTTCTGAAAGAATCAAACATGTGGAGAAAATGGACTCCTTACGAGAATCGGTTTCTTTATGTGCAATGCCTGAACAATAATTAAGCACTAAAACACTCGCAAAACAAAATTTGAACAAGGAAAAGGTTGAGCGGACTATTTAGCATTTATCATATAGAATCATCTGCTGCAGCATGCTACTTCATGGAAAACCCATGGTGCAAAGGCGATCAGATCAAACCGGATGGCTCTCTGGTTGCAAAGACCACCTCGTACGTATACCACGGACGATCAATGAATATGGAGAACAACATGAAGAAGGAATTAAGCAGAGGAAACCGAACAACTGAAGGACCCAGAAATCCGCGTTCATCTTTTCAATTCAACGGGCCTCCCAGGGCTCTATTATGCTGCAGAGATGTGGAC
The DNA here is from genome assembly GCA_018806985.1 of Angiostrongylus vasorum. Classification (NCBI taxonomy): domain Eukaryota; kingdom Metazoa; phylum Nematoda; class Chromadorea; order Rhabditida; family Metastrongylidae; genus Angiostrongylus; species Angiostrongylus vasorum. Next base: position 1,153,187 of record JADANN010000336.1, read on the forward strand.
TGATACTTGAACGACGTCAAGAGTACTGCGTACTACTTACAGGGCGGTTGAACGATATCTTCTGAAATATAACTGGCACAATCAATATTTAGCCAATCCCATCTTCGGGATCCACGAGGACATACATCGATAGCGAAACACAGCTGGGCCGGTCACGTAATGAGAAGAACAGACGACAAATGGATGAGAAGAACTGTAGAGTGGACTCCACGAGGATGCATGCGGTTCCGAAGGACGACCACCTTCACTCTAGACGGACATGTTCACAACCAAAGTCTATCAGATGTAGTCGCAGTTGCAATTATTTTAAAGATCACGACACGGTGTGAGACTCGCACCAACCACTATGAACAACTATTGCCACGGAGAGAAACGAATGGTAAATGTGCTATGGTCAGCACAACTCGTGAAGACGGGCCGTCCAAGTTTTCAAATAAGAAAGTGATTATTCGCTTCAACTTTCTTGAGCGCTTGTGAAACCTTAACAACAGAAAATGGTTATCAGAGAGTCTGCAAAATTCACTGGAAAGTCATAACATGTTCGATTGGCACGGATCATTCCAAGGGGATGAACTGCTGTGAAAAGGAATTCCCCCATTTGCCTCTTCTAATATGCTAATGAGACCATCCACTAATCGATTATCGATTCTTCAAGCACCTCGATATTTATTTAACAGAAACTATTCAGTAATTAAGCCGTTATCACAAACATCTCTAGAAGATCAGTGAACTTGAGTTGAGCAGTTCAGTTCGATAAGTAAATTTTTGCTTAGTTGGCGAAAATAAATAGATTTTGACGGTTCCTGTTACGACTACCAAGCTTTACTATTTGCCAAAAAAATATGTTTCTGAAGTCAATACCCCCTATTACTTTACAGACAAGCTACATCACTGCTTGCAAAAGAGCTAACCCACAAGATACTGATGTGGATTTGTGTTCCGTTTCTGGACTTCACATTAACAGATCTGTCTATGCTCATGTTTTTAGGAGCCACACAAACTTTAAGAAAAAAAAAGCTTTCACAAAGCATGTGGTATTGGTATTGCTCTAGTTGTTGGTTGGGTTTATTCTATGTAGAAAGCGTTTCACCTTCGCAGTTGGATTATATCTCAGAAGAAGTGGGAATCTCTTCCATTGCTTTAATTGAAAATAAAAAATGTAATTTCAATAGAGAACATACGTGTAGCCTCTTCCTAACGGAGTGCATATAGCGTTCGGATGACAGTCGCTTGCGTAGCATGACGAGAATGGGTTCGCTTGATCAGGAGATATGAACAGTTTTGACTTCCCGATCTAAATCAAAGCAAGGATTTCTTTGTAACCGTTGTCAGAAAATGCTTTATGATGACGAAATTAAGTGAGAAATCCCAGATCAGATGAAAGTTGAAAGAACCGATCTGCTAACGATAAAACCAACTTCATAGTTGTTCTTCTTTGCAATATAGTTGATCAGATGAGTGAATACCGCTGATGGCTCACTAACTGAGCCTCGAACGAAATGAGATGTGAAATTGTACAGTAAACCTGAGACCCATGACTGAAAATGTCAGGTAGGAAAAAGTTCAATACAGAAACTGTATCTACATTGTGCTCACAATTACAGTAACATCTAGATAATATGCTCTCAAAGAAGATTACTCCATAAAATAAATGCGCACAGTTATGTTATCTTCTCATTCTATTATTTCGTTTTGAAATAGTACTTCACACGAATATTGGTCGGCTTTTGCCATATTCAGCGACCAAGCTTGCAACCTCCATCTATGATGTGAGACGACTAACACATCCTGATCGATAGTAGCCAGTGATTTAACTTCTAAGCCGTCACGTTAGAGATGGCTGGGTTTCCATTTAGATTCGCCAACAACTTAGTAGTCCTTCCCTTGTCCCTATAGAGATATTGAATGGTGGTAGAGCGTGAATTTCCATTAGGGAGCTGAGAAAGATGGCCTAGAGCGTCCTCAGGTGTCAAAATGTGCAAAAGATCTTCTGCTTTTGTGAAATTGATGGAAGCTTTCTGTCTTGAAAATTTGACTTTCCAGATAGCAATGGTTGTTTTGGCGTCAGCTATTAGACGGCCGATCGTTCGAGGACGATATAGAACGCCAAATTCTCGTATGAATTCCATCACCTCTGTGGATGACAGTTGCCAAACAGTGGAATGAATGAACGACCTACAGACAGCATGTGCAGATGGTTCATTGTTGTGTCCACTTAAGTAATGATTCCACAGGAAGTTACCAAGGTGCAACACAATTAATAGCCAATTGTACGTTTAAATGACCAACTGGAGAAGAGGGCACACAGTTTTTTTGAAACGATGACACCTCTTCTATCCAAGATAGGTTTGCTATCTTCTAAAAATGACTGGTTATTGGTTGTGGTGATAAGCTGAGGCCACACTGACACGGTAAAAAAAGCCCGTCCTGATCGACTAACACAAACATGTTGGACCGACATGATTTGTAAACAGGGCCCATTTATGCATCCAAATGTAAAACGCATTAGAACGAGTATAATACGTGAATATTGATCGTATTTTGTGAACAATCAATATGCAGATTTAGCGCTCAATTTGGCGCACAACAATGAATCTGTTTTTTAAAACACAAGCAAACCGTACGGCATTTCTTGTTGATGGTTCTTCGATGTCATTCACTTCGGCGGTTATGAATCCTTTGTGCAGAGGAGTTTCATTGTAGCTTTGAGCGAGTCCTGTTTCAAACCTGCAATGCTTCTAAATGTACGTAAATATGAGCTAATTACTCAGAATGAAGAATCGATTTAAAATAAACGGAATGCATAGCGCAAAATGAAACGATGAAAATGTCACCGACTATGAATTTCACCCACTAAACAGGTCTCACTACAATCGAATACGTGAAAATAACAGCTTGATTACAGTGAACTTGATGGATACGCGAAACTTACATTCAAAGCCAAAGTGACAAATCTCAGAAAACTCGCTGTTTTGCGCTATCGCGCTTGTTTAACTTCTATGCTTTCCTTTCCTTTCTTGTTGTACTTTTCGAATATTCGCATCCTCAAGCAGACTAGACAGAGCGCGCATAACTGACCTGCTAACAAGATCCTTGTGTTTTTCATCTCTTGGATTTGCAACATCCGGGGTGAACTTCAATGGTGTTGCGCCGTCCCGAATAACGTAGAGTGGCAGATTGAACGACTCCACCTACAACTATTGATACTAAACAACTTTTTGAGACATGTCGAAAAAAACACAGAAAAAAACGAAAACCAAAAACCATGAGTCGATTCGACCATCTCAAAATTGCATTTACTCTGTAGGTGTTTCTGAAGGTCTACTAATGCACTAGTCTGAAATGTTGACAAGAGTATTGACAGAATACTACTTACACTTCGACAAGGACTTTGTGGATCTTTGCGTTTCTGTCCTTTTGGGCATCCGCAAAGTTTTCCAGCAATACACTCTTCGCCAAGGGCTTCGTTGCAGAAAAATACTCCACAAGGTGTGCCCGATACTTGACTTTCTACTCTGAAAAGAAGAAAACACTAGTGCTATTATCGCTCATCAATTAACATTTACCGCTTAAGTGCTCTGTTTTCAGACACCCGTAGTGACTACAATGCTACAGAAAAAAGATCGTAAGGGGCAAGGTGGTCAATAAATCGGTGCTGAACTGCCACAAATTTCCCTAGTGTAAGGAAAAAAATCAGTCGCCATAGTTTCCCAAACATAAAATTCACTTAGTGTTGTGTAATTGAATGGATAAAACAGCATAAAATGCCTGATCATGAATTTGATGAAAATCTTCTCACCTGCAAGGATCAAGCAGAGTGAAGTCATCAGCGACCTTCAGCTTATCAATACGTCCACCGTTTGCTTTCACCTATAAAACAATTTTTTTCTAAAATAATCCACAAGACAAAGAAACCGGCAGCAGGAACTTAAAGACTCTCGCATAAGACTATTCGAGAAAGAGGAAGAAACATGAGAATACTGATGACGAGACTGAGGAGGCATAAGTTCTGTTTGGTGGAAAGTATTCGTAGGATTTCAGGGGGTAAGCTCAACTACAATTGCAACGTTTGGTGGAAAAACTGAACGAGTGAAAAGCGTCTCATCTCACAGGATTCTCTGCTTTTTTACCCTTCGAAAAATTTCTATATGCACTTGATTCAAGCTCGTATTTTCGCGATGCGCAACATGGGGCGCCACAGCAGCTTAGGACGGGACCAAAATCTTAGTCGTTAAGGGCGTTGGTTTTTCGAAAACAGATAGTAATTATCAGTTGAGAAATAAACTATTGTCAACGGATAGTCACATCGACAACAACCGCCCTGTGTAATAGAGCATTCATGGGTCAGCATGTCTCGTTCATGCGGTGTTTCGCTAAAGAAAATCCGTCTCGATGCGACTACGAAGGCGCCACGTGAAGATAGCGAAAAGCTGTGGGCTACCGACTCGGATCATCGGCTCTGATGAAGACGACGTCGAAACGTTAGCGAATAAAACTAATTTGTCAACCTCGTGCAAGCTCAACAATCTATAAGCATGCAGGACAATAGTTTTTCGATAGCTAGACAACTAGTAAAGAAAACCTCTTTTTGTCGCTTTACGACTGTAAGGGCGCGTATGGCGCAGTGGTTGGAGGCGTCACTGCGACACACGTGGAATCGATCCCTACGCCCATGGCCCACCAAGCCTTCCACCCCTCCGGAGTCGGCAAATTCGTACCAGACTTGTCTGGGAGGATAGCAGCACTGGCTCGATACATCGGCAGGCCACCGCGGGTCATTGTAAAGGCCAGATATGCATTCAATCACCTCCAAACGATGCTTAATGAAGTCAAATGCATTACGTATCCCTCAGGGATTGAACAACGCCGAGAGTTTTATCCTTTTTGTCCTTTGTACGACTGTAAAGGCTTCTGTGCTAGTATTTATAATGTGTTATTACGATCCATTATATGACCATATTGCTCACTATTTCGAAGCGTTTTGCAGCTCATGCTGTGTCTATTCTAGCATTTATTATACTCCATATTTCATACGCAACATACAGCGGCAGAGCAGCTAAATCGAACTGGCACCATGCTCATGATGACGGGCATCACTACCACTGTGCTATCCTCCTCCTCATACAATAGCTACGATTTCATTAAACCAACTAGAATCGCTATAACAGTCAATGGCCAGTCAAATTAACGGTCAATGAACCCATGTATGATAGAATATGTATGTATGATAGTTCGAAATACAAAATACAGCTTTTTCTGGGACACGCCTGCCACGACATTCCTGTTTGATAAGCTATCGTTTGAATACGAGAAGCATGGAAAGATATTTATTTGCGCTAAAATAAACCAGCTGCAGGAGAATGACCCATGCATAGCTCATATCGGCCACTTAGGGAGCCGTGCATGACACACGGTCCGTTGTGTTAAACGAATAAAGTCCAATAAAAAACTGAGAAAACCATATTATTCATATTATAATGAAATATTTCACTCAGCGACAACTAGTGAACATGAAAATTTTTCTACCCCAAAAAAATTCTATGTGAGCAAGAAAAAAAGTGTGAAACAATTTGCGAACGACAGTGAACGAATTGCAAATTTACTTACTTGTTCGGCAAAATTCTGGAATACTTTACACTTTGTCCACGTCCTCCACTCCAGACAATTTCACCAAGCCACTGACAAGAAGACCAAGATTCCATGTGCTGAAAGAATAGGTGAGTTTGTTTTAGTCATATGGCAAATAAGGATGTATGAAGAAAAGTCGAACAAATCGACCAAAACGTTAGACAATGTTACTTCGAAGATTTAAGGAACACTGACTCACATGAGTAACACTTGGTAATAAACAACGTCACTGAATGGGAGCTAGGATTCGCTACGGACTACGCCATTCAAGGATTGTTTATACAAATCAAATGCACCGCCTGTTTGGAAAGAATGACTTGTTGGTCATGTGAAGAGTCAGTGGACAGTCTAGCACAAATGCAAAAAAAAGGGCGAGGAAAATTTGAGATTTGTCAGAAGAAGAGACCGTCGTCATATTTAGAAGGGCCTAAAAAACCAGCCTGAGAAGAAAGTCGCATTTTGTAATGAGATGAACTATTTGGATGCCGTCTATACCATTACAAGCCCTACATACATTTACTGAGAAATCACCACTTGCTCTTCGACTTCACGTGAACCGACTTGTCCGACAATGCTCAGTAATTATTCAACATCGTGCAAACAGACGTCTTGCAATAAGAGCCGGCTTATCTATGGGTGTCCAATTATTATACAATATTATACATAACATGTCCAGCACCAACCATCGATATATGCCTATGCTGGCTTTATTTCGACTCCTCAGAACACGCCATAGATTCTGGTAATTTTTTCAACAAATTTACAAGATTTATTTCTCCATATATCATGACGATCCCATCATTTCCTTCACTTCGCCTGATGCCTCGCATCCAGCATCCACGAAGGTATTTCGATAGGCGTGTAGGTTCGGTTGCAAATTGAGACTTTGTCTTCTTCATCAATGTCATGGAATGTTGGTCGTTAGCCGCAAACACGCTTGCTCATCTCTTAGATGTTCGTCCTAGGACAAACTTGCTTCGTTTTGGGTTCAGTTCACTGTTGTTCTCGTCTGATCATTCGTCGACTCCTCTCACCACATATTAGTACAAAGTGTTTCTGTATATCTAAAAAATCTATTTTTCTTCCGAAATATATATTCACCTGAATCTCAAACGAGATACTTCCAGACTGAATTTAGAAAGGAGATTTAACGCTATGCACGGCTATATTTTATAGAAAATTGTTAATTTCAACTAATGAAAAGGAGATTGAACGTCAACTAACACATTGCTAATAATAGAGAATACCTCCATAGAGCGCGCATAGCACAATGGTTGGAGATGCCCTGCAACATACACGTGGAATCGATCCGTGCACCCATGGCCCACCAAGCCTTCTATCCCTCCGGGGTCGGCAAATTGGTACCAGACTTGTCTGGAAGGATAGTACCACTGGCTCGATACATCGGTAGGCCACTGCGAATCATTGTAAAGCCAGATATCCATCCAATCACCTCCAAACGATGCTTAGTGAAGTCGAGTTCTCGGCGTAGATCAATCCCTGATTGATCTACGCCGAGAGCTTTATCCTTTTTTTTCACCTCCTCGGAGTACGTACACTCAATAATTCAAAAGAGGAACCAAGTAGAAGATTCCATTCCGTTTCAGCGTGACGTCACTAAGTGACTATCCGATATGAGCCTTCCATCAACAGTGGTTATGTGGTCGATACCACGTCGTGATGTGCCACAAAAAAAACCTGCATCACATGTGTGCACCACCAGCATAGATCTCGATCGAACTGTTCAAATATATATGATTTGCTTTTCACTGTCACTATTATCATGAGCTGTTTGAATCCTCAAACATTATTGCCACTTCACCTGTTTTCAACCTTCGGATTTGTGATGTAGTTCACATCTGTAGTGATGTATCTCGGTGAGATGTCGGTACGACGGAAAACTTCGCCAAGACCCTAAACGAACTACCACTGCTCGAAGGGATTAATGAGCACACCTATAAAAGTATGCAGAAAATAAATAACTACAACATGTCCATTTTCCAATACAATTATACCTATCCAGTGCCTAATATTCTATTAGAAATTTAAAAGGAAGAAAAACGTGAAAGGAAAGAATGAAATATGAACGCAAGAAAAACGAGGTTTAAAGGTACGGGGTTTCAATGAATGAATTTCCTGAAGAGGTAAAAACAATGAATGCCTAGGACAATGAGATTAAGAAATGGAATTGCCTGTTACAATCGAATTTCATCGGTCAGTGACCTCATAGTGACCAATCAGAAATATAATAAATATAGAGCGTTACTCAAAATGAAGGTAAATGAAGAGACCAATTAAGTTCGGTGGACTTCCAAAGTCATCGAAACCAACCTTGACAAAACTGTCGACAACTTCCACATGCCCAGGACTCGTGGGCTTACTGAAGTCAGTAGAGTAATGCAAAGGCTCATCGTCAAGATCGACTACACGCACTACGATAGGCACCTAGAAAAATGTCCAGTTCACTAAGAATCTACAATGCATTAGTTCCTGTATGAAGCGAAAACTAAACGCGATAACAGCCCCCGAAATTAAACAAAGGGTTACGGTCATTGCATGACCGTGAAAGTTTGTACCACTTACTAATAAACACCAAAACCACACTTACTCTACTCTACACTCCTTGAAAAAGTTAACTGTGAAGAATTGTCTTCTTTTAAACGATCAGTTTTTTACATTTCCTCTGCGGATCCCAGCACTTCTCGCATTCGATTCGTTTCCTCGCATCCGTCATCCACAAAGGTCTTCCAGTCTTTAACGTGTGGTTTCGACTGCTGTTTGAGGGATTCTTCTTTCACTATAAAAGTCGTCAAACGGTGGTCAAGTCGATTCTCCCCTAGTGTCCTGGGATAGCCGGACAAGAATATCGGTTGCATTGCAGAAAGCGAACCTTCCCCAGATAAGTCCGGTACCATTTTCTCGATCCCGGATGCATGACGGTTGGCGATGCCGAGGCCGCATCGAACCAGCACCAAGTTCGTAAAGAACGGCATCACTACCACAGTGCTATCAACCCATACGAAGAACAACTGCAGAATTTAACGCAATAAAATCACATATCTGTTAGACTGGATTCTTCCGACAACTTGAGACCATAAATTTAGAATATATCCACGTGTAAAAACAAGTTCTGAATTCTTTACGGGAGTCCTAGACTCAGGATGAAAAAAGGAAAGGATATCTCTCCAAACTTAGGACACTTTTCATCTAAACGAATGCGCACGTTCCATGTCTACGTCATATGATAAAAAATTTCCTTTCTATTTTTATATTATTAAAAATCACAAAATCCGTGCCACCGACCTCTGTTATGGGTATGCACTTCTCATAAGAGTTCGTTCGTGACTCTCCAGGACGACAACCACATTTCGTTCCTCCGATGCACACCTACAATAGATTTGAGTAGCGTAAAAAAAAAGAAGAAAAAAAGGCCATTAATGCTAAATTTGATGAAATATTCCATCAAAATCATTACATCTCTAACATGTAAAGTGTATTGTTTTTTTACTTCTTCTAAAACATAACTGCTCTTGAGGTATACGTGAGGAGTTGAAAATAGGCGAAACGAAGGACGCGCATGGTGTGGTGGTGAACGCGATACTCCCCGGAAAGGACAATAACGCGTTCATTCCCTACCGCAGACACCTGCGGTCCGGTGTTTTGCAAATATCTCAGCATCATTGAAGTTATATTTTTGCATCATACCCTGCCATTAAAAAGAGTAGACAGTAAGTAAAAAAGGTTAAGGTTGAAAATAGGAAAAAATCACGCACTGCTAAGGAGTAATAGTGCTAGTGAAAAAAGGACAGATGTTTTCTCTAGTTTGATACTAAAGCGCGATTTACAAAATTAATCGAAACAATTTTTCTACATGACTAGATCAAATCTTATGCGAATTCCAGCATTTGGCACTTTGGCTCTCTTCATGGATGTATGCTGCTCGAGTAGATTCTCCTTGTAATCTTGACATGGTTCAAGAGCTTTCAAAGGTTCTCATAACAGCCAGTCGTCGGCTTTTTGCAGAGTGAAAGGAGTGAGCACCCAGGAAAGTCTAGCATAATTTTTCCGACTTGGGAATAATGGCTTGGCTAAAGCTTGGCTAAACTGTGTGAGATCAAACTAGGGCCTTGCACAACAATTGGCATCACTACTACTGCTTTACCCACGTCCATCTGAAACTTTATAAAAATACGACAAATTACTGAGCGATGAAATTGTTTCAAATCTAATTATCGCAGGATGTTTATAGCATGGTTGGTGTACCCTACTATACATGTGGCCTTTGACCTAATCCCGTGTCCCGCCCAAAACCCGCTTCCCTTCATAATTCTCAGATCGGAAGACTGGTGTCAGGATTGTGTAGGGGTAAAAAGACTTTTGTAATCCAAATAACTCCAAAAGTCACATTTCCATACTTCGTTCTAGATTTCCATCTGAACTACCAGTCATTTACTAGTCAAATATCTCTCAATGTTTCAAAGTATTGCAGAAAGCGATCCAACCTCACGGAGGTCAACTTTGCAGTGAGTGTTGCCGCATGGAACCTCATTTGCGGACAGAGTCGTTCTCTCTGCTTCTTGTGGTCGATCGATTGTCAAAGCTAATTTTTCAAATATATGAAGAAAATTCGACTGAACACTGAGAAAATAATTCTCCTCCAAACAAAATCCCAATGCCAACCTATACATACACGACCAGTTTTGAATGGATCGGTGTTCTCATCGAAGAATCCGGTTTTACACTGGCAAACGAAGCCATCATCAGTGTCGATGCAGTCTGCATTCGGATCGCAGTCGTTCATTTCGGGATCCTTGCATTCGTTATATCTAGAGAATAATCGTTTCTAATCAGACAAAACAAAAGAAAAACATCCACCCGACTTCATTGCCACTTAACTTCTTCGAGTTTTCAGGAAATCACCGAAAAACTCTAGGATTTTCCTTGCTAATCTTCCTTTACTGCCCCCTTCTTTCAATACAGCCAGATTCTTAAGTATAAGCAATCAAATAAATGCCTTGATAAAAAAACCACAACGCATAAAGAAGTGGCGACAACTAATTGTACAGTAACTTACTTAGGGTAGTAAAAGGGACCGTATTTACAAATCACGAGGAATTGTACGGCATCAGCATAAATCCCACTTGACTAGTAATTTACCGGCTGAGCAAGATTTTATTACCCACGACTCTCAAAATCCATGCTAAAGCGTTCTGAAGAGGTAATCACTTGTAATAATGACGACGCTGCTGCCAGGATGGTAATGATTCTTGTCATATAGTTGGTTGGCCTGCCTGATGGAAACGTCGATTTCTTTCTCAGCTTAGGAGTTCCGATTGTCCATCGTAGTTCGACACAGGAATAACTCTCAGCCACGAAAAGGTAGTAAACCAATGTGGAGTAAGAATCCGGAGGCTGCATTGATCAACAACATCCATCGAATGGAGTAGCTTTCCTAATACGATATTCTGACACTTATTTTTATTATCCTGTTCTAAGTTTCACATTTTAGAAACGGTAGTTTATCAGACCTCACAACGGTTTACCATCTCATCGTGCCTGGGAGGTGTTCCTGGGTGTCGGCCAACGATGTACAGCGGGGGGAATCATCCCCTTGGCAGGGTTTCCCAGGCTGAGAAGGAGTCCGCTGTCGCCATCAGAAAACCCAGCTAAGAGTAGACCACAACCACGATCCACCACCGTCCTGGTATCAAACGAGTCGCATGGTGGCAAATCTCCCTCTGATCCACAAGAGTGACAACAGCCTGTGGTGGTGACGACCTGGGGCAGACTTTGGCCAGGCTCACCTCGGGACTCTAGGGAACCACAAGAACTAAGCCAGCAAAACTCCGAAAAAATGGAAATTACTCTGGGGCCCGCAGAGTCAGTGGAGACGGGCCATCCAAGTATCCAAGAATCCATATTTACCAGAAGCCACAATAATAAAAGATAAACCATTCGCTACCAATGCCAGAGGGATGCGTCATGTATTGGAGTTCGTCAATCATCATAGAAATGAATGAATGCATGAATGCACATCTGGCCTCTACAGTGACTTGTGGTGGCCTGCCGATACGTGACGCGTGTAGTGCACGGCACCTCTAACCACTGCACTACGCCCGTCCCAGACACCACAATAAACACAAGGATTCATGAACACTTATTTTCACAGTTTAGGCCGAAAAGTTATGCAGAAAAAAAGGTGGCAGTGCAGACCTCAATCAATGGTCGCTGACTTAGTACCAACCCCTTGATAGAAAAGTTACATATCTACCGAGCGTACTCCACAACTCAGCATTCGAGACAAGTCTACAATTAACGCGTCAGAGTAATTATGAATGGAACAAGAACTTCATGACGCGTTCCAATAAACATGATCAACGGCTTTAGTAGGTTAGGAAGACGAAATGCTACTCAAGTAGTTGAGTTCCGAACTTACACAAACAAATCCAAAATGTTCAAAACAACGAATAAATACAGGAAATCCTGCGAATCGCATAGCAATAAAGGCGAATCATCTAGGTACGTATAGTTTATCGCCTCACCGTTAAAAGAGCGTGTTCCTCCTGGGAAGAACTGCAGTGTATTGCAAGGGACACACAAACTGCATACTTCAACACTTCCTTTCAGAAGGCCAACTAAGAGGAAGCATAGGTAAATCAACGCCCAACTAAGAGAAAGCATAAGTGAATCAACGTCAATCGGCGCCCTGGTTTGTCCTGCACATCACGAAAGTTCGCTCTTGGTGACAACATGTGAACATCTTCACGACCACACTACACTCTTGAGGAAAAATATTTTCTCACCCATCAGAACACCAGCGAAAGGAAAATTATGCTGAGTTTTATACGAGTCGTGAAGAGGTACTACCTGTCTACTCGAGCATCTGCACAACAATAGCTTCCACCATGTCATAAAAAAAATAAGGAACTAAGTAAAACAGAATCTATTGAGAACATTCTTCACCAACATAGGAATGTTTTCTATGTAAAACATTTCGAATACTGTTTCCGGTGACCCTTAATCCTATTTTCTATATTGGTGTATGTTTCTTGTTCACCTGCAAATGATCTTAAATCTATCTTCACATCTTCTCTAAATTTCCTCTTAGCCACTATCTCATGCAGATGCCTCGCAGGTGGCTGGAAAGGGATTCTATAACTTCTTTCAATAAACTGCTCTTCTATGTCCCACAGTTCGGGCACTGAATCAGCAGTAGTCAGCTGGATGTATTTCCAGCATCTGTCGTCCCAAAGAAGTTTCCGAACGAGCAGCTGCAGCCTTTCACATGTAGCTCTATCAGATTGTACTAGTAGAAAAAACCTTTAGAACCTCTCTCTAGGCGCCGTCTTTAGGTCACTCTGGTAAAGCTCCACCCACTGCAGAAATAATAAAGACAGCTCATGGCGATTCTCTTCAAGTGTTCGGAGCGTTCGTCCGGTGTTCATCCAATCCCTGAATCCCTCAGTGCTCCAACTCCAGTGTCCGCCTAGCTTCCTTCAATTGTATCACTTGTTCTCATTTCAATCTCCCTCGTATATACCTACCTAACCACATATCGTCACATGTCAGATATTATTATAATGCCGTTGATATTGCTATGAACTGTTATAACCCAAACTGGAGGTTGTTCACGACAGTTACGGAAAAAAATCCCGCGTGGCAGCTACAAGGACTAGTATTCACAACGACTTGGTATTCATATAAAGTTGGGAGCTCAACGCTGCAAGAGAATCTTTGTTCAACCAATCTGAAAATCCCAGCTATGTCAACTTGTTCTTGATCACGTTCAAAGGCTAACGAATTCTGGTCAACTGAATTTTTAATGCCTCACAACGGTTTACCTCCTCTTTGTGGCTGGGAAGTATTCCTAGGTGTCGGACCACGATGTACAGCGGGGGGATTCATTCCTTGGCAGGGTCTCCCAAGCTAAGAACGAGTATAGCGTTTCCATCAGGAAGCCCAGCCAAGAGTAAACCAACAAAATCAAGATCCACTACCGTCCTGGTATCAAAAATCGCATGGTGGTAAATCTCCCTCTGATCCACAAGGGCTGCAACTGCCTGTGGTGGTGAAGACCTGGGGCAGAGCTTCGCAAGGTCCACAATGGCTTAAGTAGCAAATCTCCCAAAAAAATGCAGATTATGCTGGGGGCCCGCATAATCAATGAGGACGGGCCATTTAAGTATCAAGGAAGTAAGTAAAAACTTTAATGCTATGTGGTATTCTCTTCACGACGCAGAAAGAAAATCGTGGAGCAGATGAAAACTCACTATTGGGTGGTCTATATATAGATATACTACACCAAGCGAACAGATATTTTCTCCAATATGTCAAAAATCATTACTTGAATCGCATTTAATTTTCCATAGACCTAATCTCTTCATGAATATAATAAAAAAAGTATCTAAGATATGAATGCTATGCACCGGCACACTCGTCCTGGAGCATCAGGCAGCTGATCCACATACGGCTCTTGGCACTTACACTCGTATCCGTCGATGGTATCGACGCATGTGGCATGTTTGTCACAATCATTCAAGTTCTCCGCCAAACACTCATTAATAACTGCAAACAAATTTATGCCATATGAAGACCGTATTTGCGAAAGCAGACCGTGGAAAGCAACTCACTAAACTTGCACCTCGTTCCAGGATTTTCTGGTTGCTGATCGTGATAATCTGGTTTACATCTGCAAGACATTACTTTATACAACCTCAGTGTTTCACTTCTAACTCTTCTATTCATACTTCTATATTTGAACTAAAGTATTCTAACATATTCGAACCACACCTAATTTTTTGTTAGCGGTCATAGGGGCTATGTCTAGTAATTCTTCGTATTCTTGTTGAGCAAACGCGAGGTGTTATTTTTATTCTTTATTCACGAACAAGCTGACGTTTCGGCGGATTTCGCCTTCCTCAGGGCCTGGAAGGGTCAAGTTGACAACAATCTATTCGGCCAAACACCTCCATAACCAAACAGAGAAAACGCTGAACCAAGATTTCAACCACATTGAACACAGCTTTGCACACTCACCGCTTTCTATGAGGCTTCCACTGAGTACGTCGCGTGGAGACCAACCGCACAGAGTTCACATGGAAGCGTAATATGCCCCTCCCATCAGAATAACAGGCTTATATACTGCCCAATACCACGCGTGATAATGGCGCATTCTTCCCTGTGGTTCATTTTCGGATTGGAGGTGTTTGGCCGAATAGATTGCTATCAACTTGACCTTTCCAAGCTCTGAGGGAAGGCGAAATTCGCCGAAACGTCAGCTTGTTCGTGAATAAAGAATAAAATAACACCTCGCGTTTGCTCAACAAAAATACGAAGAATTACTTGATCAATGCCGAGGTTAATAGAAAGCCGGTCGTGAGATTTATTACGAGACGTACCAGCTATGTCTAGTTTTTACACTATGCGAGCTATGAGTCGTATAAAGCTCACGCAGTCTGTGGTCGCCTTTCTCTTCGTTTTTACCAACTATAAATCGGTTTTCATATGTATCTCACCCATTTTCGCTTTTTTACATTTTACATATCTTCCACGTGGACGATTATCTCTTGAGTGTGATGAAGAAACTCGTTCAACATCTAGCCAACGGTGTTGGTGATACGATGTTTGGCAGTAGGTTTCGTAAATGTTCGGATATTCAGGTTGCTTCCCATATTTCTTTGAATACCTACCCATTTCATAGGGTAACCATAATTTATCACAAAGAATGGGAAGGCAAGAACAACCAATATTTTTTACAGGACTTCAGAGCACATAATATGCGTATACCAGCACCTCTTTAATCTGACTAGTTAGCTCGCCTCCACATTCTACGAAGGTCTTCGGATTTTGGCTTTATCTTAAGTATTTCGACAAAAGACAAATTGAATCCCACTTCTGTCATTCCTTCATCAAAAGTCAAAGAAGGTAATTAAAACGATGCGAGCAAGGAGAATCTCTTATGACCGCCAGTGAACAATTTGAACAACTCGACAGTGAGGACGAAGACGATGGAAACGAAGTCAGCAGGAAAGTGTAGAAACAAGGTGTTTTGCTCATATGGACACCAACAACTGGTACATGAGCCCCTCGTTGATTGAGAAAACAGGAAAGGCTTTTTCCAAGCAAGTCATTAACAAGAAGCTAAAGAGGGGAACAACTGAAGGCTCAATAGAATCGGAGTGGAGTGCTCCAGTGAAAACATAGAAGAGTATTACAGTAATAGTTCCCGATAATCGAGATTAATTGGAAGTCGGTCGAGGTTAATAGAAAGTCGGTCGTGGGTATTACAGTAATATCTATAACATATGACGATATCCGTCATGCGAACATATTAAGATTGTAAATTGTAGAAAGCTGCTTCGGAATACGAGAAGATGAGAACTTATCCCCATATTTCAGGAAGCTTAACAAGTGAGAAATACATCTTTACTTAGTTTGGTTATATACGGTTATTCATTCTACTATTCACTCTGTTCATGCTGAGATATTTGCAAAACTCCGGACCGCCGGTGTCTGCGGTGTGGAACAAACGCGCTATCACGTTTTCCGGGGGCTAACGCGTTCACCACTACACCGTGCGAGTCCTTCGTTTCGCCTGCCTCTCAGCTAGTTCTATCGATCAATGCCATACATACAGGTTTCCACAAATTGTAGGAGTTATCAAATAGTTTTCCTCACATTACGTAGAGGACAACACATTGGTAAGTTCGTGACTGAACACGAAATTTATAGTGAAAAAAAAACAGCCAAGAAGAAATTGGGTCATGTGACTCATACTGTCCGCTGCGTCTGGTAACCCAATGTAAGAATCATATGTGATGCACAAATTGTTAATGTGTTAACAATTTGTTTAGTTCTGTAGAGTCACGACTTTGAACGATGTGAGTAAATGTGAAGGTAAAAAAATGATTGAATCTTGGCTACGGTAATAATCTGTCTTCTAAGAGGCAAATGAAAAAATCGATAGCACGAACTAATGATTCAATCAAAACGTCGAAATCAAATGAGGAACCCAAATTGACAATAACGATTCACCAATAGCGAAACTTACTTGCATTCGTATCCTTCTTCTTTGTCGATACAATCGGCAAAACGCGAACAATTGTTCAGATGAGGCATAAGGCATTCGTTAACCAGCTGAGTACAAGAGGCATATATAAAAAAGGTTTCTCCTATGAAATTTGAATCAAAATAGGAGCCAGGTATGATGTGCTATGTATTGAGCATAAACGAAAAATTATCACAAAGATGAAGCTTATCACAGATTTGTTTGCAAGTCTCACCCCGAAACAACTACGGCCCGGTTTGGATAGATCCTTTGAGATGTCACGACTTCCGACCGGACACTGGCATTCGTACGAATCAGCGGTGTCACGACACGTTGCGGCTGGATCACAGTCGTTCAACGACGGATCCAGACATTCGTTTACCAGTTCACGACACTCGCGACCTACAATCTCGACTTTCCGTGGCACAAGATTTTTTTAGTAAAGATATATCCGGAATGGTTCGCCTTTATTTTAAGTACAAATGTCAAACTACAGTTTTTTTATATTTTTCTACTCTCTGCAGCGGACGCGTCTGTGAACTGGTCAGAGGCGCCCCGTAATACACATGGGATCGATCTCCGCGCTCCAGGCTCTCCAAGTTTTCCATCCTCCAGGGGTCGGCAAATTGCTACCAGACCTATCTGGAAGGATAGCAGCACTGGCTCAATATATCGGTAGGCCATCGAGAGTCATTGTAAAGGTCAGATATGCATTCAACCACCTCTAACTATGCCAAATGAAGTCGAATGTGTGGCGAATCCCTCAAAGATTGAAGAGCTTCATCCTTCTTTTTTCTATTTATTCGTAGCAATAGGCGGTTCATAGTCAGTCATAATAGTGAACATGCCATCGAGGACAGTTTTTACTTCTTTAATTCGGTGATATTTCATCCACTTTATATAGACGTGAATTCGTTACTAAATCAATCAGCCAAATGAACAGGACAGAAATCAAACCTGAGGCCATACTCGCGGTAATGGCTCGTTTTAGTAACTAGCAATACACCCAATAGAAGTAATTTCAACGGGCAGAAAATAACTTCCATTCACCCGAACACCAATATATAGCAAGCGCTTAGCTCTGTTTATTCTTAGGATAAACGAAAAGCTTGTTATTTTGGGAAATCAGCCGTATAGAAAAGCGTCATCATTTTCAAAAAAAAAGTTTTCACTTGTGTTGCCTTCCTTTCCATTAATATTGTTATCACTATGTACGTCCTTCAAATAAAATGAATCCGGTTCTCCCTGCTGCAAACAAATTCTTAACACTAGAAAAAAAAACATAGTTATTCAATGTATAATCAATTGGTCCTCCAAACGGTTTACCGCCTAATCGCGGCTGGGAGGTGTTCCTGAGTGTCGGAATGCGATCTACAGCGGGTAGATTCGTCCCCCCGGCAGAGTCTCCCAAGCTGAGAAGTAGTCCGGCGCTTCCATCAGGAAGTCCAACTAAGAGTAAACCAATACCAGGATTCACCACTGTCTTGGTATCAAAGTCGCATGGTGGCAAATCTTCCTCTGATCCACAACGGCCGCAGCTGTTCATGGTGGTGATGGCCTGGGGGCAGACTTTGGCCAGGCTGACCTCAGGATTCCAGGGAATCACAGTGGCTTAACCAGCAAATCTCCGAAAAGTGTTGACTACGCTGGGGCCTGCACAACCTGTGAAGACGACCGTTCAAGTGTCAAGTGTCATAATCAATAGATGGACAAATTAACAGATTAGTGCAAACGGTTGCCCGAAGCGAATCTGCATTCTGTTTGCTAGCGTCGAATGGAACATTAGTCAGCAGATCAACAGAAAAAGCTTGATCGAGGCGAACCTGGATTTTGTTTATTAACGTCGACGTATCCATCGCGACATTTACAGGTGTACTTCTCGGGACCGTCCACTTCCTCACACACAGCTGCTGAATGGCAGTTGTGCTTCGAATCGTCGACACACACTCGTTCCAAACATTTACGACCTAAAAAGAAAACTTTTATTAACAGGCTGCTATATACAAAGCGAACTCATGCTATTCTACAACTTAACACAAAGCTCCACTCGGCACTTCCGAATTTCTTCACCGATATTACATAACAATATTACGGAAGTGCTTCTCTCACTCCTACTACTTTATCTCCAATCAGTAAACACAACGGCACTTTTCCATAGATTTCCAAGTAGCTTTATAGTGATCAAATGAACAAGACATAAAAAAAACCTAGGTAACTAGAGTTACTGATTTTTGCGGGATTCCAGTCAATATTTCGGATCTATATATATCAGTTCTTACCGTTGGTTTCAAAAAATCACATCAGAAAATTTGAAAAACGCTAACATTAAGGTAAAACATGTTGAAATTCAACCAAAATTCCAAAGTCCTGTCAAAATCGACCGAGTAGTTAGTCGAGAAATATAGCGTAACCCCATCACAACCACGTCCGAAAATTGTGTCTCTCCCGCAGAAGTCAGCTTTCGCAGGTGTAGTGATTGATGCCTTTCCCTATTCTAGCAGTTAGAAGAGCAGAATTCAGTATTAAAAAAAACCAAGCTCAAAAAAATTCAACCCAAACTTGGGTCGGTCAGCACATATTAAATACTAGTTCCAAACTGACCCGTTCGATGCGGCAGCGGGCTGCGATCCAGGTAGCCAGCCTTGCAGACGCACTCGTAGTCGTTCGTCCCACGTTCGATGCATTGCGCATTAACATCACAGTCATGGCGGCCGGAGTCGCAGATTTGGTTCTCTGGAAAATGAGTGGTGTTCAGCGTCTTATTATTCGACGAATGTCACAAAGAAGAGGCAAAATCCAAGAAATCAGGCACTAGGTACCAGATGTGAAAGGACAGCAAAATTTGGTGCACATCTTTCGTAAGAGCCTAGATAACCATAATAAAAATATTATTATTCGGAACGTGTAGAGCAGTGGTTCAAGGTGCACTGAGATGCACGTGGATGTCTGTTCGAATCCCCATGGCAAACTGAGCCATCCATCCATCCGAGGTCGCAAAATTGTTCAGACTTGTCCCCGCGCTCTCACCAGTCGACAAAAGCGACTGCCTGTGATGAACTGGGAACACCCTTGTGTAACTATCCCAAGACACCAGGCAGAAATGACCGAGCCAGCATTCAAGGACATTCATAAAGATTAAATATTATCAAGTAACAGCTGAACCCACACGCAAATCCGAGGACAACCTTCAATTAGCGGTGATTGGAAGAAAACGAATCAAATGCAAGATGTATGAGATGAAGGCATTCACGAAATACCTGATGTGAGCTCGTAAAAAAAATACTTTCGGGACCACTACATTTCCATTATTGCCAAGAATTTCGGTTTATTTTTCATCTCTGCAATGTCTTCATAATATTTTTTATCGTCAAGTGTTAGAAAGCAGGTCACCTTAAAGAAATACATCAGGTGGTTACTGTAGTCTTACCAGGTGTTCTTGATGAGTTGATATAAGGTTTTTAAGACGTTTTGGTCTTTCCCTGATTTAAGCCCCAGCTGCTTAGCCTTTTCCAAAGCAACTTTAGTACTCACTTTCTTACCAAGTAAGGCTACCTGCATGAGACGTTAATAAATCACAGAAAATATTTAAATCTTAACCAAATCACATTTAAGAAGCTACATAAACACTGGACACCAGTGTTCAGCATTCAATTATTGATCTACTTCAGACGAATACCACTAGTATTTAAAAGACATTCACGACATTCATAAATTTTTTAAAAAATACTTCTGTGAAGTTTCTTCAGCTGACACACAAACCACTAAAACCCCTTTCCTTTTACACTTTCTTCTCATTACCATCTGAGTTTTAACTATACTTAAGGTGTCAAACCTATTTTCGTTTCCTCTCATATGCTCCGTCCTACCCAGGGTAAACCCCTTTTTTTCAAATCAGTACATTATAGGCGACACCTTCTTCAATTTTAAACCAATTACATCATAAACCTATTTATCATTTTAGCAAAAATTTCCGCTTCTACTTTTCTTTAGCTAGTTTCTATGATTTGTCCAAATCCTTAATATTAAGGTAAATCCTTTCCCCATTGCTATCGTAGAAGGACAAACCCCTTGAATTTAATGACAACTGTTCAATGCATTACGGTTTCTAGGTCTGTCACTTCAAACAGTTTGGACAAGTTCACCCAGTGATAGCGGAACCGCAGCGGTTGTCACTCGGAAATGAATATAATGGAGGTTTCCAGTTTTCCATCGACCAACTGATGTACAAACACAGGCATTCAGCAAAACAAAGGAAGTAGAACCTCTGAGAGAATTTGGCATGACCATTTTATGTTATTTCAGGACGCAAACGAGTTTATAGCAAACGAAAAACACTCTCACTTTTACGACAGTCCCGGCCAGGATTTCTTAACTCGTCGTGGTCCACATAGCCTTCCTTGCACTGACACTTGTACGCATCTCTGGTATCTGGAATTTAGTTATTATTCGTACACTTTTTATTTGTTGAATGAATCAGTTCATATCATAAAGTGACATCAAAGGTGAAACCCTCGAAGAAGAAACGTTCACACTTCCCATGAAATCGAGAAGAATGCTGATAACTAGGTTCTTATGAAGGTTGGTTTCAACTGATAGGTTAGGTGAGACTCTTTACTGTACTCCATCAGTCGAACCTTATACGGACGGAAGACCCACTAAGATTCACGGAAACAAACCGTTTATTAATCGAAGTTCAGGAAAACAAACAAAAAACTCTCAATGCAACATTAAGCAAAAAAACATGGCTATTGATTTCTACAACGAAAACAATTATTGTCCATCCGAACCGATCTAGCTCTAAGAAAGAACCAAGGAAAAAAAACCCCCTTTCAATACCAATTTTTTTGGGATAGCCGAATTCTTTCCGTTTGAAGCCTATCAACTGATTTTAACCTTTTTACTTACCTGCCTAGTGTTTTTGACGGCAGGGTATACTGCGAAATATAACTTCAACGAAGCTGAGATATTTGCAAAACTCTGGACCGCAGGTGCCTATGGTGGGGAACGAACGCGCTATTGTCCTTTCCGGGGAGTAACGCGTTCACCACCACACCATGCGGGTCCTTCGTTTCGCCTGTCTCTCAGATTTGCGCTCCCCAGATCAATCCCATTGACGAGTGATTGCTGATGGCAAAAAGATCGATAGAACTAGCTGAGAGACAGGCGAAACGAAGGACCCGCAAGGTGTGGTGGTGAACGCGTTACTCCCCGGAAAGGACAATAGCGCGTTCGTTCCCCACCATAGGCACCTGCGGTCCAGAGTTTTGCAAATATCTCAGCTTCGTTGAACCTATCAACTGAATTAAAGGGCAACAGACAACTGAAGTAATCCCATTTTTACCAACAAGAAAAAGCTTAAATCCTACTCTCTAGCCCCTCACCTATACAGATGGCGTGTTCGTGACAAGTGTTGCTGGATTTCGAGGCGCATTCGTCTACGAGAGCGCGGCATTCTAGACCGGAGAAAACTTGCATATTCGGGGAAACGTCCACGTAACCCTCCTTGCACCTGAATTAACGACGTTTCTCTTCAAAAGTCATAAGGGAGGTGCTAATTTATTGTTGTACTGAGACGGACTACTTTCACTGTTTTAGAAACAAAAGAAAAAAAAATGAAACAAGAGATGGTACTGGTCCTAAAAAATGCAATGCTTGAATGTAAGTGTCATTAAAACTCCTAAGGCTAATTCTAAGCCTAAGCCTAAGCCTCGCGGATGAGATACGGTGACGTGAATCGTGCAATTTGATCTACGCTTAGAAAAAAATAATCATTTAATTGGAAAAAGAATAAGAATTGAAGGGGTGGTTTAGAGGATTCCTCAATGGAAAAAGTCTTACCGACACATGAATCCATCGGCGAGATCAATGCACTCGGCGTTCACTGAGCAGTTATGGCGATTCTCCTGGCATTCGTTGTGAACTGAAATTTGAGTTCTGAGAGTTGCAGAACCGTCAAATCCCTTCAAAAACTACACCGAGTTCTTGGTTCTTAAGCTAGTTGGAGAATGCATAACACCAAAATGCCTAGTGCTCTAAGGTAATCACTTACGGGTAGTTCACTCAGAACATGCTTAATGGACGATCCTCACCACCCTTTTAATACCCATTTTTGAGGCTTACGTCGATTCATGCTAGCATATTAGGCCGAATAGACTAAAGATAGTGATATCGCGTAGAAGATTTGTTTATAAATATAAATGTTATATATGTCTCGACCTTGTTCAACAACGCACAGAACTATTGCAACACTGATCCAAAAGTGATTCTTCGATCTCTTCGACCTCTGCAAATGTGCGAATGTTCACGTCAGGAAATAATGTGGTTTTAAATTTTCAGCTGAAAACCTAGCTAGGAGTACTACACCTGCGCTTTGTACAACTCTGCGAACTAACCAC
The DNA here is from genome assembly GCA_018806985.1 of Angiostrongylus vasorum. Taxonomy (NCBI): domain Eukaryota; kingdom Metazoa; phylum Nematoda; class Chromadorea; order Rhabditida; family Metastrongylidae; genus Angiostrongylus; species Angiostrongylus vasorum. The sequence continues at coordinate 1,176,257 of JADANN010000336.1, forward strand.
AACTGGTTCCTTATCAAAAAATTGCAAAAGTAAGGGTTTCCATGCTAAAGATGTGATGCTGGTGAAGTTCCTTGAGAGATCGTAGCCCACCGATGTCATCCGGTGCGTGGCCAGGACGAAAGGAAACTGTGCTAGTGTCTATTCAAGCTACTCGCCGATATACAATACCAGTGATACCGGATGGATACGAGTATATACACGGGCCAGTTAGATCCCCAAACCACGTCAAACCGCTCTGATAATAAAGAAATAACGTTGGAGTGACAGCAGACCCACATTGTGTGCAAACTCTTCCAGGTTTTGTTGTTTGATCCGGCGATTTGTCGAGATATCCACTATTGCACGTGCAGATAAACGATTCGTCCGTGTCCGTGCATCTGGCGTTTACATCACAATCGTGCGTGCCAGCCGAGCATTCATCGATCACTGAACTAGTACTAGTAACTGTAAGTAAATTTCAAGACATTGGTGAGAAAAGAAGAAGACGACTTACGACAAATCTCGGTAACTGGATGCCTTTTATAGAAGCGACTGGTGTCACACTGACAGGTGTATTCTCCACTAAAATAGATGGAATGAAGTTAAACAAAGTAAATTCCGAAAACTGCAAATTGGCGAGGTTTCGGATGATTTGAAGTAGCCACAATAAAACGAGTGTTTAACAGAGTTTGAAACTTCGTGGGAAAACAACTAATGTGACACTTCATAATTACATCAACTATGCCCAACCAAATTACAAAACCTTATGGTGTAAAGTGAAAATCGTTAACCTAGACTAAGTAACTCGTTAACTAGAATTTTGCCCTTTTCTCTCCAGTAGAACTTAACAAAAAAAACAGACACAACTCCAACAAGAAAAACTTCAACAAAGTATCATCCACAACTCCTTTTAGGCAGGCTTGGGGACAACTTTTTAATATTTCAATACATACTGGAAAGGCTTCAAAAAATCCAGGTATATCTTCGAAAAATTCCATAATGGAATGATAGAATTTTACCTTTCCTCGAACGTCCAAACAGGTACTGAACAAGAAATACTGCTATAACTAAAGTGAGTGAGTTTCTAGAGTATTACTTAGCGTTACGAAGACATTTCTCCTTCTTCCTGGTATCGCACGAACCGGCAATGGACGGATCACATGTGCCCGGTGCTTGACAATTGTCCGATTTCGGATTTCGAACAAATCCAGCACTAAAAAATCCTTTCTAGAAGGAACTGGTAATATCAGATAGTATACATTAAAATAAAAAAGGATAAAGCTCTCGGAATTGATCAATCTCTGAAGGATGTGCCATGCATTCGACTCCACTAAGCATCGTTGGAGGTGACTGATTGCATATCGGGCCTTTACGGTGGCCTAATGTATTGAGCCAGTGCTGCTGTCCTCTTAGAGAAGTCTGGTAGCAATTTGTCAACCCCGGAGAGATAGAAGGCTTGGTGAGCCTACGGCGACGGCATCGATACCATGTGTATTGCATGGCGGCTCCGACCACTGCGCTACATGCTACTTGTGCTACGTAGTATACATTAGTTAGTAATAATTGCAGTGATCATAGCAATTCCAAGGATAATAAACGAGGATAGCACATTAACGTTATAAAAAACGTATAAAAATTCACTGCAACCATGTCAGTCATGAGCTGACAGCATGAAGAACATTTTATTCCCAATCTCTTGAATCGAACTCGACAAAAAACCTTCAAATTTCTGATAACAAACCTGCATTGGCAGACAAACTGTCCTCCGGGACCTTTCACACATTTCGCATTCGGCCCACAAGTGTTGCCTCGTAACACGTTGCATTCGTCTCTGGATTCGGACACAGGAGGGGTACCAATCCCTGAAGAATCACTCTTATACCGGCGAGAACTCTTTTTGTCGACATTTGAAAAAGCGATAGAGCCATGAGGTTATTATACGTGCAATGAAAACAAAACTTGTCCCAGGCACTGCACCACGTAAACAGGAATGCAAAAAGCTTTCACCATCAAAGAAAAGGGTAGAAAAGCTCAGTTGCAAACTTTTTGACTAGTACTTAAGTCATTATTCAAACCATGCAAGAAAACAGCATTTTATAAAATAGATTTCATTGCATGGAAAGTTCTCGGATGTCAGCAGTGCAACAAGCGACTGCAGATGCCTAGATCGCTTTCCAATTCCTTATCCTTATATACACAAACAACTGCCAACGTCCTGGTATCAAAGTCGCATCATAGCAAATCTCCCTCTGATCCACAAGCGCTGCGACTGCCCGTGGTGGTGAAGACCTGGGGCAGACTTTGGCCAGGCTGACCTCAGGATTCCAGGGAACTACAATGGCTTAACCAGCGGATCTCCGATAGATGGTGATTATGCTGGGGCCCGCACAACCAGTGAAGACGGGCCGTTCAAGTGTCAAGTGTCAAGTTTATACACATACCGCGGTCGATTATGGATCTACGCTATCCGAGAGTACGGCGCAAATTATCCATGACGATAGGTAGTGGCACATGCAATTAATACTAGACCTAAAAAGTGACAACATCCTTCCACAGAACGAAAGTGATATTAGACCACCGAATTTTGGGTTATGGTGTATTTCATATAATTTCTTTTTTGTCCCTACTCCATCCAATCAATTCGTATATCAGCTGCAGTCGAAAGCGGGTACTTTGAAGTCTAGAAAACCTATCAAAGAGGGTTAACTGTTGTCTTGAACAGGTATGCACTACGTTGGAGAGGATGGTAAGCTATCTAACAGCTAAAATCTACGGATAACAGAGAAATAGCTCTTCTTCTCTTCATGCTATCACATAAAAAATGACATTATTGTGAACATAACTATGAAATAGTCTACGTTTGAAACTATTGCTTTAGACGTTCTCTATGCATAAGATTATAATTAGATCTGCTGAAAATAAAGCTAGAGGCATCCGAATAAAAGCAGAGGGTTTCCACAGAAAGGGTAACACATTCTGTTTGGCTACCAAAGAAAATTTTAAAGACCGGAACACAACAAGCATATTTTACTGAATCATATCCTCAGCGTATCCCGTGTATCATGGCGCTCAACTACAACGCGACGAAGTCCGAAGCGTAATCATCAACAAGTTCGCAGTTTCTCAACTACAACGCCAAAATAAATAAGATTTACTCGATCCAGTAACCATCGCTTTCAAGAGTCAATGGTCAATGGATAAGATTATCCACAAGGAATGATCAATTCACTGTAACTGCTGATAGTGCCGTTAGGGTAAAAACTGGCTGAGAGAAAAGCAAAGCGCTCGCTTGGTGCCGTGGATAGCCCGTGAGCCACCGGAAAACATATCCGGTGGGTTCGAACTCTAGCTGAGGATTCGAGTTATGCTCAAATCTCAACGTTCTTGTGACTTTATAACACTCCTTTCCCTTTGGTATGCATGCTCATATGATTTCTTTCTTCAACAGTCGGACATACTGTTATCCAATGCCGACAATATGAGACGATGGAAAATTTGCATTCATTACTTGAAAAACATTCAAAAATCGATATGGCAGAATTCAAAGCATACTCTCAATGGAAAACCAACAAGATATTATTGCTCAACAGGAAGGTAACTTTCACGACAGTGGCAATAATTGAAGTAACTGCCTCGTACTCGCGCTTATTAAGAAGTAATGTGATGGTGTTTGAGATTGACGATGGACAAAGAGTCAGTAACGCCCTATCAACAACAGATTCAATACTGGAGTCCGTCTATCGACAACACTGAACACTCTTCCCTGGTGATAGAAGCATCTACAATAATGCACCGTTGCTGCTGTGGGGTAGGACTCACGTCATTGTTCAAACAGAATGCACAGTACACCTTCTTCCCTATTAATAGGGCTATCAACTGAACAACGACCCCAATATCTCCATTCTGAAGTCCTATTAAGAATAAATCAACGCCAGCAATCAATGCCGTTCTGGAGAGAACATGGTCCCCTATCTCTTATCTATTTCCTATTTAAGAAGCATTTTGACTTCAAAGAGGTGACCACCGTCAACAAAATGTTCACGGAAGATTCAGGAACAACTGAGGAATTATTCGAGCTGTACAGAAGTTTCAACATCAGAATCATTAAATTCTATGAAGTTATTTCATTGGAGTAAAAGAATGGTCCTTCGACACAGCAACAACACCCTTCAGAATCTCTGCAGGGCTTCAGGCGGTCACGTGCCCGAATAGCAATAGAAGTTGGGGTGAAAATTAATGAGCGATAACTACAACTAGCTCCACGTTAGTAACAACGTATCGTTTACTCTCAACAATATAATCTCTTGCAATCATTCTGCTTAAGATAAAGGAATGTAGTGGAAAAAATTCCACTAAAACAAATAGAGAGTAAAACATGGTGAACCACACTGACTGCAAATGCCCGTGTGAACGTCGCGCCATCCGAGATCTTCTGGACAAGAGCAACGCCAGTTTCCAAAGGGCGTTTTCTCACAGATTTCTGGATCTGGACACGATGTGGCGATTTCCGGATTGCATACATCGCCGCCACACACCTATAAAAGCATGGCGTGAAGACTCTTCGTCAGAAAAGTGGATGCAAAAGCCAATTCAGTTCAGTCAGTTAACTCGTTATTAAAATATAGTAACCGTATAAATAGAATAACAGGCAAGTTGTCAAACTTTAGTGATTGGATGCTGGTCGAATCCTTTTGGACAACCACAACCGTAGTGACCATTCTTAAACATGCAGACTTGGTTTAGCGCACGATCACAGCCGGCATGTGAAGAGGGATCGCATGGTCCTAAATCAGAAAAAGAAACATTGCTTTGAAAAAACAACTAATTACTATAACAGAGTTCCAGTCGTATTTATATACGTTCAAAATCGATATTTAGAAAGAAGACTCTATAGAGCAGATTAGATGATGAGTTGTGTGAAATAGTGTAGAATGACTTTTAAGAAAAGTTTGTGTTTTCGCTATAGATGATAAATTTGCTGGTGGTACCCCCCGGTTAGTACTAAAATAGTATTTGCTACCTTTGCCTTTCCTTTCTAAAGCTGCGAATATCAGAAAGAAAATCCATAGTAATCAGCACAGTCAAAAATATAACGCCGACCTAAACTGCCACTTTTCGCCGTTTGTTCTACAGTAAAAGGACAAAACTCTCAGCGTTGATCAATCCCTGAGGGATGTGCCATGCATTCGACTTCGTTAAGAATCGTTGGAGGCGATTGAATGCATATCTGGCGTTTACAATGATTCGCGGTGGCCTACCAATGTATCGAGCCAGTGCTGCCATCCTCCCAGACAAGTCTGGTACCAATTTGCCGACCCCGGAGGGATGGAAGGCTTGGTGGGCCATGGGCGCGGGGATCGATTCCATACGCATTGCAGGGGCGCCTCCGACCACTGCAGCACACGTGCCTTTTATTCCAGCAGCACTAATCTTAATGTACGATTCCTGAATTCTTCACAACTATGTCATTTGCTTTACTCAATTCCTTGTAAACAGGTGATCTTAGAAGCATTGCTGAGGCAGGCGGATAGTCGTTGCATTAAAAAACATCGTGAATGCATTGAGTTGGAGAATGTGGTCTTCCCAGAATCATATTTGTGGGCTAATCCGATTAGTTTTATTAAGTTCCCTTTCGATTGTAATCCACTAATACTATGTTTGCTACTACAAACTATCGAATAAGATCTTTGTCAACTCACCTTCAGTAGGGTGTTTGGGACCCTCAGTTTCAGGACAGGTGACTCGTTGGATCGCACTTCGAAGACGTGTGTTCAAGTCCTCAAACGCGTTCACGTGGAATGTTCGGTCCTTTGAGCCAGTAATCTCAAACGCGTGTGTTTATGTATTCTTCGTTTATTTACTGAATTCAGATGCAAATCCCAGGGATAGGGTTCTCTCGACTACAAGAAAATATCTAGGAAAACTAGAAATATGACAGACAAGTGGAAAATGCGTTGGTCTTAATACCGTCACTCGGGTGTTAACGTTACTTACTAATTTTCGGCTATGTTTGACTGCATTTTAGATAATCCATGGCTTTTTGGTGAACTTCGTGAATATTGTCGGCATGAATTTTACTCATCCAAAGCGTTCAAAGCAATCAGTAAAAAAAATTCATCTGCTTCATTTCTTGTTAGTAATCGCAGCCGAAAAATAAAGTATTTATAAGTGGTGGGCGTTATAAAGATCAACATATTTATCCGTACCTTGTGTTGTGTCAAATTTTTGAATTTGCATCCATGAAAATGGGCTAAATATGTAACCTAAGGGCTACGACGATGGCTAATGATAGGCATTCCATGAAAGATCAACTCACTTCCTCTAGTTCCGTCTGCAGTACATGGTTTGTGACTCCGACAGCAAACAGCTGGACGTTTCGTCTCCGTGCGTTCTCCGCGGCCATCGTCACACCGTCCTAAATTTTCTTAGTTAACACAACGTCTACAAGTCTGACTTTATTTGATAGAGTTCTGCCTTGGAAGCGCTGTTTGACAACCTTCCAATGTGCCAGTTACGACGGCAAAGATATTCCGACTGGATCAAATCACGCGGCAGAACTCAAAACAGAAGGAAAAGTGGCTCGAAAATTCGGATTATCTGAGTCTGCTGATAGGTGCTTTGCACTGAGTGCTAATGACGCGCAATATGAAGAATTTATTCGAAAAACTCTTCAGAACTCTAACAAGCCATCCTTCTAGCTCTTTTTCGAAATCTTCCTTTACCAACCACAACAGTTTCTGTCTATCACAATCATGAATTTCCCACGAAAAATGTGAACATTGTGATTTTCGCTACAACCTAACTTAACTGGGTTCAATTCCGATTTGTACTCCCCAGATCATTTCCGTTGACGGGTGATTGCTGATGGCACCGTTAGGGTAAAAAAAAAGCTGGTTTAGAGAAAGGCAAATCAAGGGCCTTAGTGGTTTAGTCGGTAAGATAAGAGCCTCCGGAAAGGGTAACCGGAGTTTGAATCTGGGCCGGAGTGCAAGTTTTGCAAACATCTCAGCACCACAGTGGTTGTATTCAACATCATACTGTGCAGTGAAGACAACAATTACGAGCAGTAAATGAAGAGTTAGATGCGATTAATTCTAATGAGATTCCACTATTTAAACATTCATAAAGGATGTGTTGATTTAATGTTGTGTACCTGCACTTACTTCAAAAAACTCTACACCTATCTCCCACTTGCTCCGTCACCCGTTCCTTTACTTTCTCCAGAACCAACCTGACTTCTGCCATCGGTGATGACGATACCGACTCTGGCGACTCGATCTGATAATGGTCGCGCTCCGCGTCTCTCGCTAAACGCTTCGTTTACCACATGCTCGATAGCCGCTCCCGTTCGAGTAAGACCAGTCAGATAGCTGTCAATGGGTAGGATTTACTGATTCAAAGTGAGTGAATGAATACCGACTACTATAAAGTTATTAAGCATTTGCATTTTTGAGGCCTACCAGTACTAATCTTCACCTAGACAGCCGTTGCTAACAGAATGCCATTGTTGAAGAAATTATTGGTGGACTTCACGTCAATAAGTAGAGTATGTCAAAATTGAACATACGAATAGGAATAATACAGGCCGATAGAGCTGTGAAAGTTCCGGTGTGGAGAAGCAAATACTATTAGAAACAGTATTTTTTCTGTTCGAACTGATGTAGATAGCCCATTGATAAATTTCGACCGCAGTTTTGTAAATAATCAAACAATAATTGATATGCTGCTTATTATAAAAATCAGAAACGACTATGAGTCTCATGTGATTCATGATATGAAAAAAAAGGGAAGTTTTCATAAAGAAAGCTCCAGAAACTTTATAAGCAGCATGTGGCATTCTATGTGTTTCATTGGAGTTATTGCAACCCTTAAAATCAAGACATCGAACTACTCACTCAATCTTCTTGATCGCGTCCTGCACGGAACGTCGGTCACTGTAGTCGTCGAGCCCGAACTCATGTCTAGTATATGTAGATTTATAGTTGTAATCACTATAGTTTCGTATGATTTCTCACCCAACCTACAGTCTCAGATTTACTTTAGTGCAGTTCTCTCGAATAGTTGTAGAAAGTAGTAACTAACGCTCTCACCTAATTTGATCAGAATACTGGACCACTGAGACACGAGTTTTGTTTGGGGCAATATCAAAGAGTTCGGAGAACTCCGTTAGGAATCTCAACACCTGGAAAAAAAATACGGAAAATGATTCGGTGCTTCATGCATCTAATGCAGTGTTTAACACAATCCCTTGAATTTACAGATCTTAATGGGTTGTGCTGATTACTTGTGAGAATACATAGCTCGTCTCTATATGACTAGTAGGGAACTAAGCCTCTTCATAACCTGAGAGGTGAGTGGCTCCAAAGACTAGTTGTATGCCCCTGGCACGACGGTTTGACTTATACCTTTACTATACAATAGCCTTATACAAACACACTTGCATGGGGATGTTTGCGTGCAGGAAACTGGATCCTGCATATCGGTTTGTCCGAAAGCTTGCAATACATTAAATGGGAATATATAGAAGATTGGTTAAGATCGCTTTCAACAAATCAGCACCAGATCCGGCCAGGACGTAAAACGAGCCACCTATCGGCATTCTACTCTCTTGTCAAGGAATGGAAATAAAAAAAGACGTGAAGCCCTCCTGTGCTCCGAGTGAACGGATCCCACCAGGCAGTTGACACAGAATACGGAGAACGAACAGTGGTAGTTAACCTGATCTTGTTGTGCCATAGATTTACCCTCAGACGAGTCTCCATATGAAAGTGTTGAACGCTTCATGGCTTGTTGACCCTGATCATCAGCGTGAATCCATTGCAGTACGCCGCATTTCGACACCGAGGAATACTTCGCTGGGGTAAAACATGAAGGGTTACAGGTCTGACACATATGATAAAGTCATCCGGGTTGAGATTATCGCTATACATCAGCACGTAGCAGGCATAGGAGTTCCATCCTATGGATTCATTTGCATCACAGGATTAATATAGAGGTGCCCTTAGTCCGCGTTAATCTCACTATCAACCATCTAGAAACTACTAACAATTAAAGCGCTTGGAATCGTTCAAAAAATAGGGGTTTGTGAAACAGTTCGCAATGGAATGAAAAAAAAATGTTTGACAACTGTTACCAATAGTTTAATAAAAATGCCTAAAAATACTCCGAGCTATTGCAAAACAATAAAATCCATACTTCCGTCTGGAAGATATACGACCCAATAGAACCAGAGCCATCGACAAGGAAAACGAGATCGGTGGCTTGAACAGGAACTGTAAGTAAAACCTTCGAAAGTTGAGCGTTTTGTAAACATGACAAAAGGACTTACCAAACAGTACTAAGGGTACAAACTCGTCCTGGGGACAGGTTAGCATTGGACGAAACGTCCACGTAACCTGCAAAGCATTTGCAAGTGTATCCGTCTGGTAACTGAACACAGTCAGCATTCTGATCGCACGAATTCAACATTCGATCCGAGCATTGATTGGCTCCTGAAACAATTAGAAACGATTTTTATCAATATACTGGATAAAATGTGAAATACAAGCAAACGATGCTGAGATATTCGCCAAACCTGGACCTCGGCGCAGATCGAACCACGATTACCCTTTCCGGGAGCTCGCGTATTACACACTGCATGACTGAGGTCATTGCTTTGCGTTTCTCTCAGCTATTTTTCTACCTAAAGCTGCCATCAGCAATCACCCGTCAGCCGTATAGAGGTCTGATTGGAAGATGGAAGGTGTAGGCTTAAAAAGTCTCGAAACAAAATCGCTAGGGAGACAAGGGCTTTCGTAGGTCAAATCCAGCTTGCTTAACTTTCGTTACTTCCAAACAAACAAACATAGCGCAACTATCAAAAGCACTCCCTTTGCTTTGTTAACAAGATTTGTGACCACCGTTATTGTATGGGTTCACACAACAAAGAACCATTTGACCATTGCAAACTACGTGCATGAATAAACAATATTAACGACTGAGAGGATGGCGTAACGAAGGACCCACAAGGTGTGGTGGTGAACGCGTTAGCCCTCAGAAAGAGTAGTAGCGAGTTTGATAGCCACCGCAAACACCTTTAGGCTCAAGGTTTGGAAATATCTCAGCATCATTGTGGTCATATTAACGACTATTTCCGCAATTGTCGACTCTAACACACTTCCCAGCCAATTCAATCTTCTTTGATAAACTAAGATGAAGCCATTCTAGGATTTAGTTCTGAAGCGGACAAACTGTGACCTCACTTTCGTTTCGACTTAGCTATTAACATAAATCGTTTGGCTTTTAGCAACATGGACAGCTGTGTGCCTTCCCGTGCTAAACAGCGAACATGAGGACAGTTCCAGAACCAAAATTGCGATATAACCCTAATTCTGACAGTGTGACCATAATCAAAACAAAGCGAAAGATCAATACTGGCTTCGTACATTGAGTGTTACGTCACAATTACAAAGAAACCAATTGATCCAACTAACCAAAAAAGCTTTCTACGAAACGGCGAACATACCCTGGAAGCATTTCCTCCCCGGTCGAAGCTGATATCTTGAAGAGACGTCCGTGTAGCCCATTTTACACTTGCATAGGTAACCCTGTTGCAAATCCACACAATCCGCAAACGGTGAACAGTCGGCAGATCCATCAGCACATTCATTTCTCACTGGAATTCACATATCAATCAGTATTATAGAGGAATAGAAGAAAGAAAGACAAAACTTCGATGTGGACGTAGAGTTGAGTGACTCTATCTTAAACAGGATAGGGTGGATTAAGCGGGAAATCGAGTAACCGGCACTGCGAAAACGCGGGAAAATTTCTTATGTCTTCACTTCTTTAAAATTTCGTAGAAAAAAAAAGATGCCTGGTTCTCGTTTAAAATCAAACTTCTATTTTTTTTCGGGAATATATATGAATATGTATAATAAAGGACAAAGGATAAAGCTCTCGGCATTGATCAATTTCCCTGAGGAATGCGCCATGCATTCGATTTCATTAAGCATCGTTGGAGATGACTGAATGCATATCTGGCCTTTACAATGACTCGCGGTGGCTATACCGATGTAACGAGCCAGTGCTGGTATCCTCACAGACAAATCTGGTACGAATTTGCCGACCCCGCAGGGATGGAAGACTTGGTGAGCCTGGGGCGCAGGGAATTGATCCCGTCCGTAATGCAAGGCCCCTCCGACCACTGTGCTACATACGCCCCTCTGAGCTTTGGGAACACCAGGCATATGTAGATTATTCAGTGATTTTTACAACACCCTTATTGTTTTACTTTTTTATTTTTCTGCCTACTACAATTTTTACGGCAGGGGTACTAAGCGAAATACAACCACAATGTTGCTGAGATATTTGCAAAACTCTGGACCACAGGTGTCTAAGGTGGGGAACAGGTAGGCACTATTGTCCTTTCCGGAGAGTAACGCGTCCACCACCACACCACACGGGTCCTTCGTTCCGCCTGTCTCTCAGCTTGTTCTATCGATCAGCGTCATCAGCAATCACCCGTCAACAGGGATTGATCCGGGGAGCCCACATCGTTATTGAACCCAGTTACGCTGAAGCTGTAGTTGAAATCACAATGGACAATAGCGCGTTCGTTCCCCAACTTAGACACCTGTGGTCCAGAGTTTTGCAAACATCTCAGCAACATTGTGGTTGTATTTCGTTTAGTACCCTCATTGTTTTGTTAAGTTTCAAAATGTGGACGACAATAAGTACTTAACAGATAACCGAGGTTAATTAAAGTCCAGTGTTCAAAGCAGAATATTTGTAACAAACCATATTTACTGAAGCAGTCAACTGACCTTCTCTGCACCTGCGTCCAGGAAAACGGTATGGATCAGGAGAGATATCGATAAACCCAGCCTGAAATCGTTCAGCTAAACTTCCACAGAGGAAAACTTTTTCGAGGGTGGAATGAAGTGTATAAAAGTGGGAATTACATCCTAGAGGAGTGTCGTATTCAGTCAGAGAAAGGAGACCCGACGGTTGAGATATTAAGTTAAGAAAAAACATAAAAGACGAGGTCAACATTGAAAGTGGAGACTAAAATGAAAAGGAAAAGATGAAGCGGTCATAAATAAACTTGTCCCGACCTCAATCTGAACTAGGTGAACGAGAACTCAATTGACAAGACCGTAAGGTGGACCAATAACCTTATGAACACGACTGGAAGGAATTTGAGATGCAGGATCGAAACTACCGTACTACTCTAGATTTCCAGAAACGGTTCCCTATAGTCAATAGTGACAGCTCTAGGCTGTCATGAATTCTGAGGTTTTATGGCCGAGACATAGGAAAAGTAATCTTGCAGGCCAACAAAACAAAATCCATAGCCATAACTGTATGGATCAGATGTGAATTAATCGATGGAGACGATGTATGTGTTGAATATCACTAAAGAGGTGTTTCAACCTTCAATATCTTCGATATCTTTTCGAATCTACGAGATGTCTAAATGCCTATTGATCAATAAGTCATGTTAGTTTGCTAATCAATCAATAATCATGAAATACCTTGCATTTGCACTTAAGCCCCTCGTAGGCGTTCGAACACATTGCATTCCTATCGCATTCGTTCATATGTTCACATTGTGAAAATACTGAAAACCACAATGTCTTCCAGAGAAAAGCACCTCTTAGAGAAAGATGAGAACGCAAAAAAAAGCTAAGGAATACGTGAAATAGCAGGCATCATGCTTTTCAGTGCTGTTTTTTTCGCTGTAATAAAGTACTGCTCGTCAGTACCTCCCAACGGTTGACCGCCTGATCTTGGCCGCCTCATTGTGGCTAGGAGGTGTTCCTGGGTATCGGCCTACGATGTACAGTGGAGGGATTCATCCCCTTGGCAGGGTCTCCCAAGTTGAGAAGGAGTCCGGCGTTTCCATTAGGAAGCCCAGCTAAGAGTAAACCACTACCAGGATCCGTCGTCATCCTAGCATCAAACTAGTCGTATGGTGGCAAATCTCGCTCTGACCCAAAAGAGCGGCGACTGCCTGTAGTGGTGATGTGGAGCAGACTTTGGCCTGGCTGACTTCAGGGCTCCAGGGAAACACAGTGCTAAACCAGCAAAACTCCGAAAAATGGATATCATGCTGGAACCCCCCACAACCAGGGAGGATGGGCGATCCAAGAATCCCAGTGAGTATAATGAAGTGATTGTAAAAAGAAGTTGAAAAAATGTCGAAAAGAGAGGTAAAAGTGACATAACACACCAATCTAAGCGATATACAAGTGCTATGTATAACAAAAATGAAGAACAGAACTGGTCCTCGTGTCTTTAGGAAAGCAAATAAAAGACTAAATTTTTAGAAGTTTTAAAAGTTTAAAAATTGTTTCAAAAAGACTAATCTTTGCAATAAGTAGGGGAAGAAAACATGGTCATCAAAGGAAGTAGGAAGAAATGAACAAACAGTCATATCCTCTTCTACTCTCTACTGAAACCTAAATGTGATTTTATCTTTGAATTCAGTGATTGCCATAGTGGATTAAATTCCACTCAACTAGAGAACATTTCACCCCAACGGTTTACCGCCGCATCATGGCTGAGAAGTGTTCCTGGGTGCTGGGCTGCGATGAACAGCTGGGAGTTTATCCTTACAGCAGGGTTTCCCAAGTCGAGAAACCGTCCGACGTTTCTATCCGGAAGCCCAGCGATGAGTAATCCATTACCAGGAATTATCACCGTCCTGGTGTCAAACTAGTCGCATGGTGGCAAATCTCGCTGACCCACAAGGGCGGCGACCGCCTGGGGGTGTTGACGACCCAAGGAAAACTTCGGCTAGACTGACCCCGGGATTTGGACTTCAGGGAGCACGAAAAGTGAAGACGAACCATCCAAGCATCTAAGTGACTAAGAGAATTTTTCTCGTCGTTTTCCTCTCATTAACCGTTACAAAATAAAAACACATTAGAGAACGACTTTTTTTATTATATTTTATACGACCCGTTTTTTAAAATCTACTGTGCTGATCTCAACACTTCTCACATTCAATTCGTTTCATCGCATCCATGATCCACGAAATTCTTCCAACTTTTACGAGTGGCTTCGACTGCTACTTAAGGATTTTCATTTAATCTTGAATGTAGTAGAATGCTGATCGAGTCAATTTTTTCCTGGAGTCCTGAGATAGCGAAGCTAGAGCGTTCCTAATTTGAATTCCAGAGAGTAATTTCTTCTCGGCTAAGTCCGGGGTTCCGATTTCCCGACTCTGGAGGGATGAGAGAGTTGGTGAGCGCGGGCAGGAGTTGAACCAGCACCGCGCTTGTGATGGTCGTTAACACTACCACAGTGCTATCAGCCACCTAAAAAATGAGTTTAGTATAATCAGTGTGACTCACGTTTGCAATTTCCATCTGGCTGCTGAACTGCACCGCGCATACACTGGCAGACCGTCTCGCCACTGGTGTTGTAGCGGCACTCCTCGTTTGGTCCGCACTGCTGCGAATCTCGACACTGAGGCTGCAAAATCATTAGAATACTATTCAAACCCTTTTCCATTGGATATCTAACTTTTTCGAGTAAATTTTATAGCTTCGCTACTGTCTAGCTTTAGCCCATTCACGACCATGCGCATTGACTTCAACATGTATGCTGTTGTATTTTTCGGATCTCACATCTTGATCTCAATACACATTTCAGTTGCGCGTAGAACTCTGCACTCATCATCTTTACTCAATGTTTCCCCTCACTACCCCGGCTAAATGGTTTGACATCTCAACCAGGTTTGCGCGCCACTCATAAGTGACTTAAACGATATGTTCTGAAATATAATGGGCACATACGATGATAAATTCATTTGGACTATGCAGTTCAGACGTTCAAAATCTACAGATCGAAAGAAAAGTGAGTACATGGAAAAAGCGACACACAAAGGCCTGTAATTTAACTCTTTGATCAAGCGCATTGATTCGAATATGTACGCTACTGTGCCGTACATCTTGATTTCAATGCGCATTTCAATTGCGCTCTAACGACAAACGGTACGACAAGCCCAACACGCGAAAGTGGGAGCTGTCGTGAAATTGTTAAAAGAGGCTATTGTAAAGACCAACGTTCTTTCTAGTTCTGAAAATGTAAATCGCTAGTAGTTTGCTTAATTTTTTTTACTACTTTATTCCAAATGGGTACTAAGTTTGCCGTTTTGTCGATATCGATCTGTTCTCTAATGATGAATGAACAAAATTTTAGATGTAAAAGTTAGACCATTATTAATTTGTAGACCTCACACGTTAATTTTTGCAAACTTTCGTATGAGAGCAACCTGTCGGCTGATCTGTCCGTAGTGCTCAGGGGACTTCGGGCGATTGCACACAGACCTGGATAATGTGTGACATCCGGAGACGCATCCACGAATCCTGGTCGACACCTATAATACATGAATCGAGATCTTATCATAGAAGAGAGGTCAAATGTGTATTTTCCATGAGTGCCACCCTAACAAGGAACAATGCGCATTGATTTCAACCCGTTTATTCCGCCCCGTAAGGTTTTCGCCAGTATTTTTGCACCCAATCAATAACTTCCTCGACATAAATGTTATGACTGGCCTAGTCTGAGAACAGCTATTTACTACACTCTATATCTTTGAATAACTGCTTTCCAAAAGGGTTTGTCTCTAAAGTCAAAGAGATTTCCTGATGAGGGAGGGTACAGGGATGATTGCATTGATGAGATTATTAAAGATGAGGACAGTACTAAGATGTCTCCACTGAAAAGACGTGAGTCCTGCGGCGATTGATTGCCTTTTGTTACACCTACAGAGCTGCACAAAAGAACTGAAATCATAGAGAGTAATAAAGAGGCTACTTAGATCTTTTGCGCTGAAGCATAAAATGGAAAACGCGCATTGATTTCAATGCAGCCCCCCTATCAATAAAAAATTCAACATAGTCTTACGTGCTTTGTTTCTAATTTTTTATGTTTCTTATGCTCTATATGACCTCGAAAAATCTTTTAACTTTCTTTTTGCTGTTCTTTGGAATATTTCTACATCATAGGGTGTGGCCAGAAGTTCGTCCACCATCAAACCACGGTGCTTTCATTCTTTAGTAGTCGGTTTCATATCACATGTTAAGTATATTTCAGCATTCTACATCCACTCAAATCTGAGCACTTCGTAGTTCAGAACCTGTAAATGTTTCCAAAGATGCACTGCGGGAAAGAACAGTGATCACCAACATTCCATGTTCGTGACGAAATATCTTAGTATTCTCCTCGCCAGGACATTCTATGTGATCAGGAATATCTTATTACCCCTTAAACTAGTAGTATTCTTGCATTTGGACAAACAAACTCCTACTCAAGGCTCTTTTTTTTTGTAAAATGAGGTGCATAGAGAAGAGCTATCCTTGGCCAGCGCCTGGTACATTATTCGTGGTGTAGGAGATGTCAATTGAGCACACAAAGCATAGCAAAAGTGTTTGTGCGGCAAAGTAGACATCTGAAATAATATGAGTGAAAGTTAACTCATATCGGCTGTAGGTGTTAGAGTTAGTCCAAGACAAGTTCTTATTCATCGACGAGCTCCTTACCGTTATTTCTCATTTTGTTACCTCCAAAACCTCGCCCTTATCACCTCTGTTAACTCCTTGTCCAAATATGTGAAATTGAACTTTCTAACTTCTTCGGCACCATTAGTTTTATTATATCAGTGCCAATTAGCGCTTTTCTTAGCCTTATTTTCATAAGTTAGTTAAAGAACTCACTTGCACTCATAACCTTCAGCTCGGTCAAAACAGTCCGCGTTTGGAGAGCAATCTGCCTTTCCACTACTGCACTCGTTTACCACCTCTACACACTAAAATGTAAAAAGAATTTTTAAGCGAACAAGGACACCAACCAAAGTCACGTCAATGTTGGACTTGTAAAAATTAGCTCGAAAGCATGTGATGAGTTGCAGCAATGTAGGTAGTTCAACAAGCATCTGCATAGTTCTAATTCTATTGGGAGCAGTGCTCGCAAGGTTACATAGCGCGTCGTCAAATGACAGATAGGGGTTAAACGCGGACCAAAAGCGACGATGTGTTCTTACATCTTACACGTCTTACACGAAACCCAGATGGACCTAGGATATAAAATCCATGCTTCTGCCATACCAGATAGAGTGGCCTATTCTGTATGCACATAACTGGGGGGGGTGTCCTTATGAATCCGTGGATTGTATTCTGCGAGTCGGTTCAGTCAAAGGCCAGCAAATGAATGAGAGTGAGTACAAAAGAAGTTTGCTTGGGATCGAATTCAAGAAGTCACTGTGATTTCTATATCCGGAAAATTCTGCAAAGTATCCGCAATCACACTCAGCCACAGTAGGAACCGATAAGGTATGTATAGGTATCTCATGGACGACAAAAAATCTGCTCAGGAAAACCGCTGATATGCAGTGTGGAGGAGAGCTCTTAATAATAATTCTTGAGGTCGTGTGTGTCATTATGTGTTCCATCATAAAAGCCTCTGTGTTCGCTAACAATTTGCTTACAAAAAGCACCTGTCGAAACTTTCGAACTGCATTGAACATGCGTCAACTATGTCTCATTTGGAAAAAAAAAGATCGATAGAACTAGCTGAGAGACAGGCGAAACGAAAGACCCGCATGGTGTGGTGGTGAACGCGTTACTCCCCGGAAAGGACAATAGCGCGTTCGTTCCCCACCATAGGCACCTGCGGTCCAGAGTTTTGCAAATATCTCAGCTTCGTTGAAGTTATATTTCGCAATATACCCTGCCATCAAAAAGAGTAGGCAGTAAGTAAAAAAGGTTAAAAATTATGTCTCATTGGATTAAAAACACAAGATATAAACTGTTTAGAAAGTACTGGTGTTGTTTGGAAATGCAGACCTTCCTTCCCGGCAATCTGCTAACAGAAGACGAAATGTCGGCAAATCCAGGCTGACAAACACACTGAAATCCTTCCGGGGTATCTACGCAGGCAGCGTTCGGATCACAATCAACTCCATATCTAAAGCATATGGAAATAATTATCACAGTGCGTTAAAATATTATCTACATGTTCTGGAGAATTTATGCACAACATTAGAAATGGAGCATGATAAACGAAATTTTCGTTGAGAGCTATCGTCTCGTGTTCCAACTGCTAAAGGATCCCGACCTTGTTATTTCAATAGAACTTCTGAACTCGTTGAATACATTTAATAAAATAGTACATATTGATAAAGCTAAAAAAAGCTCTCGGCGTTGATCAAACCTTGAGGGATGCGCCATGCATTCGACTTCATTAAGTATCGTTGGAGGTGATTGAATGCATATCTGGCCTTTACAATGACTAGCGGTGGCCTACCGATGTATCGAGCCAGTGCTGCTATCTTTCCAGTCAAGTTTGGCACCAATTTGATGACCCCCGAGGATGGGAGGCTTGGTGGGCCATGGGCGCAGGGGATCGATTCCACGTGTGTGTGGCAGTGGCGCCTCCAACCACTGCTCCACACGTGCCCTAGTACATATTGATACTTACTTACTTGATACTTGAACGGCCCGTCATCACTAGCTGTGCGGGCTCCAACATAATCACCATTTTTCGGAAACCTGTTGGTTAAGCCATTGTGGTTCCCTGGAATCCTGAGGACAGCCTGAGCAAAGTCTGCCCCAGGTCGTCACCACGACAGACAGTCGTAGCCTTTGTGGATCAGAGGGAGATTTGCCACCATGCGACTTTGATACAAGGACGGTGGTGAATCATGGTATTGGTTTACTCTTAGCTAGGCTTCCTGATGGAAAAGCCGGACTCCTTCTCAGCTTGGGAGACCCTGCCGTGGGGACGAATCCCCCCGCTGTACATCGCAGTCCAACACGCAGGAGCACCTCCTAGCCACAATGAGGCGGTAAACCGTTGAAAGGTGCATATTGGTAGAAATCCTAATTTCGCCTCATGAATGTTTTAATAGTTGAAAAATAACGGGTTTCCCTTGGAGATTGCCAAAAGTCTTCTGGGTTCAGACTTCTGGTTGTTCTGTGATTTCCTTCACTATGTAAAGGTTCCCTTTCATCTAAGTGTTTCCATTTCACGTTTCTTCAGCTAGAGGAAGAATCCCAACACTTACGTCTGCTTCTGTCCGCATTCATTATTGGTTTTCTTGCAGATTCTTCCCGGCTTTGTAGACGCGATCCGTCGAAACGTCTGCGAATCCCGGTTTGCATTCACATGTGTAGCCAGCTTCCTAAAATCGTTGCCGATGTGAAACCTTGAGTAGAAGTGAAGAATACCATATATTGACTCGCTTACCATGTCGATGCATCTGGCATCTTTGTGACAGGAATTTAATGAAGGACGAGCACATTCGTCTATGGACAGGCATCGACCGTCGGGAAGGCGTTTTATTCCCGTTGGACATTCACATCGGTACCGACCGTTGGAGAAAACACAAACCTGTAAGATGAGAATGTTGGTGGAAGCGAAAAGCTCGACATCTCTGAGCTTCATAAAAGCCGCATGGTTTCTCTTGTCGTCCCATTTCTAAAGAGAACTCTATGCCCGTGGAACACGTTCGTATACTGTGATTTTCTTCGAGTACCGCTGACTCGATCTAACCTACCTTTGAGAGGGAGAACCTAACCCGTCTTAAAATCCTTCTGTAGAAATTTTATTGCTTTGCAAGTCGATTACATAAATACTTGTAATAGTTAGTCCTCAGATGTTTTAAGTATTTGTCTGACGACAAGTACTTGTACTTGGATAATAATTTGTAAATCGTTCGATTCGAAAATAACTTCGTGAAGAAGCACATAAATGCCTAATGACGAGCTACTTGGACATGGACAACAGGTTTAAAATTGCTTTATGCTAACATAACTTTTAGAAATTGCACACAGACGGATTAACGAAGTCATACCTCGTGCTTGGCTTGATCACAGGACAAGGGATCGTTTACACGACACTGAAGAGTGGCTGAAAAAACCCTTATATGACAAAGTGAGATGAAGGCGAAATCCCACTTCACTGTGCTTGTGGAGTGCAAACTGGTTGGGTAGATATAACCTAGCAACTGCATATAATGTATAACTGCATTAATGGTGACATTACAATGATCAGAACCATATCAATGAGTGCGTTACCACTACTGACAACGATGGTGGCGGTTCTGTATCCCAATCAAAGACCAATCTCTTCTATGCGTCTTCATTCCATTCCATATTTACCAACTTAATTCCTAGCTGGCTATTGGATAAATGGCCAAAAGGAGCCTAGCGGTTATGGTTGCCAATAATATGGTACTTCAGAAATAATACCAACAGTGCCACGATGCTTTTTACAAAAGCTGAAGGTAAATGCTAAGGGTGCTGTCATTCTGACTTCCGTACTCCGCACGAGTATTGTATTCCGTCAAGAGATTGAGCGGATTATGCACATAATAATAGCCTCTATATAGTCAATCGTGCGACATTTGCTGCGACATTGAGCAAACCAATCGTGGTGGCCACGAAACCCGCACTCTTAGGGTAAATGGAGTCGTCCAGAACCAGAGCCATTCTGATCACGGCGATCACTTTAGAGTGTTCCAAACCTGGTTTCAAACTACTTGAATAGGTATTGTTCGGCCTTACCGAAACTGTTACTTAAACCACTTTGTTAGATAAGAACTGTCAAAGGACACTTGAGTTCCGTAGAAATGATCCCTGAAGACAATTTCTTCTTGGGTTCTGATTAGAGCGACAAATCTTGAAATAAAATCGACTTGTTGGCATCCATATAATAACATGTCTCATAGCAGAATGACCTTTGAAGATATCGTAACCTTCGCTTTATGACTAACAAATGCCGGTGAGACAACCAATGAATTGTGTGGGTTGCACTGAAGATTTGTTGGGTTCGATGACCTTGCGGAGTTAAAACGTTCAAAAATGGTGAAATGAAAAATTACAGAAACTTAATGGGCAGCGTCAAGGTTAACTAGGGATGTGGTTGACTTTATGCACTTTCTCAACATCGACTGTCATTGGTAAGATATTTTTATTTACAGAAATTGTAACGAGCAGAATGAGATACATGATTCGATGAACATACAGTATGTCTCTGGAGTATTGTAGGACTTCACGTGACACAGTGTCAACAGGAGAAGCAACAGGGCTATGGCCATAGCCATAGAGGGCTGGATGATGACGCTGAAAAAAACATACCTGATGAAGACAGATAAATTAACGGACGGCGCACTTAGAAAATGACGATAAAGGTGAAGCGCGGTTTCAATAGACCGATTGAGAACGAGTAAAACATAAAAGAGAACACCGTCAATAATGTGGTCAAAGAGGAGATTGACAAGAGACCATTAATAAAGTACAAGTATTTTCATAATATGATAAAATTGCAGATATTCGTAGAGTGTTTGAAATAAACCGTGAAATGGAGAAGCTCTCGGCGTCGATCAATCTCTAAATGATGGGCCACACTTTCAACCTCATCAACCACCGTTAGAAAGGACTGAATCCATATCTGACCTATACAATGATTTACGGCAACTCACTGGTGCATCGAGTAGTTCTGCTATCTTTCCAGACAGGTCGGATACCCATTTGCCAACTCCGGAGGGATGGAAGGCGTGATGAATCCTGGGCATGGGATCGGACCAAAAACCGTGCGTCTATTGCTGGGCACCACTTACACTGTGCTACATACGAAGTAAACGCTAAGATATGAAATGAATAACTGCAGTTCCAGTGAATGTTTCCCATACTACTGTTTTTCTCCAAAATGATTTCGATGAATTGATATGAACTCTTGTGTCAGTATTTGGTTAATTTGCTTTCTACTTCCCTTATTCTGTTGAAATTTTTTGTAAACTCAATGAAGTCTTAAGGCCTGAAGTTAATTCTGTGTTACTATCTGTTCCAGGAACGGTCTTCTAAAAGTCAAAACCACTAGTGAACAACGGTAAGTGTTTCTAAAGTTTTTTACACCCATAAAATTTTATGAGTTCAGATCGGAAAACTGTTTCACCAAAGATGTCTACATAATGAAAGGGACCCTTTTAGGTTCTAAGAGAAGAAAAAGTTGCTGAAACATTGATTACTGAGAACTTACGAAAAACATTTTCACAACCTACTCACACAGGTTATCAAGCTCGTCAAAGACATTTTCTGGAAAAATGATGATTTTCGCTCAGCAATGAGATTGATTGAAAATAGAGTTTCTTCCTGAGGTTGCTTTTTTATTTAGCTTCAGCAACCGTTTCTAAAACATCGACTGGACATGCCGTTATCCTCTAAAAAAAATTGAGTAGGGAAGAATGAGTTAAAGCAACATACTGTTTATGATATGAGTTGTATAGCAATGTTGGAATGATGAAAGAGTAGACGAAAAAAGTGCAAAACTGAGGAGGAGACTTGACAGGCATAAACCCTATGAAGGCAAGGAGTGTCTCTGACCGGCACAAATCTTCTGATCGTAAGGAATTGATGGCTGACCCCTAGTCTAAGACGATATGATGAACTATTTAAATCCCGTATACTATTACGGAACTAAGGGCGCGTGTGGCGTGGAATCGATCCCCTGTGCTCATAGCCCACCAAGCTCTCCATCCCTCCAGGGGCGGCAAATTGGTACCAAACTTGTGTGGGAGGATAGCAGCACTGGCTTGATACATCGGTGGGCCACCGCGAATCATTGTAAAGGCCAGATATGCATTCGATCATCTCCAAACGATGCTTAATGAAGTCAAATGCATGGCGCATCCCTCAGGGATTGATCAACTCCGAGAGCTTTATCCCTTTTTTATTACTGAACCGCCCAAATTATTCACGAATTCCCTAGGCGACCACCTAGCTAGCAAGCATTCTTGCAGATGCATGTTAACTATGAAGGGGAAAAATCATTGGTTGAAGTGAAGCAACTTGTAAGTGCGCAAAAGACGACGAGAAAAATATCACGTGAAATAAAACAATCAGTAGATCACAGATGAATTATTATAAGAGAGAAAACCTTTTGGCAAAACAGCACTCGCTTGCTATGGTTGGATTTGACTTCACCTATCCATTTGTAAACACTACACTTACTGTAATTGCCGAGATCCACTTTGTATTAACCTTGGCGTTGATCAATAATTCTCTTTTTCTTAATCACGTTTCAATAATTTTCCTGATATGCACAAGCTATGTCGTTATTACACTCTTTGTTCACATTAGCTGACGTTTCGATGGATTTCGCCTTTTTCAGAGCTTGGAAAGGCCAAGTTGAGCGCAACCTAATCGGCCAACATTTCCATAACTCGGGCAGAAAAACTACGCAATATAGATATCAGTGGAATTGAAGAAGATAATCGGTTTCTAATGTGAGTGAAATCTAGCTTTCGTGGTTTTTTATGTTGGGGTTATGGAGGTGTGTGACTGACTAAAATGCAGTCAAATTGACCTTCCAAGGCTCTGACGAAGGCGAAATCAGCTGGAAAGTCAGGTTTTGTAAGTAGAGAGTATAGTAACAACCTGGTATGTGCTTATCAAGAAGACATTTAGTTTGCGCTTACTCATTTGTTTTTTCCTCGATACAATACTCGTGCATGACTAAAGCTGACAAAGATCATCGGCTGATGGCAGTTGCTTACGATAGATTGGTTGGAGTAGCGAAGCGGTCGCTCACTGTAAATCTTGCTGGCGGTGATGGCCTATCTCAGTTCGCAACAACACACATACGATGAAACCGTGTAGAAAACGTAGAACCTGTTCGACGTTAGCAGCTCGGATGGAGTCTCTAGCATCGACGTGACGAGTCCACTATGCCGCCTGTCAGTCGCGGCACCACCGTAGAACGACTGTGCTGGCTGG